>CM030044.1:83136289-83765021 GCA_017639485.1 Pluvialis apricaria | reverse complement strand
AGACTCCCCCACCTCTCTGGGCAGCCTGTACCAGTGCTCTGCCACCCTCAAAGTAAAGAAGTTCCCCCTCATGTTAAGATGGAACTTCCTATGTTCAAGTTTGTGCCCGTTACCTCTTGTCCTATCACTGTGCACCACTGAAAAAAGACTGTTCCCATCTACCTGGCACCCTCCCCTTAAGTATTTATAAGTATTGATAAGATCCCCCCTCAGTCTTCTTTTCTCCAGGCTAAAAAGACCCAAGTCCGTCAGCCTTTCCTCATAATGAAGATGTTCCAATCCCCTCATCATCTTTGTAGCCCTTTGCTGGACCCTCTCCAGCAGTCCCCTGTCCTTCTTGACCCGGGGAGCCCAGAACTGGACACAGTACTCCAGATGCGGCCTCCCCAGGGCAGAGTAGAGGGGGAGGATGACCTCCCTCGACCTGCTGGCCCCACTCTGCTGGATGCACCCTAGGATGCCATTGGCCTTCTTGGCCATGTTGCGTTAAAGGGCGTAGCAGTTTGGCAGAAAACAAACCCCCTTGCGTTCTACCACTCCTCACTGAGGTGGGAGGCTAGGTGTGGCCAGGTTTAAATTCTGAGTGATGCCCAATCCACCACTACCAGTCCAGTCGCGTTTAATATATATATTAAACTATCACGATTCTGGATACACTAATAGTGGACTGCACCCTCAGTCTAGTCATGCTCATGAACTACCACGGCCATTTTTGTGGTCGCGTTCAATGAGAAACCAAAACGACCAGCTACTTAAACAGCACAGTTTATTTTAGCAACAGATACATAAGTTCTTATGGATTGCCGGTGATAAATACACTCTCTGCAAAGCACATGCAAATAAAAGTGTTGTTAGTCATACAAAACGCGTGACAAAGTTATATACAGTACAGCCTGGCTATAAATATAGGCAAAAGACTCTCTAGAGAGAGTTCTAAGTTTATTGAGGTGAAACCATGGTTCACCTGCCATCTCACTTAACAGCTCTGTGAGGTAGGGAAGTTAGTATCGCTGTAAGAGGCAGAGAAACTGTGGCAAAAGACTGAAATTCTCATCACTAACCTGTGTGTCACTGCCGAAAACCAGGATTCCATAATTTCTCCATCTAAAATTCTGCCATATGTTCTTTCTAAATGAAATTACCCTTATTACTTATATTGATTCATAAAGGTACTGTAACCCATTGTTAAATATTACAGTTCCTTCTTCCCAAAATACTAAAAATAAGAAGTTCTTTTAAGTAGAGTAACAGCTTATCAAAAGTAATAGCTTGTCCATACTAAAGTGCTTAGTGGTCACTTATTTTCAGTATAGAACTGACTAGTGCAAATGCTTAGGCACAATTTTGGTTAAAATGCATACATTCTTCTGTGCAGACACGATACAATGGCATATAGCTTACTCCATCATTAGGCATTCCAGAGAACCTTAAAAAGGCGCATGTCTGCAAAACATTTGACAAAAGAACAAAACAAAGGATCCCGTATGCTGTTTTACAGCATAGTATACTTAAAAAGAAGTGTCCAACGTGTTTTGGAGAGTATACTTCAAACCAACAGAGCTAAAGCATTAGTTCTGTTGATAATCAGCCTACCTCCAGAATTATACTTCAAGTAGCGTAAGGCTTGAGGAGTTTACCACCTGGCAACAATAGCTAATATGTTGCCTCATCCATATTGTCATCACTACCAGCACCAAAGTCATCTCCATCTTCAAAATATGAAAAAATGTAGTCATTTTCCTAAACAAAAGGAAAAAAGCATCTATCACTGTATCTGTGGAGGAGACAATTTATGAAAGAAACAGGCTTTAAACTGCACTTAAGCACCCATGTTTTAAAACAGTAATGGGAGTTTTTTCTTTATTTCTTGGTAAAGAAAAAGGAAAATATTCTAATGAAGTTCTGATATCTATGAAAGAAGAGGCAGGTTTTTAATGTAAATTTTGTGCCCTGTTTCAGTGATGAAAATGAATAATTATATGTATTGATTGTGGCAGGACACATTCCTGCTTGCAAGATCTTTTTTTCAGAGCTCTTTGGGAGTAACAAATTTGAGTAACACCCACTCAAATTAACTATAAACAATGTAGTGCAACAAGGAAAATTGATGTAATAATGCCTCTCACTACAACTCTCCCTCAGCATCAGAGAAGCTAGGGTCATTTCTTTGGCTGACAGCCAACACACTACTCCACCAGTGGGATCTGACTTTGTGTGAATAGGAAACTGACATCATACCTCTTCATGCTCCTCTTCATCGTATTCCTCTGGTTCTGCTTCTTCATCATCTTCACCTTCTTTGTCTTTTGTTTTGTCTTTCTCATCTTCAGATTTTTCTTCTTCATCATCCTTTTCCAACTCCTGTCACAAGGCAATCTCCTTTACAAGGTAATTCCATGTTACAGCAACAGCATATCTTCCACACTACCAAAATCTTATGCTGCAGTTGACAGCAAGACAACTAGCATAACAATGCTGTGCAAATGTTTTTTTGTCAGTATTTAAAACAACATGATGTGAAGCACGAGACTTATTTGATCAAACATTAGTCATTGGACTTGAAGTCTAAAAAAGGATGTTGTGTGTAATAAATTGACATGATGATTTCCCTTTACCATCCACTGTTAGGCTAATTGACAGTAGAAGGCCATGTCATACTTGATAAAGCAATACCACATACTATATATAATAATGTATCTGCACCAAGCAACTGATGGATCACCAAAAGAAAAAATACAGGCTGTTTCACCTTTAAGCTTCCCATTCCCACATGGTGGGTAGTCACCTCCAAAACTGAGATCACTTTCCTCCTAAGTTTCTCTTTCTGTATGTTTCTTCCCTCTCAATTTATTAAATGGTTTCATTTCCAACATCACTAGATTGGTGAAGCAGCAATAAATTTAAAAGCTCTGGCACCAGTTCCTCTTTCAGTAAGACTGAACAGCAGCTCTGCTGTTCACAATTAGGCTACACTGCTACCCAGTGAAGAACAACTGGCCGTTGTGTTCAGAGTCAAACAGGAGCAAAGAAAACAGTTTCTCTACAGCAAGGCTCTATTGTTATCCTCTCCCTTGTGCTACCACGTTGCAGAACAGTTGTCTGTCAGAGTAGAAAGACAAGGCAAGAAAAAGGCTGCTCTGGTTATTCCATTTGTACCAAAAAACATACTAAAGGTTTCATTTTCCTTTAGCAATTTCTGTTGTACAGTTTAGAAACAGTATGCACATCTTACCTCAATTTTTTTCAACACATCCAGATTACTTTTAGGCTCAGAGTTTTTTGCCTTTTTTGGTTTTGCACCTGCTGAAATAAAATATATCACTATTTTTTTTTAATATGGAAGAACACAGATTCTCTTGTTTTATTTGCTCTTAAGAACTTACATCTTGAGTATGTCGTGGAAATCCCGTACTGTCTGTATTAAAATTACCTTAGACTTTGAGCTACATCATTCATGGAGGTGTAAGTGCCCGATTTATGTAAGTGACCTATCACTTACATAAGTCTGAAATTCACTTTGAACAGACAGTTGGCCAAAAATTTGGCCAAAGTATGACATTCAGCTTCATAAAATACGTTTCACCTACATACTCAAAATATGTTAAAAAACTAGAACAAAATCTCAATTGTTATTTTTCATCATCTTGGAAAGATAAAAACTCATTAATGTTACTTACTTATGCAACACATTAGCGACAGCTGGGTGCTTCAGATGGACAGATAAAAAAGGCAGACAGCAGTTTATTAGCTCCAGTGCAGTAGGCATGGTTACAGCAGCTAGACGGCTTTTGGACCACAGTTAGCTCTCATCTAATGAGTCCACAGTGCGTATTTCCACCTAGTCCCTTGATTCGTGAATATAATCTTTATCAAGTAGCTCCCTACAGTCCAACCTCATTACACTGCTTAACTATATGGTGGAGCGAAGGTCAAAAATAACATTCCATATACCCAGGTAAGAGCTACCTGAATTGCAGCACTCTAAACTAAGGTTGCGCCAATTCCAGGAGCACAGTTTGACCAGCAGATGAGGAGAAACAAAGAGCTCTGGAGCAAGAGATGTCAAAACATTTAGAGAGCTTCATGAGATGTCCTGTTTCCACAATGTAACTGTCTTTCATCTCTCCTGCTATATTCAGCACGATCACATAAAACTTACAACATAGGGCTGCACCTAACACAGATTAGCTCTTCTCAGCAGGGTAAAACAACCTGTGTGAACTGCCATACTGGTGTAGCTACACGGCTTCTGATGGACAAGGTACCTTCAGACAAGCTAGATTAGCTAACTTGCACCTTTTTTAGGCTAGGATGCACTAAGAGGTTTCAGAAAGAAAAACTGCATTGATGGAGGGGGATATTCTTTCTCAAGCAGATAGTAACCCAATGCAGTTATGTATTTTATCTGGCCTAATATTTAAGGGAGCAGAACACGAAGAGCTGCTAAGAAGACAACTATATTTTGTCAAAAGCATTTGTCATAAATAACCTTCAGTTCACTTCAGTGTTTTGCCTAGGAAGAGATTTTGTGACAAAAAGCGCTGCACAGAACTGAGCGGAGTCAAGCTGCTCTGTAATAACATATGAACAGTGTCAAAACAAACACATCCAGAATGAAGCAGGCCTTTAAGTAAAACAAGTAGAAAGCACGATTCAAAATTAATATTTCTGCACAAACCCCTGCAAGCGTCTAGATATAATGCCTATAGAATAAATAGCCTGGAAATGAAAATAGACATGCAAGGTCTTTCCCTAAATGCTGGGCATCTCTGGAGCTTACCATAAAATTAGAGACACTGACCTATCATTAGCAGAACTTCAAGCAAAATTGCTCCCTACATCCATGTAGCTTAGAGGTGCAATGCAATACAATCTAATGTTTCCAAGTACCTGCTCCTTGGTCTTAAATGCATGCGTCTGATTGCTATATACATATGCACATAGCTGGCCTACAAGAGCTGAACCAAATCAATGCTTTGTTTTTGGTTTTGGGTTTGTTTTTTTTTTTTTTGGCAGGCACTGCTGCTATCTATGATACTGTGGTCCACAGCCAGGGATAAGTGCGGGAGAGATGTGGAATTCTACCCAAAGTTTTGTCACTGAGAAGGCAGGTGGTCAGGCCTTCGGTTAAAAGATTCAGAAAGGGGGATGGGGAGGTGTGTAAAAATGAAGCTGTCCCTGTACATGTAACCATGTAGTGATCCTAAAACCACTCCTGCAACCTTTGAAGGTAGAATGGTAGGAAGCCTGTCTGAATCTCGGTGCAGATTCTCTCCACTCCCTCACCTTTGTTCCACTTATAAAGTGTCACCTACGATGACTGTCCTCAAAATACAACAAGGGTATGTACCAGAAGGGCTAATGTGTCACTGATGAGCTATTTACAAACCTCCCAAGTCATATGACTTTTATACAGCCTCTGCATCATCAGGATTCCCCCCAAAAACTAAAACCACATGATTTTTACTTTTAGAGGAACCTGGGTTTTTTTATCCAATCAAATTCTGACGGTCAGCTGATCTTTGCCATTATAATTATGTAAGAAAATGTACTTTTAAGAGCAAATAGAGAAACTGGCACAAAAGAAAGAGGGGGAAATTCCCCACAGTGAGCAGTGATTCTCTCTTTATGATAATCACATTATTGTAACACGGAATAATAAATCAGCATTTATGATTTTGTTGGATCTTGGGGAGCTAATTATTGCATTCAGGCTTATAAAACCTAATGCAGTTTCGTCTCTTGAAAAAAAAAAAAAGTAGGTATATACCAGTTTAATCTTTAAAGATTTTGCAAATAAGTATTTAATTTTCAGTTGAATCTTGCAGTCTACCCTTAGTACTATGCTTCCCAATGATGCTCTTAAAAGGAACAAAGCTTCCAGCTGAGCCAGTCTCCATGACTACTGCACATTCCCTTTTCTGTTTCTATTTTATCGTTGAACTGAAAAATGTCACATGAAGGACCTGGACAAAGAGAACAAGAAAGTAAACAACTATATATAACAGACAGCTAGATACAGGAGGCCAAGCGTTATTTCACATCAACAGAGCAACAGACTTCTACAGAGAACTTAAAATAACACTCATGCAAACCAGAAAAACAAATGACAACTTTGAAAAATGAATACACGTACAATGCTATGTAATAAAATAGTTTTTTCCTGTAAGAACAACCAATACCAGCTCCAACTGCTGTTGAAGGATCTGGTTCACAATTCTGCAGAAGAAAGCTGAAAATAAACAAAAAAGTAAAACCTGGGAAAATAGAAAATAACCTGCATTAAATCACATATAAAAGGCTTAAAAAAAAAATGGAAAAGTCAACCAAATCATAAACAAGATAATTGACAAACCCAAAACATAAAGGCAATCTGAACAGCCAGCTACTCACTGAATAGAAGAAGGGTGAGTGTTGACTAAAGATATAAACTTTCAAACCAAAACAGTTTTGTGTTTTTTTTAATCGTTCAGTGTTACATATCTCATATGTTAATATGGTACATCAATATGAAAGGCAGAAAAGGAAGATAAATCTGTTCCAGGAAGTTAAAACATCCTACAGAAGCAAAGCAAAACCCAAAAAAGACAGGCAGACTAATAAATTATTCAGAAAAAATCTTCCAAAAGCCCTGATTATTCAGACTAATTAACATTTCTACCATTTTTTTTTCCCTAACCAGCTCCAGTATGTCTTCTATCACTCAACTAGTGTGTACTAAATGCTTTTTAAAAATAGGTACTATACCTTTTTTCGCCTTTTTTTTTGGCTTCATCTCTCTTGGGAGTCTTCTCCAATCTGTACAGAAAATAGCTTTAATATATATGAATGATAACTCATAGCAGTAATCCTCTCCCTGCCACCCACTCAGGAAAAGCAGCGGCCCCTGTTATGCATGATCCTATTTACATGCATGCCTTTTAGCGTACAACAGTTTTATGGAATTCTAGCTGCACTTTAAATTGAGGAACTGGACTGAGGACTGGCATTTCACCCACTTAATGAGAACTAGCATCTGCCCCAAAGAGACAAAAGTTCAGCTCTTCCAGTGGCCCACATGCCCTTCAATTTACATTCTGTAATTAAGTTTGCAGTAGTGAGTTATACACATATGGTTGTGGAAGTTTAATGCTATAAAACCCAGCTATCTGTGAATGAGACATCAGGTTGGATTATTTTTAGTCACATAAATGTTTGCTCCCAGTTCAAAACTGGTATCTGCATGGAGAGTAAGGGAAAAAGGAAAGCTATAGTGAGAGCTAAAGCTCAATTTTTTTCTGCAAATCAGTTGTTTCAACTGCATAAGTAAATAAAATCAAAGGTTTTTACCCTGTTTTTTTCATCAAAATGATACTTTGCCTGCATTTGAAAACATGCAAAGGGTGGCGTAACGCTCAACAAGGAATACATAACTTGGTAAGGATTTGCATACTTTCTTTGATAATCTCAGGTATTACCTGGGGTCCATGTTGGATGATCCTTTTCACTGTCCTGATACTTGTTACTGTACCTCTCCATAGAGAAGACTACAAAGAGTTATTGAATTAAATTAATTTAAAATGCAATCTAACAGAAAACACCGTTCTTGATATTTTCCTGTAACTAAACATACAGTGTATTTTTTAATCCCACACTGAACACTTTCTTGTGCTGTTGTCAAATACTTTAATGTTTAATGTCACTATTTTGCGCAGTTCTCACAATTCCCAGGACTAATCATTTGCTAAGTACTTGCAAGACCTGGATTTTATACCCCCCCCAAAAATGGCTAAAACCTTGAACATTGCTTTGCATTTTTGGGGTATCTTCTTCCAATCAAAACACTTCCCTCCCACCTCAAAAAAAAACCAACCAACAACCCCCTCCAAAATTATTATAATGTATTCTTCTATCCTTGGAAAACATGAAAACATAAAATGCAGATATAGTCAGGGCAACTACGTTGAAACATCAGATGAATGCTAACTCTTCTGCTCTTTAATGGTTTCACAATTAAACCTTTGCTACAAAACCAGTCAGTGACATTTATCACCACTGTGCTAATCATGAAGAGTATCCAGAATCCCCAGGTCTCAGAAGGGGCATCTCAGACCAATTATGATCAATTCTCAGGACTTTAAGTACTTCTGCAATGGCAAAGCTTTGCAGCGTAACAGTGATGTCTCCTAAACAGCCGCAACACATTTTGGTCCATTTAACCTCTTTCCAGACACAAGAACTAAACTGAGAAATGCACTGTAAATAATACAGTAGTGATGCAGTTTAATTAAATCCACTTATAATGCAAAAAAAACTTCCTTGTACAACCTCTAATGACAAAAGCAGTATCAAAACATAAGCATTTTTAATTCAGTCCCATTTTTTCTTACCGTATTACCGTGCCCAACTGCAAAATCCATTTAATGTAAAATTACTGATTCTGATTGCACTAATAACTCATTACACAAACAGGGATAATTTTTGTGGTTGTTGTACAAAAAAATGGTAACAAGGACAGATTGCAACCTCTACAGTCAAAGACTTCTAATATACTCACCAGAGAAAAGGAAGGAAGACATCAGAAATGCAGCTCAATTTTAAACTTAGTTATGATGGGGGCAAGCAGAAGACCTACTTAATACTGCAACAAAGAACTTGCATTTAAAATGACAGTGTCTCAAGAGGCATTTAATGTAGGTAGCCTTCACAGATGCTGTAGCAAACTGTCAGCACAGAGAGGGAAAAGAAGTAGTAGCTTTGATTTTGGTTGGAGGCTCTTTAGCGAAGAACTAATTGCTGATGCCATGAGTAACAAAATACATCTGACTGACTCTCGCCACTGACAGCTAATTAACCCACTGCCAAGATGACAGTCATCCAGCCATAGCAGATATACCTACAGGAAAAATATGAATGATTCATAGCTTATGAAATGAGGAAAATAGAGAACTTACTATAGAATACGCCTGCTACCCACTCAGAGTGTTGAAATGAATGATGAGAATCTATTCCATATGGCACACTAACACATCAAAATTGCCAGGTAGTATTAGATGTGGCTTTCATTTACCACCTGAATAATGATAAAATAGCTATGATAGGTAAGCTAAAACAGCTAAGATAGATAGCTATGTCCTAACTAGTTAAAATGTTTCCTTTCTCACACTTCAAAGGACCATTTGGCTCACAGATGTTGTGTTGATGGTTTAAAACAATCCATTTGCTCTTGTATCAAAGCCAATTCAAGAAGTTCCTGCCTGTCTATTAGTCCTCCCAGATGATTTGATGAAATACAGGGGAGCAAAGGGCTGCAAACCAGATAACAGAAAAGATGAGTTAAAAATAATCTACCCTGGGGCAAGAAAGTTATTTTCTTAAAGTTAAGCCACTTCTGCCACATAATGCAGTCCCAGAGACAACTGCATAGTGTGACTGAGCTGAAAGCAAGCTTTTTAAGCTGCAGACCATCACTGATGTTATTATGCCCCACCCCTCAAAGGAGGCCTTTTTGTCCAACTAAATGTTCTGTAAAAAGTTACCTCAACTTACCAACTTACCCTTGGGGAGATGATGAGAGCATTTGAAGCATTATTTGAATCTATCAAGTGGCTGTCTACCTGCTTTCCCTGCAACTGCCAGTTTTTGTAGAAAAACAGTCTTCAAAGCTAGCAGTGCTACTAAGGAGCACACACTCAGCACAAGAGAGAGATCACTCCACCTCAGAAAGAAGGCTGCAGGAACAAAAACGATTTTGAGATGAACAGTAAGAATGATCACATGAGGCCAAGTTGGAAAAGAGAGATATTATGTTCTCTTACAGTGACTGGTTCCTTGGAAATAACCCTGACAGGCTCTCAGGCGTAAGTTTCCTTTTTTTGTGCCTCAAATGGAAACAGCAAACTTCAAGCCTGACAAAGATCAAGAGCACGGCAAGCGTGAGACAAGAATCCAAAGAGACTGAAACTTGTTTACTCAGAAGATGAAAGAGGAGATGTAATAAAAGAGTAATTTGGAATTCTTCTACCGTCACAAATGGATCTAGAAAGGAAGATCAGATCTGTTCTCCTGGCCTCATAACCAAGGTCTTACCTGGCCGCACTGTCAGGGTCCACCCTGGGCCATGCTTGTGCTGCACTACATCTACTTGCTGCGTGCCAGTGACTGCTGGGCTCCAGCTACAGGTCAGAGGAACTATTCTGCCTTTTGTGAGCCACAACATCTGTTTGGCAATGTGTTCACTGCTCACACGGCAGAGTGCCGCTCCATTTTAAACACTGTTTCAGTACAAGAACAAGTGCACAATCAATAAGGTGTGTTAATTAGTGTTACATTCAAAGCCTAGTGAAAAAAGAAACGCACTCAGTCTCAATAACCTCTAGAATTCACCACTACACCATGAACAAAAATTACCAAAAATTCAGAAGGGATTGGACTATGTACCAGTATCGTATAGACATCATGAATATTCAGTCAGAAAATATTCTGATGGTTTTGGGGTGGAAGTTAAACCTCATATTTTAGAGTTCAAATCAGCTCTCATTATTCAAAATAAGCACAAGATAGAAAGGAAAAGATTACCCAGTGTTATGGTTTGAGAAGCCCACAACAATTTATTGTTGTTTAGACAATTATTCTATCACCTGGTGACCCCTCCCCACCCGGGAAGGGGAATGGGGAAAAAACAAGGAAACCCAGGGGTTGAAATATGAACAGATTTGATAGAATAAAACTAGATAATTAACACTAATAACACTAAAGAACCAATGTTGATCCTGATACCAATATAAAATATGCAAGGATTATACTCAGCCAATTCTATCAGTAGGAAGCTGTGCACTCCCAGCAGTGGACAGCAAATGTCGGACACTGCAAGCGCTGCAGCTTCAGAAGGGAAGGAACGCCTCAGGGGTCTGGCACCACGGCAAAGAAGTTCTCAGGATCACAGCCATTAAGGGAGAGAGAGCACTTCGCAGCAAACTTTCTAATTTATATTGAATGTGCCGTTCACAGTATGAAATAATCCTGATGGCCAGCGTGGGTCAAGTGCTTGGGTCTTGCTCCTCATCCCTGCAACTGGTGAGCTCGAAAAACACTGAGACCTTGGAACCCACACACTATAGCTGGCTGGAAAGTAAATATTTTCACAGATGCTACGGTCTTCTAAAAGTGCAGTTTTCCCAAGCATTAGACAGGAATCACAGACTGGTCAGGGTTGGAAGGGGCCTCTGAAGCTCCCCCAGTCCAACCCCCTGCCAGAGCAGGGTCACCTACAGCAGTTGCACAGGACGGCGTCCAGGCGGGTTTGGGATGGCTCCAGAGTGGGAGACTCCCCCACCTCTCTGGGCAGCCTGTGCCACTGCTCTGCCACCTGCAAAGGGAAGAAGTTCCTCCTCACGTTTAGATGGAACTTCCTCTGTTCAAGTTTGTGCCTGTTACCTCTTGTCCTATCACTGGGCACCACTGAAAACAGACTGTTCCCATCCCCCTGGCACCGTCCCTTTAAGTATTTAGAAGCATTGATAAGATCCCCCCTCAGTCTTCTTTTCTCCAGACTAAAAAGACCCAAGTCCCTCAGCCTTTCCTCATAAGAAAGATGCTCCAGTCCCCTCACCATCTCCATAGCCCTTTGCTGGACCCTCTCCAGCAGTTCCCTGTCCTTCTTGACCCGGGGAGCCCAGAACTGGACACAATACTCCAAATGCGGTCTCACCAGGGCAGAGCAGAGGAGGAGGATGACCTCCCTCCACCTGCTGGCCACACTCGGCTGGATGCACCCCAGGATGCCATGGGCCTTCTTGGCCACCAGGGCACATTGCTGGCTCATGGTCACCCTGTTGTCCACCAGGACTCCCAGGTCCCTTTCCACACCGCTGCCCTCCAGGTGGTCAGCCCCCAACCTGTACCGGTGCACGGGGTTGTTCCTCCCCAGGTGCAGTACCCTACACTTGCCCTTGTTCAATTTCATTAGGTTCCTCTCCAGCCTGCCCAGGTCACAGTGTATGGCGGCACAAATTAGTCCTGTGTTGCTTAAGCCAGGATATCCAGTGTTTGGCCACTTAAACATTTTTGTAGTAGCTTTTTAGTAACTGCCTGTTGCACTGACTGGGCCTAGAGTCTGACCCATGTGGCATTTCCTAAGATGGTGTATTTCCTATTTTCCTGTAACAGCACTTGCCATTTATACCACTCAGAACAAGCACGTAGGAGGATGATAGAACCAGGCAAAAATCACAAACAGAAGCAGTTGTTACAGTAATAACCTCCTGTCCTGCTAGATTTACAATACCCCCACAACAATGTAAACAGGCATTAAAGTCTTCCTACCCTGCTCCCCTTTCCTTCTTTCCCACCAAAACAGTTTTCTGACTAGAAAGCTTGGATTTTAACAGTATAATGATGTATGACTGGATATCAAGTATAGCAGAGCATTTGCTGTTATCAAATAATAACAAAACGGTTAATTTTTAATTACGTAGAAAAAAAAGACATTTTTAGCTCAAGCAGAATAAGATCAAGCTTTGGTTTCTAATCCAGCTCTGCTTCTAATGCAAACCTCAGTAAATCACTTATCCTCACCTCAATCTTTGTATTTCAGGTGACTAGTCAGTAAAACTTACCAATCTTTCCTGAATGGACTTAAGGGGAAAAAAAATAGTACCTTTTAGAATGTCCAGCTATTAAATGTAACATTGATTATTTTAAGTATGTCTTTACACAATTAAAATGGAAGATGGAAGTTGAATTTCAATGCTAGTATTTACTACAGATTTCTTTGCTCTGTTGCAAAATTTTTAGGGTATTTTAACATGTAGAAATGTCTATTTTGCCTGTATTGGTTAGCATATAATTGAAAAAAATGCATATAGTTGGTCTAAATGTTTCTTACTGTATATCAAACAGAAGAGATCTTTGACACGTCTCTTTTTCACACAGTAGTTGCTTTCCAGTTACAGCACTTGTAGGCATGACCCACAACTTCAGTAAATGTAAAAGCAGAAAAGTTCCCTATTATCTTAAGCTGCCAATTTTTATTCCTCATTATCAGTATAAAATATGTCTTCAACACATGCATTTCAGTACATCATCCTTCACAGAATAATAACTACTGAAGATATAAATAAAAATAACAAGCACACAAACCTTTACGATCTTCTTCTACTGACAAAAAATACTGCATTTTTTTCATAGTTCCTCTAAGATCTTGTTTTAAGGCCAACATGTAATCTTCATCTTCTCCTGTTTTCAGAGGCACTGGCTTATTGTCTGTACTCTGTACAAATTATGTTTATTATTTATAAGATCTTAATATCCATCAAATACACAGGAACACTAACAAAAGCTACAATAAATACAGCTAATCACAGAAGAATGCAACTATGCATTACACTACTTCGCATGTATACTGCATTCTGACACGCATAACCGCATTTACAACTAACTTTATACCTTTTATGACTTCACTGTATCTCTCTGCAAAAATGTATCAAGAAATCAAGAAAAAAAAGTATTAACACTGTGAAATAGTCATTCATAGACATGCTGAGCTCTTAATTGGCAAAAGCAGTTTTTCACACCAGCCTGACTTGCTCAGAAACCATTGCTTCTCTCTTCAGTCAGAGCAGAGCTGGCCTTAACCTCTTCTAAAACAGTGTTTTAACTACATTAAGTATGATTACTCTGAATCACACAGACACCCTTTCCATGACTATTGTCACAGAAACAGGTTGTGTTGTCATACAGCCAGGTAGCACACAATTCAGTTTCTGTCAGTTGAATTTAAATGAATTGTTAAAGTTTGGATTTTGGGGTGTTTGGTTTTGAACTATGAATCTTGAAATTGGGAAATTCGGAATAAGTAAGTGAGAACTGTTTTAAAAATATACAAAACACCAGAGAGAGAGTTACAGAATGGATTTTGTTTCTCTCACACGACAGATGGTGCACAATCTGTACCTGAGTGGCAGGTTGCAAAGCACAAAGTGCTATCATCACAATTCCAGAGCTGGATCATGAAAGGAGTTTACTGCTTCCAGCTGTATTTTCTAGCTGGCCAACATTTTAAATTACTAATGTTGCTGATGGCAATGATGCTGCTTAATTGGGTTTGTTATTGCATTTACAGGAAATTTGTAAGAACTCAGAACATTGCTATTAGAAATATGCAATAGCAACAATTCACTGCTTAAAATTTCGCTGTAAGTCATTCAACAGCTGTAATATACTTTCCGTCACTGCCCAATCATTAAATCTAACTCTTGAAATTTTTATTGATCCTAGTTATGCCACGTGTTGACTTTTTTGGATGGCACTAGATTTCCTCTGACAGGTTTACCTTAGTTATGAAACTTTGTTCACAGCAGGAAGAAAGAATCTTTTACTTCTCCATGATATCCAGATATACTGGGGCTAGTAGTTCTCCTACAAGACTGATCCATTGCTGACTATAACTGCAAAAGCTGTAGTTCGCACAGAATTCAGTTTCCTTGGGCTATCAAGCAGACTGCAACATTCACATTAGAAACAGTTACATATGGCTTTGCATCAATGAAATAACGCAACATAATTGTAAAGGTGGACTAAGAGGATATATAAAATTTGGTTGAGTAAGTCAAAACCTGGGGTGAAATAACTATTCAGAGAAATCTCAGCATAGTACCAATTATATATCAAACTTGCAAATTCTGTATCATAACATATGACACTGAGAAAAATTTCATGCACCTTGATCAAACCCTGACACAACTGGGAAGTTCTGTTATATAAAACTGCAACACGGTAAGACTACCTTTCCACCTCAAATTTGTCCAAGCTTCCCTGCATATCCTGCAAAACACAGTCAGAAACTGCTCTTTCTTCCCCTTTAATTTTCAAATACAGGCCAAATGCCAAACCTCAATGACGTTTCCGTAATTACATAAAATATCTTTCAGTTACTTTCAAATTATTTTCAAATGCTGGCTACTGAGGTACAAGACAATTATCCAAAATCTTTGCATCAACAGAAAATCTCTAAAACCAGCAAATCCATTCACAGCTTCAAAGACTAGTGTAAGTTCATTTCAAACAAATTCATATATCTGGTGTTTCCGTTACTGTAATGTCCAGAAAACCAAATCATGATGAGGACTTTAACAAACAAACATCTTGCAAGCAATCTAGTTAAATACAGGATACAACAGTTAGTAAAGGGACAGAAAGTAATAATAAGAAAAACAATAATTTACATTAAGTACGTCAAAACTGACCTCAAGTGCTTAGGGTTGTTCATATATTTCATTACATTATCTAAACATGAGCGTGAACACGCTTTACCTGAACACAGAGCATGGTCTAAGAGACTCTCTGTACTTACAGGAAATAGTGGTGGAGGCTGACGCATGACATCAGGTAGAGCTGCACCTTTAGCAAAGCCAACAGCCTCAATGTTGAAGGTAAACGCAGCATGTCCTCTTCCTCTACCTGACCCAGCCATTTGGAGTTACTGAAAATATTGCAGATTTTTGAAGATTTGTTTTTGTTACATGTATCAAATGCATGTATGTATTACCTATAAAATCAATGTCTAACAAAGATTACTGTAAGTTTAAAACCACTCTCAAAGATCATTTTAAATAGCAAGACATTTTTAATGCCCATCTTAGGTTCTTCCACATACTATAAATTTGGCACACGCCTAAAATCAACTCCATTCCCTCATTCCTGCTAGCCAGCTCTGCATGCTTGAAATTACCTCCTAACCCAGAAATTTTAAACCTTATTCTAAACCTTAGATGCACTGACTAGAGTTCAATAAGGGCAGAAGAACCAGAAGGAACACTTAAAAAAAAAAAAAGGAAAAAAAAGTTCAAGGACCCTCAATATTCTGTGAATACATTTTGCAATTTCTGAACTTTTCTCCAGAAAACAGTTTTTGTCACTCACAGCTTCTTCATCCTTGAGATTATTTTTTTCCCTTTATCTTTGTAACTAGTTTTGGGTACTGAGAAAGAGTCCAAAGCAAAGAGGTACAGGGTAAAAGCATCCGAGGACTCCAGCATGTCTGCAAGCAAACTGCTGATTAAAGGAGGTTGTTTCTAACTAAAATATTTCACCAAGGATAAAAAGAAAAGCAGTCTACAAAGCTACATTTACAGTCATATCTCACCACCTTCACTGTCATGCTAATCCTCATCTCAGGATTGTATGACCCATGGGTTGGCAAGTAAAGCAAAACATAAGAAACACATTTTTTGCAGGGAAGATGTCAAGAAATGGGACGCAAGAGAAGCCCGGCTGAAGCAATGTGCAACTGCTCTCTCCCCAAGACCATGCAAAGATCAATTCAAGGCCCCAGCCCAGAAATTCCATGTGGTGTTTACCATTAATTGCAAGGTTACCGTATTGCACCCTGCTTGGTAAGAACATGCCTGTTCCAGACTTACTACTGTACCTGTACCATCACATCTATTCCCACCATTAGCGTGTTGGTGGGATAGCAAGCTCAAACAGGAAATAAAAACAGTGCAATACCTACAGCTTCTCATACCCTTGTCTAAAATAACAAGAAATCCAGGAGAGAATTATGATTAGGAGCAAAGACATACATACTTGAAATTAAGATCTTTTCAGATTCCCCCAAATAAAAGCAATGGTCTTTTTGTTAAATGCTAGTGAGAAACAGGTTGATGCAAGAATTTTCCTACTTATTATTTCCAACAGGAATAAACTCTGCTTGGATAAAACAAAATCACATTATATATTTCCACATCACTCAGCAGCACAAAAAAACTGTCTAAAAATAAGCAGAAAGACCTAAATAAATCATTTTAAGAAAGACAACAAAGCAAAAGCTAAGCCTGAGCATTTAAATAACTGGAAATGAAAAAAAAAAAAGAAAAAAGATAAAAGAAATAGCAAACTCATTTGAAAGCAGGATGAAAAGCAAGATATGAACCTGGCAGAATGGAGAAAGAGAAAATATATAGTAAAGCCCCAAACATGAGCAATTATATTATCTAGGTGTGAAAAAAAAGGAACCAGAAGAAAACAAACAAGAAGTTACAGGAGATGTACAACTAGCAAGGAGAGGCACACTGTTTGCATTAAATATAGTGAATACAAAGATCTCTTTTTAAAATGCTGCTGTAAAATTAATTTGCGTAAGATTCTCTTGAAATAGCGCACTAGTCTGATGAGAAGTAATAAGCTTTAAAACTAGTGGTGTTTCAACTCCACAGTTTTACTGAAACCTGTGATTTTTTTCAAGCATACTGGCTTAGAAGGTTTATGTCTACTGACACCATAAAGTGATGGTGACAGATGACCAGAGAAAACCTGACAGAAAAGTTGAGTTGTACAAGCATGACAAAGTTACCATGACAACTCATGTTTTGGCTACCACAAGGGATGCCTAATGGAGCACCTGAGCACATTTTCATGTTGAGAGACAGTTTGTGTGTCATTTAGTCTACAAATGAGAAAGCAAATTTCAGATTTAAGCTTTTAAAATTCCTTCACAACTACGTACGCTGTTGCTCGGGCAGTCAGTCAGTCAAGGGAAGGCTGCAGAGGCCTTTGGGAGGGAAAGGCCTGTGGAAACGGGGTCCCCGTTGGCTTCAGGGTGGCTGGTCCAACAGCAGCGGGCGTGAGAAGACTCGGATGAGCTCTCGCTATTGTAGGTTTTCCTCAGAACAAAATCTTGATTGTGTTCGGATCCTTTATTTTCAGAGGCAGGTGCAATCGGTGGAAGGGAAGGCTGGATAAAGGAGAAAGGACTGAAATTTAAATACTGAGATTTTATGGTGGTTATTTTTTTTTTTCACCTGATGCCCCTGAAGGTAAAAGGGTGAAAATATGTCACCATGGCCACAAGCCCCTGCCATCTGGTAATACACCCCCTCAGCTCCTCCTTGCCCTCTCCCACTCCCTCTCCCCATATCCATATCCTCCCCCTGCTCTCCTCACCACCTTTACGGCTTCACCGTCTCCTCCGCAGACGGGTATTGGCCACCTCCCCCAGGCAGCGCCCGGCCCTGTCACAATAGGAGAAGGGGCTTCAACCCCTCTGTCCCCTCATGCAACAGCTGAGGTCCCCTGCACCCCTCAGGGCTCCCTCACCCCATCTCAGGGCTCCGTCACCGCCCCTCAGGAACCCCTCAGGGCTCCCTCAGCCCCTCCCAAGGGCTCCTTTACCCCCCTCAGGGCAACCTCGCCACCCCTGAGGGCCCCCTCAGCCCCTCTCAGGGCAACCTCACCCCTCCTCAGGATTGCCTCAGGGCCCCCTCACCCCCGGCTGGGCTCCCACACCCCCCCTCAGGGCAACCTCAGAGCTCCCTCACCCCCCTCACGGCTCTCTCACCACCTCTCAGGACCCCCTTATGACTCCCTCACCCCCCTCAGGGCAACCTCACCCCTCCTCAGGATCCCCTCAGGGCCCCCTGACCCCCAGCTGGGCTCCCACGTCCCCCCTTAGGGCTCCCTCACACGTTCCCTCAGGGCAACCTCAGGGTTCCCTCACACCCCTCAGGGCTCCCTCACCCCTCTCACGCCAACCTCACCGCCTCTCAGGACCCCCTTATGACTCCCTCACCCCTGTCAGAACCCCCTCAGGGCTTCCTCACCACCTCTCAGGACCCGCTCATAGCTCTCTCACTCCCCTCAGGGCTTCCTTATCCCTGTCAGGGCAACCTCATCCCCCTCAGGGCTCCCTCACCGCCTCTTGGGACCCCCTTATGGCTTCCTCACCCCTCCTCAGGATCCTCTCAGGGCCCTCTCACCCCCGGCTGGGCTCCCACATCCCCCCTTAGGGCTCCCTCACCGCTCCTCGGAACCCCCTCATGGCTCTCACCCTCCTCAGGGCGCCCCCACAGCTCCCTCACCCCCTTCAGGGAAACCTTAGGGTTCCCTCATCCCCTTCAGCGATCCCTCACACCCCTCAGGGCTCCCTCACCGCTTCTCGACACTCCCTCAGCACTCCCCCGCTGGCTCACCCGCCCGCCGCCTCGCCCCGCCCGCGGCTGCCGCAGTGGGCCGGGCCCAGGCCCGCCCGCTGCCACCACTGCCACCACTGCCGTGGCCGCCGTCGCCGCCGCCGCCGCGGCGCTGAGGGGAGCGTGGCGGTGAGGGGCAGCGGCGGCCGTGCGATGTCGGCGCTGGAGTGGTTCGCCCACAAACCCCTGGGCGACGGGATCTTCTGGATCCAAGAGCGCTTCTACGAGTCCGGCAACCGGGCCAACATCTGGCTGGTGCGGGGCTCGCAGCGGGACGTGGTGATCGACGCCGGGCTGGGGCTGCGCAGCCTGCCCGACTACCTGCGGGCCGCCGGGCTGCTGGCGCCGGCCGAGGGGGCCGGCGAGCGGCCGCTGCTGGCCGTCGCCACCCACGTTCACTTCGACCACTCGGGGGGACTGCAGCACTTCGAGGAGGTGGCCGTGCACAGCGCGGAGGCGGCGGCCCTTCTCCGCGGCGACAACTACGAGGCCGTCACTTGGCTGTGGGAGCGGGAGGTGGCGCGGCCGCCGCGGCCCGGCTGGCGGGCACGGCAGTTCCGCGTCCCCCCGGTGCGGCCCACCCGTCTGCTGCAGGAGGGTAAGTGGGGCAAAATAAATTAAAAAAAAAAGGGTAAAAATTCTTTTTTCTGCCGGTTGCGAAAAGTATTGACGGGAACGGGGGAAAACAGGCGTAAAATACCGCAGGCTCGCCTGATCCGTTTGCCTCTTGGTGCAGGGTTGGAGTTTTTTTTGCCTTAGAATCACTCGACGGTAATTAAAAAGTGAGTGACTGACTAATTGAGCTCCCCAGGTTGAGCCTTAGGCTTCTAACCGTATGTCGCCGTGTCAGTCAGCTCTGGCACCTGGTGACCCCTACGATTGTTGGTGTCCCTGCCCGGGGCAGGGGCTGGAACTAGGTGGTCTTTAAGGTCCCCTCCGGCCTAACCCACTCTGTGATTCTATGATTTATAAGCTGTCGAGGCACAGCGGTGTAAAGAACAAAGCAGTTTACTGAAATACGTACTGTGAAGAATACGGATTTTGGTTTACAGGATTTACGTATATGTAACATTTACAGAAGTGTCTTGTTGTAGATAAATAAATCCATTTAGTCTCTTGTAGGTAACAATGACTGGGTTATTTTGGTGACAGACAACCCAACTGTACAATATGGTGAAGCAGAAGCTAAAGGGCAGGTGTCTGACAGACAGGGGACACCTTTTGCAGGGGACTTAAGTCTCTTCTTGGCTGTATTCAGCCATCCCATGTAGGTGCTTGGAAAAGCAGAACTGAACTGACTGAAGACAGCAGAGAAAACTAATGAATTAAAATCATAGACTCATAACAGGGTTAGAGTTGGAAGGGACCTCAAAGATCATCTTGCTCCAACCCCCCTGCCATGGGCAGGGACACCTCCCACTACACCAGGTTGCTCAAAGCCCCATCGAGATCTGATGAGTTTAACTGAGAGCAATCAACAGAAGTTTAAGTTGTTTTGTTTTTATTTTTTCTTTAAAAGGGAAGAATTATTAAAAGAATAATCTTGTAAAAGAACAAGCACGCTCACTGTCAAAGTAGCATCGGAGTTTCTAAGATGTTTGTTGAGACATATTGCATGGAAGCGGCATGTCATCTCGCTGCATGTGTCATTGCTGTGAGGTGAGACTATCCAGTAATACTGAAAATACAGAATGTGGCAGGGGCAATATTCTGTTGCAGTCCAAACCTGCAGATTTTGGTTGCACGTGCCTGCTTCACTTGTTGAGTTTAGTTTTTGCCTTACCTTAATCTTACCAGATATTCCAAGCACTTTTCATTTTGGGTGTTCTAGCTGAAATTGCATTAACTTGTATTGTGCCTTACCATTTACTGATTTCCTTGTCACTTGTATATTCGAAGACTTGCAGTTTCCTTCAGCTGTCCCAGTCCTTTTTTTTTTTTCTCAAATTCTGCACATTTCTTTACATTTTGGGTGCCATATTCTGTTTCTTTATACTCTCTTCAGTGCCAAGAGCAGTCTGAAACCCACAAAAACACTTTGCTTCAGTAACATCACCACCTCCACTGTTGTTTCACTCACCAATACAGCCATTTTCTGCAAAATCTTCTCAATAGTCAGGCCTGTTTCTTTCCTCCTACCAAGGCTTCCCAACATTTCCCTGGAAGAGAATTTGGCTAAAAAGTTCTGTCTGATCATTTTGAAACTAGCTGCTTCTGCAAACGTAAGGATGCATTCCCCTGTTGGGTACTGCCTGGTCAGATGTTAGTTCTTCAGTGACTTCCAAATGCTGTTCTAGTATTTTCAGTAACCCTTTTTAGTGGAGTACCAAAAGTCCTGTCACAAAAGGTCTGCCTTTGAAGAGTTAAGTACCTGTAGGCTTGCTGAGTCTTGAGTAAGTTTGTGGCATGCTTGTCTGTGGTGTTGGATAGATCTGTAACATTCCAATTTCTAATGCACTAGGTTTGGTAACTTTGTATTGTTCTCCTTGGAACTTGAAGTGCATTACAGTTTTAAGCATTGTTTCACGATGGTACTGGATGTTACTTCTTTTAGAACTGTTTCATATAGTTGTTAAGCAGCAGCTTCTGAGAAGGTTGCTTATATGTTGGTCTTTCCCTACACAGCCCTAAAGTTTACATATTTACCACCTGTAAATTAATGGGGTTTGCACATTTTTAATTAGCTGACATTGCAGTTTAAAATCAACAGTAGACTTAGCTGGCCTGTTCCCCATCCCTAGACTGACTTTCTCCTGAAAGTACCAGTTCAGTGGCTAGTACAATGAAAAGGCATTCACATTTAAGCTGGCAAAAAAAAAGTGACCCTGTGTTACAAAAGTTCTATTTTTATACATCTGCTTGAATGAGATGAAGAAAATATGTGGAGGCCAGTCCTGGTTGTCCTCCAGCAATTTATGTTCTGTCATTTCGTTAAAGGAGAAGCGCTGCCAGAGCATTCATGGACCATCCAGGGAGTCGCACAGACACCACCCGAGTCTGTCACTTCCAGGACCAGGGTCCCTTCGCAGAGGGTGACTCCCATGAGCCAACGGGTGCCCCTTCCCACTCCTAACACACACACATGCTCTCAGGCGTGCTCCCTCCTTCTTCAGGCTTGACCCTAGGTTTCCCGCAGCAGAGTCTTAGGCATCAGGCTTTATAAAAATAAGTAATTTAATTGAAAGGTGCAGTAGCAAGGTCAGCCCGGCCTGGGTGCCTCCGAAAAGGGAGGGACCCTGAACAAAGAAATCGCTGGGCAATTATACCCTTGCGATCTATGTTACTGTAAGTCAGCAAAAAGCTAACTCTCCAAGACTCAGTTTGGAGTTTTCGAAAGCAGGCATTCTGTATTGCAGCGCTGGGCACACAAGGGATCGTGCCACCTAGTGTGCATGCCCACTTGCTCAACTGCAAAGATTATATGCAATCAAAATATACATATTCATAAGATTTCCAATAAATGATTAACATATTCATACTATTTCCATAACTCATTAATATATGTAAATGTCCTGGACACATGTGCATTTATGTCTATTGGTGGTCTTCCAGGACTCTCTGGTGGTCGTTGATAGTCTTCCTCACTGTGTCCACTGATTGTCTTTGCGCATGCTCAGTTTGCCTTTGGCCTAATTAGATGACACTTAATTACACAAAACTAGCTCATTCTAGCATATACGCCATATCTACTCTGTTCAAGGCTACTGTGTCTCAAAACTTCCTTTTATCTACCCAAGCACAGCACCTGTTTGACCTATCTGCTCGCAAAACATCCCAGAATTTGGCTGTATTGCTCTAGGGAGAGAACTGTATGTGCTTCAGCTTGGGATCATCTATACACCCGACCCTCACGTGCTGTTCACGCGTCTTTTAAAGTCCAATGGTGATTTTTGATCTGGGGTCTTCTAACACCTTCTTGGATCCTTTTTCTGTGTGTAGGCAGGCCAGCTGTTGAGTGCTCTTATCTCGCTGGTTTGCCGTCTCTTCTGAGGGTTGTCGCCGCCTTATCTTCTGGTTTACAGTTCTTGCGCTTCCTGGCAGAACATGGAGAACTGAAAAGTCCCAAACTTAGGGAAAACACTACCAAAACATCAGTGTGTTACCAACATTTTTCTTATGCTAAAAGACTAAACACAGCACTACCACCTGCTAGGAAAACTACTAAGAAAAGAAACTCAATTAGGGCCTGAAGGCTTCAGCAAATGTAGCTACTCATGCTTAGTAAAGCTAAGCAAACAGCATAAATCATACCATCTTATAACCCTAAGTAATTCATTCTAATTAAAACTTATTTAAGCTAGACAACTAATATCTCTTAACAATTTTGCCTTTCAAAAGTAACAGCAGTGGAACTCTAGGCGAATTAAGTGAGGGTAAAATTATAATAAATTGTGAAATACTCACTTTGCAGGAGACCGGGTATATACGTGTTCTGCTTGTTTCCTGTTTCATTTTCTCTATCACATTTCTTTTCACATTCTTTAGTTTATTAGGGTGGGAATAGATGCAATTAATACAGCCCAAGCCTGTGCTAAATATTAGCAACATTGGAAAATACATGAATGTGAGGTGTATCTTTCAGATGCCTTTTTGGCACTCAACAAGAAAATAAATGTCCCATTGTGGCGGGTATATAGTACATACAAACTCTCAGCATACTCTTTTTGTGGTGTTTAATATAAATGATAAATGCCTATGTTTTCCTGTAACGCATTTGCAGGGGACGTGATCAGCCTTGGAGACCGGCAGCTTACTGTCATGCACATGCCTGGTCACTCAAGAGGCAGTATTTGCTTACACGACAAAGACCAGAAGATTTTGTTCAGCGGAGATGTGGTGTACGATGGATCCATGATTGACTGGCTTCCCTACAGCAGAGTAAGCGACTACGTTGCAAGCTGCCGGCGCCTCATGGAGTTAGTGGACAGAGGTCTCGTAGAGAAGGTACTGCCTGGGCACTTTAACATATTTGGGGCAGAAAGGCTGTATCGGTTAGCTTCCAACTACATTGCGCAAGCTGGAGTTTGTCACAAGGTTTCTACGTGTGCCATGAGATCCCTTGCAAGCATAGCACTTCGCATTACAAATTCGAGAGTTACTTCTTAGTGACTGTGTTTTGTGCGATCTATTCCCTGCTGAAAACCCAAATGGCTTGTGAAAGTGTTTATACAAGCAAAAGAAGTATGCATTAGTAAAGAGCTGGCAAATTGATACAAATGAGCTGCAAAAATTCTCCTTATTTTTGCCTACTTTATTCCTATTTTTATAAAAAGTATGTAAGCTAGTAGTTTTAGCCAAAGCTACCGTTTTTCTTTCTATTTTTTCAGGGCATGTTTGCACGTGCATTGTGATTGAAATACATCGTTTTATTTTTGTTATGATTCTGACAGATGCATATATGCCAAAATGAGAGGTTTTACATTCACGCCTGAAACCCTGTTGATGTAGCACTAGGTCTGAGACTATCCACTCAACTCCTGGTCAGGTTTTGGCCTAACACAGCTTGTGCTGAGACCTGGTGTGTGCTGGGACCAGCACCATTAGGTCAAAGCAAGAGCAACACCTGCGCAGGACTCAGTGGGCAGAATGAGGTGAGGGCCATTCTGCAGCCATGTTGCCGGCCATTCAGTGTCTGCTGCCCCCATCATCATCACTGGCGTCTTTGCTGAGCAGCTGTCTGGCAGTTTCTTTAGAATCCACTAACATATGGAGATGCTATAGACCAAACTTCCAAGCAGGAAGGTATAGATACATCAGCTTACCCAAAAAACTTCTGATGCAGATCCAACAGCAGACAGACTGTTGAGGCCTTTGATGCTTCCCGGTGTGGTGCAGGAGATGCCTGCACCCTGACAGAGGAGCAAGAATGAGCGCTCTCACTGTTGGCTAGGGAACTATTCTGCTTATAGGCGTGCGAGTTCAGATTAGAGAATATGTAAACTAATGAATTTATGTGTTAGACTAGTCTGTACGAAGTGGATTGAGCCCTTGCTTGATGTGTTTGGTTTTTTTTTGATGAGCTCATAACACAAATTTTTATTTATGGAGTACATTTTGTCAATTTGAGAGAACTGGGCTGTGACAAGCTTAAAGGTTTTATTTGTGTTTAAGAATATTTCTGTGTGATTGGATTGTAACTCGGTTGTTAATGCTCTGTGGTAGGGGAAGGATGGAGGCTTTAACATTACCTTGCCCTACTGCAGGTGCTGGATTAAACGGCCGGTACAGCTGTTACCACAAAGTGAATGTAACTTGAGCTGTTCACTGTTTGCTTATGAGGTGTTTGGTGCATATGGCTTTTATGAAAAGTAAAGCGCATTGCATTTGACTCTGTTGCAAAAAAAGTTGAATACACTGAGAAATGCTAAATGACATTGTAATTTGCTTACGAAAATTGAATGTGATGTTTAAAAGCTGTTGAAATGGTTAGAGTTTGTGTAATTATTCTAATAGTCTGTATATATTTAACTTTTTTAAAAGGACACTGTCTGATGATATTTTTGTATATAGACATATATACTTTCCTAAAAAGAGTGCAAATGTTTTTCCCAAATTTTAGTGGAGTTTAACCTTATTTGTTTGGCTTTCACTTTAGGGGGAAGCTTTTTTTCCCTCTCTTATCATACCCAACAGAAAGGGAGCCCAGACTTTGGGCTCTGTCTAAGGCATGGGGGAGTGGAAGTCTTCTCAATAGGTGTAAATGCTGGTGATGGATTGTCCTAGAGAGCTTGGAAGAATCCTGTTCAGCTTTATTGCTTTAGTATGTCTTAGAAAATGGAAGATCGTCTTCAGAAAGCTGTGGTGAAATATCTTTATCAATGATCTGGATGAGGGGATGGAGCGCACCCTCAGTAAGTTTGCAGACGACACCAAGTTGGGTGGGAGTGTTCATCTGCTTGAGGGTAGGATGGCTCTGCAGAGGGATCTGGCCAGGCTGGATCAATGGGCCAAGGCCAATGGTATGACGTTCAACAAGGCCAAGTGCCGGGTCCTGCATTTGGGTCACAACAACCCCATGCAGTGCTACAGGATTTGGGAAGAGTGGCTGGAAAGCTGTCCGGCAGAAAAGGACCTGGGGGCGTTGGTTGACATCCGGCTGAATATGAGCCAGCAGTGTGCCCAGGTGGCCAAGAAGGCCAACAGCATCCTGGCCTGTATCAGGAATAGTGTGGCCAGCAGGACCAGGAAAGTGATCGTCCCCCTGTACTTGGCACTGGTGAGGCCCCACCTCGAGTGCTGTGTTCAGTTTTGGGCCCCTCACGACAAGAAAGACATTGACGTGCTGCAGTGTGTCCAGAGAAGGGCAGCGGAGCTGGTTAGGGGTCTGGAGCACATGTCTTACAAGGAGCAGCTGAGGGAACTGGGGGTGTTCAGCCTGGAGAAGAGGAGGCTGAGGGGAGACCTTCTCGCTCTCTATGGCTCCCTGAAAGGAGGTTGCAGAGAGGTGGGAGCCAACCTGTTCTGTCAAGTAACAGGTGACAGAACAAGAGGAAAGGGCCTCAAGTTGCACCAGGGTGTGTTTAGGATCGATATGAGGAAACATTTTTTCACTGAAAGTGTTGTTGAGCATTGGGACAGGCTGCCCAGGGAAGTGGTAGATTCGCCATCCCTGGAGGTCTTTAAAAGACAGGTAGACATGGTACTGAGGGACATGGTTTAGCGGTGAACTTGTGAGTGCCAGGTTAACGGTTGGACTCGATGATCTTGTCCCTTCCAACCTAAACAATTCTATGATTCTATACCTTCCCTTGGCATTAACTATAAACATCAGGCCTTATCTCTGCTAGAAGCAGACACTGTCTGAAAAAAATACCATTAATTTCAGAGAGTACAGTCAGTCAGAAGAGACTTAGGTGGAAAGTAAAATTACTAGAAAGAAAATTGGTTTTGTTCAATCTCAAACCAGGAAGACAGATTGCTGCACTCCTGCCTTCCCTCTATGTGAATATATTCTTCACTGGCATTTGCATATTCTTCACCAGGGTTGTGATGTGCCTAGCTCCTTAGTAGTGCCTATCTCCAAGCTGAAGCAAAGTTGTAAGTGGGCAGGGCAGGTGTAGCAATGCAGCACTTGAAAGACCTGCCATCACTCAGATCATAGTCTCTTTTTCTGAGAAATCCAAGTACGTCTTTATTACACAAGGAGCATTTAATCAGTGGGTACTCTTCTGTCATAAATCAAGCTAAGAGCTTTTTGTCTTGGCTGCAGTTGGCCAGAAGCAGAAATACAAAAGGTTAGCCTGGGAATCAAAAAAACTGTTCGGTGAAGAGGCCCAGAAGAAACTCCACAGTGTGTTTTTCCTTTTTAGCCTGTGTACGCATGCTGCTATTTACGTAGCAGTCCAGATGCTGCTCTTGATAGCCAAGGGTTCACAACGGGCAGCTGCAGATCTCAGGTGCCAAGCGTGAAAGTCAGAATGACTGAAGAAATACATAGCACTGCAGCTTACACCAGTTACCCAGATGAAGCCATGGTGTCACAGGTTACTCAACAGTAGTTGAATTCCTTCAGATTAGCCACCTGTGGTGTAATACCAGTAGTAATCTTGCTCTATGCTTTTGTGGAGGCTGAAGGAGCACTGGTGATCACCCCATGCAATAATGTGGACAGAGGGACGTCTTCTGTCACAAAGCCTGTCAGTATGTATGCCAGCTGCTAAAATTTTGCAAATGTTCATTAGGAGAGTAAGATCACGTTGAGTTAGCATTTTGTGTTATACCACTATTGGTTTGTTTATCTGATCCAATACTAGAATCCCTGTAGCCAGACTTTACTGTATTGTAAAACCTGAGCTCCTGAGAGAAAGCTCACAGGCATGTTCATTCAAAAGGAAAGATATCCTCCATCATTTGTGTGTAAATCTGTGCTCAGTATCAGCTACAAAATCTAGAAATGTCCAGATCACTGTCAAAATGGCTATTAAGCCATGCTTAAGTCCATTAAGTATATGTAGATAACAGCAATTGCCTGTTTTTTTTTTTCCTTGACTAGGGAATGATGTCATAGAATCATAGAATCGTAGAATGGTATAGGTTGGAAAGGACCTTAAAGATCATCTAGTTCCAACCCCCCTGCCCTGGGCAGGGACACCTTCCAGTAGACCAGGTTGCTCAAAGCCCTGCCCAGCCTTCCAGGGATGGGGCATCTGCAGCTTCTCTGGGCAAACTGAACCAGTGTCTCACCACCCTGGTTTCACCCAGAGTGAAAACTTTTTTCCTGATATCTAATCTAAATCTCGCCTCTTCCAGTTTGAAGCTATTACCCCTCATCCTATCACTACATGCCCTTGTAAAAAGTCCCTCTCCAGCCTTCTTGTAGGCCCCCTTCAGATACTGGGAGGCTGCTATAAGGTCTCCCCGGAGTCGTCTCTTCTCCAGGCTGAACAACTCCAACTGTCTCAGCCTGTCTTCATAGGAGAGGTGCTCCAGCCCTCTGATCATCTTTGTGGTCCTCCTCTGGACCCGCTTCAAGAGGTCCACGTCCTTTTTATGTTGAGGGCTCCAGAGCTGGATGCAATATACGAGGTGGGGTCTCACCGGAGCAGAGAAGAAGGGACAGAACTCCCTCCCTTGCCCTGCTGGCCACATTTCTTGTAATGCAGCCCAGGATATGGTTGGCCTTCTGGGCTGCAAGCACACATTGCTGGCTCATGTTGAGCTTCTCATCAGTCAGCACCCCTAGGTCCTTCTCCTCAGGGCTGCTCTCAATCCATTCTCCGCCCGGCCTGTATTTGTGCTTGGGATTGCCCCGACCCAGATGTAGGACCTTACACTTGGCCTTGTTGAACTTCATGAGGCTGGCATGGGCCCACCTCTCCAGCCTGTCCAGGTCCCTCTGGATGGCATCCCTCCCCTCCAGCATGTCTACCTCGCCACACAGCTTGGTATCATTGGCAAAGCTGCTGAGGTTGCACTTGATCGCAACATCCATGTTGCCAACAAAGACGTTAAACAGCACCGGTCCCAGTACCGACCCCTGAGGAACACCCCATGTCACTGCTCACCACTTGGGCATAAAGCCGTTGACTACAACTCTTTGAGTGCAACCGTCCAGCCAGTTCCTTATTCACTGAGTGGTCCATCCATCAAATCCATGTCTCTCCAATTTAGAGACCAGGATATCGTGTGGGACAGTGTCAAACGCTTTGCACAAGTCCAGGTACCTGACGTCAGTTGCTCTTCCCTTTCCACTACCGCTGTAACCCCCTTGTAGAAGGCCACCAAATTTGTCAGGCATGACTTGCCATTGGTGAATCCATGTTGGCTGCTACCAATCACCTCCTCTTTTTCCATGTGCCTTAGCATGGTTTCCAGGAGGATCTGCTCCATGATCTTGCTGGGCACAGAGGTGAGACTGACTGGCCTGTAGTTCCCTGGGTCTTCCTTTTTTCCCTTTTCGAAAATAGGGGTTATGCATCCGCTTTTCCAGTCAGCCCGAACCTTACCAGACCGCCACGACTTCTCAAATATGATGGATAGTGGCTTAGCAACTTCATCTGCCAGTTCCCTCAGGACCTGCGGATGTATCTCATCAGGTCCCATGGACTTGTGCACCTTCAGGTTCCTCAGGTGGTCTCGTACTTGATCTTCACCTACAGTGGGTGGTTCTTCATTTTCCCAGTCCTCATCTTGCCCATCATGGCTAGTGTGGCTACAGTCTTTGCCAGTGAAGACTGAGGCAAAAAAGTCGTTGAGTACCTTGGCTTTCTCTCTGTCCCAGGTGACTGTCTCTTCCGTTTCCTTCCAGAGAGGGCCCACATCCTCCCTAGTCTCTTTTCTCACTGACATACTTATAGAAGGATTTTTTGTTTGTCTTGATGTCCCTGGCCAGATTTAATTCAATCTGGGCTTTAGCTTGCCTAACCTGATCCCTGGCTGCTCGAACAATTTCTCTGTATTCCTCCCAGGCTACCCGCACCTCTTTCCACCCCCTGTAGGCCTCCTTTTTACTTTTGAGCATGTCCAGGAGCTCCGTGTTCATCTATGCAGGCCTCCTGGCTTTTCTGTCTGCCTTCTTCTTTGTAGGGATGCATCGCTTCTGAGCTTGGATGAAGTGATCCTTGAATATTAACCAATTTTCTTGGGCCCTTCTTCCCTCCAGCGCTTCATCCCATGGCACCACACCAAGCAGATTCTTTGAGGCCAAAGTCAGCTCTCCTAAAGTCCAGGGTGGTCAGCCTGCTGTGTACCTTCTCACTGCCTCGCGGATCTCAAACCCCACCATTTTATGGTCACTACAGCCCAGGCTGCCATTGAGCTTGACACTGCCTACCAGCCCCTCCTTGTTGGTAAGGACAAGGTCCAGCATAGCTTCTCTCCTCGTTGGCTCCTCTACCACTTGGAGAAGGAAGTTGTCATCAGTACAATCCAAGAACCTCCTCATTGCCTACGCCCTGCTGTGTTATCCTTCCAACAGATGTCAGAGTGGCTGAAGTTGCCCATAACGACCAGGGTCTGTGAACGTGATGCCGCCCCTATCTGTCTATAGAGGGCCTTATCCACTCGGTCTTCTTGGTCAGCTGGTCTGTAGCAGACCCCCACTGTAATGTCCTCTGCTCCTGATTTCCCTTTAATCCTAACGCATAGGCTCTCAGTCAGCTCTTTATCCATCCCTAGGCCAAGCTCCATGCACTCCAGCTGGTCATGGATGTATAAGGCAACACCGCCTCCTCGTTTCCCCTGCCTGTCTCTCCTGAAGAGCCTGTAACCTTCCATGCCAACACCCCAGGTGTAGGAGCCATCCCACCGTGTTTCCGTGATGCCAATGAGATCGTAGCCTTGGAGGTACGCACGCATCTCTGGTTCCTCCTGTTTGTTCCCCATCTATGTGCACCTGTACAGAGGCACTTCAGCTGTGTCTTCATTGAGGCTGACTTGGCTGGAGCACTTGCAATTCCTTTCTGCTGCTCTCCAGGCAGTATTCCTTTGCCGTGTGTTAACAGTGCCTCCCCATTAGCTCATGTTGCCCCAGGAGCTCCTGGCTCACCTACATAAGACTTTAAGCGTTCTGCAGTGTAGCCAGCATATCTTGGAGCAAATGGGTGCAGGCCCTCGCTAGCACGCTGTTCTTCCTTCCTTGGTGCATCGTCCCTTGGCTTTTCACAGGCAAGCCTGATCATACCCCCTTCCCCCATCGAGTGTAGTTGAAAGCCCTGTCAATGAGCCCCGCTAATTCGTGGGCAAAGAGCCTTCTCCCACTTTGAGTGAGACAAATCCCATCTGCTGCCAGCAGGCCTGGCACCATGTAGGCCATTCCATTGTCAAAAACCCCAAAATTGTGGCAGTGACACCAGCCATGGAGCCATCTATTAACAGACTGAGCTCATCTTTTTCTTTCAATGTCATCGCCCCCAAACACAAGTAGGGAAGAAAATAACCTGTGCTCCGGATTCCTGCACTAGCTGTCGCAGGGCCCTGCTATCTCTTTTAATCATCCTCACACTCTTGATATGCATTTTTATCGCCCCCCAGATGGAACAAAAGCAGTAGGCAGTAATCTGAGCGTCACGCCAGGCTGGGGAGTCTCTTTGTGATGTCCCTAACCTGTGCCCCAGGGAGGCAACAGACTTCCCAAAGAGTGTGGTCTGCCCTACATATGGGACCCTCTGTCCCCCTCAGGGCTGAGTCACCCACAACTGTAACCCTCCTTTTCTTCCTCGTAGAGGTGGTCATAATATGGGGGGTAGGCCTTTCTGGTCCCGGCCGCTCCTCTGGTGTATTCGGACTGTCAGCCTCATTGTCCTTTGGCTGGTCTGCCATGCCCAGGACCTCATACCTGTTGGACAGAGGCACCAGTGGAAGGGAGGTGGGCAAGGAGGGGGTTTGCTTGCCACCCCTACCACAGAATTGCCTCCATTCATCATTTTCTAGCAGGCCACTGCCTTCCGTGCCTTCACCCCTGCAGGGTGAGGAGATGTAGATGTAGGAGATCCCTTTGATCTTGGGTTTTTTTCTGGTGACTTTCTCTGGTGACGGTCTCTCTTTCAGGGAGCTCAAAGCATGGGTCCACCAGTCGATTTCTTTCTCGCACTCCCTGATACTCCTTAGTTTTTCAACTTCATACCTGAGCTGTGCTACCAGGCTGAGTGGATCATCTACCTGCTCACACCTCACATGTGTCTTAACCACTACCACTCGTTAGCTGTGCAAGGCTGTAGCACTCCCTGGAGAACCGTCTGTGTTGCTACATCTACTCTGGCAAGTACAGAGGATGTAGCTTTCTGCTGGGTAGAGACCATGGCTGAACTCCTCTCACCAGGTGAACCCACCTTTTTAACTGGCAGCACCTTCAGCGCTCTTTGTGCGTGCCTTTCCGCACAAACTGCTGTGCCATGCTCTGTTTGCCCACTCTGGTCACTGCGCTCTCCAGGGCTGCCTCTTACTGGAGTGGGGGAAGCACCACTGCTGCTGGTCCCACCCCCTCTACGTCAGCTGCCCTTGCTGAAGCTGCTAGCTCCCTGTAGGTCCCTGTGCCACCCTGGCACTTCCCTGTCTCAAAAAAGCTCAGAAGTTCAGGAGAAGCCCCTTTTTGCTGTGATCAGCTAGCTCTACTGCAGACGTGCCTGCTCCACAGCTGTTTGTCTTGGTGAGTCATGTTGAGTTTCTCATCCACCAACACCCCCATGTCCTTCTCCTCAGGGCTGCTCTCAATCCATTCTCCGCCCAGCCTGCAATTGTTCATGGGATTGCCCCTGGCCCATGTGCAGGACCTTGCACTTGCCCTTGTTGAACTTCATGAGGTTGGCATGAGCCCACCTCTTCAGCCTGTCCAGGCCCCTCTGGATGGCATCCCTCCCCTCCAGCATGTCGACCACTCCACACAGCTTGGTGTCATCTTGCTGAGGGTGCACTCAATCGCAACATCCATGTTGCTGACAAAGATGTTAAACAGCACCGGTCCCAGTACTGACCCCTAAGGAACACCCCATGTCACTGCTCACCACTTGGACATAAAGCCGTTGACCACAACTATTTGAGTGCGGCCGTCCAGCCAGTTCCTTATTCACTGAGTGGTCCATCTGTCGAATCCATGTCTCTCCAATTTAGAGACCAGGATATTGTGGGGGACAGTGTCAAACGCTTTGCACAAGTCCAGGTAGATGATGTCTGTTGCTCTCCCCTTATCCACCAGCACTGTAATGCCATCGTAGAAGGCCACCGAATTTGTCAGGCACAATTTGCCCTTAGTGAAGCCATGTTTGCTGCCACCAACCATCTCCTTACTAGCTCAGAAGTGAGCTTTACATGAACGTAGCCCAACATGGGGTGTGTTAGTGAACTGCTGCTATAATCCAGTTTGAAAGTAGTTTCTGAGGGTCTTGAAATTATTTTTGTATTATGACCAATTCACTCCTAGATAAATGAATGTCTTAAGTATAAACAACTGGCTCTGACTATTTTTGTTAAGAAATCCCAAGTTCTGGTCATACAAGTTTGACAGTGTCCCTTTAACACTACTTTGATTAAATATTTAAAACATACATTGTAAGTTTAAATATTGCAACATCTTGCGAATTTAGAATTGTGTTGATTTATTTGTAAAATCTGAATGTATGTGAATGCAGTTTTCAGTAGACTGGGGAATTGACAAAAATATCAGACGGGAAATTTTGCTCTGTGATCTGTCAAGACGTGTGATGTTAAACAACAGCTTATACATAAAAAAAAAAATCATAGCTAATCATAATAAAAAATGTTATAATCTTATGCAGTCCACTAATAATTTCTAGGTATTTTTTAAAAGCAGCACTTTTTTATTCTAAATGGAGTGTAAAATCTCTAGCAGTTGCTAGCAGTGTTTTTTATGTTTCTGAGCAAGGAACTGCACTAGAAATATTTACATATCATGGATTGATGCTGCAAAGCTTGTATAAAACCGTAAGCGGGTACTTCCTGAAAAAACCCCACATTTTAACACAAATCAGAATTAGGTTTTAAATGGAATTCACACATAGAAAACACAGATGTGATGAAAGTATGTATTTGGGGGTCAGTTTCAGTTTGTGGTGATGTAGATTATTATTTCCACACAAGACAGTAGATAATGACAGCCATTTACTGTACTTGAAACAAAAATGGTCACATAGCTTCTCTTCAGCACGTAACTGGAGCCTGAAATAATGCGTAGCAAACTTGCAGTCTAGTTTCTGATAAAAGATAAGACTCCTTATTAACTGATAAACTATAAAAGTTTCATGGAAATTAGGCCATGAATAAGAAAAGCAGCTGCTGTCGTGAAAACCAACAGAAATGTGCCTGTATAAAGCCAAGAATAAACGAAGAAGGAGAAATGCACCTGTTCATTTAAAGACGAAGATATGCTTCCTTCCAGACAACTGATAACTGTTCTTCAGGGATATGTGGTTGTTCAGTTAATAAAGAGCATTTGTTTTCCTCCCAGGAGTTCCAGTGTCAAGTGCAGTCTTCAAGTCAATCTCTTTGCATATTAGCACAAATACGATCTTCTTTTCAAAACTAGTTTACCTTGTTAAATTTTGAATTTTCTGGGGTGATGAGGACAGAATTTGAAGGCAAATACAGGTAAAAATAAGATGATTTTATGGGAAATGAATGAATTGTAAGTAAACGTGAGGGAAATAAAACAATTAAATGAAAAAAATTAAATATTACAATGTTGTTTTTCTCTAAAGAATAAAAAAAATAGCTTGGGAGCAGGCAGCTGTGAGGCTCCACTTCTTACATTACCTTATTGGGGTCCCCTGTTCCAGCCCTGTTCCTCTGTCCTTTCCAGTGATGCAGAGGAGTCTTTTGTCAGGCAGCCTAGCAGTCAGGACTAACCCAGCAGGGTGTCATCAATACCGAGCACGGTGCAACCGTGCATCAATGATTCTCCGTTACATGCCTAGGAACAAGTTAATTTCTAGTGGAAGTAAGCCACCTCAGACAGGAGTTTATAAAATGTGGCAACCCACAACTTCCACTCTGGGTCTAATGAAGGACGTGCAAAGCCGTTCGCTGTCATCTGGGGTCAGTAATAAGTTCAGATGCACATCAAGAGTTAGCAGCACTGTGTCACCACAGCACAGGACAAAAACATTTCGGTGCCCCAGTTACAAACATTTCACCTCCTGTCCTGCAACACTGTTTGAAGCAGGAGTACTAGAAACCCAAGGTGTAAGCAAAATCCATCCCTGGCACTACTCCTTTCTTAAAAAATGGGTCTGCCAACAAGTTGAAGAAAGTTTGTCACATCTACTGTGAAAATCATCGTATTTGACATCAGACTTGATATGGTAAATTGTCCTAGCAACAAGAAGGAATTTTTTTCATTGGCATTCAGCAGATATGGGGACAGGTTTGGTTTGCAGACAAGAAATCAAATGTTTTATTGCACTTCTTTGCAGACAAGTAAGAAATAGAGGGCAAAGAAAGACCATCTTGAAGTCACCTGGCATCATCTTCATCCAGAGACACAGAATGTTTGCTTACAACTAGCAGTTCCCAGGTCTGCCTGCCCCCACTTTCCGGTCCCTCAATTGCCTCATGTTTCTGTCCTACTACCAACTTCGTCCTTCATCCCACATCCTCGACTGCTGCTTTCTTACACATACCCAGACTTCTGTCTATGCCTCCCCATGAGTTCTCCCACTTTTTTTCCTTCTTCCTCATGCTGAGAAATGGCCTCTTTTCCTTCACAATATCTGATATCTGCCATCTCTGGAGCACTGGGTCTGAAGCACAAGATAAGAAACCCAACAGAGAAAGGGCAGCCCTGTGGCTCACCGTCAGCCACACAGGTAATTCCACAAGGCCTTATCGCTTACTGATTGACTTGGACTTTTCTTCTTATTCAGTCCCAAGTTATCCTTTTCTACAAGCTAAGCTGTTACTCTTGGATGCGGTGTCCATATAACATCTTTTTACGTAGCAGAAAACTGTTACCAGTTAGCTACCATAAGCTTAAAAATATGACATATAAAGATTTAATGCCTTTGGTTTTTTTTCCCTTGAGATATTTTCAGTTTCTTTATTCCTGTCATAAACTGTGCTCTGCAAAACTGTACGCCACTCAAGCTTTGCCAGTGCCAAGCAGAATAGAACAAGCTCATCCTTGCCTTACATATTTGCACCCTCCCCAATACATCATATCACTGATTCATATTCATATTTCTGGTCCCTTGTAATCTCCAAGCTCTGTTCTGTAATAATATTTTCTATAGTTACTTCCCATTTTGTATTTCTGCACTGGAGTTTTCTCCTGTGAAATAAAGCAGTCTCAACTTGCCTTCATTCCGTTTTGTATCACTGATTCCAGACTACCTCCTCAGCTGGCCAAGATCATTTGGAATTCTGATCCTGTCTTCCATCATGCCTGTAACTCCTCCAGCCTGTGCGTGGAGAGTCTACGCAGTCGTCCTTACAGAGTTTGAGAAGACTTCTTTAGCCACAGTAAGAATAGCCTTCAAGCTGCCTCATACCATTCTTTCACTATGCCTTCACCTCATATTCAGCCAATATTCTGCTCATGTAGAAAGAATTTCTTCACAGCAATCAGTGTTTTAGTTCATTCTTTGGCACTTTGAATTTAAGTTTTAAAAGGTAAAATTCTATTTTTCATACTGCTGTGCATGCATTCTGATTTAGTTTCTCACCGGTTACATATAATTTTTATTTACAGCAACTCTGAATGTGTTGCTTTATTTTTGTCATATTGAACTACACCTTGTATTTCACAAGAGATAGTATGTTGTGAGGTAGCTACCTCAGATGAGTAAGGGGTCTTCATAATTGTCTTTTTAATACACATGGAAATTAAACAATGAGTTTAGTACTACAGCATCTAATTTTATTTTTACATCAGTGAACATCTCTATTTGCCATCATGCCACTATAAAAGAAATGTTACTGCTAAAGAGAACATTCTCAGGGACAGAAAAAAAAAGCATCTTTACTGTTAAATCTTAGACTGTAGGATGCTAAATAGCAGAGCTCAGAATAAGCTTTAGAACAAGTGCTGTGAAGCTTAGTGTAACACCCTGCCTTTTAAGAGGATATATCTGTAGCCAAAGAAAACTAAAAATGGAGATCTGTTAGGAAAGAGGGAGGGAAGTAAGGGTGGAAGAATATACGGCAAAGGAGGAATTATGAATATTTAACTTTTAAAATCTAGGTCTAAGAATTCAACCAACATTGTTTCAAGTTATTATTTATAATTAATGCATGTATTGCTGTTTAAAAATTCAACCAGATTTCATCCAAAACTGATTCTTTGTCACTCCCCTCACTTCCAAATTGAATTAGGGAGCACAGGAACAGATAAAATTGAAAAGCAACCAGAGAACACTTGTTAGTTCTAATTTAAATTTAACATTATTTGAAGCTAAATATTACATGAGGGTTTTGCTGGTAAAAACATGTTAGGTTATATTCACACTGCACACACTAGTGCAGCACAGGCTAGTCAGAAAGCAACCTAGTCCTCTGAGGTGCAAAATTAGCCCCGATAACTCTAGTGGGATATTAAATCACTTTACTACTAGCTTATACATTAACACTGAATTGCTTTGTGTAATCATACCTCAAAGTCAGTTAATGCTTTTACAGAGAAAAACAAACAAGCAAAAGAACCCTGACACAGGGAAAAAGACTCAGGAAGGGTCCTTGGCCAACGCTTCTGTGACTGTACCAGAGCTAGAGAGGAAGATTGCCCAGTAGTTTAATCCAGATGCATGCAAGAGTACATTTCCACTCATCAAACTGTCAAGGACACATGATATGTTTTTCATGTGGCTTTACATTTTCGCACCGATTTTGTACATTGTGATTTGCTCTATGAGCCACATGAACAAACAGCACTTGAATTTGCAAGAAATCTGCCCAAGCAAAACTACTCCTTTAGAAATTTTTGGATGAATTTTATTGACACAGAAGCTTGTTGCTTTACATCAGAAGGTTCTAATATTTGATCTGATTTTGAGCAGTCAGGGTGAGGTTTTTAATCTCCTGGATTCTCAAATCCAGCTTGGGACAAGGGAACAGTACAGTGGTTTCAAATACTAATGAAATTAGGCATAGAGAAGGCAACATATTCACTCAAACGGAAGATATGGGTGGCAGACAGCCCCACAAATGGCTTTCATATAGCAACAGATGAGTTTGAAAGGTATTTAAAAGCTGAAGATACAGCTAATAATAAAGCCTTCAAGGCAGGCCACAAATAAACAATTATTTTCCTTATTTAAACTGGCAATACCTAGGTGTGAGAAACATGCTAGTGATACTCTAGTTTATCCACTGTACTCAGAAGAAGTAATTTTAGAAGGGGCGTCACCAGCTCTGAAAATGTAAGGGTTTGTACACCACTGCTATCATACCCAAATCAAGAATTTATTTTTAGCTGTTATAATTTGAGCCTGTCTTTTCAGTTTTGAATTCCTGGCATCTCCATTTCATGTGCAATATGAGCACTGCTGCCAGCTTTACTAAATTTACAAACAGTGGCATTTTGGTTTCCGGAGCAGAGCTTTTGCCATAGCATCGCACTAAGAACAGCACCAGCTGCACTACGAATCTGTCTGCTTGGATATCTTCTGACCTAAAGATCTTACCATTTAGCACAAAGAATAACACCACCGCTACAAACACTGAGGGCTGTAAACGGTAAGACACTCTCCCTTCCTACACTTGCAAATGAGACTGGCTGGAAATCATCAAATTTAGAGGCAGAACACATAGCGGTGCATTTATTCCTGTGGATTTTCTAGACCTTAACTGCCCTTATTGTTAAAAGCCCACCTTCACTGGTCACCTAATCAGGTTAGGCATGGGGACTGGTTACCACAGACATGGCTGTGTGCTCCCTTCTGGAAACATCATGGTGGACCAGCAGAAGAGCGAGGACTCAGAGCTGAGCTCTCAGACCCCACACTGAAGCTGCACAGCAAGTATTAACTCTCACTTGACAGAAGTCACTTCTCCAAGGAAACGTCCCCAAAGCACTGCCAACAGCCAGGCGTGCCGACAGCTGCCGCAGCGCTCGCTGCCCGGCTGCGGAAGGCGGGAACGCCGCCTCACGCAGCTCCTCCACAACCCGCCGCGCTTTCACACTCAAGATGGCGCCGTCCCACCCGGCGGCGGAGGCAGCGGGCAGGGTCTGGGGGACGCGGTGGCCTTTCTGCCACAGCCACGGCACACCCACGCTACAGAGGGACGAGCAGAGGCGCCACACCCGCTCCGAGGCGCCCCCGGGAACCCGCCAGCCGTGCTCCGGGCTCGGTCGCCCGCAGCACCCACCCCCAAGGCCCCTCTGCTCTGCCCCTGCCGCACAGACTTCTGGGTAACGGCACCCCCCACGGAAACTACCACGAGGCTCGCCCCCTCCGGCTTGAGTGGCAGCCCTTTCAGCCAAGAAGCGAGCGCTCCGCCGTCGGAGGCGGGAAGATCTTCGCCAGCGCCCAATCAGACGGCGGCGCTGCGGCCAGGAGGGCGCGGGTTGGCGGGCGCCGGCGTCGTGCCGCGTTTCTAAGGGGAAAGGAGTGCGGCGGGGCCGAGTGGAGGGACGTGCGGTGCGGTGCGGTGCGGTGCGGTGCGGTGCGGTGCGGCGCGGCGCGGCGCGGCGCGGCGCGGCGCGGCCCGGCCCGGCCCGGCCCGGCCCGGCCCGGCCCGGCCCTGGGACGGCCCGGCCCGCCCCGCCGCGGCCCAGCTCGGCTCTGCGACGGCGACGGTGGCGGCAGCATGAGCTTGGCCTTGAGGTGAGTACGAGCCGGGCGGTTTCCCCCCTCGCCCTCCAATCCAGGCCTCTGGGGGCCGCTGTGCTGGGGGCGGCCGCCGCCCTGAGGGCCCCTCTGTCCCCTCGGGAGGGGAAGATGTCGGCGGGGAGCGGCGTGAGGGGGGCAGCGGCAGGGCCTGGGCGCTGGCGTGCGGCGGGGGAGGTCAGCCGCAGCCTCCTGACGCTTCCGGGTGACCTCTGCGGAGGGACTCGTGGACGGATCGGGCCCCGCAGCCCTCCGTTAGCCGAGGGAGGGGAGGGCCTTTCGCGTCCGGTCTTGAGAGGTTCGCTTCTGGGTTGCCTGAAATAATACACCTTCAAAAAGTCTTTTTGTAGGACTGGAGTTAGGCTGTTGGGTTTTGTTTTGTTCTTAAATTCAGAGTCAGTAGCTGTTTTATAAAGGGGCCCAGCTTATGAGGTCTACACCTGGCAAATCCTTGTTGTCAGGCGCAATTAATGTGCGTATGTGGCACATGCGGTCCTTAATTTTGCAGTCTTGAGAACACCACACCTCTCATGGTAAGAGGGGTTGTAGAAGTGGCACTGCACTCTTTGCATTTAAGCACTGTGCTGTTGTTTGAAAAAAAAATCTTTTATAAAATAAATAAACATGCTAAATAAACACTTGAGTAGCCAGATCCTCCTTCCAGAAGGGTTCGGTGTTAATCTGCTTTCAGGCTTCTAAATGGATTTCATCATCGCAGCTCACAAAACGTGGGCTCTCTCAATCTGAGCTACTCTCCCAGTCCTAATTATGTAGCCAGCTCAGAGTTATTTTAGTCCTTCCAAAAGCTATAGTAATCCAAAGCCTGTGTGAAATCACAGTGTCCCAATTGGTCTGCTAAGGACTTCTCACTCTTTGAGAATATTGTGGTCTGAGGCAGGTCCAGCTTGTGCAGCTTGCGCTTTTCTTGTCTATATTTGGAGTTTTTACTGGGGTAGCTCCAGTGGTTGTTGAAAGCTAAATCCCTGCTGTGTGTTTAATCGTTGGTTTTGATTAAAATTACAAAATCCTTAACAAAGGAGAAGAAAAAGCAGCTCATTACAGGATATTTGGAAAACAAATATCCTTAAAAAGCAGTTTTCTGTTCACTCATCAGTAGTTTTTATGCATTTTACAGTAGGTGTCACAGTGCACATTTTGTCTCTGGTGCAAGCAAACAAATGAACATAAAAAGCCTTTTCCTGAGAGCATAACCTAAATTATACAATAATGTAGTTTAGAAAGGACTTTTGCAAGTCATTTAGTCCAGCTTTCTGCTCAAAGCAGGTCCCACTTTAAACTGAGATTGCTGAACACCTTTTCCAGTTGGGTTCCAAAAATTTCTGATGATGGGAGACTCCTCAGTCTCCCAGTGCAACGGTTCCAGCACATAAAACAGTTGCACTGGGGAAAATGTTTCCCCTTAGATCCAGCTGCAGTTTCTCCTCATGCGTTTTGTCGTTTTTGTCTCGTGTTTTTGCTGCCCTCCTCTGAGGGGAACCTGTTGCTGTCTTCTGTGTAATAACCCTCTAGATAGTGAAGGACAGCACTTTGATCCCTTCTCTGTAGCCCTTCCCCACCTAGTCCCTCTGCCCCACACCCTGGTCTAAACAAACCCAGGTACCTTGGCTTCTCACACAGTGTGTACTGCAGTGACCAGGCACGGTTGTCTGCCTTATACCTTATCCATTTTCTGTACATCTCTCATGTACTAGGGTGTCCACAATTGGACAAAGTGCATCTGATGTGGTCTCCCAATCGGAGAATGGAGGGGATTTACCACTGCAATTAGCCATGCTCATCACAGTGGCAGTAAGCTGCTGAGCTTCACGCGTGCCTGCTTCTCCCAACAGTGTACCTTGAGTACCGTAACAGTCTTAGTTGATATCACCTATTATCTCAAATGTACTGTTTTTGGTTTTTTTAAGAGTTCTTGCTCTGAAATGGACATCTTCCAAGCAATTGCTCTGGATACAGCAGTCAATCTCACTGATGTGAATAAAGCACAGTTACAGCAAAATTTACACTTTACTGGCTTGGTCCAAAGTATCTCTTACCAGTGCATTCCTTTTCCGTTTTTTTCAACTGTTGTTACCAATATATGAATCGTGTGTTTTCTGTCTGTTATCTGGAAATTTAATCATATTTCTAGACTAGCCAAGGAAAAGAGGGCTGTCTTTGAGCAAGATTTGCTGTTTTGGGGGACTTGTCCCTTTTGTATATACCAAAATCAGCAAAAAGTCTTTAAAGTGTGTGTGTGCATGCACATTTTAAAGGATTTAAAAAAAAAAAATCTGTAAATGCCATTTATCTAAGAACTGTTACTGGCAACAAAGCCGATTTGTGGCCCCTAATGCCCACTTTAGTAGCCAGACAACCCAGTTGTCTGGCCTAGTTAAGCCTCCAAGCAGCCTGTCTGTCTCAAAACTCCTTGTAAGCTACAGTTTAGAAATAAAGTGTTTTCAGGAGTCTTATCATTTCAGCTGCTAATCTATTTTGTAACCTCAAGTATTCTTTTTAACTGGTCGTTTTTCTACCCTTTTTTTTGTTGTTAGCAGTTAACCAAAATGCCTGTGCTAATTTTATTTTGGGTGGGGGAGTGAGTGGAGGTGTCATTCAGCTTTCAGGAAGGAATTGTCTATTTCAAGTGGTTTTATAAACTGGGAGGACAAGCTGGGAAAGGGTTGAATGTGATCTGTGCAATTATGGCAAGTTTCTTTGGTGGAAAATGTTATCTACTGTGATATCTTCCCAGTATAAATTAATTACACTTAATTTCTTTCTTCTTATATAGGAATGAGCTTTCAGTAGACAAAACTAAGAAGAAGAAAAGAAGGGAACTGACTGAGGAACAGAAGCAAGAAATTAAAGATGCCTTTGAGTTGTTTGATACAGACAAAGACAGAGCAATAAATTACCATGAGTTAAAGGTAAAAGTTTTTTTTCATTTAAACAATTTTACAGCAGATAATATATATCTGTTTCTTAGTGAGTTTTTAAGATGTTGGCTGTGTCTTTAAAGAATGCTCAATGTTCAAGATTTCTTGCTGGGCTAAAGGAATGAGAACGCTGGGGGGGGAGGAAATACCGCATTGGTATAAGAATGAGCTTTTCTTCCCACACTATGTACTTGACACAGTAACGGAATTGCTGTAGCATCCTGCATAACACTGGTCTGAATGCTCCTCAGGGTTTAGCTTGGACAGATGACTAAGTAGGAAAAGCTCTTGAAAAGCTGTTTGTTTCTTTTTAAAGGCACTATGTAATCTAAAGCTTGATGTTGTGAAAATCTACAGGTTTCAGATACTTAGGTAAAAGATATAAATCAAATTTGTAGAACTGTTGACTAGAAGCCAGAGCTTACCCACTTGTGTTTTTCAACAGGGAGCCTATGGATTGTAGGAGTGAGGTATGCTATTTGCCGTATGTATGGGAGCCTCAATAGTTTCCCTTCCTCACGAAGGCTTCTGTTGGTAGCTGTGGGCAAATGGACATGTCGGCAAATGGCATGGCCGTCTTTTGTAGTGAGTCCTCCTGTCCGGAAGTCTCTAGAAGTACATGAAGTTTATTAAAGTGTCTTTAAATCTTTTATTATTCTAATTATACTGCATAAAGAGCAAAAAGCAGCTTTGGAGAGGCCAGTGTTTCTGTGACATATTGGGTGAGATCCTTTTGGAAAGGAATACCTAGTCCAACCTGCTGGCTCCACTTTCTGGCTCTACCAAGTAACTCGCAGGGCAGGGGGGGAAGTCTTATTTTTATCTTAATTGTTGTTACATGAATGTCTTCGGTGTAGCGATTCCCTTCTCTTTCAGAGTTCGGGTGTGTTATCTTTGCTGGAAGCCACAGTGATTGGCGTAGTACTGGGGACTGTTTTGGGACTGGTAATACTCTTTTTCCAGTTATGGTATGCTTTGAATTCCCGACTGTCAGGATTATTTGCAAAGTTGTTTCTTAGCTGTTTAGCTAAATATCGTGCCCCTGAAAATAATACTATGGAAGAAAAGAAATATATACAGAAAAGAACTATCTCCTCTACACAGCCAGCATATAGCATACATTTTTGAAGGGCTTCATCCAATAGGATTGTGGTTTTCGACATCTGGTTTAGTGTATGTGCATCAATTTGGAGGAAGTCAAGGTAGTGTTTGCTGAGAAATTGCCAGATGAAATGGGAAACTAAATGTGTACTCCTAACCTAATGGAAAAATAAAAAGTGGGCTGGTTTATATTGTTCACTGGAACAGCAGTGAAGTCACTTGTAAGTGGACTTGTAAACCTATGAACACATACACGCTTAGTATGAATAATGAAAAAGTATTAATTTGTAGAATGATTTTAAGTTTTATCTTTGAAAAAAGGTCAGTGCTTGAAATGTTTTTGAAAGTGAGGAAAAAAAAAAATATTTGTCCTAAGAAGCATTTGGTCCTGTCTGTAAAATCCCTGAAAATACGAAAGATTAGTTTTTCCCTGTAACTGGATGTTCATTTGCTAACAGCAGTTTTATGTGATTTTTATATGCAAAGCTTTTTTCCTTTTGTTAATTTTATTTATTATTGTTGCTAAACCACTGGTATGCACCTTCTTTCTTGGGCAAGAAGGTAATTGCTGAAAATAAAAAGAAATCTGTTAAATCTGTGTTTTAATCTTCATATATGCTTGCACTTCCATTTTATTCCAAAAGGTGGCAATGAGAGCCTTGGGTTTTGATGTGAAAAAAGCTGATGTACTGAAAATACTTAAAGATTATGATCGAGAAGCTACGGGCAAGATCACCTTTGAAGATTTTAATGAAGTTGGTATGTGTTTGATTGTGTACCTTTTAGAGAAATTTAGCCTATAGTAGTGACAACAATTTGGAAGCAGTACTTTGTACTTTTTCAGTTATCTAGTACTATTAAGAAATGGAAGTGGGAGATTTAATTTAATATTTTTTCTTAATAAAAGTCAGTAGTGGAGGAAAATAAATATTTGTATTCTAAATACTGAGTTTGATATGTAAAGATGAACGATAGCCACATTATAAAAGGAAATAGAGTATACACAGTCTTAATCTTTTTCAAACATACACAAAAGAATAAGTGCTAACTTAAAATGTAGATTTTTTTGTGTTTTTTATGGACTTTATAAGATTCTCCTTCCTGCTGTGGAAAAAGTATTTGGCATTGAGCTTCATGGGAAGGAGTGTGTACACAGACAAACTGTAAACCGAATACAGACTTCATAAATAATAAAGATAAGAGAAATTGAAGCAGATGTTAAATATTGTACTTCAAGGATTTTCAGCTGTTGATAAAAACAGTGGAATTTCATTAGGCTGTTCCTTTCATCTGAAGATTGTGTATTGTGCAGTTTGACGTACTTTGAGCATGTAGTGATCTGCAGAATTTCTCGAGATTAGAGTTTAAGTTTCTTTGAAAATTTTTTGATTGTTACACATAATTGTACTTTTGCATACAATATGTGTTTACCAAAAAAAATTAGCTACGTGGGATTTTTTCATGTATGGCTTTATCTCTCTATTTCATTATTACAGTCCATGTGTTCAAGGTATTAGATTTCTATAAATTGTCTGGGAAAAATAAAACAACAACAAAACCAGCCGGTATAGTACATATGTATTTGCTCTTGGCTATGAATAAGAATCTGCTTAATGTGATAAGGCAGCTATTGATTGAAATGTGGCAAATTTTAACAAATTAACAGGTTAGGATTGGACAAAATGTGTTGTTAATGACAGATAACATTTTTGTAGTTGTATTCCAGGTTAGAGCAAATTATAAGTCAGCTAAGAACCAAAAATAAATCCTATTGGGAAATACACGTGATCAGTCCTGATTTAATTTAAAAAAAAAAAAGTGAGAGTATTAACAACAATAATAATATTACAACTACATTATTATACTATAACATTATATTATCGATTATACTGTAATTACTATGTAATTCTTTCTTAATTCCTGGTGTTCAGTCCTGTCAGTGTTCATTGTTTCCTGATTGTCGTGGCTGTCAATACGGGCAGTCAGTAAGTGCTGTGAGAAGCTAGGAAAATTCTTGTAGAAAGTACGATATACTTGGAAGGTGATCAGACCTGTCCCAAAACTTGACTAGGATAGTGCTGCTATGATGCAATATGACCTTCACACAGAATTAAACGTGATACTACTTCTAGCAGAAGGATCAGGGAGTTAGAGAAAATAGGTTATAGAAGCTTTAACTGTGAAGAGCTGCTAAGCAATTCTTGAGCAATCATTTTTTTTCATAATTTAATGTTATTTATGGTTTTAAATGTAGGAATGCCCCATCTGAAATGTATAAAGATGCAATTACATTTTGTCTTATTTTGCACAGTCATGTTACCTATAGTATATAAAGACTTAGTGTTTTAATATTCTTCAGCTAACATTGCTGATGTCCTTTTGCCACAAAAGGTAGAATTTTTCAAGTAATTTAATACTGTCATGCAGTGTGGTGGTTTTAAATGAAAATATTTAAATTGATTTTAAATATGAGGTGTTTACGTAGACACATAAATTTCGTTACTGTAGTGAGCTTATATGAGCTCGAGTCTAACTTTTTCCTGTCAAGTTTGCTAAGCCAGAGCAGGCATTCCATCTGCAGACAGTAGCAGATGTTAAGTGGTTCTCTATGCACAAACGGGGCTGATGTGTTATTTATGACTTTGATCAAGCCATTAAATCAAGCCCTGTAATACAAGACTAGCAGGTACAAAGATGTGAAGATATTTATGGCTAGTTCCGGACGTGTCTGAAATAATTATTAAGCAAGTATTTTCTGTGGGAAGTTTGTCTTTTCTGTTACAGAAACTGACAAATGGTTGTGATAAAAGGAATAATAAAGACTAATTAATCTTTTCAGAATTAACATCTTGTGGTTTGTAGCAGTGTCCTTTTTATAACCCCTTGGCTTATGGTTTTTTTTGGGTTTTGTTAGTGTGGTTTTATATCTAAAAGAGAGGTTCTGTGTGAATGTTTTACATTAATTAGTGTTTCAATGTTATCTCCAAGTCAAAATTCCATCCCGATCAAAACATATAAAATAAAAAACATTCATGTCTGCATCTGTTAGAGCTGGTGTTTTTGCTGAAAGGTAGGTTTGGAACAAAGTAGGCATGTGTACACTTTTACTTCCTGTTGAAATGTGTGTTGAAAGCACAAGCGTGTCTAAATTGCCATGTAGCGTTCCACTGTGACAGGTGTGTCCCAAAGAGAAACTCAGTTTGGGAAACGAGAGATGAGAAAGACAGGTCAGATAACAGCCAAATGAATATGCTCATTGAATTGAAGTATGTAAAAAATGAAAGAATGGGTGAAATCAGAAGTGTGTGTTTGTCATATTGCCTCAGTCTGCTAAGGTGATTCTGAGTTTACCCTTCAGAATTTTTTAGTCTAACTTAAGCATACTTCTTACAGTGACAGACTGGATACTGGACAGAGACCCACAAGAAGAAATACTCAAGGCATTCAAATTGTTTGATGATGATGACTCTGGTAAAATAAGTCTGAGAAACCTGCGCCGGGTTGCTAGAGAATTGGGTGAAAATATGTCTGATGAAGAACTACGGGCTATGATTGAAGAATTTGATAAGGATGGAGATGGAGAAAGTACGTGTTGGCAAACAAAAACCCGTACAGTCCGTTCTTAATTTTCTCCCCTTTTTAAATGAAGTTGTGTTGTTAAAATGTCCTTTGGTATCCTTCTGTATAACTTCTTAATTTAGCCTATAAATAATGGAAATTGTTGTTTTTGACACCTGCTAGTTCTGGAGACACATCTTGGAGTCTAAAAATCAAGTTGATTTCTCAAGTTGATTCACCACTAACTCTTACTCAACCCATGTCTATTAAAAGATTGGTGAAGGTGTAGTTGAAGGTGGAAGTAATCGAACTGGCACATGGGAGATACCATGTACCTACATTACGTTATTTTTTTCTTTCTAAATCAGTAAAAGGATTAAAGTGCTAAGAGAAGCTCTTTTGATCACCTAGTCAATATTTCTTGAGTGGTGATGCGTCACTGTTGTGATCTCAGCATGGTAGTCAGATATGGAGTATTAAGCTCATAAATCACGCTGGATGTACCCTAGGTCTACGCAAGACCAGCTTAGGTGGGTCTTTAACGGACTTCTGAACTTAAGAGTGCAGAGGAACACAGTGTGAAAAATGGCTCAACACAATTGACAAGGTCTATAGAGAGTGGACTGCGGATGGGATTTATTAGCTAGATAAAGAATGAATTAACAAATCCAGTTTGATACTATGCTTATTAAATCTTCATGAGCACTGAAAATTGTTTTTCTTTCATTAACTTGAAAATACCCTTATGCTTACACCAGAAACCTTAATACCTGAATTTCAGGGACCACTCTCTTGAGACCATGTACATAAACATTGCGTTTTTAACAGTCATCAAAACCTACTTCTGAGTTTTTCTTTCAGGATGGTGACTCATGTCTGAGATTTCACTAGCAGTTCATCAACTTTTCCAGTTACACTAGTATTTCTACTTGTGAGCCACCACATCTGTTGGACTCAAAACTCTTGCCACTAGTGAAAAAAAACCCAAACTTGTGGTGTTGTCAGCCTTGTGACAGACACTCCTCCCCTGTATGCTCTTTGAGATAGATGTTATCCACACTTAGGAGTACAATTACTCAATTACTGAGACAACCCCTTTTCTTTCAAGAAAAGAAAAAAAGAGCTGGACTTTTTAAGTATGGTCAGTGGTGAGGAAATGTGACCCTTCTGTTCCACTGTAGTGGTGTAAAGAGACAAAGATAGTGAAAGGTCAGCAATTCAATTGCCAGAAAAGTGTAAATGTTGACACTGTTAACTTCTAAGTAAGTGTTGAGGAAAGTGTGTGATTTCTTTCTTTTGGGAGGTATTGTTGTCTGATATCTTTCTATGGTCTGAGGCCATGGTTCCTTAATCCATACTGCATAATTCTGCGGTTCCTCTGCACACCCAGCTGTGTCTTTCCACCCCTTTCTTGCACTGACAGTATCTGATCCCACAGGTGAGATGTTTAAGGGAGCTGAGACAGGAGAAGACTATTAATTTAGGGTTTTAAGTGTAATTTTTCTTGTTGCTTAGATCCCTGAACTGTGTCACTGCTTGATCAGATTTTCTTGGAGCCGCACCCTGAGAAAATAGATTTTGTTTTTCCTCAGTGTTTCATATAGGATAATTGAAGCAGGTCAGCATAGTGAAAGCTGCAAATCCTGTTTTCAGGTACCTCTCTGTGTGCAGTGACACACAGGGTTGCAGCTGTGAATTCCGGTAGACAATAGGATGCCTATTTACGACTTTTTCAGTAGCTGTGTAGCAGGCAAGGAATGATGCCGGTTTTCTCAATCCGTTAGATTGATTGCTAGTCTAGGTAGATACTTTAATTTTGAGTTTGCTTTGCTTTTTAAAGGAAGAGTGGTAAGGACATTAGGACATGGCATTGCTAGCTTTACTCTCTCTCTCTTTTTTTTTTTTTTTCTTTTTCAAATTCATGTTACTTTTTTTTCTTTTTAAGGTGTAGCTGTAGAGGTGAGCAAGAGTAGAAGTCATCTGCAAACACATTTTGTTCTGGGTTGCTCTCCTGGAGCTGCCAACTGAGTTGTCAGAATCATGGATGGTTTTCTGTCATGTGGCTATTTGGTCGCTATAAATTGAATGTAGACCATTAGCTCCTTTCGGGAAGGTTACTGAGTCATAATTATTTAGGGTCAGTGCTACATTTTTGAATTCAAACTGATCAGCTAAGAGTGGGTGGCTCAGTTTCCTCTTATTCATTCATTCTCTTTGTTAGAGCAGTCAAGCACGAGATCGAATGTGGAAGATTGACAGCATAATGTTTGTATATGGTGCTGTTTATCCCTAAGTTTCTGTGTGTTTTTTGTTCTTGAAAGAACTGTTTCTGTGAAAGATGCTGTTTCTAGCTTTTTAAGATTCGTTCTGAAGAAGTAAATAATCCTGTGAATCACTGTTCCATTTAGCTTCAAACATCTGGGTCATGTAGCAAAATCTTGCTGTCATCTAATTCTCCTTCTTTTCCTGCCAAGAAAAAAAAATCTGAAACTATTAGTTGGTAGATTTGTAATTGATACTTCAAATATAGGAATGATACCACTTGTGGTTTTACACACTTCTCACATTTGAGAGATTGCTTTGCCCATAGTGAAATAAGGTCTGTTGTGTGATACCCAGGCTGCTTGAAACCTTGTGTTTCCAGCAAAACTGTACTGGTACACTGTATGTAAGTTTCTGTAGAAGAAAGTATTTTAAACGTCTGCCTTAAAATGTAAATAGTCTTATTTTCTTATTCCTGATCTTAGGAATTACTTCTGTTTTGGAGTGTGACTATATTTAGAAACTCCATGGTGTCAGTTCATGTAGTTTTGGTCTTGTATGGATGCATCTGTAGGAAAGACGATCCAGTCTTAGGTCTCAGATATTGGCACAGAATTAGGAAAAAAACCCAAAACCCTCCACTGAAATTAAATGCTTCTTCAACTCTCCAGAGTCCAAATCAACACTTTCTTCATATTAGCTGTTATACTAGTTCATTCTTCTATGATTACTTATGTCATGGAATTGAGGGAAATCTGACTCTAGGAGAGGCTGTGATTGCTTCTGATTTCATTGTGCTTAACTTGTGAGCAAATGTTAAGTCTGAGGAGGATTAACTAGGATTACCTGGGTTACTGGGAATTGTAACTACACTTCTCTGCAGTTTATTTGAATGTTACAAAATTTGTTTGTCATTATAATATTCTGTTTCCACTTTGGAGCATTGTTTAACAAGCATGTTTTAAACCAGAGAATATTCTGGGGAGGATGTTTCCATTTGTGCTGTTATTGTGCTGTTACTGCGATAAAGCTGTGGAAATGCTTTTCAAAGTCATACAGACCACCATAGTGCTTGTGTGTGGTAGAACATCGTGTAGCTATACGATGGACTGATACTGCAGAGTGTAGGGTCCTAAGCTAGACTAAATCTACTGGTTTCGTATTTTTGTGAAATGTGTTGCAACAGGGCAGATCTTGGTTTATTTCTTTTTTATTCTTTAACGTAGTTGAATTTGTTTTATTTTCTTCTAGCTGCAAATTTAGCTCTTACTTTGCAGTCCTTTGTTCAGGAATAGCTTGGGCACATTGGCTAGGACAGATGATTGTCAGTGAGAATTCTTCACACGTGTCTGGTCTTTTCCATACCACTGACTTACTCTAATCATTCCCCGCTACAGTAATTAGTTGCAGAGTGAACATGTTCATTGGTTAACTCTTTTACAGTGGCTCTGTTTTAACATATGAGTAAGGTCAATAGCTCAGGTATAAGTGCAGCAAAATAATTAATAGCTGCTAATTAATTTATTATTATGTCTTAATTTCTTCAAGTACATTTGTGTAAAATTTCTGTTAATTATAACTGAAGAATGAAGAAAGTTCAGATGGGGAAAAGCTTGTCAAAGTCCATTTTCATTCTAGCTAATTTATGGAATCATTAGTAAATGATCTTAAAATTCATTCTGTGTTTGGCAACTGTTACAAGTTTGAGAGAGAGGAATACCATGATTGGGAGGAAGAGAGAAGTTGGACATAAATATCTGAATCATGATTCTAAGAATAAAACCACATTTGATCATAACTGGAGCTGCAGCATTGTTGCTTAAAAGCACTTATTTAATAAAATTTTAACATTGAACACACAAATATTTTTATAAATCTTAAGAAATCGTAATAATAAAGTATTATGTTGTGCATAGCTATCTTTTTACATGCTTTTCTCAGTGTTTTTTTCTATATTGTTTTACTTTTAGAATATTTTCACTTTCATATAGAAATAATAACTGGTTATATGTGAGCTAGAGTCTGGCTTAAGTATTCCACGTAATTAAACTTGCATTCTGACTCTTCCTTTTACGTGGTTAAAAAAAAAAAGTGCAAAATCTCTGTTGTTCTGGAACCAAAAAAGCCAAACTTGTAAACCCTGATTATTAATGGATCAGACACAGCAAATACTAACTGGGAAACCTTTAAGTAAAAAGCATAATACAGATACACATTATTTTCTTTTATGAACATTTGCTGCTTGTCTTAATGGTTTTCTCTTTTTTCACAGTCAATCAAGAAGAGTTCATTGCTATTATGACTGGAGATATTTAGCATCAGAAGAAAAGAAACGAACTCAGCACAAAAAGGGGGAATCGTTGGCAGCTTCCATTACAATGTTTTGTACTTCCATTCATTTCTGTAGCTCGAGTCATGCAGAAAATTACTTTCCTCACGGGACCAAAATAAAGACAGGTTATATGCACTGATAGTTCAGTATTTTGTATCATTAAATACTGTCACTAGAATAATTGATATATCATGTTAGAACAAGTAAGTAATGCTGCATTTCAGAATGTTTGAGTACTCATTTGTAAAATAGTTTTGTATAGGATTTCTAAATTGTATCATATTACAAGAACCTTTTGAGTTTGACTTCGTGTTAGCATTAGCTGTGGCCTTAGTTTTGATACATAAGGTTTGACAAACTTCCATTTTAATAAAACGTTCTTTACAATTGCTACTTGAAAGTCTTCTTTTTGTAGTTTAATCTGAACTGGACTATAATGTAAAATACTTCAGGGAAAAGAATTTTTTTCATTTTATAGGCTTGTGCTTCTGGTGTTCTAGATGACGCAAATACTTGCTCACTTAAGCTTCCTCAGGTATGAAATTTATAAACTCTGCATTACCCCTGTGTGATAGCAAAGGGCAGGCGACTATGCGTGATGATAAACTGTATCAAAAACGTGCTTAAATCATCCAGATGTCAGCCAGCAGCTCTCCCTTCAGTGCCTACAGGTTTGATGGCTGTGGAGACAATGACAACTGTTTATGATGAGTAGATGCTCTTTCTGCAGTATCTAGGTAGAAGAAAAGCATCACAGGGAATGAACTTTTAAAGTAGTTGAAGAGACTGGATGTGTTTCTAGTTTCTAGTGTCTACCAGAAGAGTTCTTGTGGGTTGATGTTCCTGATTTCCTGCGTATTAGTTGTAGTTCCTTCTTTTTAAGTTTCACTCTCCTTATGTGTAAAAAAAAAAAAAAAGTAACTTTAAGTCTTGGTTAATCCTGTGTTCATCTTTATTGTCAAAAAAGCAGCTGCCTTTTAACTGTCAGTAATCCTGGGGCTATGAACAGGTTTGCGCTGTACAAACAGAGCTTGGAATTTATTGGAGACAGAGGTTAAGGTCATCAAAGTTAATAGATTTTTTTTTCCTAGTATTTTTTGAGTGTGTATTGTAACATTCTCATCTGTGAAATAGTGTGTTGCTCTCTATTAAGACATCGATACCAGTCCATTCATATGGAAAGTTAAAGCAATTCGAAATGACTGGCAGCGGCTCCATATAACTGATCAAGTAATACAGACACCTCATGTAGAACCCCAGTGGGGTATGTGGCCATCACCTAGGTTCTCTGTGCTGGATCACTCTCATTCGGAGAGTCGTCTTACAATTGGTCTTTGCCAGGAAAGGACATTCTCCTTGTTGAGATATTTTCATTTTGATTTTTTTCAAAATTAATTGTGAAGATGTAATGGGGAAAAATGGTAGGGATAAAATTAATATGAAACTTGTGTGACTGAAGTAGTAATTGTTATTTGCCAGGAAATTGCGTCTTCTTAGAGCTCAGTTAATGCCTCAGTCTCAAAATTTGAGTAAAAATTTTACTGTGCTATATCAGAGGCAGTTTTTATCAGCAGTTTCTTGCTCGAAAAGTAAACGGCATGAAATATTTTCAGGATCAAGATTGGTGTTTATGGGGAAAAATTCTGCTATGTGTGCATGCTTTGTATTAATTTAAGTGTAATAGTTGGGAAAGGGGGAAAACGAGAGTTGAAGGATTCTACCGTGCAAGAGAAAATCTTGCTTGGGAATAAATACAGCAAACTTCTTAGAAGTGAAGTAAAATGCTTTAGAATCCAATAGGAAAAAAAAAAAACAAACCCCAAAAAACTCCCACATAAAATGTAACACTTTAAAAAAAACCTTTCCATTAAAAAAATCCCCACACAAATCCAACACAACTTTTAACCAGTATTTTGCAGTCTTAGCAGATTTGTTTGTGATGTGAGTATTTAGGAGAAAAGGTTCAGTGTTTCGGACTGAGCCTATGAACTGCTCTTAACACGTATTTTCTAGGAACAGTGTGGGTATTGTCCACTTCTGCAGTTTCTGGCTTTGCGTTTAATTTCTTATGTGAAGTAATTCGGGGACATTTTTATTTTCTGCAGACAGTGAAAGTGATGGAGAACTTAAAAGGTCCCTTAGTAGTCATCAAGAAACGTTTCCCCTGAGAATCATACCCTTATTCTAAATATGCCAGTTATCTCGTAATTATTTCTTGATAGGTGTTGCTTTGTGTTTGTAACTCTTCCAGCAAGATGCACTTTGTCTTGTCTGGATTGAGGCCTTATTTCTAGCATTTGGAGTGTACTTGAAAAGTCTAACTTTATTCTTGCAGACGTGGCAGCACTTGTTATGGGCTAGATAGCGACAGTGCAATGCTTCGTAAGCACAGGCCAGTGAGCTGGAGAGGTCTTGGAAGTTGCTCAGACTGTGGGAGTGGCACAGAAAAAAAAAAAAGGCAATCAGCACAGGAGCATAATATTTAGTGATATTGTCTCAATGGTTGGCTTTGCTTTTTCTCTACCTTTCATTGTTCAGGACATTTTTGCATTCCAAAACCATGCTTGTTTTGTGCTGCTGAGTGGTGAGCTGTTTTATGTACGGAGAGTGTTGCAAGTTGTGTTGGATTTTCTTGATATTCACCAACTGACAATAATTGTGGCAGATTGGAGTCCACAGCTCGGTAAGGTCCGAGCTCTGAACTTGCAAATGTCTGCTTGGCCCCAGCATCAACTCTGTATGTTTTGTGGGACTTACGCCTATCCTGGTGCTTTTTGGTAGCTCCCTTGGTACATCATAGGATACAGATTCCCAGTTTTTGTCTTTTCATTCTTTGGTATCGGGGGAGGAAGAGAGTAATTTGGTGGTGCATTTAAATCTTGTCTGTTGTAGAATAGTATCAAGGTTCTACAGCCAGCATTCAGTATTTTAAAAGCTGCGCTGTGAACGCATGCCTTATTTATGGACTTGGTGGGTTAGTGTTAAAATACCTGGGAGAAACGCTTCTCTGTCGCCTCTGCTATGGAGGGCAGTGATGTCAGGTAGAAGTCCAGAAATGGCACCTAAGGGAACATCGTAATCCATTGCACTAAAATCCACTGGCGCTTATCTTAAGAGCTTGCAGTAACAGCAGTTCAACTGTGTCAAGTAGTCCATCACTTCCCTAATTAATCCTATGCAACTTTAAGGGAAATGAGAACCTCCAAATGAATAAAAATACCATGTTGGAGTGCACTGTATACCAAATGTTTCTCGGCTGACTTATTTTAGAACAGTCTTTTCAATACTAAGTTTGTGGTGTCAAACATTTTTTTGGTTTGTGTTTATTCACGGGAGAGTTTCTGTGACACAGTTAAGTGACCGAAAGTCAGGAAATGCCACCGTTAAGTTTACGTGTGCCTTATGGTGTGGAGGCTCTGCCTGGGTTCAGAAACACCTCCGGAGCGCTCTGGCAATGTGGCTGTCTCCACCACGTCCAGCAGACCCTTGCTTAACTATGCCCTTGGAGCTCACCAAAGAGGAAAACCACGGCATCTTGGCTGGCATCAGAGGCCGAAGAGGCAGTTTGTGAAGGGAGGGATGAGACCCAGCTGGCTCGGAGGAGAAGGACGGGGTGTCCGTGCCGACCCACAGGCCTCTGCAAGAGGAACCGCAGCCCAGAGGAAAGGGCAACTGGGTCCATGTTAATCTCTGCCCTTGGGCTCCCCTCAAGTTCATAGCATGGGGGACATGCTATGGGGACATGTCATGGGGACATCTCCACTTCTTGCACCCTGGATGCCGCTCAGGAAGACACTTTACCTCCTACGATGCCAGTCTGGAGGTAAGTGTGGTGGTTATGGCAGGAAGCTTGAATGTGGAGAAATCCTTCAACTTTTAAACTTCAAGTTTTGTAGGCTACGTGGAGTTCTGGGAGGTAGCACCTTTGTTAGCAGAGGTTTTTAGTCACAAATTACACAAGAAGAGAGGACAAGGGCCATTGTGCTAAATCCGGTTGCGCCGTAGATTGCTTCTAGTTGCTCATAACCCCTCGCATAGTTGTTTTTTTTTTTTTGTCAACACACATCTGATGGAGGCACTGCTTGCACAAGCAACCCTTCACTTGTTTTTGTCAACCCAGTTCCTGCTATCAAGCAGATAACGGCTGTGTCTGCAGCTTGCCTTGCTGCGCACAGAAGCCGGTCTGATGTGAGGGCTGCGTTCTTCGTTGACTCTTCCATTAGGTCAAGAGTTTGTAGAAGGTAGTGGCTTCACAAAACTTTTGTAGAAGTCATTTTCTGTAGTGCTCTTGCGGCAGGATGGTTGCCCTGGAAGTCAGTCTGCAGGGATGCTGAGAATGTTTTCGCCCTTGAGTAACCAGAGAAAAATGATTCCACAGAGGAGAAAAAGAGGTCAGTGTTCTGAGTGCTCCTACCTTCCCTAAGGTACACCAAGGGGAAAATCTGGACAAATCCATTCAGACAGTCCTGCTAAGATGTCACACGCATTAATAAAAAAAAACCAAAACAGTAGAAACATTATGATAAACATCTAGAGAATCTGCAAGTTTCTTACTTTTATGATAGCGCAAATGGTTCACCCTACTGTAAAACTGTTGCTAAGCAAACTGAACATATTGGCAATTACCAGCAGTCAGAAGTGATAGCTCTCAGAATATATAATAAGTGGGAACTTTCCATATGTAGGTCTTTTTGAAATGACATATGAATGTTTAACCAGTGGAGGTTGTTTTTGCCACTTTTTAGCCCTTACTAATTTGAAAACTACTTCACTTAAAAGGGATTATTTAAAGGAATTCCAAAGGGATAAATAAGTAAATTTAAAGGAATGATTCCTCTAAAATATTCTTCCTAAAGGAGTAAAGAATGGCCTTAGAAAAGGACTATTTTACTAAGAGATGTCCATTTCCAGCTGGGTAGCTAGACAACACTTTAAGATTGCCTAGAGTGTTTTGCAGAAATGCTTGTTATAACATCTGGATAAACCTTCGTTGCAGAGCTTAATTATGAATGCATAGTTTTAATTATAATTTCATAAAAAGAACTTCTGAAAGGGTCTGTCTGTCTTTTTTTTTTCCTTTTTTTTTTTTGAAGGAAGTGACCTTGAAGTTTGACTGACAATAAAACCTGCTTTATTGGTGTGGATAGAGTTTGGATAATTTGTGTTGGTAGAAACTTGCAGTAATTTACAGCAAGTTCTGTAACCCCTTTTTTTTTTTTTTTTTTGGTTTGAAGGCTTTCCCGGGTGTTGGGAGGAGCCCTTCGCAGCCCTCTCCTGGAGGTGGGTTACAACACAGCGCTCTCCCAGCTGTAGATGGAAATGTAGGATAAGAAAGAAACGTCTCAGGAAACAGTTAACCATTGGAAAAGGAGCTGTGCAAGCTCCTATAATAAATAGATCTATTTCAATCCAGTTGTGATAGGGGAAAACCCCACCACCGGGTGCTCTCTTGTTTCGTGAAAGGCACTATCCCACCTGAGACTTCTTCAGCTAATAAAATAGGTACTGATGTCTGGAGGTGTGTGAGTGAACTAATTATATCTGTTTATAATGGCTGCCACATTTAGAAAAACAGTTGCAGTGATAACAGCGTCTAATTCATTACTTACACTGCCTATCATGACTTGGAAAAGTGTTAACTGTGACTCATTTTTGTGGGAGAGAATAATAAAAAAAAAGTGTTGTCTCTCCCACACAGTTCTTTCTGACAAATTGATTACAGCCTGGCCAGGGCAACCTTAACAGAAAAACTGATTTATACTATTGTTATTTTTTTAAAACCTAGGTATCTATGATGTGCAGTTTCTGTGCCGCATTAGGGATGCTCTAGGAAGGTTTGTGACTTGATTGCTTAATGAAACTGCTCCATAGGAGGCTATGTCGCTTCAGCTGTGCTGTATGTCTTAAAGTTGCACAAAAGTTAGGCGTACCTTCTTCTGCTCACATTTCTACCAGCAGGCAGCTTCCCCTTGGCCATCCAGTGTGACACAGCACCCTGGCAAGAGGAAATTGGGAGGACGAAACTCGTCAATTATGGTTTTACCCACTAGGGGGACCCATTGTTATGACTAAAAAGTGGGATCTGCCGTTACAGAAACAGAACCAGCACAACCAAATGTCAAGTGGAATTTTTATAGCGGAATCTTTTCGCTCTCTCAGTGTGTACGCACACCTTAAAAACCTGCCGGCCTCTTCCACCCCGTATAAGTCGCGATTTGCCGACTAAGGTGCAACTTCTGTGCAGCACAAACAAAAATTTGGGCGTTTTCCAAGTACAGAAATCTCACGTTTCTATGTTGGGCCGCCTTTGCTGGTGTATTCTGAGACAAAAACAGGCAGGAAAAAAAAGACTTTTGTTGCTTGCGATGTGCAGAATTTACTGAGAAAATACATACTGGTTCAAAGATGTGCTAGTCGTGTTTTCTTTCATTCCTGGGTGGGGGAATCACAAGCCTCACCTCGTGAAGGTAGATTAGGGGAGAGCGGACTGAAAAAACCCAAACAGCAAGAAAACGGTGTGGAGTTTTCTGCACGCAGCACTTTTTGACCGATGTTCACTTCATCTGGTGGTGTTACACCTCTCCTCCTCCTCCTCCTCCTCTGCCCCCGTCTGGGCCCTGTTATTCTCCTTATTGTTCTGCAAGGTGAATTTGGCACCCAAGCTCTAAAAAGTTGCAGACAGCACGTTTCTTTGGTGTGCCGAAAGAAAAAGCTATGGAAATTATTACTTACTGCCTAGAGTGAAGTTGTTTTAATACTGTTTCTAATGCTGCTGGTAACCATGCTTTTTTCTCAGATAGACTGTAAAGCTTTGTTTCTTGATTTCTTATTTCACACATTTAATATTTTAAATTCTCCTAGCTGCGGTGGGGGATACAATGCAGAAACTTTTCTTTTTTTTTTTTTGAGTGAAAATTTATCCTGAGTTAGGGTTCACCTAAGTAAAATTTTCTCCCCCTGCATAAGAGATGGATGAGCAATTGTGCTGCGTGACCATTTAAAGAAAAAAAAAAAAACCAACAGAAAAACCCAAAAACCAAAAACATTTCAGCAAAGCGCCTGCTTGGTTCCTCTCAATGGCCACTTTTTGACGCATTGTGCCAAGCTTTGGGATGACATACTGAGATCGCATCCCAGGGACTGATGGATGGGCAGCTTGCCTTCCCCAGTGACCTGCAGGAGGTGGGTGGGCATCTCAGCCACCAGGGTGTCAGCCCTTGGAACGTGATGGACCTTCAAACGCTTCTGCTGCCACTGGAAAATGAGCACCCGCGCGCCCCTCGAGAGCGACGCTGACTTCCTAAATCACGTAATTGCTTTTGCAATTATTACCCTCATCCTGTGCAAGTGACCTTGACATTCTTCTACATGTGGCAGACCTCCAGGTATTTTTAGTTTACTAGGTATTTATTATTCATGCGTGTTTGAAAAGGGGATAAGAACTACTAAACTGCAGGCAATTTTGTAAGGTGGTGATACAGTCGAAGGATAAGTTTGCATCCACTTCTCCCCTATTGATATTGAGGTACCATGCAGTGATGAATCTGGCATTGGCTGTTCCATGCGTCCAGCACAACTAATAACGCCAAGCACGGGGTGGACGGCAGGGCATTTGCCCTCTGCTTCAGTGAGATGAAAGATGACGGACGGCAGAAACCTGGCAAAGGTGCTTTCAGCATGGGCAATATTTTGCAAACAGGGTGGAAATCAGACAGGTGTAATTTCTCTAGTCCTGCAGCGCTGGTGCTCTCCGTGACCCTTCCGGCAGAGTTGCACCGGCGCAGTCGGAGGGGCAGCGGGTGAAGTTTTGTACCGCTGGGCTCCGCAGCAGATGCTGGCAGAAGGGACATCATCTTCTCGCTGCAGTCTGCTGCCTCGGTGTTCTCCCATCTTTTCCTGGCGGATTAAGGCGAGTAAGGTGCAAACTTGCACTCCTTCTGCATGTTTTGTTACGCAAGCACGCGTTTTTGGCACAGGGGCTTCAGAGACAGATGTTGACATCTGAAATTGCCGCAGCTTTGCACCAGCCTGAAATTCATTGAAACCTCGCATCGTGCTAATTAAAGATTGAGCTGTGAAGATGGTACCTGTGGCCTGGCTGCTTCTTCGGGTTCTGACGAGGTGGTGGAGCTGTTGCTCCTCCTGTTGCAGCCCCAGGGAGTTGTGGAGGGGGTCTGGGGGCTCTCCATTTTTGTGTTGTGGTAGTTTTAGGGACCCTCCGTGGGATCCTCCTGCAAACAGCATCGGGCAGTGGGATCACTGCGGTGAGCACATCAGGCTACTCTGTGCTGGGACACACGCTTAAATGCAAAGAAATGTGTTAATTCAGATCCTGTTCTAGAAAAAAAGGACAACATATGCAATCTAGTAGGAAATTACCAACTGTGGAAACTACTTTTAAGCTGCTGTGAAGATCTGTGATCAATAATAACATGAGATAAAAAAATAGGCGACCTATAATACCCCAATAATAATAATATGATCTTGTTTTAGTTCAGCACAGGCTAGTAGCATTCCATTTCTTACTTCTTCTGATTGCTAAATGACTGCCTAAAAATGTGCAGAGGGGAGGTATTTATATCCGATTTCATTTACAATCATTGAAAGTTTATTATTTATTTGCATTGGCAGATCTAAAAATCAAAATTAATTTAATGTGCTGTTAACCTGCTTTGATTGCAGTCTGTAAAATGCGTGCTTTAAGAAACTCAGGAACCTGGTGGCTGCTTCTGAGGCTGTTTTTCTTTTCAGCTCTGGAAAGAAGTATTTACATGGAAGGGAAATGATGCTAAAATTAATAAACTAAGGAGTCTTTGCTCTGGAGGGAACGAAAGAAACTTGTGTGTTCTGAGATTGATTAAAATGCATTCTCTTTGGCTAGAACTGAGTTGGTGCCAAAAGAGTGGTCTCAAACTCATGTGGAAAATTTATTTCGTTATTTATTTATTTGTTTGTTTGTTTTTGTAGCTTACAAAATCTTTGTGTAAATAAACAATATAGCCTAAATTCAAACTAGCCAGGTCAACTGCGCTGTTTACTTAGCCCAATGTGTACAATTAAAAAACTAATACAAACAATAATATAATTATTGCAAGCTCTTACTATTTTTTGTGGACTCTTCCTGGTGTCTGACAGTTTCCTACTCCTATTTCATGTTCTGAGACACATACCTTAATATGGCTTAAGAATCCCTCATTTCAATTGCTGTAATGTTAACTGCATTTTGAAATAAATACATAGTTTCATAAACTGTAGAATTACTTAAAATCTGCTGTTTTCCGTGAGCACCTGCTTTTCCTGCTCATTAGAAGCAAGCTTTGTGAATAGTAATTGGCATCCTTACTCAGTCCCAGAGCTTGATCCAGGAGCGAATGATGGATTTTACTTCTTTGCTATATTTGCATTTTAAAATCCTACCTTATGAAAGAAAAACAAATGTAAAGGGTGGGAATTCAGTGAAAGGAATCCAGAAAATCCATCAGGATCTACTAACTTGCTGTTTCATCTAAATATAAAATGTGCACAGCAGTGGTACAACTGTATGTTTATATGCAGCTCTGCATTTTTGACTGAAAAAGAGAGTTTTCTTAATATAGCCTAAAGTGTGATTTCACTTCGAAAAGTGAATCTGTAAACTTAGCATCATGTTTATTGTCTTAATGACTTTTCAAATTCCAGACTTGATTTGTACACTGGCACAGCAGCTTGTTTATCCTAACTACAAGCTCCGTCTGAGGTCAGCGAGTCTCGCTACGTTCAAGGGCCCAAAATTAATGTGATAGTACATCTGTGGGAACGGTTGCGTAATTCAACGTCTTATCAAGTCACCACATCAATCCAGGTTTGCGGCACACAGGACTATAAAAATGCTGCTGCCTCTCTCCAAGTTCCTCCACCCTGCATTGTGTCTTCCTGTCCTCCCTTTTTTCCACACAAAAGGGAGTTCACTGAAATGCCTGGTTTGCCCCCAAAGCTTTGAAAGAAAGACTGGGAAAGCAGCAAGACTTTCAAAGGAAGGAACAAAACTTCTTTTGTTTCTAACCCAAGGCTTGGCTGTGTTAAAGGAGTCATTCCACAGGAGGAGCAGCATCCTTCTTATCTGTGGGCTGGAGCACCTCTGCTGGGGGGACAGGCTGAGAGAGTTGGGGCTGTTCAGCCTGGAGAAGAGAAGGCTCCAGGCAGACCTTAGAGCCCCTTCCAGTGCCTAAAGGGGCTCCAGGAGAGCTGGGGAGGGACTTTTTCCAAGGGCATGTAGTGATAGGACGAGGGGGAACGGCTTCAAACTGGAAGATGGCAGGTTTAGATTAAACATTAGGAAGAAATTCTTGACCGTGAAGGTGGTGAGCCCCTGGCCCAGGTTGCCGAGAGAAGCTGTGGCTGCCTCATCCCTGGAGGTGTTCAAGGCCAGGTTGGACGGGGCTTGGAGCAACCTGGGCTGGTGGGAGGTGTCCCTGCCCAGGGCAGGGGGTTGGAACCACGTGGTCTTCAAGGTCCCTTCCAATGGAAACAGTTCTATGGTTCTCCATGCAGCCTTCCAGTGCCACAGGTTCTGCTCATCCTGCAAGTCACTGGCATTGTCTGGATGGATTTGAGCTGTTGCAATCCCCTCCCCAGGAACGTGTGCGTTTGGGTTAACCAGAGGGATGCAGGTGCTTGGTGCCTGAAATCACCCTGAAGTCTTTGCTTGAATTGCCTTCACGAGGCACAGAGAGCCCATCTGTGATTCTTTCTGATGCCACTCTGAAGACAAACACGAGCTACCATGTTTAGTAATGCTGTGGCCACGTACAGAACTTCTGTTGTCTCTAAACATGACAAAAAATACATTATTTGACCCTTGTGAAGGGGACAGCGCCTTGCAGTCCTCACACCACATAACCCAAGGCATCAGGCCTGAGAGTGGAGAAGATGCTCGAGCGCTGCCTCGCTGCCATTGCAGTCTTGGTTAGGTTATAAATGTTGAATTTCTTCTTATTATTTTTTTTTCAAATAAATACATTTTGAACAACATGACAGGGTGCTGCTTCAGCATTGTGTAATGAGACGATTTGGTTCCAGCTAACGGGAGTTAAGCACCCACTGTACCGTGGGATAACTGGGTGGATGTCCTGCCCAACATCCGCTTTTCCATTCTGCGGGGTTTGCTTGTATTTATGGAAGGTTTTGGTGTGGGTTTTTTTTTTTTTTTTTTTTTTTTTTTTTAAAGTACCTTTCCTTCAGTGTGCTGAAAAATCTGAAGAGAAATTAAGTTGTTGCTGAAAAACCAAGCAGGCTGCCATCCCTTTTTCCTTTCTGGGCTAAAGTCCAAGAAAAAGCAAACGCATCACTAGATTCAGCGAGAAATATTGTAACAGTATGTAATCTCTGTCAAGATAAAATTGCTTTGTGATTTACATTACAATAAATCCTGACCTTTAAGTGCTGCAGACTAAGCTAATCTGTGAAGTACTTTATTCTATCACTGAATCAGCGTGTGAAGCTGACGCAAAGTGACTGTGTTTGTCCCCGCTGCGGTGTTGCTGACGAGCGTGTAGGAAGGCAGGTTATGGTGCACTGTTCTGCACGCATCGCAAGTGATGTAATTGACATATCTAGTGTGGACTAATAGAGTTGCTTGCTACTGCTGTAGGAAGTATAAATTAATAGTTTTATAAATACGGAGCATATCATTTAAATTGACATAAATCAGGACATTTAGAATCAAGCTTAAAAATACGGACTGACTTTCTAACAGTAATTCGCTAATAGTTCATTCCCTCCCTCACTCCCCCCATTTATCTTAAATTATTTTTTTTTTTAAGGACAACAGCTTGCACGTCAGCATAGGTATTTCAGCCTTAATTTTTGATTTTTTGGCCTTTGCCTCCCAAAGTCTCACTTAGAGTGTTGTTTGGGTGTAGCCTTTCATAGTTGTGTCGCCTCTGGCACTCAAGTCAGGCTTCTCTTGTTTTTCTTTTTTTTTTTTTCAGAAAAAAATTCCCCAGAATTAATATTTCAGGGGTTCTTTAATTATGTGTTTACCCAATGGTCCTTACCAGAAAACACATAGTATTCACCAGATTGAGTAAGTAGGTAATCAAGTAGTTATTAAAATAGGACTTCTTGACACATTATCCCATAACACAGCAGTTAAGTTTATTGTGTCATGGTCTACTTGGAGCATTTTTAGCCTATGTATTTATATGTGCACTTAAAGGCAATCTTATTATAAAGCACTTAGGCTTACTGAGCCAATCAGATTTGCAGACTAGGAATGTGTTATAAACTCTGTAATTTTGCATACAGAGCATCTCATGCTGTGAAACTGACTGCTCTTTAAAGCTTTTCATGTTACTGTTAGACCACCTCCCTTTAATGTCTGCTGAAACATTGGGGAGAACCTAATAGCAATGGAAAAAAGTTTATCTGGGTCTTTCTCCGGCTTTTGGCTCACACCACGTTTTCTTATTTAATTTCATTATATGCGGTATTTTGAGACCGCTTGTATTGTCTGATATATATCGATATATGCCTATTATCTTGCAGCTTTCATTTGTCTGCATATCATTCATTGCACCTTTTGAACAGTATGTATGTGTATATATAGTATACTTGTTATGTATACATGTTATACATGTATAAGACATTTATACATGTGTACATGTATATGCACATATATTTATACATATATATATCTTTTCTGTTGGTTGTATATATAGACCTCTGTGCGTGTGTATATATTCATATATAAATTAAAAAATCCACTAGGATTACTGAAGCCTGCGTCTGGGCCTGATAACCTGGGACGAGTCAGGACGGAAGAGAGGAGGCGAATAGGAAACAGATGCTGAAGACAAAGATGGGCACTGATGTGCAATATTATAGAGCAGGAAAAAAGTTAAATGGTGGAAGGACAAGGCAAAAACACTGTAAAGAGAGAAAGAGCTGCAAAAGCTAAATATTCTAGACTATAATAAGTGGGAAGTTAATTGGCAATATAAGGTTTACCAATGTATGTGAAATATCTTCTAAATATTTTACTCTTATTTTACAGCCAAATGTTTTTATGTTATGGCTTTTTGTGTCTCTAGGAAACTAGATGGAAAGAAGAAAGGCATTAGGTAGAGGAATTTCTTTTTATCTAAATTTTTTAACATTTTGATTTGAAGTGACCTGGAGGTTTCTAGGCACAGAAGTTGTAAACTTTTAAACCGTGAACTTGCTGTGTCCATCTGTCTGAAAAACATGTTGGTCCATTTGATTTCCTCACTGCTGAATATGTGGGGCTGTCTGTTATATTTAGTTGTGGATGATTGTGTAAATCTGAAAAAATGTCTGTGGGAGGCCTTGTCTTATCCATAGTGTCCTGAGCAGTCCAGGGCAATAGCACAGACATAATCCCTGCATGGATCTTCAGCTGGAATTCAAAACACAAGGTGGACAGGAGCTCTGTGCAGACAGGTGGAATCAGTGTATGACTAATACACGGTACTCCTGCCATAGCTGACAGAGTCCTAAACGAGTTCATTGAGGATTTTATGATTTTTTTTTAACCTTAAGACAAGTTTAGAAGCTGTTTAAGTCAGTGCTTTTTCAACAAAACCGTTTTCTGAAAATGGTTTCTTTCAGTTACATTTTAATTAATAATGCTTCTGACAGAAATTTTTGAAATTGCTGGACTGAATCGATTTGACATTTTTTAAAACTAAAAAAATCCCAGCTCAGCAATCCAAACAACTTCTTTGGAAACTTAAGGTAACTACATCTTAAAAACACCTAATATTAAAATGGAAGTTTTAGAAAGTTCTGAAAAGGGGAGAATAGGAGAAATTTCTCAGATTTCAACTATTGTTTTTTCTATTTTGTTCCTTTGTTCTTGCCTTTGATGGTTTCCACTGAGATCTCACAGGTTTGACTGCCAGGTTGTTAGGTTCATGTTCCAGTGTCTGTCCCTGATAACATCCACCTCTGAGAGAGCAGCGCCGATGCCAAAGTTACATTTATACCGATGGACATGTTGAAGAGTGAACTGGACCACTGATAGGTGCTGTAGGAATATTGTTCACTTCAAAGAGTTCGGATATGCTCTTCTGGATGCTTCTCACAAAAAAAAACCCAAAAAAACCTTAGACTTTGTTATGTCATTTCAGTTGGACCAGGTTGAAAAGCTGCTTGCCTTGAAGGAATATGGGCAGGTGTCTCAACCAGCAGCTAATGGCAACTGCTTTTTAAAGCCCCCCCTTGTCTGCCTGAGACCCTTTGCCGCTGTAAGTGCCTTCGTAGCAAAGCGAGCTCACCTGGAGCCTGGTCAGAAGGTGTGTTAGCAGTCAGTGAAGCCAACCAAGAGGTCATCTGGCCGCGAAACTGGGAGGTTATAAGGAGAAAGGGAGGAAGACGATGCTGTTTCATGCCTCCAGTTGATGGGGAGCTTTCTGCTTCAGAAAGGCAAAGATTTAGGGAAAACCTTGTTGTCCTGAGTGCTAACTCACCTGGGGGGCTTCCATGGGAAAGAAAGAGAAGATAAGGGATCTTGTGCTGAGAAGATCTACTAGGTTTGCTTATTCCACGCCCTTCCCTGTTATTCTGTGTTCTTTACTCTCCATGCTCAGCAGCTGTGCATCCATCCCTCTCTGCCAGTTTGGTAGCTGGTTTCCAAGAGAGGTTATTTAGCAGACTTCTCTTAACCGTGGTCTTCTAAACCAAATGCACATCATCATCTGAAATGGGCCTGCAAAATGGTTTTCTCAAAATAATTTGTATGGAAGCCAAGTGGTTGTGCCTGTCCATTTACACGATGGTTTTACAACAGCTTGTCCTGAGATTTTCCTTGTGCTTCCATTCAACATGACATTAAATATTTTATCAGGGCTTAAAATACAGGATTCTATCCATTTACCTGGAGTTAGTGTTTTTTTTTCCCCCTTTCTATTCATTTATAGTTTTCACTCTATTGCACAGCAGCTGTATTTTTTGTAAGTTTCTGGATTATCTTTTTTTAAAAAACTTATTTTCAGGCAAACAAAATCCTGACTGTCAAACACAAAGTGTTTCCCCACTTTATTTAAGATTCCTTGGTTACCTCCAAGAGCTAGCTAATGCCAGCGTGCTGCAGACAGCTGGCCTCCTAAATTACACCGTCAGCTTCCTGCCGGTTCATGTGGGTATCACTCCTTGGCGCAACCCCCCAAACTGAGTCATTTCTCACAATAATTTAAAAAAAAAAAAAAAAAAGTGGCTTTGTGGCATGGTGGAACCTTAAGTCCCCCCGTGAAGAGAGCAGCTGTGTATTTCTGTTAACCTCAGCGATCTGTTCGCAAAGGTTCAAAGTGATCACTGGAAGGAAAAAGTCTAGACTTTTTGTCTTTTTTTTTTTTTCTCCCCAAGATGAAAAGAGGTATTTTCTTTTCTAGGGAACAAAGGCTTGAACATGCAGCCATAAGCCTCCTCCCATTCATTGGTGGTTTGGGAGGGGTGAACACAGAACGCCCTGTTGTTTGCTGGCCGTGGCTCTCCTCATGTGTGGTTTGGTGGAGCTCCATTACTTGGCTGGGACTGCAAATGTAAGTGGACTTGTGATTTTCACCCACTGGGCCAGGCTGGGCTGCATCCACCACGGGCAGCGTGGCACTGGCTTGCAAAAGCAGATTTTGGGTGCCCTACAGGCAGAAGGGAGCGACTGCCTGTTGGGGAGAAAACAGAATCAAAATTAAATCCCTGGCACGTGAGAAAAGGACATGATCAGTATGGAAGTGCAAACCCCTCTCTCCTGTGGTTTGCTGCTGTGTTGGTGGCCCTAGAGCCCCACTAATGATGGATATACATAGGCTAAATGCTTCCTAGAGCACTGAATTTTTCACCTAGCCATTCTTGCTTTTGATGGTGTTGAAAGTCCAGGTCATTTCTGAAACTGGTCTTCCCATCTGCTCCCTCTGAAGGCATCCACCCTGGGTGGTGTGAGGTGGTCCTTCCTTCCTCCTCAACTTTCCAGGCTTGGCCCCAGGCTCTCCTCCCCCACAAGTGGTCACCCCATTTGCAGCAGACCCGCAACTGCATGATGACTTTTTGGATGAATGATTTTCATTTGGGTGAATTAACACAGGGGCAAGTGTAGGGTACTGGACCTGGGGAGGAATAACCCCATGCACCAGTACAGGTTGGGGGCTGACCTCCTGGAGAGCAGCTCTGTGGAAAGGGACATGGGAGTCCTGGGGGACAACAGGATGACCATGAGCCAGCCCTGGTGGCCAAGAAGGCCGATGGCATCCTGGGGTGCATCCAGCAGAGCGTGGCCAGCAAGTCGAGGGAGGTCATCCTCCCCCTCTGCCCTGCCCTGGTGAGGCCACATCTGGAGCACTGTGTCCAGTTCTGGGCTCCCCGGTTCAAGAAGGACAGGGAACTGCTGGAGAGGGTCCAGCAAAGGGCTACAAAGATGATTAGGGGATTGGAACATCTTTCTTATGAGGAAAGGCTGAGGGACTTGGGTCTTTTTAGTCTGGAGAAAAGAAGACTGAGGGGGGATCTTATCAATGCTTCTAAATACTTAAAGGGACGGTGCCAGGGGGATGGGAACAGTCTGTTTTCAGTGGTGCCCAGTGATAGCACAAGAGGGAATGGGCACAAACTTGAACATAGGAAGTTCCATCTAAACGTGAGGAGGAACTTCTTTACTTTGCAGGTGGCAGAGCAGTGGCACAGGCTGCCCAGAGAGGTGGGGGAGTCTCCCACTCTGGAGCCATCCCAAACCCGCCTGGACGCCGTCCTGTGCAACTGCTGTAGGTGACCCTGCTGCGGCAGGGGGGTTGGACTAGATGATCTCCAGAGGCCCCTTCCAACCCTGACCATTCTGTGATTCTGTGATTTTTGGGTTCTGTTTCTGATCAGATTTGCCATAGGTAATAATTTTTTAACCTCTTTTTGTCTGTGCATCCCTTTCTCCTTTTTTTTCGAGAATAAATTATTTCAGCCTGTTTCTTTACTACTTTTATGATCTCACCCTGCCAATAATGATGATATGGAAGTAAGAACTGCAGTTATTTCCTTCCTCCTGTGATATCCAGGAGTGATGATGCTCCTGGAGCAGAAGAGCAGTAACGAACTAACGCACATTATGCTTTCACTGACCCATAGCACGGTGGTGAAGTGAATAATTGTAGGCACTGGAGGAGTGGTACCCATGCACATTACTGTCCGCATTGGGTACGCTTAGATCTTTCCCCACCTCCTGCTCCTGCAAGCACCGTCTGCTGCGTTGATTCCAGTGGGAGATGCTCCCGACCATACCTCCATGGGATTGGGTCCTGCAGGAATGTCTGAAATGATCCCCCCTGTCCCTTTCCTACATAATTTTTTTTTTTCTTTCTCTGAAAGTCATCACAGCAGAAATGGAGGGGTGGGTTGCCACCCAGAGAGAACTTGACAGGCTGGAGAGGTGGGCCCATGAGAACCTCATGAAGATCAGCAAGGCCAAGTGCAAGGTCCTGCATGTGGGCCGGGGCAATCCCATGCACAACTACAGGCTGGGCGGAGAATGGATGGAGAGCAGCCGTGAGGAGGAGGACTTGGGGGTGTTGGTTGATGAGAAGCTTAACATGAGTAAGGTCAACAATGCGTGATTGCAGCCCGGAAGGCCAACCGCATCCAGAGCTGCATCCCCAGCAGTGCGGCCAGCAGGGTGAGGGAGGGGATTCTGCCCCTCTACTCCACTCTGGGGAGACCCCCTGCAGTGCTGCCTCCAGCTGTGGAATCCCCAGTACAAGATGGACATGGACCTGTTGGGGCAGGGCCAGAGGAGGCCACAAAGATGCTCTGAGGGCTGGAGCACCTCTGCTGTGAGGACAGGCTGAAACAGCTGGGGTTGTTCAGCCTGGAGAAGAGAAGGCTCTGGGGAGACGTTGGAGCCCCTTCCAGTATTGAAAGAGGCCCTACAAGAAGGATGGAGGGGGACTTTTTACAAGGGCATGTAATGATAGGTTGAGGGGAAATGGCTTCAAACTGAAAGAGGGGAGATTTCGACCAGATACTAGGAAGAAATTCTTTACTGTGAGGCTGTTGAGGCACCAGAACAGGTTGCCCAGGGAAGTTGTGGATGCCCCATCCCTGGAGTTGTTCAAGGCCAGGCTGGATGGGGCTTTGAGCAACCTGGTCTGGTGGAAGGTGTCCCTGCCCATGGCAGGGGGACTGGAAATCAACCATCTTTAAGGTCCCTTCCAACCTAAACCATTCTAAGATCCTATGATTCTATGAAACAAGTCTGAGGTCATCAAAAGAGTCCACTGTTGGAAAGAATGAATCTTATTGTGTTTTAAGTATTCATGAATCCATTTTTATGGGGCTCTTTTTTGATGTTGTTGGATTAGGATGGACATAACAACAGATTCTACTGTTATAAAGAAAGGGAAAAAAACCCTAAAACCAACCCTGTGCACCCTCAGAAAATGAATGATGGAGATCTATTCATTTTAGAAATAGTGTTAATATTCCTGGATAGATTGCACACAGCTTGAAATAAACAAACACACACAATAGCAATTTAGACATAATTGTATCTTTTTTATTTAGATTTGTACAATATTAACTGTAGAAAGACCAATAATGTCAAGAACTGTAGAAAAATATTTTTCATTAGGAAAAGACTTACTGGAAATTTAGTCTGACCCTGAGCGCTGCGAACATGCTGGCAGTTCAGTGTAAAACAAAGCAAATAGTCAGGCTGTGAAAAGTTGTTTTCTCTCTATAACTTCCTGAATGTTACCCTAACTGGATTTTCAAATTGGTTTCTGTGGTCTGCAGCTATGCACAGCAGAAGAAATTGCAGGCATCTCTTAAGCTGAAGGAATATTTTTAGGTGTTTTGTGGGCTGTGTATCAGTTACTTTATAACATAGAGTTAGTAAGGAATGTATGAAATATATTTAGTGTCTTTCAAGAGTATTTTAGGAGCATTTGATTCTGACACATGGAATATAATTTACAGAGGTGCAAGTTACATCATTATAAAATTATATCTTGAGAAAACACCACCACAAAAAAAAAAAGAGCCAACAAAAAACCCATGAAGAAAATCCTTTGAACCCTACCTTGAGGTATCCGCCCTTGTAAAGAGTGGAATTTTTCACTGAAAAGTCTTTGCTTTCCGTTCAAAGGAAGCTTTTGAAGGATTATACAACCCATGATTTTTCTATAAATTATTGTTGTATCAGTGATTATGCAAATGCCAGTTGCATTATTAGCTGACTGTTCCTTTGGCCTTAAAATATCTTGCAGACATCTTCTACTTCCCTTGGCCCACCGTGTCTCTTGGCTTGTGTGGAAAAAGGAGGTAGGAGAAGGGCCTTGCTTTTCTCCTTTTCATTTTATTTTTTTAATTACGGGAAAAAGGTAAAACACTTTGTTGTTGGTTTTACAATTACTTTTGGATTTTTTTTTTGTTGTGTTTTTTTCAAGTGATCAAAACAGAATTAATACGTTTCTTAATCTGAATAACTGATTACGCCCAGGCTTTAATGTTTTCCCGAATGTCATTGCAGTGAATGGATTGGCAGGAGGGAATTACCACATTTCCTTCTGTTTTTATCAGTGACTATGTACATAGGTTGCATGGGGGTAACTATAGATTTCTATTGGAAACAATGGGAAAAAATTTAAATGCCCTGCCTACTCCTGAAGAAAGGCTGGACAGACTGAGAAATAGGAAAACCTTCCCCAAATTATACCAACCTTGCCATTGCTGCCAACATGAGCAGCACAGATGAGCCCCAGAGAAGTACTCAGGGGGGATTTTACACAACAATCTCTCCTGCAGGCTCAGTCCTCGTCAGTTACTCAGTGTTAAATTCAGATACCCGATGGAAACAGGAGCTGGCCTACAGGCCCAACAGAGAATCCTTCATCTCTGAAGTTTCTTATGCTGAGATAAATTGACCACAATTTTTTTTTTCTTTTTGTTCCCCCCGAAATTATTTTGAGTGTGTTACCATGACTTGATTTTGAAACCAGTCTGAAAGAATGGCCAAACTGGTGGTTTGCCCCTTTTTGCCTCTTCTGAATAGATATGAGGCACTGTGGGCCTGGAAAGGCTGTGCTTTGGGAAGCAAGGAGGAGATGTTCTTCTATGCCCACCACCTTTTGGTGTGACTTTCGCCAGGAGGACCTGGTGATCTGCCCAAAAGGATCTCCTGGCTTCCTGAGAGTTGTCCTTCATGGGAGGAAGGTGTAGTGGGAAGGCTTGCTGGTGATGGAAGGGAACATTTCCACCTGCATAAACCATGCCTAAAATTTACACCTCTGCTTGCAAATTTAGTGTCTGAGTGTACAGGTGCTTATTTGCAGAGACTGTTGACCCTTTCAACCTACTTATGCAAACTCTGGGCAGATACGCATTTTGCAGTCACCGTCGAGACAATGAAGCTCTGGTAAAAAAGAACGTCTTTTGACTGAAAATTTTCCACCCAGATCTCAGGAGATGTCTAGTAGTGACTGCTTCTGGTTGGAAACAACTATTCTTAGATCCTTTTAAAATTTCTACTTTCAAAATGAGCCATAACATTTCAGATGTTAAAAAAAAAAAAAAAAAAAAGCTCTTAAAAAGGTAGTTACTCTGTCAAACCTCACTGAATTTCCAGATTGTTATTTCTTCTAACCAGTGCAACTGACCCATCCCTTCTGGTGACCACTGAGGAACCTCAAAATACCTACTACAAAGTGACTTCCTTATCCTAAAGGGCTGTATTTCCCCTATTAAGACGACCTCTGAGCTATAAGCAGTTAGGTCTGCCCTCGGGGCAGAGCTTGGTAAAGCTTTGCCAGGCTCTTGTGCCACCGCCAAGAAATCCCAGCACAGTCCTGTGTTCTGGGATGAACCTGCAGTGACTTCTAGGCTGCAAGGAACTGTCTGAGGATTAAGTTTTGTAAAGATTGAGCCCAAAACTGAGCTGCGAAAAGTATTGTGAGAATATATTTAATTCTGTGAGGGGCTCAGGCACTGTAAGATCATACTGTAGAGATCACATACGAATCACAGCAAGCTGTCTAGTCTTCTCCCTGTCCTCCTCCTCTGTGAAAAAATACGAATGTACCCTGCTTGCATATCACAGGACTAGATTTTTTCTGACTAATGTAATGAAGCTTCATAACATTTCTCACTGACTCCCGTACGGTGCCTCTCTTCAATGAAAATTGTGTAATCTGATGACATTTTTCCATAGTCTCTGCAGATTATGACAAAGAGAAGCCAAAGGCTTTGGTTTTTTTTGGTGTTTTTTTTTTTGTTTGTTTGTTTTGTTTTGTTTGTTTGTTTTGGTTTTTTTTTTAAAAAAATTTTATTTAATTACAAGAAATTCAAATGACTTATTTTCAAGTGAAACTGACAACGTTAAATTCTGAAGCTCATTGCTTGCTATTTTAATGTACAGTGGCATTAATATGTAGCTTGTTTGGCAGTGGCCTAGAGGTCATTGCTAAAGGATCAACAGCAAGGGAATAAAAGCACAGAGCAATTACTGGAGACTCCTACTTACTATTACCCCATTTGGCATGCTGCCTCAGCTGGTGCCGTGCAACAGACATGGCAGAAATATACACCAGCATTGGCCTAAACGGCCTAAAGGAAGCTCATGCAATCAAGGGAGAGCGTTGGGCACTGAATAAAGAGTGAACAAAACCCAGTATTAGGCAAAAGCTTGAGTCTGTGTCAGTCCAACACAACAGTTGACCTGACCTCAGGAACAGTAAAGCATACATTTAAATACTCAGGTAGTATAGCACAGTCGTGGTTCTTGAATAATTTGGATTTTCATATTTTGTCATCACACTCCTTGAGCATGCCCTAGAGTAAAGACAAAGCGAAGAGTGAGGAGCCTGGCCCACAGAATTTAAGCAGACAAAATACATGCAGCTGCTGGGAAGAGAGCATCAGCAGAGACTATTGGCAGCTTTCAGACAGGACAAAGCTATATGCATCTGTCCTATGACCTGCCCTTTACCACAGAACACTTTGAAATAGATTCATATACCTATGTGTGGAGTTTTCCAGTGATCTACCTCTTACAGAATATCATATAGGTGACAGTAATAGGGAAACCTGTCTCCGAAACAGTCTGATAAGTTTTGGGTTGCTTCCTCAGAAAAGCCGTTGCTGCTTCTTAATATTTTCTGCTGCATTCCCAGCTAACCCAGCAGCATTTCTGGTTATTGCATCAGCTGTTCATCCGCGCAGCAGAAATCTCAGGCTTGCTATGAGGTCATCAGGAAAGAAACTTGGACCACACTTTCCTCTTCTTTCTACCATCATATTTTTTAGGACTTAACGGAGTCTGGAGAGGTGAGAGAACATATAGTTCTTAGTTAGCTACATGGAAAAGTGTCTTTATCAACACACCTGGCCTTGCTCCAGGGTAAGAAAAAGTGTTGTTTAAGGACAAAATGAAAATAAAAATAGAAATGTAGGAACTTAGAGAAATTGTCCCTTTCTGAATGATCTGATGAACTTATTTTCTATTAGTGGAAACTTGAACGGAGCGCTTAACTGAAAATTCATGGTTTAGGTGAAGATGATCCAGTCTACTAAGAAGGCTGTTTTGTTGCTATTACCATTACGTGTTTGGTCTCTCTTCTATGTTTGCCGGCCAGACTGAAGAGTTATCCTCTTTCTACCTCTGGTCTATATTGCATAGCAACGTTGATGGAAATGTACAGACTTTGGTCGTCTTCAAAAGAAGCATTTCCAGACACAGAAAGTTTAACCCAGAGGCAGATTTGTGACTTGGAGCAAGCAGGAGATAGCAAGAGATTTGTCATACACCAAGTATGATGGTTTATTTAGCTGTTTAGTGTCATGGTTGGATTCATTGATCTCCAGCTAGATACATCACAAATAAAATGACAAATAGTATGCAACAATGCTGAAAAAGATAAATATTGTTTATTATCTTCATGAGGATCTATGCGAGAGAGAGTTTCGCAAATGCTAACTTATGATCACTGTCATAAAGGAATTAGTTCAGGCATGACAGTATTTCATGTTGAGACAGAAGGGGTAAAGCTGTCTGGTCAGTGCTTTCTTTGAGATGCATACAAAATCAATTGTCTATATACTCCGCATGACACATTAACTATGCTGGATTAAAACGCTACGACAATCTTAAGTGTATTGAAATGTTGAGAAAGCGGCGGTGCTTCCCCCTTGGTTGTTATTTTGGTCATTAAGAGATAAAGATCAGTAGTTTGAGTGAAACAGTATATCTGTGGCAAGTGATAGATTTATCTGCCAGCACACAAATATGGCATTCGAAAGCTTTCTGAAGTTTGTTTTTTTCAGCAGCGACATCACCACCAGAGGCCTCAGGGCGAGGTGCTCTGTCGATGCGCGGTGAGCAGCTGGACAGCATGGTCCCACCTCCAGCAATGTTATCTGCTGGAACGTCTTCCCTGGTGACCGCAGGGCTCCACGTGTGACACGGAGTAAGGTGGCAGCGGCAGCTCCTGTGCCCCTGCCCAGCTGTGCTCCCCAGGCCGGCGGTGCCACAGGGTGAGACCTCTCGGGGAGCAGGACCCTCTGCAGCTGGGGACAGGAGCACAGCCACCTCTCCAAGCAGTTTTCCTGGCCAGCACAGCTGTTCCGCTCTGCCCTCCGCCAGCCAGGAGCCTGGATGCCAACATCCTTGTGCTCTGCACCACTGGTCTGCAGCTCTCGCCACTGTCGCAGCTCAAGCCAAGGAATTAAATTTAGCGACTAAGTGCTGGAAGCGTTTCCCATTCTCCAAGCAGTGCCAATACTGAGAGTCCTGGGACTTGCCTCCTCTGCAGCATTAGATGGCACGGTGCTTGGAGCGTGCCCCTCGCAGGACTGTCCTCATTACCTGACGTACCCAGATGAATGCCAGCTCAGGTGGGCTCAGTTCGGGTCTGGACCAAATATTGGACCAGCTGATGAAATGACAGCCAGCTCCTTGGCTCCTGGTCTGGAAAGTACAGGATGGGCAGCACTTTCCCAGCTGGAAACGTCGGTACAAAAGAGCAGACGTGTGCTGCACGTTGCTTATCACGGACAGCATGCATGCCTGTGGCCTCTTCTTGAGTGACTTTGGAAGCACACATGGGACCAGAAGTGGAAAAAGTCAGAGTTATTTCTTCCCTGATTGAAAAGATGGAAAAAAATACAGCTCCACCAGTGCTAAAACCTTCTGGACTTATTGGGATTATATGGGGAAAGCAGTAACGGCTCTTCTCTCCAGGTGCCACCAGAAAGGAGTGCAATAAAAACAGTTGCATTGTCCTGACACGATTTGGTTTGGAAGCACTTAATCTGGTAAAAACTTTTCAAGAAGTAAGATGGGAGTTACTAACAACGGAGTTGTCACAAAGCTTGAGAACCAACTACATGAAAACAAAAAGTGTGCGTGACACGGCTTTACCCAGATAAGGTGGGGAGAAGGTAAAAACACAGAGGAATCTGTAGATAGTCTAATGCTGATGAGCCAATTTTCCATTTTTAGAGAGCTCACTACTATCTACAGATTAGAGCAAAATGCTGGGAGAAAAAAGGGAATAAGTGAGACAGGCAGATAGAAAAAGGAAAAAAAAGAATTTGTGAGACTACTGACTACACAAATAAGAGCTCTGATAGTGCAGATATGATAGACGTGCAAGAGGTTACCAAAAGTCTAATTTTGTAAAAATTGGAAGTGTGTTTTAGGTGGGAAATAACAAAAGACATGCTTCACATGTAAAAAAATAATGCAAGACACTGAGCGCATTTCATCCCTTTCTAAGGGTTTGAAGCACGAGGAGGAAGAGAAGAGCTAACAGGTACTGACAAACTGCAGCCAGAATGAATGGACTCTACTAGTGTAGGAACTTTTATTAATTTCAGTTGTATATGAACTATATGTATGGTTAAAAACACACTGTGGAAGTTTTTGAGTGTTTTTTAAAGAAAAGAATACTAGAAAAGCAGACATTATTTATTAAATAATGAGGTGAATGAGATGGCTTCATGGCCATAGTCACATTGCAAGAGTAGGGGTACATCCAGTTGAAGGAGGGGTTAAAGATGTCCAGGGAAACAGAATATTTCAGTCGTATGGAAAGCACAGCTGTAAAATCATCTGATGAACCATGACCACAATTTCCTTTCACCTATGTTAGGACTGAAAAGGGAACACTTCCCAGTACCTACTGGGGGACGTTTTTGAAGAAATGGGTGCCAAATATTCGCCAGTGATTCATGTAACCACAGAATTATTTTGTGTGTTTTGGGGGAAAAAAAGAGCTCCCGTTCCTTAAATTGGTTTTGCAGAAGGGGCTGTGTCAAATGTCTTGCTGCTGGGGTGAATCCCAAGAAAGCCTACCCCATTTCTGGCTTCGAAGGTGGGGACGTGGAGCTTCAGGCTGCTCAAGAGCTGTTTGCCGCCTCCTGCCCACCCCACCTGTGCTTTTAGGTGCCAGACTGGTTTACGTGAATTATTTCCACCGTTCCCTTCTGCAGGGCCGGGAAAGGTGGGTAATGCACACATGGTGATGGGAAGGGTCTTGCTGTGGGAGAGCACAGCGCAAAGTGTTCAGGGCTTACAGCAGCTCTTGCAAATGGTTTCCATACCTGGCTCAGGGAGCATCAAATTTGGTGTTGCCCAAAAGTGTTCATGCCACTGTGCTGATCCTGGAAACAGTGTGTTGGCATTTAATTTAATTAAAGTTAGAGGAACCTCTGTGCAGCCAATCCATTACCACTGTGGCTGTGGCACAATGCATTTGGACCAGGATGATCCACTGTTTTGCCGCATTTCCAGAGCTCATGAATGACAGTCTCTGCCTCTGTCACTGCCTTACGACAGAGACCAAATCCCACCTCTGCCCTAAGTCATGACCCACTGCATGTTGGTCATCACCAACGCCCCACCTCCTCCCCAACGTGTCCACTCCTCTCCCACTCGTGTGTCCCCCTTCCCTCTCCTCCCCACTCCCATGTCCTACTGGCTTACCATCCTCCACCTCCACATCCTCCCCTGTCTGCTAGCCTTTCGCTTTGCTTCTTGGACAACCACACTCTCCAGAGCACATTTATTTCTTTTGCACAGAGAGGGAAGAAAAGATGCACAAGTTCTTCCTGCCCGCCTCCCCCCCCCTTTTTTTTTTTTTTCTTTTTCCAGTCCCAGGTAAACAAGGCAGATGATCCAGTGTTTTCTGCGTTGTGTGGGTTTTGTCAGGGAGCAGGTAGAAGACCCATGAAGGTGGTCATTCCTGCATTGCTGTAAGGAGCAGACCAAAATAATCGCTGGTTTTAGCCCTTCAAATACTTCTGCCCTGCTGGTCAGAAAACAAGGATACAAAAAGGCAAAATTCTCCCCATTTATGGCTGCAAAGTAGCTTATCGCTTATTAGCCTTTTTTAGATGTTTATAATTGACGTTTACAAGCTAAATGTAATGGAATGTGCAACATTATGGGTTTATCTCATATTTTCATTGCATTCTTTGAAATATTTTTAATTGCAAGAATTTTATATCTCTTTTCATGGAGATCCTAGAAACATAATTCATTATTTAAAAAAATTTTTCTACTGAGAAATAATGAAATAGGTGGGATGGCAGGTATCTGTCTGTCCCATCCTTTTGAGACCAGCTGTAGTTTTTTCATGTCTTCCTTGCTTAAAAAACCCTGCCTGAAGTAGAATTGTAACATATTAAAAAAAGGTATCCGGGATGCGGCAGTAATGCTGCATGCCTGCTCCATGGTCAGTGTCTTTCATGGTACATGAGCCTTTGTTGGAGGCACTGGATGGTGACTCAGAACATGTTTGCTAAATATCTGGCTCTACAACAGTCTTCCCGTTTGTCCTCGGGCCAGTCACTATGTATACTGTTATTAAATGCGAATGGATTCAAAATCACTTCAATTATTTAAAAAAACTTAATCACTTGTCTCTCTCTCTGATTCATTTCCATGTTTTCTCCTATCTTTTACCTTGTGCATTTAAGTCTTGTCATGACAGGTGCTGTCTCTTACTATATGTTTATAGAATATGAAGGATAATGGGAAATTGCCTGGGTGGAACTCATGACATATTGCTAAACTAGAAATAATGAATGAGTTTTAGTAATTATAGTAGATGGCAGAGCGCACGAATTTTAATGTATTGTCTGAAGAACTATATTTGTTGTTGAAAGCACAACTCAATTTCTAAGCTGCTTTTCTGATATTTCACTTTCCAACACTATTCAGCTTGGAATCTTTTTTTGATATTTACTTTTGCCCATGTGTTGAACTTGGGTCTGTATTTTCACTCTTTATTGTCTCTGTCTTGCATCAAGACTGTATTTATGCTATCAGTCTTGCATTCCTCTCCCTTGGGAAAGTTCTCTTGTTCTTTTTGGTAGATGAACCATGGAGTGAATTTACGGTGGCAGGCTGATTCCTGCTCACCTGTTGGTTAGATCTGCAGGAGCAAGCACAAACCTTATAATGCACCTCAGAAGACTGTGCAGCCCCATGTTATGTGTTGCACCAATGCCTTCTTCACCCATGTCTGTCAAAAATGCAGGGGACTGACTGAGTGAATGGCAAGCTGGACACAAGTGCAACTTTGCAGCAGTGAAGGCCAGCTGCGTGCTGGGTTCCATCAGCAGGAGTAAACCCATTAGATTAGGGATGTGATTATCCCACTCCCTTTGCCCTTCTTAGGCCATACCTTGGAAAACTGTCTTGGTCTCTTTGATTCAAAAAAGAAGAGCCACCAGATCCAGAGGAAGACCACTGGGATGCTGAATGTGTTGGAGAACTCGATGTATGGAGACAGGTTGGAGGAGCTGGGTTTGCTCAGCCTGGAGAGAATAACGCTCAGGAGGTTCTAATCACAGTCTTCCAACACCTTGAAGATGGTTATGCAGAATAAGTTATCCTCACTTTCCAAGGCTGCATGGTGCCGAGACATGAGGCAATAGGCATAAGTTTCTTGAGATAAAATTCTGCCTGGATATTAAAAATATTATTCACGGTGAGAATACTGGAAGGGCTGGAATCTCACCTGGTGGATACATTGAAGACTTCACCTGGTGTGGCCCTGGATAACCCAATCCAAGGCCTTGCTTTCAGTGAAAGATTGGATCTGATGAACTGCAAAGATTTTTCCAACCTGGAGTTTTCTATGGCTCTGTGATTCTATATTTCTTTTATTCTCCCCACTGTAAATATATCCATACCCTTACTTCATGCCTAAATAGAACTGTGATTTTTCCAATATACTGGCATTAAAGGCATATTTCTATATAACACACTTTCCTTGAAGGAACTATTGAATTAATCCTTTTTTTTTCCAGAAGGAATTGATGTGATAACACCTATACTTTTCTTGAGGAAAGTGTAAAGCTGAACAGCCAGTATGCTGTGCTGATTCTTTTGTATTACTAGGCTGATTATCTCCCTGCTTTGCACTGAGGTGTACTCTCCAGTCATCCACGTTGTGTCTATGTCATCTGTGTCCCAGTTTCTGCCTGGGGGTGAATGAAGTGGTCTTCTGGTGGGACACACAGAATGGCACTTGCTATATCCAGACACAAATAACATCTCCAACACTCCACAGCCACCTCAGTACTCTTGTTTCTTCCTCCACCCTTTCTCCCATTCCCTCCACAGTCAAGAGTAGGGTGTGTTTTGGAGGTGGGGTACGATAGGAGTGCTCTGCCTCCATGATATGTCAATATGCAGTATGGGTGCAAGCTCATTCCCTAAAGAAAGAAGTGTATGTTCAAGCTGGTCTGTGTGCCCTTACCTTTGAGATGATCTCTAAGATAGTTTAGCCTGAACCCATGTATGAATATGGAGAAAATATTTGGATCAGCAACACGGTCTTCATGACTGTAAGAGAAGGTGAAATTAAAAGAAAAAGGTTGTGTACAACATTAATGCAGCAGATGCTAGGGCAACACATAGTCACACCAGGCAAAGAAAATACTGCTGCGGGTTTGCGCATAAGGAAGTTTTAAAGCGATGGTGGAGCATATTACTTTCAGATTAGTTTCATTTCAGATAACACCACTGCAATGGGAAAATACATCAAGACTGAATGTCATACCTTTGGGAAGCCTCATGTGTTTCTGACATGGGATCCACTATAGCAACCTGAAAATGAACATTTCTTTGAAGCCTCCTGAAGTGCCCACTTTGTCCTAAAGTATGCATATTCCAGGTATTTAGGTTATAGCACACCAGTGTCGTCAGGCATGACTAATACATTCTTTACACTGAGAAAAGCTTTGCTAAGTACAGGCCTGGATAGCAAAGTGTTCCTGGAGTGAAGACATTTGAAAGACATTTTAATTCGATGGCACCATGCAGAGGGCATTAATCTTTCTTGTGATTTCCTCTATTGTAACAAAGAAAAAGATTTTTAATGTGCAAACCTCGTTAAATCAATCATCCTTGGGAATTTAGATGCACAGTTTGATAAAAGCAACAACTTTGAATACCTAGAGGCAATTTTTTCCATATGTTTTGGATGTTGGGATTTAGGAAAAATAAGCATTTTAATGGATTTTTGGTCCTATTTAAAATGTAAACTTTTAATTCAAAGATGCCCTACTTAAGTCAAATAATATAAATAAAGTTCACAATTATTACAATGGAGTATCAATCTGTGTTGTGCGAACTTTTTAGTGCTTTCAGTGCACCATCAGGATGGTTTTGGAGAGAATGGTCTAAGTTATCAATTTTCTAGTGCTGCAGAAATATGATACAAAACCATGTCAAATATTGAAAGAAAACATTGGGGTTTAGACACCCTTGAATTTATGGAAAATTTAAGCAAGTCTTTGAGCTATTATTTTTCTTCTGTTCCTAAGATTAATCTCAATTTATTCAATAAAAAATTTGTACAATCTAAACTGTTTGCAAACCTGGAATTGGGTTCTTTCTTTGGAGAAAGTGGAAGTGTAATACTATTTGAAAAAGTCAATGATTATGTCATTTTGCATCACAAAGAGATGGCTGACTATGACTAATCCTCAGGCATTTGTCAAGCCTAGGCTTCCCATGGGAGAAGATTTTTACTAAGTGCCATAGCCTTTAGAGCAAACTAGGACATTTGATGTATTTCCACATGGATAACAGCATTACATGACATCTAAGTAAACTTACATTATCTATTAATTGACAGCTTAGATCTGCTTGGCTCAAGGGGAACAGACAACTGTGTGAAGGCTGAGGTAAGGTTAGAGGACAAAATGTCAATTGTCACTGGGTTATATCTCATGAGACAACTAGCAGTCCAGCTTTGTAACCCGGGTTTAGGCTTATATCATGACCCTTTTCCATTCTCTCATTTTAAGAAACACATTTTTTGCAAATAGAATGCACACTTAAACAAGATGATCTTTTTTTTTTTCTTTAATTGTGTGGCTAATATGGTATAATTTCAGAAGATTTTAAGAGATGCTTAATGTATTTGCATAATCATGTCCCTTTAGACTATTTTGCAGCTCTGAACAATTATGCACTCCACTATATAATAGAGAAGAGGCTCAGGAAGCTTTGTGTCTCTCTGCTGTCTGTTTCTCTCCCTGAAACAAAGCACCTCAGTCACAATGCATGAAAAAAAAAAAAAGAAGAAGAAGAAGAAAAAAAGACTAATAAACTATTTACATGCAATTTAAAATGCTTGAACTAGACTTGGTGAACAACTGAGTAGAGATTTTTTTTTTTGAGAAAATTTGACCATTTCAGGTATGAAGTTAAAAGATAAACTTTGTATAACCAGTATCTTCATCACCTCCTGCATTTGTTTATCGAGGACTGTCTTAAGGGAGTAGCTGGTGTCAGAGCAAGAAATACAGTCTTCTTACTGTCTTTGTGCAGTCTTGAAGATGGCACACAAAAAGAATTGGCTGAGAAGGCAGACAAAAAATGCCCATGGCACTAGAATTCCTTTCAAAAAATAAATTTGTGCCCCCCTCCAACCTCACTTGGTCTCTGGGTCTGACTAGGTTGTGTCTTTCACTTGTGATTGAAGGTGAAACCTGTCCACTCCTGCTCTCACAGGGCCACAAGCTCACATATCCTGGCATGGGAAAGAGCTCAAATTTTAAGCTCAAGGAATGTCTCCAGGTCATGTCTATCCTGGCTACCTCCTGAGGCCATGCAAACCCCTGTTGAGGAGCCCTAGGCTATTTAGACTAACTGTCCTCCACATCAAATGAGCAAACATGGCATTCATCGTCCTTCATCTAGTGGAAGTGCATCTAGTGCATCGTCTGTTTGGTCAGAAAGACTGGACACTGCTGGGATAGTGCAACTGAACGCAGCTCTGAGAGATTTGCCACCAAAAGCCTGGTGAGACCGGTGTGACCCTCTTGCCACAGGTCCAAAAGCAAAGGTGATTTGTGATGATGAAGCCCTCCGTGAAAGCATTAAACCTTTCTGTGTGCACAGGGGCACAGAGGGCAAGAAAGGCTATGGACATGGGCAGCATCTATGGAACAGCTGATGTGTTTACAGTTCAAACCCAAAGTCACCTTCTGGCTAACAACTTGTGGGCTCATGCCTTTGGGTCTTTACAAAAATGATACCTAGACCAAGCCTAAGAAGACAGTAATCTAGTCTCTCTTAGTATCTTTAACTGTTAAATCTAACAGTTATTATTACTTATTAACTGAAACACAATAGGCATGACTAATTGTATTACACTGAAGATACCGTTACGTCTGTTTTGGATGTTGGGGTTTAGGAAAAATAAGCATTTTAATGTTTAATGTTTAATGTTTAATGGATTTTTGGTCCTATTTAAAACATAATAATAAAACACTTGCACAGGGCATGTAGTGATAGGACGAGGGGGAATGGCTTTAAACTGGAAAAGAGCAGGATTAGATTAAACATTAGGAAAAAATTTTTAATGTTGAGGGTGGTGAGGCACTGGCCCAAGTTGCCCAGAGAAGCTGTGGCTGCCCCATCCCTGGAGGTGTTCATGGCCAGGTTGGACGGGGCTTTGAGCAACCTGGGCTGGTGTGAGGTGTCCCTGCCCAGGGCAGGGGGGTTGGAACTACATGATCTTCAAGGTCCCTTCCAACCTAAACCATTCTATGATTCCTTACATTTATTTTATGGAACTTTTTTTGATGAAATAAATAACAAATTTCAAGATTTTCACCAGTACTTCAGCTGGTAGCAGCAGGACTGTGAAAAATGGTAAATATTGCAACCATTTCATATTGCAGTGTATTTTGGGCTGATTATGTTTTGTGGCTCAGTTATTAAGTGTGGTAATGTTTAGATTAGCTCTGGTGTGATCTCTGTACCAGGTTTGTTATCGGAGGTATTGTAAATATGGTATTTTTTCTCACATGACTTCTTTCACTGTGTGTGTTTTAGAGACTGGTAAATGCAGTATTGCAGAATGTCTAGAGTTCATATTCATTAAACAAGACAATAGCAAACCAAATATGCAGAATTTCTGGCAGTTCTGCCACACTGCAAACCACAGAGGAGTTTCTTAACAGCAAAAGACAGGTAAAGAACAAGAGAAAATAACTAATATAACAAGGAGATATGATGAAAAAAAAAGCAATGGCCTTGTTAGTGAAACAAGGGCAGAGAAGACTACTGTAAGATAGATGAAAATAAGCTATCACATAATAAAAGGGCTTTAAGGAAGCCCTGTGTCAATATTTTTGAACATATCTAATAAAAAATTTATTTATCACATAGAAATGTATTTTTGGAGAATGCATCGGGTGTAAAGTACATTTTCTGAATGCATTTTGTAGCCATTAAGGCTTGGACCTTAACTTATTCTAATGTTAAAAATAAGCCTAAAAATGTGAGAAAGAAAGGATGCCGCTCCTGAAAACTCTTTGCGTGTCCCCAGTGATGGACGCAGACGGTCTGTGACCCCCAAAGAGCTAATGGGGTGCGTGGAGCGCCGCGGGCACACAACCCCTCCGCAGCCACACCTCGTCTGGCAACACTGGCCAGCACCATTCCTTAGTGGGAAAAGAAAGAGGAAAAAAAACCAGGAGGGATTCCTGTAAATGTTATTTCCGCCTCAACACGTGTACCCAAGAATATCTTGAACTGCCTCTGCTGCAATTTCCTGGCTGCTCTGTACGTCATCTGTTTTACAAACTCGAAAAGTGGGTGCAGGACACACACAGACACAGACACAGACACAGACACAGACACAGACACAGACACACACAAATATATCCTTCCTCTTATGTTAGTTAACTGTCAGATTAGAGATTTTCCATGCGACTTTAGAAGATAAAGTGCTGTCACACAGGAATAAAAGCAGTGAGAAGGGGCAGGCTGCAAATGCACCATTCAGGTTTAGCAATTTGAAGATCCTTTCATTAAATCTTCCATTTTGCCAGAATTTACAGGCAATGCTAAACCTGACTTTCAGCGTGCGTTAGCTTGGGGAAGCTATTACTTTAATAACTGTGCACTGACATGCATGTTTTTTTACCACGTTGAACTATAATGTCTTGCAGACTTGTAGGCAAAACAGCGGATTTTTTAGGATCTGAGAAAGTACAAGTTGTAAACATAGTGCAGTAAAAATGCCTTCTTCTCTGTTTCCCATTGGCTGTTTGTCAATTTGTTTCCTTCCCACACTCTCCCAGCACTTGGTGTATCCCTCCCTAAGCCAGCGATCCTAAGATGCATGCGGTCTGGACATTTCACTCAACCGCTCTCGTGCTGCAGCACAAATGAAGAGAAACACAGAATGCTAACCCAAAAACAAATCTGCCATACAAACAGCATCCAAGCATTCATTTGAGATTTATCGCTCCAGGAAAAACAATAAATCAACCTTACAACAAGTACTGTGGAGGTAACAATTAAAGATGCACTTTTTTGTAAAGAGGAGTGCTGGTTTGGGGCACACATTCGTTTCCCTTTAAATCATAATCTTTAATCACACTAACCTCTCAGACAGCCTGTATAAGCTACACAACTTACTGCAAATATGCAATATTGACTTTCCCGTTTGTCCTTTTCCCATGGGGAAAAACTGGTGTGGAGTTTGCCCTGTCTACTGCTGCGTTATCTTACTTGTTATAGAAATATGAAAGACTCCCTTGAAAACACCAAGTTACCAGGCTCAGTGTTTCTCTATCATCTTCTTGGGCTGGGCTCTTGTGGGAGCAAATATCATCCCTCGTGTGGCAGTCTCAGCAAAGGTGTAGGTGAGCATGACACAGTCTGAGTGGCGGTAGAGGAGATGTGCACATACTCTCCTTCCTTCTCAGGAGTCTCACAGCTTACTTGCACAAAGCAGTTTGGGCAGAAAAGTGTGAAAATCCAGCATTTCAGCTGCACTATGCCTCATTCTCTTTCTGGCTGTGGAGGTCTGGACAGACACAGAGGTTATCTCCAGCTAGCTACCTAGCCTGAAAAGGATCAACTCAGATATCACATAAGTACCATAAGGTTCCGCTCTTTGAAGAGATTTTAGGCAGATAGTGAAAAAAGTAAGGCTGTCTCCCACATTACCCATTTGAGGTGGTTTGCTTTTCAGCACATGATATTTACCAAGACTGGCGTGATTGGCCATACCTGCCCTGTTCTGTAAGAACATTTTTGGTGGGAGCCTCGAGTTTCCTAAGGTCTGCCAAGATACAAACGCCAGCAAGGTTTCCGCTGTGAACACCAATTGTCTGAGCTAATGCTTCAGTGCTTCACTGGGGCAGTTTACACCTCTCAGGCATGCTGTTTCTGGCTTCCTGCTGCTTCTTGGTTGAAAGTGCTCCTCCTCAACAAGGGCCTTCGAATATGGAAGACCTGAAGAACATGATGGAAACACAATGAGGGTCGCAGCTTCTTCCTTGACACACCACTGCCCACCCCACCACTAACAGGGACTGTAAGAGATTTGTATGTGTGTTGAACAGTTTGCAAAGGCTGAAAAAAAATTCCCCCTTTTTGCTGTCTCTCGAGTCTGGGTGATAAAGACCTGTTTTGGGCAAAATTCAGCTATCAACCAGCAGTTACCCAGGCTCGGTTTTCAGGTTTACATGTGTAGCCCATGGAATAATGTCAAGGTAATGTGATGTGCCTGAAGCAGAGATGGAAAAACACCACACAGACACTTTCCACTCAGCTCTCTAAAGCAATTTATCAGGATGGTCTTGCACTCAAAAGCAAGTATTACATTTATGCGTGTGTGCATTTCTGCTTATCAGCATCGTAAAACTTCACAATCCTGTGAGGCTGGTAATGATTAAAGCAGTCTGCAGCACCGCAGCCTGTTTGATAGGCTCTGACACCCAGGGATAGTGCTCTACTCCTTACTCCTTACATGCAAGTCTCCCATTTTAAGTTGCATTTTCTTCAAGTTAGTGGGAAACAAGCGAGGAATGCAGGTCAATGTGGAACATCAAAAGGCCACTGCTCTCCCCAGGGGTGAAGAGAAAAAGAAAAAAACAGAAATCACGTTTTTTTCCAGAAGCTTTCAAGAAAAACAAAAGCTGCAGCTCTATTTTACAAAACATGCTTAAACAACCTAACGCTGAATTATTCATGCCTGTTCTGAAACACAGGCTTTATAACCCTGAATTAATTGCCCTTGGTGGTGAGTATATCTAGTCTCATTGTAAATACTTTGCCAATTGAAATACAAACATGTTCTGCACAAAAAAAGATGTTAACACAAACAGTGTCATAAGCTTAATAATATTGTCACCTCCTTCTTCCTAACCACTTCGGACCGTGTTTTATTTTTGATGCTGGGAGACTGACCGGATTTTCACTGGCGTAGCTCAGACTGGAAATTTGCCCACTGACCGCATTTTTGGTGGGGAGGTCACTGATTCTACCAGCTTGTAGGCGCAATCTAATTCCCCATTTGTCTTATCAAACTCCTGCTGCTGGGGTTCTTCTTCAGGTAATAATAATTTTGTAGGATTTTAAGGCAGGACATTTCCCCACTTGAGTCCTGTTGCCAGACAGCCACTTGACGTCTGTGACAAGGTACCTCTTCTTGGAACACATTCCTGAAATCCGCTTCACCCCTGGAAATCAGGCATCCATAGCAGCTTGCCTCTTGAGTGGTGTGAGGTAAAGAGAAAAAATGCAAAATAGGTCGTGATGTTTCTGAAACAAAAGCGAAACCCTGCCTTTTGCAGTAACAGAAAACAACTTCTTTTCAATTAAGCTTTTATTTTGCCTGTGGTCTTGATCAGGTACAAAGTGCTTCCTACACTGATGCCTAAACCTGATGTGCATTTTTCCTGAATACACAGAAACCTCTGCAACCGTTTGCAGAGATTAGGTCATTATATTTTAAACCAAACCCTGTTGTCCAGTGTTGCCTGGTAATGAAGGAAAGTTGTTCCTCATAAGAAACACAGAATACTTCCTTAAAATAACACCCAACTGTGTCCTGTTTCCTTTAACTGGGCTTTTGAGAGATACACGCAAAATAAGTTTTCATCATTTCATCTCCCCACAAAAGGTGTGAATGACATTTAGATGATGGTCTGAATCCTCAGCTGCATCGAGCTCCTGCTCAGCACTTCTGATGTGGGTGGTGGGAGGAGAAGGGCGACTCATTCATTTCCAGCTTCCTCTGATCCCAGGGCTGTCATTTAAGCTTCAGGGTCCTGCTGGCATCAACAATCACGTTGGGCAATCATCCACAGCACTGTGCTGTTTGCTCTGGTCTTATTCCAGGTGGAGGGGAGGGAAGGAAATATCGGAGAGCTGTAGCCAGCTGAGGGCCACCAAAGGCTTTCTCTGCTGGAGAGGGACCTTCAGCTGCCCCATCAGCTCCGGTCAGGACAGGTATCCCGTAACTGAAATATTGGGCAGGTCTGTGTTAAGGCTCTGCCCTGTTGTTTAACACTGGGGTTTTGCTGGCGAGGGGGAATTGAGAGTTGAAGGGTGGTTGCTGTGCTCCTTCATCAGTCGGGACCATGGAGACACAGCTCTGCTTGCTCTTGGCTCTTCCTTCCTTGCAATCCCTTGGAGCAGCCTCCCTGGCTGAACGTTTGCCCTTCTGCGTCTAAAATAACTGTAGGTCCAGTCTTGACCATAGCTCTAGATTTTCAGTGTTTCCCATGGCTGAAACCTGGAGAGGGAAGGAGTGGCGTGGCCCAGAGCTGGCCCTGACATCTGCACGCCCATACATGCCCTTTGCTTGCATTGCACCTTGCCACCGCACTTGCCATCTCCTGCTCAAACTCCTTCCTTCTGCCTGCAGTAACTCAGATTCAAAGTGATGTGGAGGCTCATGTCAGGTTTGGGCAAGGTTAACGAAAATAAATGATAGTAGTGAGTGATGAAGCTTCAACTGACTTTAATGGGAGGCTCAGGCAGAGTTTTTATGGTCTCACCCCAGGTACCTCCCTGGAAAGCCTTCGGAGGTGGTGGAAGCTGAGGGCAGAGGAGCATCCTAATCCATTTGTGTAGTTTGGAAACTATAGCATTATGCCAGCTTTTAGTCTTAGTTTGGTGATGTGCTGACTGCTTTTCTTCCCTATGTGGAGAGGGCAAAGCGCTTTTCACACACACTTAGCTCACCAGCAGCCCAGGGCATCCCTGGCGAGCATCGCGGTTATCCAAATGCCGGGGGCCGCAGAGGAATGTGCTGCTCCTTGCAGGGATGGGAAAGGCATGCCATCCTTTCTGTTTCTGGTCTTTTTTTTTTTTTTTTTTTGAGCTGTGACATACCATATCCTACATGGCAGGTGGCATGACACAGATGAGAAGCCAGAGTGAGCAATGGCTTTCCTTTCACTCTGAGGCGTGATATATGCTGGGAGATGCTGCAAACCCTATTAAGGCCCTTATTATTGTGCTACCTAATGACTGGTGTATATATAAAATATTATTGTGTTTTACAGAGACACCCAAATGTTCAGAAGCAACTAATGGTTTTGGACATGCAACTGGCAGCTGATTCCCCTGCCTTTAAAAATCAGGTTTCTTCAAAATTTTTCAGAGGCTATGCAGCTAAATTCACTAGTGCCTTTGAAAATGTAAGCTATTTTTTACCAGTTAGGTATTGTGGCTCCTGCACTTTAAAACGAAGGTTTTTGTTCCTCAAAAAAAAAGGACTAGCAATTATCTTACAGTATATTTTCCTGGTAAAGGAAACCCACAGTAGATGTGACAGCCAGGTGGACAGAAAAACGTAAACTCGGGGCCAGGCAATGATATAGTTAGAGGTCCAAGAGAAGCAGAAATATAAGGTGGAGCTCGCGACGTTCATCGAGGTCGGAAAGATACAGAAGTGTGTCAGTGCTGCACACACAGGGCAGAGCCAAGGCACTAAGAATAAACACCACCGCTATGTATATTTCAGTTGTCCCATACTGTAATTGCAAGCTTGATCTGAATGCTATGAAAAAGTAGTATGGCCAGGTTGTTCCCCTTATAAAAACGTAAACCTTTTCTCTCTCTGTTTTGTACAGATAAACAAAGCCATTGCTTAAGACAAGATACTCGCAATTAAGGCTTTCCATATCCTGCACGTGTAAGTTATCCTCCGTGTACAGGCTGCGGGAGCGAATAGGGAACGACAGAGGAAGCCATTGCGCTCGCACATAATGGTACTGCATTATTTTATTTCTGCTGCTGCTGCTGACTCCTCTAAACGTGCAGTGGAATCGGTGGCTCGGGTGGCAGAGAAGGCAGGCGTAACAAAGCACAAGCCCTGGAACAGCCATGCGTTGCTTCTCTCTCGGCGGCGGTGCGGTTCACCCAGAAGGTGGAGATATCAGCCCACACGCCGCAGCAGCGAGAGCCCAGCCAGTATTTCGGGCTCTGGCTCGAAATTTGTCTGACAGGGAGATTTCAACACAAACCGTGCAATTTGGTGCTGGAGCACGCTGGACCTCATCTGCTTAAAGAGATGCACAGATATAGTCATCACACTTCATAATTTAATAAACTGCTAAAAAATTGCACACGTTTTCATTTTAGCAACTTAGGTCCCGCAACTAAACTCACGATGCTACAAAGACATTTGAATTTTTCACTAGTATGTCATGAGCACTGCACCCATTGCAAATTAATGAGTCTCTGAATAGCACTGTGCATTTGTCATTTGAATTTATGCTAATGCACTGAGGTCTCCTGATGATGTTGATAGTCCACAGCAGCTGCTCAAACTATAGAATATACACGCATGTTTCTCCACTTTTTATTCATCTTCCCTTGGATTTTTCTGGTCTATCATTTGGGCTGCAGTCCTGCAGCTGGTTATTGACAGGGCTGCTAATTCTTTTTGACTTTACACTAAAGGCTTGACCCCCAATCCTGAGCAGAAGTAATGGACCAGTGTTGAGAGAATTATGTACATCATACAGCAACAACCTCAGACCAGCGGGTCAAAAGGAGTTCATTGAGAACCAATGGTATTTACAAAGAGTGTTGGCATGGTAACTGATAACTTTTTTTTCCCCCCCCAAATGAATTATACCAAGTATAATTTATTTCAGTAAGTCAGTCTGAGGCTGTGACTGCCCTTACATAAATTATGTATCGCGGTAGATGGCATTTGTTTTTTTCTGCATGTACAAAGAAGTAAAGGCCTGTCGTTTACCCTTCCCACCCAGAAGAGGAGAGTATGCAACAGCCAGAGTATGGAAGCGACTGCAAGATGCTGGCCAAAGGCTAGATGACAACCTTTCCACCTAGAGTTCAGGCAGTGCTGCCAGGTAATGAAGAACAGCGTCAGACTGCGTCCACATGGGGTCCTGTCAAAGAAACAAAGGAAAAACTGGGAGGGAAACTAGTAATAAAAGTTTCAAAACATTTATCCATGAGCTGTTGTACATTGGAAGTTAGAATATTCCTGAGCAGACTACAGTCTTTACCAACTTTAGCTCTAAACATGACAATTATAGTGCTGCTAATATACCCAGGAAACAATTATTTGAGCTGCCTAATCATTTTCAAATGACTCAGAAAAATCAAGCACAGAGATGAAATAAGGAGCACAGAAACCGAAAACGCAGCTTGTTAAGAGTCACTCTGTGTTTTGTACTCTTCCAGGTTTCACAGGGCCAGGGAGGCTTAGTAGTTTAATTTTGAAACATCTGGGAGCAGTGATGCCGCACAATATACTGTGGCCTTTTGTTTGCAGCAGGTTCTTTTCAAGGGAACAAAGCTGTGTCACATGAGGGAACTTGACTGAATTATCTGATAAATGTCAAAATTAGACAGATGCATTCTGCCGTCTCTTAAACACTATCAGGAAAGGGTTTTAAAAAATTAACCAGTTCATCTCTAACATCACAGAGAAGCTCTGGAGCTGAACAATGGTATATACAAAGGGAAAAGAGAGCAGACTGACTCCATGATCTTAAAGCATCTCCGAGCAGAACTCTCAGGAGAGCTACTTAATATATATATCTATCTGTCTATATATTCTAGCACCCTTCCCAGGGTTAAAGGGCCACTTCAGAGAAATGCATTTCAGTAAGAAGCAGCAAATAGCTACTTTCCTATAGCACTGCAGTATTCCCATCAAGGAGGGTAAAGACATTTTCACTGTTCTCAAAAAACTTTGAAATGTAAACTTGTTCGATTGATGGCTCCTTCTGGTCCTGGCAGCCTTTTTGATAGCTGGTGCTCTTTCTGGAATACTTGTTAAAAATGTCTCTGTAGCAAAGATGTTGGGTTTTTTTTTTGTTTTGTTTTGTTTTTTTTTTTCTTTTTTTTTCCCCCCTTGTGATTTTTTTTCTAAAGTCAGTGCATGGGAGAGTGGAGATAGGCTCTTGTCTTCGATGCAGCAGACTGACAGGTGAACACCTACTCATGCTGCCCTTGTAGATTGTAATACTTTATGAGATTAGACTGCCTGAAAGCTGGTTTTTTTTCAGTCTAAACCTTCAATCCTCTTTGAACACAGCCACTCGCGGTGACTTCTGCTCGGGAAAACTGGCCATGGCATTGCAGTCTGTGCTGGAGGCTGTGAGCGTGTCAAGGTCGGAGGCAGCTACATGCACCAGCATCATTTAATACCAGTGCCAACTACAGCTATTAACTCCTCCCTTCATGGAGACTGACCGAAATTTGGGACTGGGAGTGACCCCAACCTGAAAGATACCGTCTCGGGTTCTCCCCTCTGTCAGTGCCCACAGGAGCCTAACTTCTGACCTTTACCAGTGAATAAACCCCTACTCTGGTTCGGTGGCCACCCATCTGCTTAAGGCAGCCCAGCTTTCCAAAGGACTGCGCTTGTATACTTGCTTGTCCAGCTCTCAGGGCTCTTAGTTTTGGAAACATTTTGCTTCACACATGTAAATCATCTCCTGGATGTTGTCACATATGCTTGTTTCTCATCTCTCATGCTACCTCCTCTGACCCTGCTAATTCCATCATTGCAGTGTAATTGTGAAAGAAATCTCAGTTGAAATAACAAGCGGTGTCACGGGAGTTTTCTGGAGTAATATCTTGATGCTAACCACTGTTCACAGATCTGGGGAGAATTAAACTTTCTCTGTGTGAAGAATTTTATATGTAGATGTAATAAAAAATAATGTAGCTTCCAGAAATAAATAATCTGAGGCAGACAGTCAGCTTTTTCCACTCCACTTTTCCTTTCGCTGTGCTCAGCATAGCTATTAGCTGGCTATCACTTTTATTAAAGATCATTCTTTTGTGTAATAGCTGGGATTGTTTACCACATCAAAATGCAAGAATCTGCAAGTGCTTCCTGGCACGTTTCACGGACCAAACATTGTCCCTCATGCTCCCTGCACCAGCTCTCCTTTCCTATGTCCTCGAAAGGAATTCTGTGAGCTCTGCCGTTCAGACAGCAGACAGTGAATAATTCAGCACACTGGCATATGAAGCCATGGCAGAGCAAGTCATTGGTGCGATCCACACGGGCTACAAAGTGCGTGTAAAGAAAGGCAGATAATCCTGATAATATGCTGTGCTAGCCACGGCTGTTGGTAAGTTATACGGCACTCAGAAGTCTCTCAAGGCTCAGAAGATACTGCTTCTCAAAAGTGACAAGACCTTTTTTAGGCTTTTGTAGCTTTTTATGTTAAAAACTCTGGCAGTGATTTTATATCAGCGCGCTTGTTGCCATTCTTTAAGTGAGAGGGTATTATTTGGTTTAACTATGGTTCTACCTTAACTACAACAATGATTTCTCCAAACAGCTTTGTAACATTTCAGATTTCTATAAGAATAGCTTATTCTTTTCCCAAATGACTGTCTTAAAAAAGAGGTGTGAGGGACGGAGGTAGTAGTGCAGATGAACTTCACACCTTAAAGTTAGAAAACTATGGGGGAAAGGCTAATTTGAGTCAAAACCTGAGCGTCCCAGACCTCAGATTCTCAGTGTCATTGGACATCTGGAGAATTTGGAGCAGCATTCTTAGATAATGTGTGTCAGCCTTGCCCTGTCAGTATCAAGGGGCTGATTTACAGGGACGGGTGATCTGGCTCTTTGTGCGATTTCCTTACGGCTCCAGATGGAGATGGTGCCTGCGGGTGATTACCAGTCCCAAATGCCCAGCTTGCATTTGGTCTCACACCTCAGCATGTACTACAGAAGGCTTGAAAGTACCCTGAAATCAAAGAATCCAAACATCATTAAAAAAAAAACACAACAAAACACCAAACGTATTAGTTATATTGCTTTTTGTCCACATTAGTGAAAAAGCCACATTCAAAGCCTTATTCAAGGACGCAGTTAAGAGATTTCGATTGTTGTTTCCATCTGCCTGGACACAGGGAATACCCAATATCTAGCTAGCATACCACAGGCAGACAGCGTTCAGGGCCAAGCTGGGAACAACGCTCGGCACCGGGAATGGAAGATGCGGGCTGGAGGACGCAGGTGGGACAATTTCGCTGCAGTCCTTGCTCTCCGCCTCGCTGCCAGCTGCTCACAGCTTTTAGCAAAACTCTATCTACTGAAGAACAAACCGAGGAGTTAGGTCAAGCACGTGGAAGGTCTTTGGAAGTGTAACTTTCTCCCTTTAGTAAAAAATGCATGCTGGGAGTTGGCAATTCGAGCCTGTTGGGGTGTGCATGTTTTGTGCCTTCTCCACAAACTGGCAGGCACCTCCCGAAGGCACGGTGATGAACAGCTTCTGGCCTTCTCGGTGTCACAATGCATCTGTGTATGTATAGGATATTAAGTACATGGACAAGGAATAGCATGTAAGCGTCCATATCCTCCAAGAGGATTGATCCCGAGCTTGGCCCTTAGCCCTGAACACTAGAGGAATCCTCAGATGGCCAGTTCTGAAGTTGAGATGGCCCTGAGCAAAACCTGGTGCTCCGAACACTTGACATATCTCTGCTTGAAATGAAACGTTTTCTCCAAAGCTATTTATTTGATTTTCTACATGCAGCACGTCCAGATGCCATGTGTGTTTTGAAAGCAGATTCTTGCTTTTAAATTCCATATGTGGGATGAATGTTTATTAACATATCAAATTGGATAGGATTTTAGCTCAGAGGGAAAAATAAGGTTTTCAAGGGGCAACTGTTCGATCCGCACTTTTTTTGGTGCCCTAACCTTCCCTGGACTCGTGTTGCAGCAGAAGTCGATAGCTGCAGTGAAGAGTGGCACCACCAGCAGCCTTCTCCTTCTCCCGGTCCCACAGGGCTGACATTGCCCTGTGAATGGTATGCTGGATCAACAGCTCTAATGATTCAAGGGCTGTCCACGGGGATTTGTCCTTTCCCCTTCTCAATGACTCCCTCACACGATTCCCATATGCTGTGCGGAGGCTCAGAAACCTGCCCTGCTTAGCAGCCTTGAAAGCTCGGCACCAAGCAGACCGCCCGCCGCAGTAATCAGTCTCTAGGACTCTTTTGCTTTATAAGGCTTTATAAGAGGAATTGCCACATTTACCTTATAGGTCTGTATTTACCTGGAGATAAAATGCTGTGATTCCGTTATGTACTACTGTGCACTATAGATATTTTATATGTGTGTGGGAGTGAATAGAGATTTCTTTTCAAGTACAAGCACCACGCATTTCATGCTCTTTTTTACCCCCATAACCAAGCTCCCAGGTTGCAAAGATTCTGCTTTGCACAGAGGGACTTGTGGTCAAACTGAAAAGTAAAAAAAAAAAAAAAAAAAAAAAAAAAAAAAAAATCACACCGTACTTAGTAAGTTCTCTTGTCTCTTTCAACTAGTCGACATAAAAACCTTTTCTCCTGGCTTGTACAATCTTTTAAAGTACTAACAAGTGTTATGCGGTTTCTAAGAGATTCTTTTTTTTTTTCCTTTCATAGCTCCAGGGTTACCACCCTAGTAGGTGTGGAAAATCTTTGTTCACTTCATTATAAGACACTTTTGTGTACCATCTAACTGGATTCAGCCAGCAAAGGAGAGCAGATATGTCATATGCCAAATGCTTTTTTCCTCGTCCCTAACTTCCTAGGATATTGCACACTTTCATGTTCTAATGGAGGTTTCTTTTACCAATGACCAACATTTTTCTCTACCCTCTAACGCTCCCATAAGTTTCTGACCTGTTATAATTTCCTTGCCCACAGTGCAGTTTCAGCCAATGTTCCCAATGAGTACTGAAGAAATTAATACGCTGCCTAGAAAAATCACCTTCAAATTTAGAAAATCTGTACACCAGAGGATGTTAGCTTGTGTACACTAACAACTTGAGTGCTCCCTGTTATATCGGTGTGAGAACTGCAATGAAAATGAGGGAAAAAGGGCAAATCAATTCACATAATGGATTTCACTGCAGGCTTTCTCGCAAAACTTTGCCCGCTGTCACCGAGCAACACCTTGGTCCTGCCAGGAGTAGACGGAGACGAGATCTCCAGACCAGTGAAAATTAATCCGTACTTTGAAAACATTGCTTATACTATTTGTGTGTGATGATGAAAGAATGCCCAAGCACGTTTCAAACAAGCATTTGCTCAGTAACGTATTCTTATTACCCGGTTCTGTATCTGGGCTATTTTCAGAAATTGAAAGTGCTGCTTCTCTTTTAAAACTGGCCACTTCCTTTTTGACCGTCTTCCCACTCTGAACATAAAACAGGTGCATCAGCAATATTTGGCGTGTTCATAGCAAAAGAAGTTCTGTCTTCAATAGCCGGCATTTCGTGTAGTTTGCCTTATCTCAGCCATCAGCACTGACTCAAAGCTATTGAGTATTGCAGCACTGACTGCAGGCCAAGTTTGACAAGAGTCGGCTGGGGTTACAGCTGTGGGAGGACCTGCAGGAGGAGGTAATAACTGCCTCTGGGAGCCAAGAGATGCCAATTATAATACTTCCTTCATATTTCTTGTTTGCTAAAAGTCAGTTTTCTTTGTTCTTTTATGAAAGGTGACTGGTCTGATTAAGATTTCCAGATGCAAACAGACAACTCATCTGACATCACTGGCAAGGAAAATAAAACGGGACCTACTGCGCAGTGCAAAGATTAATACAAATGTGTTTGGCAGAGTTATAAACAGTTGAGAACAAGGTCTTGCACTGCAGAGGCTCAGGGAACCCGGGCTGTAGGCTGCGCTGCCCACGCTACCTGCAGCAAATGAGGCATCTGACAGAGGCAGCAGACACTGTCCGTTAAAGGAAGGTTACATCAGGCGGCACGGTCCCCTGCAAATATATTAAAATGCCAAGGTACCCGAGCTTTACATTGTATTACAGAAGAAAAGCAAGTACGAGGTGACGTTAGAAAACCTAATCTTTCAAATGTTACTGTAAAATAAAACCCCTGCCCAATTTCAGATCAGAGCAAGCCGAAGGAGGAACTGTCATGAGCTGAACTTTTGAAAAAGGCACTAGCCCCCAGGCTCCTGGGGGTCTCGGGGAAAGGATCACACGTTGGTGACTTGCAGTGTCATGGGCTGCAAGAAAAGCAGAATAATTTGTGGTGAACTGTAAAAGTTCAGAACTGGTGCCTCCTTCCCTTACCTTGTCACAGCCTGAATGTTCACTCCAGTAATAACCACTCAATTTTCCTCTCTTTATTCCTCTTACGGTGCCTTTCCCTTCCCTGTTTGCTGTCAGGAGAGTAAATCGTAACTGGTGTGGCGGGCTGCAGTTACACTGTCTTGTTACCTGTGATATGCAAAGCAAATATGTTCTGAGCTGAATAAACACTTCAAAGTTATTTTTTTTCCTTAAAAAAACAACCCAAAACAATAATGTAAGAGTTATAGGCAGTCTGTGTCATCACTGTCCTGCACAGACAACTTCAGAGCAACTCCACACTCATTTTCTTACTCCAAAATTAGAGGTCCTGAACACAGGGGCTGGAGAAGACACAGTGTTAAGTTTGTACATTAGGAGACACAGCATGAGGTTTAGGATATGTAATTGCTAATTGTGATTTTTGATTAAGTCTGTTTGCCATCATCTGGTGCCTATCGACAGAGATAGGTGAGAAAGGGAGTTTCTCATAGACTTAACGGTCACCTTCAGTGTCCTGGTCCTATGTTCGTGGCATCTCTGCAGAGATGTCTGCATGATTCCACGCTGCCTCTGATGTCTCTGATGACTCAGTCTGCCTCTGATGACTCTCGTCATTCATAGATACCTGCTTAAAACACAAGCTACTTCGCTCCAAAATGGTGACTATGTTGTCAAGAGAAGGCTACGAATTGAAAGAGGCTTTATCAGAGGCACGTTGGCTTGCACAGCGTGGATTCAAACCATCCCACTCACTACAGTTTTCAGTACAAGGTGTTGACCATTACATTTGTTCTTCCACACAATTTGTGGAAGAACAATCTATGTTCTGAAGCTGATCGGGATACTGCATCTCCAAATCATATGCCAATAAATAACAATCCTTCATATTTTCCCAAGTAAGCAGGTCATTCCTATTGCAATTAAGACCATGGAAGAGTTCAGTAGGGTGGCTGATCCAAGCCTTTTGGTCTTCTCAGCATATTTAGTTCCGTTGTATCAATAGCATTTGTGCTGCCGTCCTTAAGTGCATCAACAGATTACTAATTGTTACTCTTTTAAATCATAGAGGAAAATGATACTGTACAATTGAAAGAGGTAGGACTAAATGAGACTTACTGAGGACTAATTTCAGCTCCCACATTAATTGATGTTCCCTCTTCATCCTCCTAGCAAGGTTTTTTTTTACTTACAAACAGCTCCTGGTAGATTCCTGTGGCAAGTGAACCATGGGAAATATCTTGGTGTTGCCAGCACTATTGCTATTTTGTATTTTAAATAAAAACTTTTACAAATTTTATTTTTTTTTATTTTAAAGGCCCCAAACTCAGAAACCATGTGATAACAGCAATTCTTCTTTATTGTAAACTTAATAGCAATTTTTTATTTGTCGGCAAATTTATTTTCAGGATCTGACGGTTGGATATAAAACCTCAAAAATGTGAAGCTCAAAAAAGGCCATTAAATGCCTGCATAATCTGTGGAAATAGATAACAAACCATCTAAATATGCTGCCAGGGTGGTGGTGGGGTATTAGCATAATCTGACATCCTTTGGACCCCCAAGAACATAGGTGGGAGAGAGCTCATATATACGTGTGCCCACCAGGAAAACCTTCATGAGCAATTCACACCTTAGGCATGAAAGTAAGTCAAAGAGGATACGCAAATGAGCCAGATTCTTCAGTTTCAGTACTGATTGAACTATTTATTGAACCCTTATGGTCAGAGACACAAATAACTTACAAATAAGATCTGAAACAATCTCCAGGGCGGTCGTCTGGGAGAGGAAAGTGCCAGTAACTGGAATTTTATCAGTACATAGGAAAGACACCCCCCCGCACCCTTGCATTGCTTTACTGCCTCATCCAGGAGATGAGCAATAGACAGACACTGGCTTTACTCAGTGTGGGTCAGCAGTAAATTCGGGTGGTGTGGGTATTACGAATTAGTGTATTGCAGCGCTCTTTCTTTTCATAATGTTAATATCATTTCCTTTTGTAACATTAATTGCAATATTAATTGAATCCAGTTGCTGCCTGCATGCCTTTTTGGGCTTTAGTCTCTCTTTTTTGTCCACACACACCTTCAAATATGCCCTGCAGAGAGGTTCGTGTCCATATCATGCTGGAAAACAGAATCATTATGTATCTTTATCCAATTCAGAGACCCATTTGTGAGAACATGAACCCTGAGGGGGGATTCGCTTAGCTCTCATTTTGCCTTTTTTAAAGCCTAACTGTTTAAATAGTAGACCCTTTCCTCATGTGGCTGCTTTCTCAGCTATCTTATCTTTATATGGCTCTTTTTCCCCCTAGCTTTGATTTGTACATGTGGAATGTTTTTGATCAGATAACACCCACTGGATATGTTGCTGTCTTTGTTCAGGACATTGGTTTTGTAAGCTACAAAGCTGATAAACACTTATATGTGCCTTGTTTCTTTTTCTGCATAAAGATTCTACTGAGACATCAGTACATCTGGAGAAAACATGTTTTTTAATATTATAGTTGTTGTTATTCATTTTAAATTCAGCACCATCGTATTTGATGTCTGCATCTTTAAAAAATGCAAAATGATGCCTTGTTGGCAATAATGAACACGAGTCTAACAGAGAAGAAGAAAGGGAACCTGCCTTAAGGTTCCTTTGTTATAAAATTCTTATCTGAAAAAAAGGACCTTTGAGGATATTAAAACTTGACTCTTTTTCTGTTAGCCTCATGAAAGAGAGAGCTCTTGTTAAACTTGTCTTGCTTTGTCGTCTCCACAGTTCTGATGCCTTACACAGCAGTTTTTCCTTTAAAATAAATCCTCAGGACAGAAGATAAAACAAATGCCATGCTCTAGTGACTGGCATATACCAACCAGAGGCATATTCACATGAGAAAACTGCTTGACAAATATTTCATCTATCTGAGATATTTTCCAGCTGAGTTGCCTTGCTATTCTGTTCCCACCACATTCTCTGCATTGCACAGTGGAAAAGCAAAGTCATTTAACTTCTGCACTGGACTGGGAACTTCAGATGCTAAAAAACAGGTCAATATTTTTTTTTTTTCCAAGATCATCTTTTTTTTCAGTTGGCACTGAATAATGGAAACAAACTTAATATCAGCACTTTCCTCTGAATACATCTGTATAAAAGGAGCGAATCTGGGAGGGGTTAGTTATATGACTCAAAAGCCCCTGCATACAATAGCTAAAAATTCTCATGAACTACGACTATTTATATATTTATTATAAAATTACGAAAAGCTCACAATGCTGACTTTCTTGTCATTAATATAGGAATCTAACTTGTCCAGATAGACAACAGTACAACTGACAGAAAATAAAGAAGCCTTTCAGAAAAATCTTGGATTCCAAATCAAGAGGAAAATGAAATATTTTTATGGAGGTCAATTTATTAGGAATCATTGTTGCAATTAGTTGAGCAGGTAATTTTTTAACGAAAATTTCTAATGAAAGTTCTTGTCTCGTGGCAGCCATAAGGGCTGTGCGTCAGTGCAGTGTGTGCCATGCATTTCTTCATCCTTATGGAAAACAAAAAAAAGCTGTTAGCTGTATAAGAGCACCAAAAATAAACAACTTATTTCAATAAGAATAAGGAAAATTTTAGAACACATTGAGTGGTTCACTTTCAGAGCAAATACTAAAATAAAACCTAGATAAATCAGTTTCTTCGTACCTCATGGAGTTAGAAAAATTAGTAATGCACCAGTCCCAGAAGAAAGGAGTAAACTGGTGGAAAGTTGTCCAACTTGTTCCTAATCCTTCACACAGAAAATAGGGCTATGAGTCCTGGTTAATTGGATGCAATTAAACAGCATAGGTCACCTTTCGGAAGACAATCATCCAATATGCCTGTAGAACTGTTTGTGTTCAGCCGTGAGGTAACCAAACAACTGCACAGCATGCATTTGATAAATTTGAACAGAAGTTCACTTGAAAAGTCACTATTTGCTGCAGAGTAGGAAAAAAGGCTAAATAATGTGTGTTAATTATTTACTGCGAATTTTTCACTCAGCTCTGGCTATGAGTAAGGTGGGAAATGAGTCAAAAGTCACCATATAAGGGAAAAACTTCAGTAGTCAGATGCTGGCTTTCTACCTTTAACACACTCCCTACATCTACTTGGAAATCCCAGCCAAAAGCGAGGCTGATTTCAGCCTGGTGCACACTATAGCCCTGTTGCAAAGACATGTCGTGTGTTTTTGACACGGTCCGAAGCTCTGACCCTGGGCCAGGTTAACACGATGTGCACCGACTCCGCATCCTTCGGAGCATGATCATGTTGTAAATTGCCGTTAATTCCCTACTGCAATAGACAGTAGACTTCAGTCTCCAGTGCTGCCAGCTCTTTAATCTTCCTAAGGACAAAAAGTGCATTCAAGACAAATTGAGCTGATCGGTACTCACAGTACTCAAACTGGATTAGGCTTGGATTTTTTCTATTCTAGGCAGCCGAGGCAAATTGAGTATAAAGTTGTACAGTGCCACGCGTAACACCAGCGTTTCTGGGCAGGCAGCAGCAGTTGTGCCTCAGTTTTAGAGGGTTCTTCTTGTCTGTACTACAATATTCCTACTTATTGGGGAATTTATGGAAGTAAATGGAATATCAGAGCTCTGAGAACACTGTATTTATTTTATATTCTCTTACACCACTATTGCAGGAAAAATAAAAACCATGAAAAAAAAGCTGAGGTTTTTTTTTTTTACATTTTTTACATACAGTATCTCTGCAAATGCCTAATGCAAGAGTTTTCAAGAAGGGGAGTCTTAATTTTGTGCTCCTGAATTCCTTTTAGATTGTTAAGTAGATGCCTGATTTTTAACAGTGTTGTTCCCCCATCATGCCAGGCAGGGTCCCCTGAGAAAACAGCTTTATAAACAGTGGATCTATATGAAATGTTTTCTAGCTGATTTCCTTCACTTGAGCTCAGTCACAGCTTTACATGAGCTCTGCTTTGGAAAATCAGACTACTTATTTTGGTGCCAAAATTAGGAAAACTTGCCCCACGGTTACATTTGTACCTGTGCAGGTCCATTCATTCCGCTTGGATAGAAGAAAGATGTAATGGTAAAAAAAACACCAACAAAAAAACCCAATAGAAAATTAAACTCCTTCATTAACGCAGCCAGAAATTTTCAAGAAAAAAGCAGATTGAGGTAAGGATCATGATATTTCACCAGACCTTACTCTAGGCAAAATTCTGAACTTCTGACTGTTAATCTTCTGCTAAAACCTGTCAGTATCTCCTTAATTAAACGGAGCTTTTCTTCAGTAAAACTTTTTGTGTCGGAATTATGCAGACTTCCAATTTTGACATTCAAACTACTTCTTGACTGGTGTTAATGAGGTACCTTAGTTTGTTTTAATGAGGTACAATGCACAGCTTCATTTATACATGAGAAGAGAAACAGGAAGATTTTTGAACAGGTTTTGCTCTGTAATCCAAGTAAAACGTGCAGACTCTGCTACTCACCATTAATAGGATGACATAAAGAGTTGGCGGCATTTTTCTGCCGAATATCCTAATGTTATGTAGCTACATTTGAAGAGTGGAAAATCATTGTTATCTCATATAGATCCTTACAATGCACCGTATGTATCTAGTGAATGAGCATCAAACTGACCCTGTGGGCGTATGCTGCACATCCTGCCAGTCCATTGATTTTGGGACTATACTGAAAACAAAAGGCTGGCTTTGAGAAAGGGCCATGAACTCACATTTAGGGGTGTAATTTTGCACAAGTCAGAACAGAGGAGAGACAAAACTGTCCTCCAGACAATAGGCTTCAGTATAGGGAATGTTAATTATAATGTTGAAGAGCTGTGGGGTCATGCTCTTTCCACTATTCCATAATTATGCTTCAGGAAGTGTGGCAAACAAGAGGTTAACTTCCTTGGTTCGCTTTTTATTGTGCTTGGGAATTTCATGCAGATGCAAGGCATAATTCCATAAGAACTATATTGTTGGTTATCATTAATGGCTGCTTGTTGTGAAGTGCAATACTCCTACCTTTTAAAATTCAGCAGGAACGTAGACAGGCCTTTCCTCTGTTAGGATCTTGGCCAATAAATTACTCAATAGGGTGCATACAGTGGCTGGAGCAATATAATAGCATCACCCTTGGAAACTGTGTGGAAAAGTATTGGTAACCACAGGAGCAAAGGGGCACTTTTTCACAAGGATGTCTTTCACTGGCGCAGACGGTCAACCAGAGGGCAAAACACAATGTTTCAGGCTAGATATAGATTTCAAATGGGGCAGATATTTGGCAGGCGGGAATCATATACATAAAGCTGACTTTGAAAAAATGTCATGCAAAAAAGAAAGATCCACTGTTACCACAGTAGTCTGAATACATTATATAGAGCTTTATTAGCTGGGTCTCATTCAGGGAGGAAAAACAAGTTGAACGGCCCCAAACTGCAGCCTTCGGGAGCAGAAGGACATCGCTTCTGTGCTGGCTTCTTCTTATTTACCATTTAGTTTCTGCTGACTGCTTTTCTGGCAGCATATCCTAGATGGAGAAGGTCTTCTTCCTCAATAGCTGGTTAATATCAGATCTCATCCTGGTTCAACCTATTTAAGACACTATAGGTAATTCTCTATATCAGATGTCGCTGGAATTCATCATACTGCTTTTATGGCTAATCCTACACGGTCCATCTACCTGCCAGGTCATGGGAGAAAAACATTTATTGTTTATCATTGGGGAGAGTTCTGTGAAGGAAGTGTCGTTTCTGGGTGAACCCTGATGTGCAGTGTGAATTTGCTATGAGAGCAAACCAAGTCTTCTGCAGGTAGGAAAGCATCCCCATCTCGCACGGACCTGTTCTGGAACAGATTTTCCTACGAGTTGTTCTCATGCTGTAAATATCCCTCCTGTAACATGTAAGAACATGTTCATTTTTATCATATTAAAACAAAGTCTCACCTGAGGCTATTGCCCTAGGACTGTGCCTAAAGTCTCCTTAAAGGAGGTGCCTAAAGAAGGGGCACACAAAGGCTCACAGCTGGGTGCTTTTTGCTTTCTAGCCTAAATGACCCCTAACTCTTTGCAGCTGGGATGATAAGATGCGAGGGCTGGCTTCAGAGTGAGTCTGGGGCATGGCTTGAATTAGCATTTCTGGATCTGCAGCAAGATGCCTCAAAGGCTGTCTGCACCGGCTTTTCCATACGGCGCATCGCCTGTGTATTACCACTTACGCACATTTCCAAAGATGTCTGACAGTGTCTCGGCTACCAATTCAAGATATACCTGCACAACTGCAGAAGCAGTCCTGAAGAACCATGGATAACCTGTACATACCCTTCGTGTGCTCCATACACTCACTTATAGATGTGTGCCTATGTAATATTTACATCCTTAATATACCTTATTACAGTCAAGGGCAACTTGTATGCAGTTAAAAGTAGAATTGCTGCTATCAAATGAGAAGTGCAGTCACTCCTTAAAAATGGAGAAGATTATCTCTGAAAAGCCTTTTCAAAAACTCTCTAGTCTGTTATTAACACCCTAAGAAAAGATCTCAAGAAAAATGGGATAATTTTCCAGACGTAAAGGACAATATAAAAAGATGTTGTTTATGAAAGTTTTAGACTAAACTGGGTCCTCTATTATTAAGCAACAGCTCATGTTGCATGCTAGAGACTCTACATGCTTTTATGGCACTTCTACGTATTAATTGTCCAATTTTATCAAAGTTGGTAATAATTTACTTATTACCAGCATTGGGGTCTGAATAATATTTTCCTTTCCATTAAGTTTCTTTCCCAGGATTTTTTGACAGTTATATCCTCTCATCATTAATGTTTCTTCTCATCACAGACTGAACTGAATATTCACATGAAAGATCAAATCACTGTTATTTTGACTTGTTACTATTTTTTCATCTAGATTGTTAACCCATCATTTTTATGGCATTTTACTGTAGTTGCTACATTTATAGCATACCTGCTAGTCCATTTCATTATACAGACTAACATTGTGGAGGAGAATTTTAAAAGAAAACTTTGTGAACTCACACATGTTAATGTGAATCTGTCTCCCATTTCTTTTCCTTTGGTGTTTCCTGGTATCCTAAGAATATTTCCTTACTTTCCAATTTAAATTTTTCTGGTTTTTATTTTCCAGCTGTAAAAGGGCTTTAAGAAGCCTTAGTGTAACTAGCACTAGATTTAAGTATCACAGAGGAAGGGACCATGATCTTACACATGAAGTCTGAAATTCACGAGATGGGAAAATTATGTTTGTTCTTGATGAGCTTTTTGTACGGAGCTCACTCCCATTAACACAGATCCTCATGAGCGTGAGAGGGTGACTACTGATAGTCCTTTCAGAAGGTAAATATTTATTTTTCTTTCTTTTTTTTCCCCTGTATACACAGAGAGACTAAGGTATAAAGAGTTTCTGGGCTTTGGCAGAAGACTTTAAAAATGTTCCTAAAGCAATATTATTTCTTTTTTTTTCTCCTAAAGCATCTCATTCCCAAAGAGCCCTGTGTGACCTTGGGACAAACCCATCAGACCTAGTCCATCTCACAGTGCCCCAGCAGGAATCGTATAAAATGTATGGTTATTACTTGTATCACGTTGGCATCTGGAAGTATTAAGAACATTAGAAACAGCAATAGACCAAGGAAGTGTTAAGGATCTAAATAGATGGCAGAGAAAAAGGAAAAGGTTTTTATGCCACTTTTAAAGATGGGAAGCAGCATCAGAGAGAAATGAAATTAATTCCCCAGCGTACACAAGGAATTTCTGGCAAAGTTGAGAATTTAGCTTAGATGTCTTCTTTTCAAGTTCAGTCTGTTTCTTTTTTAAAAGAAAGAGAGAAATAAACCCTAAATCTCTTGATTTTTTCATGCCTGGCTATCTTATGTGTAAAGCCAAGATAAGGTTGTAAAATTAAATTAACTGATACAATAAATTGAGCTACCCTTGCCTGTAGGCTGAACGTGAAGACTTCAATTCTGTTATAAATAAGCAAGGACAGGGTTGGGGTCAGAAAAAGAAAATCTGAATAGCAAAAATCCACATAGATTGTAAATATTTTTGGTGTTGTGATTGACTTCTGCACATGTTGTGCCCAGCGCAACAGGACTCTGGCTTAAGAATTTCGCAAGAAGTAGTAAAGATGTTTGTGGTGATAGTGTAGTTTCACAAAACTAAAAGGAAGCTCTGGATACTTGTAATTTACATGCATCTCCATAAGGTGAGATCAGATGACTGAAGACCTGCTTTAAAACGTTAAGGTTTATCCAGTTACGAGAGTGGAGTGGCCACACGCTCTTAGTCTGGAATCAATGGGATTTTGCCTGTGACGCTGAATGGAGCAGAACTGAACCCTGAGTCTTCCTATTAAAAATATTGCAATTACTTGCACAAACCAGATAATTGTACTCACGACTGACCAGGTGCTTAATTTTGAAGACCAGTTTCAAAAATGCTGAGAACCCCAAATGCGAAATTATCACATACAGCTGATTCCAAACACAAAATTGTAGGTGCAGATACAAGAGGCTGTGTCTATGGCTCTTAATCTATAAATGTTTGATTTGGAACAAAATTTTTACTTAGCTTTAAAAAAACCCCAACATTCCAAGTTATTAAACAGACAAGTGAAGATTCTAAAATTATAGCAAAAGCTGTAAAAGTGCCATAAAAATGATGGGTTAACAGTCCATCTGAAAAAGAATAGCAACAAGCCAAATTAACAGTGATTTGATCTACACATGGATATTCAGTTCTGCCTCTGAGGAAAGGTAAGAAACAAACTTAATGGAAAGAAAAAATGTTTTTCAGAAACCTGCTGCTGATAATCAGTAAATTGTTACCAACTCCAATAAAATGGGATGATGACCTTGCAGATCCCTGACTTGAGATATCATTAAACAATAGACCTGAGTGCCTGCTGAAAGAGGATATGCTTCTGTCTGAGCCATCCAAAGGTGCACTGCAATCAAGAAGTTGTCCACCTGTCAAGGACCGTCACTCAGAAAAATGTCACTATTAATATAAACAAGCCATAACTTGTACATGTGTGTTTCACTGGGATGTTCCATTCAAGCTGCTATTTGTAATAGCAAAGTGCTGTCTGGTCCAAATATCACTAAGGAAGCAATTTAGAAGTCAAAAAAAAAAGGTTGAGATCTTTGTTCAGCATCTGTGCACCTTTCCCCATGGCTCTTTCTCAGGAAAGCTCACAGGCTGGCCTGAAATAAAACTGAATAAGCCCTGAGGGAGAACATCAGGGGTGGGTTTACGGAGGAGGTGCTGATTGTAAAGTCCTGCTTTTGGCCTGTGGTTGTGAGGGCAATGAGGCTGGCAGACACTCAATGCTCCTGAGCACCTTGCTTTCTCCTCCACCCTCTGCAACAAGCCAGAAGGGCAGTGCTGAACGTGCTGATGGAAACACCACTTCTGCAGGTTGCGTGCTTCCACGTCCCTGTTCTGAGATTGACATGCTTCTACAGAGTCATTTCTAACTGCGGACACAGAGCCACGGAGCTCAGAGCTGTCCTTGCTGGAGAGATTGTGCCAGCCCCTGCCAGGCTATGGGAAGCCTTCACTGCATCGCCTAACCCCACAACATGACAAGCAATGTTTTCTAGGCCATTTATTCTGCAACAGCATTATCCAAAGAAGAGACATTCCCGTGCAGCTGCAGCACAGGAGCCCTCCTCCTCGGAGCTGCCAGTGTTGCTGGGATGAACCTCAAGGATCCAGGGTAGTTACTGGTGCCTGCGCTGCCAACCACCGCCTGGCACGGCCGTGCCACCAGCCAGCTCCCTGCAAATCTGGCTTGTTGTCCAGCTTCATGGCCCAAAGATTTTGGCTCTGTTTTTGCCCGTGGCTCCCCAACGTCAGCTATCGGGACTCTCGGAGATGACAGGGAGGACGATATTTACCTTTTTAGTCTTATACTGCTGCTAAAACAACAAGGAGTTCTTGTTTCAGTAATAATTGTGACTTCCAGAAGCTGTAACGCTCTGTCCTGCTGACCCCTTGTGTGCAAGCCGGTGCTGCCTGCCAGGAGCGATGCTTACTGAGTTATTTATTGTCTTCCTACGGGTCTAAAAATCCATGGTAAAGTCAAGCTTATGGCCTTCCGCTCACCTCATGCCACACTCTGCACTTCTAGGGATGGCTCCTACAAGATGTGGAGCAGCCCACCGGAGGGGCTGTAGCTGCGCGGATCGATTACAGCCGCATATTTTATTGTTGCTGGATTAAACCTTTGGGAATGGGAGCTTCAGTGCAGTGCTGCCTCTTCCTCACCGCTGCCCGGCATGCCCGTAAGGTTGTATTTCATGTGTGATGCCGTCTGCTCTTCCACTGCCCAACATTTCTCTTCCCTTCTCCCCGGAGGGTGGAGAAACCTGGAACAACCCTCCAAAATGCAACCCCTAAACCTAACCTCTCGGAGCAGGATTTGCTCGTGGGAGGACGAGCCTTAATCCCAGCCGCTGTAGGTTTGCAAGCAGCTTTTTCTGCAGCAGCATGGGGCTCTGCTGGAGTGCCTTCCCCATTTATTTCCCCATGGGAGCACTAACAGGGGCCCCCTGCTCCCCCTGCAGCCTCCTGCACCTTCTCGGTGCCAGTTTTATACAGTCTGGGAACTATCTCTGTGTTTGATTTCCTAGCAGTGGAGGAATACAGCTATTTGAATTGGTTATGTAAAGGAAAAAAAAAAAATTGAAAAGAGAAAGATTTTCTTCTGAATTATTCTCCTCCCAGCCTCTTAGTGAGAACTCCGCTTCTTGCATTCCGTGCTTCTGAGATTCACTCCTACAGTCATAATATACATGTTCAGCAGTCCCCGAGCGACAGCTTCAAAAAATGTGAGTTCCTGGGTCTGGTGTTGCCTTCTAGGCACAGATAACCTTTGCAACGTTTCCTTCTTCGTCAGCCACAAGTGGGATGCTTGTGTGAGTCCACCCAAGAGCTGGGGTTTAACTCGCCGCAGCTGGTGCTCGGTATTTCACGTTGATGCAGAAGGAGTGTTTTTGGGGTTCTGGTAGGTTAGCACAAACAAGTTAGTCCCCTGTGCGGACCCTGTAAGCCCTGAAGCTTGTGTTAATAATCAAACAGAAATGACAGACACTGACAGTTTTCTGGTTTGGTGTTCATTGAGTCCAGAAGTAAATGAAAAAAAAAACCAAAAACCAAACCAGAAAAAAAACAAGAGGAAAACCGGCAATTATTTCATAAACAGGATTTCTGTGAATTAAGAAACTTTGTAAATCCAATACTAAGGCGATAAAGCAATTGGTATTAGAAGAACCTTACTTTGCACAGCTGTTTGTGCATACTCTATTGCCTTTTCTGCTCACACTGCCTCGGTCAAGTCACACAGTTAGCTTATGAAATGCAAACTCTGAAAGCCCAAACCTGTTAAAAATGCTTCCCATTGCCAAACAAAGCAAAAATCTTTCCACTTTGGAATGAGCAACTTTCTGTGATCAACTAAATCTGTTCTCTGATGAAAATAAATGTAGAATTCAGATCAATGAAGCGTGTGTGTGAAAGTGAAAGAAAGAGAGAGTGGGCGACTGGAAGTGAGAAGTGGAAGGAACTGGGTATCCTTCAGTTTCCATATCTGCACATTATAGCTAATAAAAAAAAATATAATAGCTTGTAGTATTTCCAGCAGAAATGGGAAGCTGTGACTGTACAGTCTGCAACAAGCTTGAATCATACGAACCAAATGGAATATCCTGTAGATTTTCTATAGATCTGCTCTGTGCACACTTTCAAATAACCTTTAACAAAGGCAATGAATCGCTGCTGCCGTTGTAAAAATCTCAGTGTGCTGTACTAATGTGGTACTAATGAAAAGTATCTTAAAGAACAGAAGTTCAGATTACAGGAACTTCAGTAAATAAATCTGTTCATTCACCTGTATCATTTTACCGGGATATTTTTTTCATTGATTTTTAAAGAGAAGCAGGTGTGGGGCAGTAGTGACTAATTCACGCTGCAAATCCCAAAAGTTGTGTGGTTTGCTGCTCCTGTGATCTCTCTTCCCCACCCTCCGAGCTCTGCCATATTTTGGCAAAGATTCAGCTCCTATATGAGATAGCCAATATAGGTCCTATATTAGATAGGCGGTTAAGTAAGGTGAGAAGACAAAAAAGCAGGGACGCTAACTCCCTGCAGAGCTCCATTACTGAACCGTTCCCGGGAACTCCATTAGCTTGGGAAGAAAAGAGCAAAAAAGTAATGATCCAGACAGGCTGCTAAACGCTCAGTACATGAGGCAGCCAGTAAGTACTACCTGCAAGGATGTCCACTCAACCCACGCAACTCATTGCTGCATTATATTCTGCCTGTGAGGTACTTTCTCCCTGCTAATTCACATGTGTATCAGGAGAAATTTGTCCTGGGTGTAGTTCAAGGAGTGATTAGTCTCGTTTCAGGTCATGGCATGCTTGCTCCAGCTTCATCCAGCTGAGATGCATGTTGGCACCCTGCTAGGAAATTATTAGAGGCTTGAGTAAGCACAAAGGTAGATTGTGCTTATCGTGTTCTTGTCATGAACTTATCACTGTGGTCCAAGCAGATGTATATCAGAAGTACACGATGCAGAACTCCTTTAATGGCATATATATAAAAAGAATTGTTTTTTGTCATTTTTTCTTACCCTGGGGCGGAGGGAAGATTGACATCCCATTAACCTGAGATTATTAAAACATGACCTGCAATCCCAATAGAGTCCTTTATTCATCCACTTTTTCTTTAAGATTAAGCAGCCAATGGCTCCCAGGACCGCGTCTGAGGAAGGATGAGGGAAGCTGCAGAGACTGTGATGCTCTGAGCAAACATTTCTCATCTAAATCACACTTGATGTTGTGGTTCAGGCTTTCCAGAGTGCTTGCTGTGGACCTCACTTTGCGTTGGGTAATATTCCCATTGACTTTGTAAGGTTACTAGCAGTGGTTGTCTTGAAACCCATGTCCCATGTGTGCACCTGCAAGCGGGAATTCAGCACGATTCTTCCCTGCTTGAATTGATGGCCGCATCCCCACTCTGGAGCAGGTCTTTCTCTTTATGTAACCAGCTACAGTGCTGTCAGTACGAGTGCCTATACAATATACCTCTCCTTAAATGGTTACGGCTTTTCCTCTCTTCTGTCCAACCTTTCCTTTTTCCCTGAGAACATATTTCATCTTCCCACACCCATGCTGGCAGTGCTAGTAACTCTGAAGGGGACACTGCCTTTTCTATTTCAGAAGCTTTCACATTGTGCAGATATTGAAGAGTCCTGAAACTATTCAAGTTATATACAAGGGAAATTCTGGTAACATTATTAATGCCTGTCATTTTAAAGATAAAAGCATTTCCTCAGTCTCCTTGCGATCTGATGGATTTACTGGCATATAAAATTAGTACCTTTCAGTCTTTGAAACCAAGTTACGTCTTAGTGACCTGATTCTCCCCAGATCAACAGACAGCCCCATGCAGGTGTGAATGCTTTACAGGGACCTCATTCTGCCTTAATGGGACTCCGTACCCCTTGCACGTGCGGAGAGGAAAAAAAAAAAAAGAGTCATGAGGATCACAGCTGTATTTTCAGTGTGATATAGGGAAGACATAAATTGCCACTCTCAAACCTTATGCGTTCAGATAACTTGTATTACAAATGATATGGTATCTTGCTGATGCTTCTTTTTTTTCATTTTGGGTTGTGTATTGTAAGCACCAAGTATATCTGAATGCCCCTGTCTAATTATGGGTGAGATACCCACTATTACTAGAAGTATCACCATGAGGAAACCATTGTTAATGCACATTCATTGTACAATCACTACTATCGTTAAGATTCTTTTATTTTTCAACCCCTATTTTCAGCGGCTTTCACAGTAAAATTACCTTTGAGGCTAAAATTTGACATGTGTTCTTCTCAGACCAGAGCTAACAACAACATAACAGAGCTAACATAACATAACATAACAGAGCTAACATAACATAACATAACAGAGCTAACAACAACATAACAGAGCTAACAACAACATAAACAGCAGAATAAAATCCATGCAGTCATTTCAGAACAATGAAGCTGGGGAAATATTATGTTTTTTACCAACTAAGTGTATTATTTTTTTTTCCCATTCCAGACTCTCAAAGAGGGTTTGAATGTAAAGCTCTAAACTTGGCATGTACGCAGTTTTCAATGAAGATCACATGCTTTTGTAAGTTTGGAAAAAATGGTTAAGCAGCACATTACATGCACAGTATATATTATTTTTCCATGCTGCTTCATCCAGCTCAATCCTATGGGACATGGAGACTGCCTGAGAAACGGGCAATGCTGTTGATTCCCAATGAAACTGCTACGAGCAGAGAACTTCTAAGCCCCTGGGGACTTGGACGCGCAAACTTCATGTCCCTCCCACCTTTACAATGGTTGCAAAGCATTAAGCCTGTCTGCCATGTGAAAACTAGGGCTTCTCTTCAGCTGAATTCACAGAAACCTATTTTGGCTGCCTCTAATAATCCAGAGTATGGCCTTAACTTGGCACTTCCCAAGCTATTTTCTCCAGCTCTTTCTTCCTCCATGAACCCTGTCCCTCTCTCTAATTAGCTCAGGCCAGACCCACGGTGTCCTGGTTATTCTGCTTCCAGCCTGGGAGCCAGCTCATGTCCTCCCCTCGCTGCTGTCCTGAGCCGATCTTGCAGCCCCCTGCACTCCCACCGCAGTGGGGACATGCCCTACAGCTTGGGAATAGCTGCCATAATTAAACCGTTTAAAATCGAGGAGCCTGCAGGATTTGATTTATGGGGAAAAGCCATAAACTAAATATAGCTTCGCTGAATGATGAATAAGTTGGGATTAATAGTTTTGCAGAAGTAAATGGCACGCATGCTCACCAGAACAAAGAAAATTATTAAACAGGAGTGCGGAGCGAGAAGTGAGGAGGTAAAGCTAAACTCAGCAAATTCCCTAACTGTGCCCCACGATCTTCTCCTTGAGATGCACCTGGGCAAGAAATCTTCATCCATTCCTCCCCTTGCGCCCTGGCCCCTTCCTTCCTTTTCCCATCTTTTTCTGCATTTATTCATGCCTTCACCTCCTCTCCTCTCTGCTCCATTGCGCTTTCTCCTCTGCACGTGTCCTCCAGCTCAGCCCAAGCGAGGATGCTCCAGCCAGGGGGAGGTGCAGGTAGGGACGCATGCAAGCCCAGTGTGCCTGCCTGCTCCGTGTGATGCTGGAGTGCCTCTTCAGGCTCTCTCCTAAGCTGGCAGCGGTCCTGGTGCTGGCTTCTCCATGGTCATTATGGGATGGCAAATCCGCAGTGCTCCGCTGATAGATCTAACAGGCTGGAGATTGCTTGAGGCAGGTGTTGCGAGGCCTAATTTTGCTGGCATTATATCCCAATCCTTTTCTTTTTTTTTTTTTTTTTTTTTTTCAGGAGCACTGAATTGCGCTGTTTTAAAACAGGAAGTCTATGTTAAAAAGCTGTGTAAAACCATTATGTTGTAGCCAACACTCCAGGCTTTTCTAATTAGGTCATTTGGAAAAAAGATGACCTTTTAGTTTCTGCGCTGCTTTTCTAGGGTCACATGTTTCTAATTATCATTTGTATTTTACTTTGCTGAAGCTGTTGACAAGTTGTGACTCTGTGTGTGCGTGAGTGTGAGTGTCTGTGTTTTGGCTTGTGAGAGAAAAAAAGAGGGCAAAAAAGAGATGGTACACATGCTTTATAGGGTTGCTATCTGCAAGCGTTCAACCAACAGCAGAGGACAGAAACAACGTGTCCACTAATTTTAAGCCAGTCCAAGCTGAGTGCAGCTGAATCTATGGGTTGAAGAAACACAAAGGGGGTTTCCAGTGTTGGTGTCCTTTTCAGCCAGCTTCTCATGAACTTGTCCAAAGTCCCTTCACAGCCATTTGCACTCTCTTAGGCTGTTTGATGAGAGCATCGTGTAAAATAGATCACAACGAAAGAGCAAGTGGCTTTTCATTTTCTTTACAAATGCCAGCCAGAAAGTCAAAGAAGAGATGACTCTATGACTGGGATCAATGCAGAAAAAGAAAATAATTTAAAAAGTAGATGAGAATTTGCATTTTTCAAGATATATTTTGAGTATAGAAAATTTGCCATCAAAAGTGGAGAGAGATTACAATTGCTTGATTCATATCAGGTCTTACACTCACTCCTTATAATAAGCCCAGCTGTAGACCAACCTGCACTTGCAGAAGAGTAACAAGGTATAAGAAAGGGCCTCGACCTCAGCATGCATTGGTCCTTTCATGGCTAACAGCACAGAGACGTATAGCAGCGGCACGGTTATGGACAATACGTGGCACAGGCAACATGTCAGGTCCTATACACCAAGCTGAAATGAACATGAAACTCCAGGCGCGCAGTTGTGGGTGCGGATGGCAGTGGAAGCAAATGGGTGATGTGCTCTGGGAAGCTGTGAGAGCCTCTCTGGACCAGCAGACCTGTGGCCACAAAGTTCTGCTGCAGGCAGGGGGTGTCGGTGTGCATGGGAGGGTGGGCTGGATCCTCTACGAGAAGCGTTTGCTGTGGGGCAGCAGAGTAATGCACAGGTCTTGTCCGAGGCTCTGATGGGTCCACAGTGTTGCCAGGATGAAAAAATAGGAAAAGACACATTCAGGACATTTTGACAAAGAAGTCAACATGTATAGAAATGTGTATGTTAAGTAAAACTCGATTCTCTTGCACTAAAATGGAACTTCTGACTTCATCCATTGGTTCTGCTGCTTGAAAATAAAAGGTGTTGCTACTTTGAACCACAGACCCATTTGTGAACCTTGCAATCAGACCACCAGCTTGTCTAAAAGAGAATGTCTTCACTGTCCCTACTTCAGCTGAGTGTTTAGTCCTCAATTAGGAGCTAATGTGGTGTACATCCCTGCTTAAACTGTGGTAGGTAGTAGTAAATTTTGTGGTGCAATGAGCTGTTAATAATTTAGAAGACCTTCTGACCCTGCATAGTTGTTCACTGGGCACTCATGATTATTTCATTTATACAGTAACTGGAAAATGGAAACAAGATCCTCAAGATCTGACACAGGGTTGTACTCACTGTTCCAGGAATGAATTTCATCTCATCATTTCTTATAGGAAAAATCTGTTTACAAAGAAGACTGAAAAGGGGAAAGAGTTCCCATCTGTAAGTACTGCTCTATGAAGATTATGCTATAGTTTCATGTGAAAGAGAGCAAGCCTATTTTATTTCAGGAAAGATCATGAGGTGACTCATAATGAGAATGTAGTTTGGTCAATTTTTATTGAGAATGTGTCCCATGGGTTAAAAATGGGTTGTGCAGTAAGAATACGGGCAAATGACTATTATTGTGAATGGCCCTGATTCAGAAAAGTACCGAACAGGTGCTGGATGTTAAACTTGAATTTTTGGATGTCAGTTTTGAAACAAGGCACCAATATTGCACAGGCTTCCCAACTGCAATCTGAAACGTTGCTATGACAGTTTTCAAGGTTTCTTTAGTTCTTGGCTATCTGTAGGTGGTTTCCAGGAAGAGGCACAAATCAGCATTTGCAGAAAGCCGAATTACCTATGAGTTGATGTTAAAGTCTAGTTGGCATTTATTTATTTATTTTTTCTATGTATCTCTGTTTACACACACATAGGCACAGATACACACAGTTGTGAATCACAAACGACTTGGATTTGGTGTCTCATGGTGCTAGACCTACCATCAGCACTGTGTAGGTTTAGGAAAGCTTTTCACGCACAGCCCGCATATCTAGCGCAGGTGTCCAAATGCTGTGACGCTTACCTAGTGATCATCATTGAGAGCGCTTGTTCTGCTGCTGCGCTCGTGTTTGGAGTTGTGCAATGTCTTCCGCAATCCTTGTGTCTGGCTGCTTGAGCAGCCACCTTGTTTTCAAAGTGAAGAAAAAGAACAGACAGACCTCTTTCCCTGAAAAGATTGTACTTAATATGTTAGAATGGCAGAATCAAGCTGAAAGCCAGCCAACCACATCACAAACAGAAAAAAAATGCTTTTAACCTTTGTCTGCAAAACGCTTTTCAAAACTGCTTGGAAGTTTGGTCACAGGTCTCCAGCCTGGAACAAAGCTACAGTAGTGCATTTTCAATGTAAAAGTCTAGTTTTTTAAGGAAAAGAAAATCATTAGGCAAATTATGTATAATTTGTCTTCTTATCTTTGAGACTAACTGCAAAATTTTGGTGGTAATCAGGGGTATGGACACTACTCAGTCAGTGTTTTGAGGTTGTCTGTTGTGAACAAGATAACAAACTGCTGATGAGGTCCACTCGTGCTGTGGGTCAGACTGCACAGTCAGCAGGTGAAATCAGTTCAGTCCACTTGTCCATGGAGATGTTTTGAACTTCACCGGCACCACCTGCATGCTTAAAGGTAATCACACATTCAAACACTTCACTCAGTATCACAGCTACTTGCATAAAGTCACACGTGGACCCAAATCAGCTGCCTTCTGAGCAAAAAAAAAGCATGCCACCACAGCGAACATCTGCAAGCATGAGAGTCCACTCTTGGTGGGCAAATCCCTATGCAACTTGATTGATCTTCAGCCTGGGGTCCGTTCCAACCCAGGCTATTCTGTGATTACCCATGCATTTACTGGTTTATACCTTCAAGCACCAGCAAGGTGTGTGTGCCTTGCACAACTGCTGTCCTGCGCTTGCAGCTCCTGCACTGTCTCCCTTCCCCTCATCGGGTCAGCAGCAGCTTGATTGCACTCAGCATTGCCAGGACCACTAAACTCCTGCCACTGAAAGAGAGTTGATCATATGGGAGCTAATGACACGCAAAGTCAGGCAGAAAGACACAGGGTGCAGGTTTGTGTTGGTTTTTTTCCCTATGGTACCAAAGCGAATGGGTCTGAAAACTGGAGAAAGCCATTAACTGCTCCTGGTTTCAGATATTGTGGCTGGGCTCTTTCTTAATGCCAGGCCAGCACCTAATCCCTGGGGTTTTATTTCCTTTTGCTCCTCTTCCCATTCCTACAGCCACGTTGTTAGTCCCGTCATCTAAGATCTATATGAGAATAGTTACAATTAACCAAACATTTTGATAACCTATGAGCAGCAGGAGCAGTAGTTCTGGTCTGTGCTTTAATTCTGGGGTCAGAGCCTTTCTGTCAGTGTTACTTATATGGTGCATTGCCTTGAGCAAATACAGTCAGTAATAAGAAGTTCCTGAGTTTATAATTGAGTATGTTGAATATCTTCCAAGTCTTCTCTGCTCTGTTTCCTACAGGGAAGAAGCAAAATATACCCACAGAGTAAGACCAAAAAAACGCCAGAAAACCTAGAAAGAAATGGTTAAATTGACCTACATAACTAGCAATTTTGCTGACCAGATTATTTAAAAGGCTAAAGGGCTGCAGATGTCAAATCCATATATGTATCAGTAAAATGATCATGATAATCACAGCATATAAAATACAGCTGAAATGCTTCATTAGGTACTGACAGTTTCTAAACCATGTTGTCACTTTCTGAAAATGTGTCACACTGGCATTTATTTTTTTTTTTCTAGATATGGAGAGAAAGAGAGAGAGAATTGCACTGTGAAGCAGAGATGAGCTGAAAGCAAATCAAAAAGGTCTCTTAAAGAGATCACCATTCTCTTCCAGCAAAGCAGGACAATGTATTAAATAAAACTGCTCTTAACCTGTTGGGCACTTGAATCCCTTGGGTTTCCTGTAGTTATTCTATTGAAAAGGAGGCTTAAGAAGTACAGATTTCAACAGCTTTTCAATTGCCTGTAGCTCCATGTAAGGAAAAGTAAAATTTAAAGGTAAAGTGAATTCACTGCTGTATTGGTATTACAGTAACTTACACTTGAAATTGTTCTTTTTTAAAAAACTCTTGGCTTGTTTTTTGTGTTGGTGGTTTTTTGTTTTTGTTTTTTTTTTTTTTTTTTTAATTTGTGTTCTGGGGAATTTGTTTTATGGTTTCTCCAATATGGTTTACCTGTTAGTTTTAAGGATACGGGATGATATGTATTTCTTTCATGTACACATCCACTCCATCATTTTACAAGGTTAGTTCTTGGAAAGAGAGAAATATTTCACTCACAAATACGACATATTCTTGTGGGCAAAATTTGCCCTTGTGTAGTCAGAAGAAATTACATGCACCTAAGTCCCCCTTTCAAAATGTAATTTAAGAAATACTTTAATAATGATTGTGCCTACTTCTACGTATCTTAACAACGGTGCATTTCACAGAAGCTCCTTAAAATAAAATAAGATCCCCAGTATGAGACTACGGATATGCAGCACACATGAAAATCCACTGAACTGATCTGTGAAGTCCCTCCTGCGGGGGATTTCCTAGCAAGAACAGCTTTTTAAGTAAGCCAAAAAGGCTGGTAGAAGTGGCCTAAGTAACAATTTTCCATCTATCACATGTAACCACCAAAATAATTCACCTTGTAATATGGAGGAATCATGAGGCTGCTCTGGATTACACCCCTTTCATTTGTTTCACAAGGATTCATAAGGGTTCCTCATCTTTTTTCTTCATGTACTTCATAGTCACCGCAACATTACTCTGCTCCTTGCCCTGAGAAGCAAGCAATGAGCTGGCATAAATGAGTTATGGATGTACCGTACCAGGGCAATACTCCTCATTCAGATAAAGAGGGCAGCAAGGAGACTTCAGTGGGCCCAATCCTAACAGTAAGGATGAGAATAAAAATAATTACCTGCGAGGCGGTCAGGGGTCATATAAGAGCCAGATGAGATCATCTTATATTTTAAGCTATTAAATGAAAAAGAGGATAACATTTACTTATTAAGATCATTTCCTAATCATTCTTATAAGATTTTAATGAGTGACAAACTGACTCTGGATACAAATTTATGATTTCCCAAAATAACAATTTGATTGGTTTGAGTGATGTCTTGCATCAAGTAATCACAGTTAATTTTGCTTCTGAAGCGATTTGACTTTGCCAGTCTATCACATCTTCCATGTGCACAGCTGTATTTCCACGGCTGTATTTCTTTTCTTTGTCTGATGTAACCCCAGTGCTCAGGGAGAGTTTCTTCTCCAACCTTTCTTCTTGTCCTACGCACGGACCAGCTCACAGATACGCATCTGCTCGTCTAGCCATTTTCTTCTCTTTATCTGAACCTTCCTCATGCTACTAATGTTGACTTCCAGCCTTGTCGAAACCCTGTTTTCTTAACAGGATGGGGAAAGTAGAAATAATTAAAATGACAACAGTAGCCAGGAGCAGCCTGTACAATGGCTTTTTTCCCCACCAATATTACATCAAACAAAGCTCAGAGAGAAGGAAATTGTTGCCAGCCACTTTCCTGATAGCACAGCAATAGGAGAGAGTCAAAGGACAGATCTGCTGCTCCTGGCTGAGTAAGGCTAATCTGAAAATAGGAATTCTTCCATTTTCTTACACCTCTTTATGCAACCACGGCTTGCCCAAGAAATAGCGTTAACACGCATCTTGCCTTGTACCTGGGAGTACTGAAGTAACAGTTTTCCACTTTGATGCCAAAGTCAGGCCTGCGAACTGGTGTTACACACCTAAATAAATATGGTTTGCCTTGAAGGGAAGGGCATTAGGAGGGAAAAGTATTCAGCATTTCGGATAAAGTACTTGTATGAAATTCTCCGATGCAAACGACGCCCTCTCCAAGGCAGTCGCCCTGAGTTTGACGTATGTATGTATGTGTGGATGAAGGCTGCGTCGCGCGGGGAGGCAGAGATGAAAGGGTGACAGCAGTATTGCTGGCTGGAGGAATGAACCTCTTACAAAGGAAAAGTTAAGTCATAAACCACTCTGCAACAATGGCAGAGGACTCGGTTAGAAATGTGGATGCTGTTGGCTGACTCACAGCACAAAAACCAGGCAACTGCTCACCAGATGTGTTCAGCTGTATGCGTGCTACGCCGGCTCTGTACGCAGCCTGTCACATACCACAACTGCAGTGCTTGGGGTGGGCTGTGAGAAGCAGAAAGGAAGGCCAGAGCACAGTTGACATTTTCCCTTTTCACTGTTTGTTTTATATCCTCCCACTCCTCATTTTCCTCCTCCTACACCCTGGTGCTGCATACTGATGAGAAAATACTTGGTTCAGACCCAAGCAGTTATTTTTGGTTATTAAGGTTGGTGCTGGCTGCCCAACCTACACTTTCTAGCTCACCAGAGTTGCATGGGGCTGTTGGTTTTGCATTGTCAGCATTTGAGGGTATATTTAGGAAAAATTTTGAGAACAATATACGCACACACGCACACACGCACGTGTGTGCATGTATCTAGGTACAGATGAATGCACATACACAGCCCTCCATTCCATACATTCCTCCATTCCTTTTGTCAGGTTTCACAGATATCCTGTCCTTTCCAGCTCTTACGAGCAACACCTGTAAAAAGGAAGAAAAATAACAAAGGAAGCTGTTGGATGATGAAATAAGAGAGCATGCTGTTAGAAGAGTATGCTATTGAAAGGATACGGGGACAAGTGGTATCACAAGAGGATATGTATTTTTCTGTCCAGTTGGAAAGTGAATTCTTCTGTAAATCAATACAAAAAAATGTTAGGGAAAGACCCTGCGACAAAGTGATCCAAACAGTGAGCTTCCTCCTCATTGTTTGTGGGGGACAAGAAATCAAAGAACACTCCAGTGACTAAATGGGGCACTCAGCTCCCTGGCTAGACTTTTCATACAACCAAAAGCAAACCATTTCCCAGACCCTCAGATCCGCTCAGCATCTTTACCTTCCCCAGGTGAGCTCTGACTGAGGCATTTGCATTAATGCCATCACAACAGGACCTGTACTCCAAGTGAGATTCAAGGTGAAGCCTGTTTTAGACTAGTGCTTGCTACTGTTCTTCCCTGGTGGAGGTGAGAAAGGTGAGGAGCAGCACACTACGGTGACACACCATATGGCCATGGTGCCTCAGTCTTTTTTCTGTCTGGATTTGTACCACTGGTGTTGGGAGGTGATGACCAACGAGACAAGAATTGCAACAGAGAGAGCTATGACAGCTTGTGACATTTTGCAGTTATCCCATTCACCAGTCTTCCAGACCTTGAGATGATTTTCAGATAATTTGCTTGAAAGAATTTGCACCAAAAGCGACCAGATTTCCAGGTCCTTTCATCATTCTGCTGGAGGTGATCGTGGCAGCAACCCTTGGACACAGAGCATGTCAACCTGCTGCAGTCACTCTAGGAAGCTAACGAAGCTGGCTGGTAATGAGCTTGAGCAAAAATATGTGCCAACCTGTTGCTGTAACTCTTGCTGTGATTTTTTTTTTAGGTAAGCTGTCTCAGGGAAACCTTGTTGGGTGCTCACTGCTATTCCCAGCTGCCTTCTACAGTCAAGGAACAACTGTGTGTTCCTTCTGAAATTGCAGTCTACATGGCAGGCCTGGATGCTGGCAGTAGCACAGCCTTTTAGATATCTTGCTTTAGGAAGTCCTGGGGTGGCTGACATGCTAGCGCTGGTGTTCGCCGTGCCTCCCAGACAAGGAGCGCGCTGGGGATGCCCGCGTTGGCAGCTGAGCATTGAGGCTGTCCTGGTTCAGGCGTCTTGCTGGTCTTCCTTCACAATTTTCTGCGATACAGACCCAAGGATCCTCTGCACTGGGGTGTGTCAGTCACTTCACATCACAGTACATGAAGCAGAAGGCAGCTCTGTCCGCCCAGGAGCTGTAACGCGTGACAGCTGTGATAGCAGCTGAGGCTCTGGTCCTCCTGGCTGCAGGAAAAAGGCCTAGAAAGAGGTCAGTGAATCTGTATAGAGACGTTGTGATGGTCATCCCTTCCTGTAGCAAGAGATTTATTTCTTTTTCTTTCAACATATTACAGCCAGAGTTTAGGCACACCTCTCTCTGAAGAAAGTTGCAGCTACATTTGTTGCCCTAATGGCCGGAGTACCATGAGGGTCGTGGGGAGGTGAACGATTAACCCCTCGGAAACCACCGCGAGTGGGCAGAAAGTCTGGCCCGGAGCTGGGAAAAGAGATGCAGATGATGGGGCCAGCACAAGGAGTAAGACAAGTGCACGGGTCAGAAGCTTGGAGGTCTCCAGAGTCCCAGACTGTGGGGTGGGTGGCTCTGCCTGAGGAGCAGACCGGTATTTCCCCTGTTCTTCCCCGACCTGCAATAGTCTCGGCCTGCCTGGAGCAATCCTGACAACACTCACACGCCTGCAAACACCAGCAAACCAAGTACACTAAATCTATGCATGGCTATTTTTGGTAAGCTAAAGGAAAAATAGCAGCCTGCATTGGGAAAGCCTGGGAGTCTGCCAAGGCCATGATGTAAAGCTTTCCAAGTGAATGCTATGGCTGAATCAGTAAAAGCATGTCTGAGTCAGGATATGCTGTAAGATCTTGCCTTCTGAAATTAAATCCCTCTTCTCTCACAGAGAGGTAATATTTCATGCTGTTAACCCTTTCTTCTCTGCAGAGGAGTGAGCATTAAAGCTGCATAATTCAGACGCTTCGTTTAATTTCGGAGGAAATGCTTTGTTTAGTATTCAGCATTTGGCTGCTAACAGCAAAGTCTGAATCTACTAACAAATCCAGAAATTCCCAATGGAGAAATAATGAAAACCACTGGTATTTTCCTAGAGTCTTTTTATTTTTAAATCACATCAGTGGATTCTTGCACAACAGTCATATTCAAATAGCTGCTAGCTCAGAAAAGGCAGTGACTTTGAAAAATCTATTTCCATATTCCCCCCTAAGTTTTCCTTTGTATCCGTCCCCTTTCAACTAGGCTTTTGGTTGATTTTCTTCTTCTGCAAGACACAGATAGAGTTGTTAACAGGACTGTCCCCTAGAAGGAAAAGGATTCAGCAGCAAAATACTTTTCCGTATGACTCAAACAGGAATGATGTCCCTGGGCCTCTCCCTAGCATCTTTGCAATAAAGGCAGTTCCAGGAACTTACATGACTTTTGACAGGAGAGGTTTTAGGGAACAGGAAACAATATCCAAAGTACAAAATCTCTTCCCCTTAGTGAAAGCGGTTTGCAGACCTGCTCCTGGGAGCTCTCTAGGACAAGGTTAGTTAATGAAGGGATGGTGAGTAACAATACACTGCCTGAACTACACAGTAGATCTGTTTGAGAAATATCAAACTCTTTTTGTGGACATTGCGATGGTGTTCATCTGAACAATAATGCTGACTCTTTGCTTCAAACTCAGAATCACTTGTTTTTGCACTGAAAGAGTTACAAAGCCCCCTGCTACCCACGTTGCCCCTGCTGCTCCTGGGTTTTCTTTTTTCTGCTGTTACCACCTCAAGCGCCTTTTCTGTGTGCTCACATCTCCCTAATTTATGCTGTGCTCCTAACTTTCGCTTTGGTAGAAGCCAGGATCTGGCAGGAACCAGCGGAAAAATCGAGCACAGGCTTGTGCACATTTGGGGCTATGCTGAGAGGCAGAGTTCCATCAGACTGCCATTGGGCTTGTGCCTGGCCCTTCAGACATCTCACTGCAAAGCTCAGCACGCTGTGGAGGATATAGAGGGCACTTACCCATGATGTTTTGAGGAAGGAAGGGAGAAAAACTGCACAAGAATACAATTTCCCCCACAAATAATGAGAGATTCTGGGGTAAAGCTTAAAAAAAAAAAAAGGACTCTGTAAATTTTATGTAACCGAACAGCGTGTCTGACCACAGGCAACGTGCCTAACTCATCAGACAAACAAAAGCACAAAGGTTTTTTGAAATTATGATCTAGATGGGCTTCTTGATCCCAGTCCTAGGTGCTAATCACCTGGCAGCTAATTCACAATGTATCCAAAAAATAGGAGATGCAAATGCGAATAGTTTCTGATCAAAAGCCGATGAAAGACTTTAAAGTCCTGTGACAGCAAACTCATGTCGAAGCCGTCCACCCCTGCTCCTGAGATGTGGTTGGAGTGCACTTCTCTCGCAATCTGTGTGCGGTTCTGTGGCTAGTGCACTGCAAGTTTTGACACAATTGCATGTCCCACGTGCCCAAATAGAGACACAGACACAGACATGGAGAGGTATGAAAAAGATTTCATATCTTTATTTGTGGAATGGCATTGCTAGCTCAAGCTGACCAAAGATTGCAGGCTCCATTGATGCAAGCAGTATTCCATCACCTTAAACTACTACTCCCTTCAAAAAACTGCTAAGATTATTTCTTTAGCCATATCTGTAAAATTCTCTAGGGAAATAGAAAAGCCTTTGAAATTCAGGGTCCTTTCAGGTGTTTCAGACTTGTTAACCGGGAGACCACAGTGGTTCAGATTTGGAACAAAACTAGATAATAACAATAATTTAAAATATCAAAAAACCATGAAGATTTGTTTCAGGTTTATGGATATGTGGTGCTTCCAAAATGTCTGAGAGAAGTGTCTGTGCTCCTCCAGTGCTGCTCCCCCTCTATCGCCTCGTGCAACTTGCCCTGTACTGTTGGCTGTCTTGGGGTGCTTAAGCCAGGGAAATGGTGTGGGAGCTGGTTTATATAAAAGATGCAAAGTGAAATAAAGTTGTATTGTACTGAGTTAGTGCCTCCCATGACAGCTGTTTATTTCCTTCAGCGGTCTTTCTGCTGCTTCTCTCGCAGAGGCCATCTAAATCTTTGGGGCATTTTAACCTTCTTTTACTTCTCTCAGCCACAGGAGTGCTCTCCTGTGGCTGCTTACCCTCCTGACTTTTTTGCATTCAGGGCTAAATTTTTGGCCCATGCTGTTCTTTGTGTGTTGCTCCTCCACGAATCTGCCTTATGGCTTTTCACTGGGAGACTGGCACTGACACATATTTCCTTCCAGCAGCATCCTGTTCAATCAGTGCTCTATGACAGGTTGCGGTCCCTACTCAGCAGCAGCTGGGGAGTTGAAACATAAGCCTGTTTTTTGCTTGGTAGCCCTACAGAGGCTTCTCCATCAAGATCTGAATCTCTGGTGAACAACTTAATCTCATTCCCCGCTCATTTGCATTTTATGCCTAGCATCTTACTTTGCATTCATCTATATTTATGATACATCACAGTATACAGGCAACTCCTCTCAGAGCAATTTTCTTGATGTCATTTGCCTTGCTGGTAACTTGCTAAACGAACAGCAAAAGGGTTTAGGGGGATTCAAATAACAATTAGATAATTATGTCTACAAGAACAACATGACATTTTATATCTAGACAAAGGAGCAGAAAAATGGTGCCAGTGATATTAGCAGAAGCAAGTTTCAGGTGAATTGCCAAAAGTTTAAGTGATTCTCTAAACCAGCCAAAGTCCCATGAGGTCCTGCACACCCCTCATCTGCCCACAGGGTCCCAGCTCTCAGGATTTGCTATTCCTTGCTCTCAACCTTTCCCACTTCTCCTGACAGTTCAAGGTCCTCCAGGACATGTCTGCTACCACTGTGCCCCAAAGCCACCCTCCGTTGTCGTCTAAACCCTCTGGCACGCTCTGCTTTGCAGTTTTGAGAGATGACAGTGACTCGGATGGTTTGGAAGAGGCCACAGCTCCTCACCAAAGCTCAAAGTGAGCTATCTCAAACATATTGCCTTGTGCTTGTTAGGGGATTTACACAATACTCACTACTAGCTTGCTTAAGGGAAATGAAGTAGGAAGAAAGACAATACATCAGAGCTAGGCATGCATTTTGTGACCGAGTTTAAATGCCTTTACAATGAGAGCTAGTTGTCACGAAATAGTAGCAGTCTGTGGTGGAGTTGTACCTACAAACCTGCTTGTTCCAACAAGGTTTAGTGAGAAACTCCTAAGCAAAGTTTCCTCAAAGTGGTATAAAACACATAACAGGCTTTGCGGGCAAGGAGACGACTGCCAGCACGCTCCACCGTGAAAACAAGAAAAAAGCAGGAGCACGTTGTCCATGCTTAAAAGGCTGTGTTGCAAACATGCAAAACAGCTAGAGAAAAGTTGCCCCCAAATCCAGCTGTGGAACCTCTGCGTAGTGCCATGCTCATGCTTCAAGGATATCTTGATGTGACAGGCATGAAAAGAGCCCTGTGCACTGCGTCACAGCAGCATCTTGGGGCAGAGGAGCTGAAGATGGATTTCCCCAAAGGGAATGTGTCTTAGCAGGGCACATGCTGATCTTTGCCCATCCTTGCAACTTGGACACTGGGGCTGCAATCGGCTTTCTTCAGAAGGAAGAAAAGCAAGTTATTCTTCAAATGGGAGGTTACTGCAAAATGTAATTGTTTTTCAGAAACATGTAGGTAAAAGATGTGCTAGAATTCACTCTACTAAGGCTGTGAAGAAATTGAGTTTTCACATCATGGATGTCTGATGTCAAATTCTGAGTGTTCATCGTATTTTGGTTAGAAAATTCATTAAAAGATATAAGCTTGAGATCGTAACATTGTTGGAAGATATGTTTAAATGGATGAACCTGTTTCCAAGCTCATGTGAATCCCCCAAGGAAACCTCTTAATCACCAACCCGTTCTCTGAATTCAATAACATTTGCATGAAGTAATGAGGGTAAGGACATCCCATGCACTGTAATATACGGACATGCAGTTGTGCAGGTAACAGCACCAACATCACCAGGAAACCTCCCCAGTTCAGCTTTGTACACAGGGACGTAAGAATGAGGAACCAAACAGACAGTAAAGTGTGCACCTTTGGCACCGTCCACTGGTGGAGATCAGGGATCTGATTTTTGTACAGGTATTTAGACAGTCAAGGTAGGAATGACTCCACAGACAGAATTTCAGAAACACTTAAAAAGAGCTCTTGAGAACCTCCTGAGATGTTTAATTTCATATAAATATACATAAATATTTCAAAATATGATTTATATGGTTAAAGAAGTTGGCTCCCATTACTACAGATTGCCTGAAGTTGGACCCGAATAATCTACTGGAGATAGTCCTTTAAAGGTGATCATCATCCTTTAAAGGTTGCTCATCAGCTATGGTATACCAGAAAAATTAGTATAATTTATCCAAGGTTTTCCCTCTGACTATTTAGCACATCACATTGCACAGATTACTGAAATCATGGAATAAACCTAACTTTTTTTTTTTTTTTTTTAAGCAGTCAAAAAGCTATTTAACCAAGTGTTCCTGTAGTTTAATCCAACTGCTGCAGAACTCTGTCTGGCTATAGAATTTCATCTAGTAACAGTTGAGGAGAAGTTTGTTACACAACAATGAGAATTTGAGGTTTATGTCCTAAAGACATGCAAAGAAAAAGTTGTTTTTGAGGTTACAGAGCTATTATATACTTCTTGCAGTTATTGTGACACTTAGTATGGCTGACCCCGTTCTGGAAGATTCTCCAAAACTGAACAATTTAACAGTGATGAAGAAACATTCCTTTTCTTAAATTTGGCCAGAGAAAGGGAAAAAAAAGGAGAATAAGGGTGATTGTGGCAGAACTGAGAATAAAATTCAGAGCTCCTTTGTCCCTTTCATGTCCTTTAAACTTTAAACTTTCATTTATTTCACGATCTTCTGTTTAGATGTACAAGATCCTGCCAATGTATGTATGGCTGCTCCACTCAGTCTGAAATCTCACCAAATTACACCATGGCTTCTTGGCAGAAGGTTCATATCTTCCACTATAATTTTGTGAAAAACGGAGTATTTCAGTGCTGCCAGAGTCACAAATCAGGCAATATGTAAGGTGCTCCAAAATTATGAAACTGTTATAACTATAGTGAGATGAAGGAGAGAAAATGTCTGTGGCTAAGTTTCTTAAACAAGTGGGTTTGAATTTTCCATGTCTATTCAGGACATTTTCTTAATTTTTTTTGTTTTGTTTTATGCTTAAAAGAGTTAAGTATAAATTCTGACATATTTTCATAACTCCAGAAGCTGCAGCCTTAAAAACCACACCAAAGAGTGCGCTATGAACAATGATGTTGTAAGCTGCCAATGCTGCTGCTGATACCCAAACCTTAACAAAAAATAATAGCAGACTTTAGACTTTGTATAAAAAAAGTGTCTTCCACCTGACCAGCGTTAGTTAAAGGTTAGACAGCTATAAGTGTGATAAATATGTCCTTGTTCTAGGCAGTTGCATCAAGGAAATCTCACACAGGACCGAACATCTGCAAGTGGTGCAGAAAATAGCATGCATCTGACAGACAAACTAATTTACCACAGTTAGTCCAGGAAGATTTTACATCCAGATAGCTGAAGTTTCTGTATAAAATGTAATTTACTGCCGAAATGCCCTAAGAGGAAACTTCACAATTCAGTCGTGTCTATTGAGCATTTGCCAAATAACTCAGGTCCTTATATAGTCGGGCCAAATTTCCAGCTGGTGTAAATTAGCACACCTCCACTAGTGTCAGTGGAACGATTTTGATTTACACCAGCAGAGAATATAAGCATCTGTGTTTATTCATGCAAAATAAATGATTTCATGGAATAATTACAAAACAATCAAGCCTGCCATTTATTGGCATCATATAGCTGCATGCCATTCTGTATACCTGCAAGTACAGGCAGTAACATACAGAGAGTGCTCAAGCTGAATATCGGCTTGAATTCATAATAGATAAGTAAAGCAGCAGTGACACCATTCCCTGTTGAAATGAGATTTAATGAGGATGATGGAAAGAAATAATTCTGCAATCCACCTTTCTCTGCTCTTAATTTAACCAGAAGCTGAATGCTTTGTGCAAAGTTACAGCTACTTAGTGCACTGATTATTTATCTTTCCACCTTTTTCCGTTCATGGAGAACATAGCATGAGTTAATTCTTACAGATAGCCCACTGCAGAATTGCTTTTAGACAAAGCAGACAGATGGACTCTCTCTTCCCTGAAGCCTTGTTAAACTAATAATCTATAACATTCATCCTTTAACTTTTAATTGCATTTCATCAGCTAGTGTCTCCTAGTTTACACTTCAATTGTAAAGTACAGGATTATATTATATGTGTGTACAGGACTCCTCTGCTGAAAATCTCAGTGGGTTCGGCTCTTCATCTGTGTGGCTGTGATTCAGCATGGCAGGGGTTAGCTCTTAGATGCCACTGTACTCCAGGGAACTGGTAGTGATGATTAAGTTGAGAATCCCAGCCCTGATAATTAGCTCAGAGATTCTGTATCTGGATATGTGCTGTGAAAAGGAGGAAAAAAAAAAAAAAAAAAAAGAAGGAAAAGAAAAGAAATGCTTTTTAGAGCAGTTAGCCCTAAGGAGTTGGCTAACCAGCTGTCTCAGATTTTATAGCTGCCAGCAGCTGGTTGATCAAAATAGTTATTTACTATACGAAGTGAGCAAGTTTACTGTCTCCTCCTTGATTTACTGGTTTAATATATTGGTTTTTGAAATACAGAAAAAGAAGGAAGGAGAGAGGGACAGAGGGGGCGAGAAAGATAAGAAGCAAAGAAGGAAGGAAGGAAGGAAGGAAGGAAGGAAAGAAGGAAGGAAGGAAGGAAAGAAGGAAAATTGTCAACTGTGTGAGTCAGCTCATAATATGATCCCCGCAAAATAATGAATAAAGCTCCACTGAAAGCAATGCAATTACTCTGGTGTAGATGAGAAAAGAGTCAGTCCTTTTTGTGCAACATTTTCCTCCTCTTTCTGATTCTGAAGATTAGCTTTCTCAATGCAGCTCACATTTTTCCACCCCTTTCTTTTCTATATGTCCCCATCTTTGCTGAATGGGGTAATAAGTCCAACTTGTCGTACGTACATCAAACTAGACTTACACTGGAGCGTTTTACGTTTATTTATAGACTGGTGGAAAAGATGACAGTAGTATCTTGCTTGTTAGCAAAGCAAGTATTTTCCTGAAGGTGAAGAAGCTTTATAGATATGGTCTTTTATTTGGGTATGGACAGCAGATGGAGGCTAACAGATATGGAAGATACTCCTTTAGATGTGAGAGGCACTTTTTTTTAAAGATTAGTGGAACGTTTTAGTAACTAACTAAACTAGAGTTTCCATGCCAGCACAAGAAGCACTCAAGACTATTATCTAATTCTTGAGATTTTTATGTATAGAAGGTACTTTGAAGAGAGGATCTGGGTTAAGAAGTACAAGTGCTTTTTTAGACAGGGGGAACAGAACATTTTTGTCCCATGTTGTATTCCTCCAACCAAAATGTTCATTATCAAATTAAACCTATTTGTGGATCTATTCCAATAAACTGTTTTGTTGAAAGATTTATCTAAACATTGTTTACAGCTCAGGAGTCAATAGAGATGGGTCAATCAGACAGATGAGCCAAGCGAGAAAAGGTCTGGCTAAAACATGGATCTGAACCACTCCTGAATACCTGTGGATGCATGTGCAATTATCTAAGTTTTGGTTGACAAGAAAAAGTATCAGGGAAAAAACAGAAATCTAACCTTAAGCCCTGCCTAAGAAAAAAAAAAGTTTCAAATCTCCATTGTGAAATAGGGTCCTTAAGTGTTCACACAGCATCTTAAAAGTGTATCTGGCTTCTTTAGCAGGTACAGCAGAGATCAAAGTGCTTTAGTACTTTGAAAACCATTTTTTTCAGCATTTTTTCTACAAAGATGCATGTGGTCCAATTAAATTGTGTGCATTCCTCTATTTCTTCTAGACCTCATTCCAAAACAATACAAGCACTGATATAAAAAGGCAGTGTGACAGCTGATTACTATATAAACAAACAGTGATAGTGGTGGTTGTAACATTAGTGTAGGTATTTTTGAGCACAGGACATCTGGCATTATTCTGCAAAAACTAGGTCGTTCTAACAGACATACATATTGCATAGTGTGTAAATAGTCAGGAACAGTTGTCAGTTTGTAAAAAAAAAATTGAAAAAAAACCAATAACCCCAAAACAAAAACAAGAAACCCCATAGTACAAATAGATTGTGGGTTTGTTAGAAACGAAATTGGTAATGCAGGTTGGAGCCATGCTGGGGGGAGATTTCAGACAAACCATACCCTGTCCCAAACATCCTGGTAGCGGACTCAAATACGTATGGGCCTATTCTCTGCTTCTGTAGTTTTAAAGGCACAAAACCACGTTGACTTCAGTTGACTAAGGAAAATCTGTTATCCAGCAAGAAAAATAAAAAATGGTAATAATTCAACAAAACTTGTAAAGCAGTGGGTTATATGAAAATACGGAGGTTCTTCTCATTGTAAAAATATGGAAGATCTGATAAAAAGCCTGTTAAAACCACAAATGTGTGAAATCAGACCTAGTGTGTTGCACACTTCGAGAACCAGAGAATATTGCCCTGCGATGCCTGGTTTCCTATGTTTTCACATTCGTCCAGACTGAATCATGCAAACAGAAAAACAATTGGTTCTGATTATGAAGACAGTGTATGTGTGGGACTTCTATTCATTTCAGCGAGAATTAGATACATACAACTGAGACCATAATCTGGTCCCTGACATTTAAAAGGCCACAGGCCTCTAATTTTTCCCTTCTAAAATCTGTGTACTTTTAAATACTGTGAAATTTATATCCATGGATTTTAATGAGGAAAGGCACCATATAAATTCTGAGCAATCTTTTCAAGACATTTAAATTAATTTCTGGAACAAAAGATGTAAACCAAGAGAATTTTTCTGGATCTAGCTTTCACAATAACATGGATAATTAATCTTTCATTCCAAAATTTCTCTGGGGAGAATGGTAAATGGTTTTCATTTGTTGCTAAACATCAATCTTAAATGACTCTAAAAACTGTGCCTTGATTTGTCATGCAACATGTTGTATATTCTTAATCTGTTAAATGAGGACATTGCAAGCCATATTTTAAAAGACATCGCACAATTATCTCCCTTCAAAACAAGGGAATTAATGCAATTTTCCCAATTCTGTTTCTTCTTACTAAGGTTATATTCCTTTACATTAATTACATATCCGTGCTACGTTAAGAAAAGATTCTGACTTAAAAAAACCTTCAAACCATGCAGCTGTCTTTGTCCAGATAAAAAGTTCTGGAAACTAATTTCGTTTCTTTTTTTTTTTTTTCCTTTTCATCTCATGAGCTGGTTCAGATTTTATTCTCACTGGGATACACTTGAGGCTGTAGAAAAGAGCACTAGTCTACCTTTGCTAAATTTGACTGATATCTGTTAAATGGGAAATTGAATAGCACCCACCATGTAGAAAGGTGGCCAAGAACATGGAAATAGTATATGTTTGAAACTATAGCTTTCCTTCTTAATGCACGGGCAGCACAGGTGAAATAGAAAATCACAAGCTTTTTCTCTGGCCTGGGCTGAGTCTGGCTATGAAGTCTGGCTCTTTGATTTTCAACATAAACATGAAAATGGATGGAAGAGGTCTGGGATGGGTGGTTTTGTTAAGACAAAGATGTAAATCAACTTCATGTTTTGAGGAATTTATCCAGACTAAGACTGATCAATAGTGCTAGCAGTCTTATTTAAATACAGAGAAAGAACAGTTTGAGATTGTACCTGAAAAATATGCAGTAACTCTTCTATGTCTCTTCAGTTTGAGTAAGCCAGTTCAAAGTCTAATCCCTCTAATGACATTTATTACAGTTTGGGATACTTTTCAGTGTTCTGTTTCAGCTTTTTTTCTTTCCCTTTTCAGTTGATGAATAGGGAAGTGATAGCCCTCAGACATCACCCTTGGGCATACTAGCACAGTCGTCCACAGGGTGTTACCAGTGATCCAGAAACACAAGATACCTTTTCTCTTCTCCAGTCTCACCTCGAAGTCCAAGGTTGATTTCTGAGAGGTCTTAGGCTTCGAAAAACTCTTCTGTTGATATGAATAAAAACTAGATCATGGGCAAAAAAGGCAATTAAAGCACTCCAGAAATGAATAAGTCATCTCAGTTTAGTGTTCAGTGTTACACTGGACTACACGCTAGCCACTTATTCAGTGAGGTTATTAGTTCTTAGAACTTAATATTAATATTACTTAATATACTTATTAAGTTATTATACTTAGAACTTAATAGTTATTAGAACTTATTAGTTCAGTGAGGTTGTCACATCTATGAGAGCATCCCAGTTCAGTATTACAACGACCCAACCAGGCTAACCTCTGTTGAGACCTACTAGAACCTGGCTGCTAGTACAGTTGATGAAGAGTGAGGATGTTTAAATTATGCATTTTTAAGTGGTAATCCGTGTACAGCCCATTATGATTTTCCGGATTGTTGGCTGGTCTTTTGGATGCTGCATTTGTTGGTTAGTTGCTAACGTTTCAGTACTGTACCTGAAAAGTCACCAAACACAAACCATGTACTTGTAAGATCAAAAGGCACCATGGAGGCACTAGTGAGGTAGAAAGAATCCGAGTCTTGGGATAATTTGAAGGGGAAGGATGGGAAAGGGGGATTAAAATAGAAGAAATTATCCTCCAGAACACCAGCCTGGTTTTCTCTGCAGCTTCAGGGCTTCATGATATTTTGAACAAAACTGTAATCACAAAAAAATAATTGGAATCTGTCCAAAAGACAGATAGAAAACAAAATAAAATAAAAGGAATGTTTGAGATATCTGGAGGTGCAGCCAACAACATGGACTGTATAAAGAAGGAACACAAAAAAACCAGAAGGACGAAAAATAGCAGCTGATTACCCAGCCCTTTGGAAAGCCTATGTCACGCCCCAGGGCTAGATGACCTAAACCTTCCTGAGAAACAGTCATTTTCTGTGCCAGAGTCTCCTGCAAGGTGCATTCTTCTAGATTACACATTCTGATACAGTGGAAAGGTCATTATGCAGATCTGGAAGCTGTTAGAAACCCGAGTAAGGAAATATATTTCTCCATGTCAGCAAAGGCTGACAGATCAATAGCTGATATTGCCTCTGCTGGAAGAAACCTGGGAGCAGCATTGCTGCATCACAAGTGATTCCCTCGGAGTCACAGACGATGGAGTGATGGTGAGGCAAAGGAGAACAGAAACAGTAAACAGAATAAAGCCCAACAGAGTAATTCCTGCATACGACTGAAGTTCATCCATAAGTGGAAATGGTTCTGTGTGTTACTACAATACCTCCCTTATTTTTCTTGATGTGTACGCGCACTGGTTGGCCCCTTTTTCCACCCCCTCAAGTCTCAGTAACATGGGAGAGATGCTTTCTGACAGACAAAAGATAATCTTACACTTGACTTCCAATATCAAGGCATTTTAACTGGCACACTTTATATTGAATAATTCATGGGTGTTCAAGCTTTACTTCACTTCACAAAGAAAGTGCTTTCTCTTAGTAGCGACAGTGGATATGAGCAGCTAATTCATTATTTAAAGAGATTAAGTATTAGCAACTGGTATGGGCTCTTCAGAGCTCTTTTTATTCCCTTTGCTCATGTTATCCCCTGCCACTTGCTTGCCTAGTACAGATTTTAGATTGATTTTACCATATTAAAATCTTTTTTTCAACAGATCTCTACCCTAAACCCTCACCATTTCCAGCATTGCATTGTCCCACTTTGAAAATGTAAAGTAATAGGTAAAAAATACAATGTGCTAGTGAAATGCTGTGAATCTCTGTGAGCTCACGGGAATGCACACAAATGCAACATTTTCACTTCTGTTGTTTAAAAAACAGCAGATGAAAGTTGGGAAAGGGGAATCTGTATTTATGAATGGTCTCTGGATTCTCACACAGTGGACTGGGGCAGGGGGTGGGGGGTGGGGTGGGGGATGTTTGATTGAAACAATGCAAATTGCTCATTGTTAAACTTTGAAGAGCTGCTGTTGTGCTAGATCAACTTCGTGCACCTGGAGATTTGTCTCCTTTGGGATGCAGACCCTTAAATGCTGAAATCAGGTTGGAGCTCCTGGCAGACAACCAAGCGTCTGAACCCGTGTTAGGTTTAGATACCCCACTCCTGCACAGCACTGATGGTGCCCATGGACTTGTCCTGCCTGGCACTCTTGTCCTCATTGTTAGAAGAGTCATGGGAAGCTGCATTACACCCATCTCAGATAGACATGCTGTTCTAGCACGTAATTTCTTTCCCTTATGTATGAGTAGTTCTCTCGTCTGTGTTAAAATAATCAACCTGAAGAGAAGGGCAAAACACTTGAGGTCAGCTGCTGCTCCGCTTACCTCTCTTCTACCTCTTACCCAGCTTCATGCTTAACTCTTTTTTTTTTCATCTTGTGCAAAAATATGGGTTAGACAATCTAGTTTATTCAAACTTGCACTGAAATTTTAGCCAAATAACTTGCAAATCCCAGGCTTTACAAGGAAAAAGAGCAATACCTGAGGTCACAACTAAAACTTAATTCAAACCACTTGTTTTAAGCTCCATTTAAAAAAGCTCATAATTTTTTTATTAAAGGAAAAGATATGTTTTCATTCCACTGTTTGGACTGAACTTAAGGAGATTTGATATGATTCTCTCAACTTAAGCCAAGCTTAATCACTGTTTTCAACTCAAGCCGGTGGCTGGCTGAATCAAAGCACTGTTACTGGAGAAAGTGCAGAGAGCACAGGGATCCTTACCTTGTGCAAAGCCACAGCTCTGGCAAGCAAAAACATTTTCCAGAATAACCTCAGGTACAAGGTTGGAACATTATCTTGGAAATATTTTTGTTACCATCGGTATTATTTAGAGCAGGAACAAAAGGAAACCGTTGCTTTCCTTAATCCCGATATTTTCCCTGTTCTAAAGGGTGTAAATATTCCACAGGCAATACAGAGAAAACAGTTAATGTGGAGAAATAAAACACTAGGGCTTGTAACCTCTGTCTGCATGGAGCTGCTGACTGCTTCTTCCACTAATAGTTCTGCTGAAACCACTGGGACTCCTTTCAGAAAAAGGTACTACATCTGATGATGGCTCTAATTAAGGGGGTTTTATTCAGAGCTTTTTGGCTAAACGCAAATGTTTGCCATCCAGATTTTGTCTCTATTTTAGCAAAAATCTTGAAATTCACAAATAAAGGCTCTTTTGTTGATGTTCTCTCTTTGCTACCTAGGAAGCTAATTGAAAGCTCATTTGAATTCAGGGTAAACTTTTCCAATGTTTTCAGGGGGATTTGGTTAAGAGCTATCCTGTCTGAGGGAAACCGGCTTCGAATTCACCTCCCAAGTAACTAACATGTCCCCTTGCTAGGGGCCAGCCATGAATGGGAGTATTACATGAATGGGGTAATTACCTTCCATGGGGCATGCCCTCTTCAACCCTTAAGCATAAACTAAGTGCTGTGAAGTGCTGTGAGACTTCTCTTGCAGCAGTAATCTCTAAAATCAGTGCTAAGTATGGTGAGGATCAGGTCAGAAGTAATTCTGATTTTTAGGTAAAGAAAAAAAGCAGCTTCCAATAAAAAGTATATATACTCTTGCATCCTTTTCTTTTATCAATCCTTTGCATCAGAGCAGGTTTTGACCTTGTATTAGATACTAAAAGATATGCAGCACTAAAAATAGATGACATTCTTTTCCCTTCTAAATTGCAGGTCTGTTTTCAGAATACACTAGATTCTATATTTTCGCTGAAAATGGATTTTATATTAGGAAAATTAATAACTGCATCATAGACTGGACAAAAGAACGGGCTCAAAAATTCTAAATAGTTCACAACCAGCTCATGTTGTTTTTATTAGACAATACAAGATGTGTAAAAAGGAAAAAGCTTTGTTCAGTGATTTAAACATATTTTGGCTTAAGATTATTGGCTTCCATAACTTGCCGTGTGGGTGGTCTAAAACTATGTCAAAAGATATTACATTTCCTTCAGAATTTATACATTTTTCTCTTTTATAAAAGACAATTATGTCTACTAGACAAAGGTAACCTAGCCTCATTTTGTACAGAAATAAAACACCGGGTATTAAAATCTGTGTTCGTGCAGATAAAATACACATGTCACGGTCCTTAGACTCTCTCTGATCCCGTCTCTGTCACCAGCAATTTATCTTCCTAATTTATCTGTCCAATATCAGAAATTTCTAAATTGCATTAAAGCAAGGTGATTGTCTATATGATGAAATAATGCTGTCTTTTTAAAGTGTCTCTCTGCTCCCTGCTCTGCCCTCTAATTATTTTAAGGAAGAAATAAATGACTTTTTTTTCATGTATGGAACAACCCACTTCCTACTGGTGGAAGATTTTTGATTGCAGAGGTGTTTTTTGCCAATAAACCTTCCTTCAGACAGCTGATCTCGTATCTGAGGAGGACGTCGGGGGCTCTTTTGAATTCTAAATCCAGCGACTGAAGGGGGTGGCTGTCACCTCAAGAACGTGGCACAGCGAAATGTGAATAAACTGAGAATTGCCTGCAGGACTTTTGCAGTAGGACACCCATCTTCTCTACATCTTCCAGATGAAATACGCTAATAAGGCCAGCACCCTGAATAACCATCTCTGTGATAAAACCTGTCTGCCAGGCAAGTCAGAAAGCTGGTCATGACTCCCCGTAACTCAGTAACTTTTGCAGATTGTTTTCACCTCACCACTAAGAGCATCCTTCTTGTTGCAGATCTTCCTGCTTCCCCTACTCTGGTACTCAGCTGTAGTCCCACCAGTGGTCCATGGAGCAAACTCTCTCCATCAGTGCATGCACCAGCAGGATTTTGCAGGTATTTAGTGGAACTTATCACCGGACAGGGGCAATTCCAATATTTGTGCTGATGTCCCAGTTCAGGTCCTCGCTGTTGAGGATGTAACACGTTTTTATTTTGTACTCTGCTATGTCTGCTGACCATTAAATTTCTGTTGGTCTCACTAGATTTCAGGGAGTTTTTCTCCTGCAGAAACTAGTGCGCAGTCACCAGCAGCTTCCTAAAATACATTATTTCATTTAGCATTTGGAAGGAAGTGTTAGTGAAAAGGAGGCTTGAGACAATAAACAACATACATGTTTATTTAGTCTCAAGTACAGACAGGCTGAGTGTAGTTGTTTCTTGTTTCACAGTTTGAAAATACTTTTAGGAAAACAAGGAGAAAATACAGCCAGAGAAATCTTTTCCTGCCCTTTATTATACTTTATTTTATGTATGCATGTATATATGTTAAGTAAAATACATAAAAGAGAGGGTCTCACTGAGGCAAAAGTGGTGATTACTTAACCACAGCCTGGAGCTTGATTAGGTTAATATTAAAGGTATCCTTAATTGTTAACATACATACATACATACATACATATATAAATGATTGCTTGCTAAAATGTCTGAAATGATTAAAGGAATTTTTTTTTATTGTAAGGCAGTTCAAGAAAATGTCAGACATTAAGTGACATGTTGTATTAGCAAATAACTGATAAAAAGATAAAAGTCAAAATAATAAAATAATTGATCTTTACAAAGAGAACATAAGCAACTTTAAAACAAATATATGATAAGGGTAGTGTTAACTGAAACCTTCTGTACTGAATAACTGTTCTTAGGATTTTATGTAGGTTGCTGTGCAGAGTTGGTCATGGACTTTTTTACTATAGGCAAGCAAATATAATTGGCTTTATTTGAGCAATGAGATTAAGCAGAATTACTTACAAGGTAACTGTTCACTTCAAGTGAACATTTTAATTGACAGACGGAAACAATATATTTCTTTTCTTCAGTACATGAGATTATATTAAAACAGATTATTGTTTTTCAGCCTATAAATGCTTGTAGATGTTGGGGGATTAATTTGAAAAATTAACCTTTCAAAGGGAATTTTGTGTGTGTATGAATAAAACAATCTATGCATACTCCTTGTGGTGGGGTCAAAATGAAACTTTTAAGGTCAGATCTTGAAAGTTTACTCAACAGTAAGGTCAAGGAGAGTGTTGCCTGAAAAGAAATTACGGAATAAACCCCCTGAAACCATCATAAATAGAGCTCATCAGAATATTTATCCATGAAAATGTTTTTAGAAGCATTTTTCTATTTTCAGGTTCTGTCTGAGAGGTAACAATTCTTTGAAAAAAAAGGCTATGTTTTTGTCTGTTTAGCTGAAAAGGCATTTCTGTCTGAAAACAAAATGTCTCTTGGAAAAAAAAAATCGATCCCTTTTAGTTCGAGGCTTTTCTTTCACTTTTGGCATTAGAACGCTTTTTCTCTTCAGTTGTTTTTTTGGGGCAGAGGCCAGACTGGGGGGCTGGAGGGTGGGAGGTGCATTGCAGCTGCGTGCCCCTCAACCAGGACACAGTGAACCACGGTCTCTCCAGTCCCCCAAATACGCGTGGTGCTGGGTGCTGTGGGCACTGGGTCCTTTCCCTGACCAGGGTGCATGGCATGGAGCAATGCCACCACATCAGGGGACATGGAGACTTGGTCCCAGCATGGGATCCAACACAGGTGGGGTCTCAGCTTCTTCACTAGCGCTGATGCTGGATCCGCTCCTGCCATCTGCAATTAAATGAGAATTGAACCATGGAGGAGGAAAGACCTGGGGAACAAGGCATCAATGTGTTTCCCTTTCACTAAATCAACAGCCATCCGTGCTGTGCTTGGCTGTGGAAATTCTTGGGTAGGAGTTGCAATGCATTTGCTTTGAGGGTGCTGCAGGCAGTCTGCACTCACATCAGTGTGGAGCAGCGGTGGGGATGTGGAGGAGGGGAATAGGCAAGGAGCTGCGGGTGAAGGCAAAACTTTCTTTCCACAGTCCTTGCCCTTCCCTCTCCTTATCATTAAACCCATAAATATGTGTTGCTGGCTGATTTCATGCTGTGTCCTTCTTGGGATGACTGGACCAGCCCTGTGTGGTGGGCTGCAGGTCACGCAGCAGTAATTCCAGAGCTCCTCGGTCCAGAGACGAAGGCAGCAGCAGGACAGCTTTCCCTGGTGGACCACTGATGGCAGCGATAAAGATTTTTTTGAATGTGGACGTTCATTCCCTGGAAAAGGGATTGGGAAGAAAAAGATTAAAAATAAGTTTATGCGTGAACTCTTGCAGTAATAATACTGAGTACTTCACAGTTGTCCTGCACAGGATTAATCACTGGAAACAGAAGACTCAATGTATTACTAACATCAGTAGTTCAGAAAACCTGTATATTCTTACATATATTATTCAGATGCTACTGCAAGACAGAATTTAAAATTTTGTATGAGGACCACTGTAGATACAAACTCATAGATATCTATTGACATGCTTATATATCTGTCCATCAGTCTTTATTACAAACCTGCTTATATACACGCACATCTTCTGAATAATTTTCCACATCTCAAGTAAGACAATTTCTATCCCATGGAATTCAAAACAAATGTGAGGGAGGTTTATTTCTTCAGTTTAATTTCTGTGTTAGAAAGTGATAGATATCTAAAGAAATATTACTCCCGTTGAGATGTGACTATATTGTACACAGAGTTATCTAGAAACAGTGTGATTTAAGCAAATGTGAATTCCCATTCATTTTTCTTCTCCATGTAAATTTATGAATTAAAACCCAGACAACTCTGCCACATCAGTGCCTATTTTGACTCACCTAGAATTTAGCTTCCTAAAAGCTTCCTTTTCTTTTTAGGATTTTAATTACTGCCCTCCCATTTGAATTTCAAAAGCTGGTCTATGCATAATCATCCTCTAGTCACTTTTGAGTGACTGCTTTTTCACTTTATCCAGACAACCTTTGTTTCCATGTACGCCAGATGTTTTCTTTTCTAACATGTCACTTTGCATCTTTCTTCCAGAGCGCTTGCTCCACAGCCTGTTTCACACATCTCCCTCTCTCCCTGCGTGCTCATAACTATACTTTGATATCTTGCTCTGTGTTTTTATGAACTTAAATAAGCCCAGTTTCGATGTCGGAGTTTCTCCTGTGGTGTGACTGTGGTCCAGACCTTGCCCTTGGATGTATGTGCCTTCAGGCCCCTTTGCTGTCAACAGGAACTTCATGCGCATCTTCAGGGCACAATTTTTCTCTGAGACTTCACTTGGGAAAAAAATCTTGATCTATGAACACATTGCCAAGATCCACGTATGATAATCTATAATACTGGTGGCATTTGTATTTTCCAGGGAAGTACATCAACACATGCTCACACATTTTATTTGTGGTCTATCGGAGGTGAATACAACAGTAAAAGCACTTTGCATGCCCACATCCAGAAGCCTTTCTTCAGGTGGAGCACACATAGAAGTAATAGGATATTTTGCAGCATCAGGGTTCACTTGCTTTGGCTGATACTATTTACTTAAAAGATAAGTCTCAGAGAATACAAAGGGTTGGATATGAGCACCACAGATTTGTGTTGAATGTACATCCCTTACGATAATTCCAGAACTCAATAATTTTGGGGCTCAAGGGATAACTAAAATTTCAAGCCCAGAAATGCCATTTCTATCACAAAAAAAAAAAAAAAAAAAAAAAAGCACCCCAAAAGTTAAGGAAGAAGGTATTTCTTGATCTAAAAATCTGTCTTGACACGTAGTAGAACCAAACAATAGAGAAGTGCATTGCTCATAAATCTGAGTTTGCTTTTCTGGGACACTGTATGCACAGATGACCCCTCTCTCCCCTAGGCCAAACTCATAAATGTTTCTTATACATTTCCCTGGCTTGCATTCCTCTTGCAACCAGCTGCTCTCCAGTCTATTGTGTTTCCTATCAGTCCCCATCAAACTCTGGGATCCATATGGATTAACTCCACCGAGGTGTCACCATACCACTAACATGACACCTTGGTCAGGACCTCCCCAGTTTTGGGCAGTCACTACATAGAGCAACTTTCTCACTCCTGCCATTTTGCTCAAATGAAGAGAAGATTACACTGATATTACCTTTACACATCTCAATCACCTTCCAGCTTTATAAAGTAATTTTTTTTTTTCCTTTGTGAGATACTTTCATGTGATTTAAGATCCCACGAAGTAAATGGAGAAATCACTAATAACCTCTCACTGAGACAAGGTTCTCAACAGTCTGCGAAACAGTTCACATTATTGTCAAGGAAAGAAGATTAGAAGAAAAACATCTTCACATTCAGACATGAAACAAAGGCCTTTTAGAGTTAAATGGTTACATTAGTCACATTTGAAAGTTAAAAATTGCTTCTTTGAGGCCCTTGTAGCTGATGGTACAAAAGATAATGAGGTCGTGGAAGCCAATACTAAGAGAATTTCATTACTTAGAAGTTTGAGTAATATAAACCAAACAACGCAGAGATCCTGGCTCCGCACAAGGTACATAATGCAATATTCAAGGATATCTCTAGAGTTGTATTTTGCGTTTTGGAGAGGTGCCAGAGAGATTTTTTAATTATCTAAGTTTTGCCTCCTCATTTCCTTTCTTTACAATGTACAGTATATGCCTGTGCTTTTTGATCTTTAAACAACAAAAACAATATGAAAAAACCACAGGGGCACAGCTGGGTACCAAATAACTATGTTTACTAAAAATATACAAACATGCAAGGCCTAGTTATATACATATTGCTGCTCTGGCTGGTTTCTGGTGGCTCTGAAACAACGAGTACAGTGAACAGCACTAGGAGGTTTGCAAGCTATTTAAGGGGAAGCTACTCTCTGCATATACACTGTACTAGAAAAAAATAACATCTGGGAATGCTATAGTTCAATGGCATTTTTCTCTCGCACATGAACCATGTCTTTCTTATATTATTTATATATTAGATACACACACACACACGACTCATACACATACCGTGTTGCGGAGCGTCGGAGAAAAAAAGTTTGTAGGCATGCCTCTCCAGGCCTTGTCTGAATAAATGGATTATTTTCCCAGAAAGCCCACTTTTCATATCACCTTCGCTCACTGTGACTACGACACAGTTGGCACTGAGACTACATTAATAAGATCACAGTGAGGCACCTGAAAGTAAGGAAATAGTAGAAAAAAGATGCCCACACTTTATCATTCAATCTTAAATTATACGACCGCATCCTATTCTTTTCAAAGATGACTATCCCATTTAGTGCCTAGGATGGCTGTTGATTAATGATGAGATATCTGATATTTTGTTTTCTTTCTTCAATATATTACCCTTTGCTTTGTTTAAAGCTTTGCCGTAAAACCAGTGTTATTTGCTTTTTAACATTCTCTTCTGCAGGTCTCATCACTGCTTCATGGAAAAAGGGGATAAAAAGATATAACTAATAATCCCCCACACAAATATGGTGCAAAGAGATCCCCAGTCAGATGTGCTGTTTTCTGTTATTTTAGTTGCATTAGTTTTGCACAGCAGTTCAAACAGCTTCCACAGAATTCCTTTGCAGCTGTGAGCTGTAAAATACGCTTGTGATTTTTTCTAAATTTGGGTACACTTTCCCAGAAACAGCCAAAGCCACACACGTGATTCAAATGCCAACCTTTGTCAATCTTCAATTACGTTCCTTAGAAATTGACTAATTCAAACTTTTCAGAGAAAACACTTTGGTGATTCCTTTGATGAAAAATAAAACAAAACAAGGTAATGTTTTCACTAGCCCCATCTCAGACATGGGTAACCCCATTCTGAAATACCCTGAAATTCCAGCATTTGGTTTGGGAGAGCTTCTTTTTATTATTATTTTTTACCTAGTTAAACTGTCTGAGAGCTTGACAGTCGACAATGTCAACCAACCAAAATGCAGCATCACTACAAGATAGGTGTTTCTATAGTCTGACCTGCAAAACTCAAAATGTTAAAGGAACTTAAGGGCTAAGAGCATAACGTGATTCGGTGGTTTCCCCCCCTAGAATTTACCCTCTGCTCATTCCTGTGCTCTTCTTCTGCTGTTACAAGTCACATGGCTGATAAAAGGCAGGACTTGCCTTCAATTGTTGTGGCATAGCTGTGTTTTATTATATACTTTATGAGTCCACACTCAGAGATGCACTGCATCAAAAGATTAATGGTTATGGTTTTAAGATTGCATACACTGAATTATTTTGTTCTGTAGTGCTGGTACAGCATCTACGTCTGGCCTCCTTAGGCTTTGTTTGCATCTCTTGGGAGTATTTTATAATGTAAAAATAAAATAAAAAACAAGCACAAAAAGGAATCAATACTGTATATGTTAAACTTCCTGAGCCCTTATCTATATTGTGCTACAACTCTAATTGTGATGAACTGGGAAAGAGTAAGGATTATTGATTGTAAAATAAGATTCATCTTGCAGATTTCACTTCCACGACTTCCTGAGTCTAAATCCCAGATTAAGTGAACAATGTAGGATGAATTTTGTTGACCAAGTTAACTTATTATACTTAGCTTTTGGGTAGTTTTTTAATGGTAGAGTAGCAAATAGCTTACATTTAACACGGGATGTCTAACTGTCATACAATAAACATGTGGTTCAAGTTTTGAGAAGTTTAAGAATCGTGTATGAAACCTTTGCTTCTAGGTAGAAAAATATAAATGTGAAAATGTTTCACAGTGAAACAAGGTAACCAGATTTTACTTCCAGTGGGGGAAAAAAAAAAAAAAAAGGATGCTTACATTTACACCCATGTGAAAAGCTTTTATTTTTCAAGGTGCAAGTTTCGTGTCATATGAACACACCGGTGTCCTTTGGTGGTTTTCAGATCTGTGGAGCTTTTCAGTAGTTTAGGGTGGATGTAACCTGCAGTTCTCAAGAGGCATTTTAACCTTAAAGAGCTCTGTTCAAATCCTTGAATAAAATAAAGTTAATGCATAGATGATAAGTCGCTGTGGCTTAAATGAAATTAATGTGTAGATGCTGAAGTCACTGTGGGTATCACTTGTGGTATAAATTAAAGACCCAGAAGACCTAGCTCTACTGTCTTAATAGAATTTCAGGTCATTCATTGGACTAAGTGATTAGACCTAGGAGAACAGGACTTTTTCAATTTAGCTGAGTGTTTCATGGTGTTTTTTTTTTCTGAGTTCTGGAATTCAGATGCCAAATTTTCAATAACAAAACTGAGAAAGTTTGCCAGTTCTTGCATATGTTTCAGTGTTAACGCCAGGTGACTTTGGACTTTCTCCTACTTCCAAAATTGCTGGTTTTATGCACCTCCATCCTGAAATCCATCTCTTTCCTTTTGGTTATTGAATATGTCCAGGTTACAATTAGCGATGTATTTTGTAGTATTTTCTCAGTGAAAATGCAGGTCTTCTGAGGAACAGACAGAGTTATCCAATTTGCTGACTTATAAATTAGATGAAGTCAAGTGTTAACATATGTAAGGAGAAAATAATAATTTCACATGCTTCATCCTATTTCCTATATTCCTTAATTTCTTATATTTCTTAATATTTCCAATTCCACATCATTAGTGGTAAGTTCCTCATCCCAAGAAACCATGCCATGTGTACCTGCTTCTTAACTTAAAGTATGTCAAACTTTTTTTACAGGATATTATGCCTGCTTGACATGAGAAAGAAAAACTATGTTTTTGTTCAGGCAAAATATTACCTTGCTACACTTCTATTCACCTAGTCTTGTGTGACCGTCGCTGTTGTATTGATGATAATTTGCAAGACAGACATGTTAGGAATGTCAAGGTGAGGCTTGAGGGGGATGTTCTCTGTGTGGTGGAAGAAGACATAGGGATGGTCATGAGTGAGTGCCCCCTGTGGAGCTCAAATTTCTGCTCTGCACACGTTAGCAGACTAGTTGCTCATTACATTTACTAAGACAGTTCAAAATCTGGTCTTGGCAGGAGCATCTTATCTGCGGGACAGATTGCATGGCATCTATATGCACTATGCTAGGTTGCCTCCAGGACCTCCGTGCTAGGAAATGACCTATCCAAGTCTCCTCCTCGTGCTAAGGGTTTCAGGGAATGTGTCCTGACCCATCCTGTCCTGCTTGCTGAGAAGGGATGCTCCTGTGCCTGGTCTTCCCATTCTTCCACCTTCTGCATGATCTGGGGGGTGGGAGACGCTCGATCAATCCCCTGCTCTGTGAGAGCTGCATTTGAGACCTGAGCAGTTGTGGTTTAACATCTGATCTCTAAAATAGCGATAACAGTATTTTCCTGCCTCAGAGGAATTCAGTGATGATAAATACATGAAAGACTTCTGAGGTTTTCTGGTACTACCGAAGCAGGTAAGTTTCAAAAATAGATTGAGAGACCAGGTGTTTTTGTATAAGCTCCAGAATAGCGAAGCATTCAAACCTAAAACTCTAGAATCTCAGCTTTCTTTCAGAAAAATCAAAATAAAATAGTAACACATTTTGCCTCTAATAAAACATCACTTTTCCCCCACTTTAATTCCATTCTCCTTTTCTTTTCTGATGTATATTGTAACTCGATATGGAAAGAAGATATAGAACCCCAATAATTTCAAATAGGAATGTAATCTTTTTACAGGAAGCCTTGATTTATAAAGCCAACTCCCTGAGGTACAGACAGGTTTATCATTCTGCTATAAATGTCTGAATGCATAATGGAATGCAGACTCTAATTTCTATAATGTGTTTGGATGATGCATTGCTCAGTGAGAACTGCAGATGAAGCCAAAGAAGAAATCTCAAACAAATTCTTCTGAAATTTTAGTCTTCTAATGCATTATTAAGCATTTTAGATAACAGGCAAAAATGCCGCACAATCTTCTGAAGTCAGAATAGAGTTCGTAAGTTAATATTTGATGGTGATTCAATCTGTAATAATAAAGTTGCTTTTGCTTTCAGGCAGTTACAAGTACCAATAGAAATGCAGAGACCCAACAGTTTAAACTGGAGTCAGCCTTTCATGAGAAATAGGAATTATTTATGATTATGATATTGTTATGTTTGACTAACAATGCACATAGACACTAGCCAGGTCTAACACAAGGATAACAAAGGTTTGGTATGATACTTAATTAAATGCACACTTTGGAGGCTCTGTTTTCCCATTGAAATGATTTGTACAAATAAATCTTGATTATAACTGGATTTACACCCAGTATTAGAAACCCATCCAGATAGCTTCTCTCTTCTATTTTCTTCCCTTTCCTTTTTAAGTGCTGAATTGTTTCAGCTATTTCAAACAAAAGAAAGTAACTGGTTTTAATTAAAGCACAGCCAGAATATAAAATGTGTAAGTCTTATTAAAGTGCCTGGGAAAAACTATTGCAATGTATAGATGCTATTCCTTTGTTGTCAGCTTTTGTTGATGTTATCAGAAGAGTGGTAATATTTGATGTTTTTCTTGAAAACCAAAGTTCTGTGTATCACGTGTTATTTCAAAAACCTTAGCTTTCCTTTAAAAAAGAAAAAACAATAGAAAAAATGAGAATGTCATGTTTGATAAGGAAAATTTGAAAATTTGATCTCATGTGTACCTTAAAAGCTGACAAAGCCAGAAAGCAGTGGAGAGAACTCAACATTCTTTTTTTTTTTTTTTTTTTTTTTAAAGATCATTATTTCAAGACTATCTCATGGTTTATGGGGCCTGATTCATGAGTTTGGAATGTCTGGGTTTGGCCACACCGCCTGTGTTGTACAACTTTAAATGATCCCAGCATCTGTGAGTAGGTCACCATCTTCCAGTCTGCTGCCTTCCTTAAAACAAGTAATTAACAACAACGACAAAAATTATTTTAAAATCATTTGGCTTTTTTATAGAAAAAACAGGTCTTCCAGGCAAAGCTCATTATGAAGGGGAAAACCTTGCCTTTCCATGGGCAAGAGGGTTTTGAATGCACTTGGCAGCCATTGAGCAGGGTGCAGAGGACTGCAGCCATGGCACGGGAGCTGGAGAAGCGTGGACAGAGCAGCACTGTCCTGAGAGAAACAGTCCTTCTCTTTGACCATTGCAAAATGCTCCAGATGCAGACCAGACTTGACACAAGGGTCATGCTTGCCCTCCTGATTAACAGAGTTTAAAAAAAATTTTAAAAATGCACATATTCCATCACACAATACAATGTCTTTCATATCTCATACCCTTGTTGTCTCTGGGAAGCAACTTTTTAACTAGGAAGGACCAAGGAAAGCACTGGCGTAGACATACTCCAACACTTCTGTTTCTTTGCATCCCTCAATCCCCCACCCTCCTTTTTTTTCTTTCCACCCCTGGCAGCCTACTCAGGATGACTGACAACACAGTTGACAGCTTCACCCTGAAAGCTAAACTGATTTAAATCTGAAGTAAACCTAATATCCATTGGTTTAGAGGTCTGCATTTGTAATTGGTCTCATGAAATGAACTGTAATTACAAACTGGCCTCTCTATTAATTTCTGGGGCAGCACTCCTAACACCTGTTTGTTTTATTTTGTTTTATAATAAGAATTATCTGGGCGTCTAGAGATGGAGTATTATTTAATGCTTATGCGCTGTCACTTAAAACGGCGTTGCTTGCCCACCTGACTTTGACCTATCATCTGTGGAAGATCTGTCTATAGAAAAACAGACAGGTATGTTGCAACCCAGAAAGAGCAGAGCTCCCATTTTTATTAACATGCAAGGACACTCACATGAATTCCTGGTCTGTGTTTCTTAAATCCCTTACTCTGACTTTAGAATTGGGGGGGGGGGAGGGGAGGAGGGGGGGAAGAAAAAAGGGAAGAAAAGAAAAAAGAAAAAAACAAGGACAGTGATCTTCCTGCTTGAGTTAGCAATACAGTTATAGAGCATTTCAAAATTAAGTTAAAACATAGAATTGTGGAATTGCATATCCACGCTTAAACGAAGTTATTCACGAATATACTCATCTGGAAGATTTTGTGGAAGCAATTCCTGTATATTGCCGAGAAGTCACACAAATCCTAGGTCGTGAGGCACCAGCTAAACCTCACAACCGAGGAAATGGTCCATAAAGTGGAAATAACAAAAGGACATCTAACAGATCTGGGAAAGCCGGCTGAACAACTCAGTCCTTCATGGTGCTGAACAAACACTGACTTTGTCCCCATTTCTGTCTTGTGTCTTGTCCTCAGATGGAAGAGGTGTGTCCTAGGCTCTTTCTACGTCCCAGAAAGCATTGGCTTCACCCTGTAAATCCACGAGATTACCCTAACCATTAGCAAAGGTGGCTCCCAGAAGTACATCTGTCATAGAGAACTTTGCTGCTAGAAAATGCTCAAATATTTTTTACTTTAAAATATAGCCTTCCATATTGTATTATCTCTTCACTCAAAATTAGATGTCAACTTCTAGGTCAATTATTAGGAGCAAAATTATGCATTAGTTTCAGCTGACTTTTGTTTTTCCATATTTGCATTACTGATGCTTTGTCATTATACAACTTTGTACATCTTCTGCCTTGTACTAGCTGATTGTTTGCATGGGAATGGTGGTTACACTAGGCTGGTACAGAAATTCTGCCATTTCAGGATAGTGAAGATTCGTATTTTCAACAGAAACAGGGAAGACTGTCCTTCCTGAGCAAGATTTTGTACACAGAACTTTCAGCTGTTAGCCCATGTTGAGCTTTCAGGTTTTAGTCTTGTGGCTGAAAAACAATTAATGTTTGATGTAATAATTAAGTGATACTGGACTGTAGCTAAGGGCTGTTCTTGTGGCTTGCAAACTATGTACTTGTTAGCTACTTCAGAGAAAAAAATAAGCACCATTTTCCATACGAAGGTCCATACTCTTTCAGGGTAAAATCCCTTAATTATAAATTTATTGTTAAATATATTCACTAGGTTTGGAGCACAGATTTATTTTCTTTTAAACGGAACTGGTCATTTTTGTTTTGAATTACGGACTGCTTAATAGAGATATGCTTTACTGAAAGCACAGTTTCAGGCTTAACAGCAGTGATGGTGTTAAGAAGGGATCGTGTTGAAAGAAAAGGAGACATTTTTTTGCACCAAAGAATTAAGCACAACATTTTTTAAATGTTAAGGTTCGGTGGGGTTTGTGCGTAGTGACTGTGGCATGCAAATGTCTGTGTACGGTTCCTGTAACCCACAAAACACGAGCGGTCTGTTTGATGACCCCCTGCTTGTATGAAAGCAATTTTGCTGTTCAGCGGCAAAAACACCCAGAGAAACTTGTGTTGTCTTGCCTGTAGGGTAGGAGAGGGTGGACCAAGGCGAGGGTCTTCTCCACCTCAGCCTCTCCCCACCTTGCTCCTGCTCACAGTGTGTCAGTCCCAGCAAGTGGAGTAAGGGAATGCAAACCCCTTGCAAACCCTTCGTCATGTGCACGCTCCCAGGTGGTTGCCAAGGATGCAACATGAAGAGACAGACACGGTCCGGACCTTTGGTGGTGAGGCAGCATCCCCTGGCGCGAAACTGAAAATCGCTGCTGACTTTTTGGTGTGGTCTGGGTTACAACTTGTTGTGCTGGCAGTCTTCACAGATGACCTCAGGAAGAGCGCTCCCACGTGCTCTGCCCAACAAACCCTTAAATGTAAAGAAAAAGGAGCACAAACAAGTCCATGTAGTCTGTTTATATAGCCCTAGAGATTCAGATAAAGAAAAACAAACATAACCTTTTCAGCTGTTCCTCACAAGGGAAAAAGAAAATGAAACATTTGATTATAATTGTTTTAATGAGCTTTGATTCAAAATGAAGTCATAATGGTCTGGTTAAAAAAATATTCTGTTAATGAGCTTATATTTCTATCAAAGTGTGCAAGATGCAAAATTCTCTGAGGATAAAATTAAACAGCAAGCAATATTTATTTGCTGATGAATAAAATCCTGCTTATTCCTTGAAAAAAAAATAGTATTAGTAATAGTAGATGTTGTATTAGCAGCAGTAGTAACGGCAGCAAGAGTGGTAGAAGGAGAATAAAAATTATCTAACCAGAGGGTCTATCTTAGGTTTTACGCAGAAATTAGAGAAATGGTGTCAAGAATACCTGCTTCTGCAGATCTAAAACCTGATCTTTGACATGCCAAACCCAGATCTGACAGTAGGCCACCTCTAATTATTGTAACTGCCCCGTCCCCTGATTTCTTTTTTATTGCAAACTATTTTTTAGAAAGATGCATAGGATACCTAGGATATCAACAATTACAAGGAAAAAAAAAAGAGAAAAAAAAAAAGGAAAAGAAGGCATGCAATGTGCTAATTATGGGAAGCAATGCGTACTCCCAGTGACCAGCACTTGCTCTGATTATTGTACTGTTGGTAGAGAGTGTTTGTGTGCACCTTACCTCTTACAGTATTACACCGCCTGTGATGTAGTTTTCCATGTCATCTAGTCCAGCCACTAACCCAACCGGCCTCCAGCCTTAAGGCCCTGCAGAGAGTCTGGAATTTGCCCATTTAAAGGATATCCACTCTTGAAAAGGATCCTGTATGTAATGACATTTTCCCGTTCATGTGCTGCAGACAGTAATAGCACAATGTGAGAGAATACAGGAATATATTTCATTCTAACTCAGAATATTTTTATTCTGATTCAAATCTAATTTAATTCCTTTCAATGCTGAACACAGATCTCTTCTTTAGATTTCCATGTCAAGATATTTCTGAGCATTACCTTGTGCAGCATATTACCTCTTCAGTGCAACTACTCATTCGCATGTCAGTTGATTTGCCTAATCAGGCTCTGGTTAAACAATGTGACTTGTCTCCTGTAAAAAGAGACAGCTACAATCTGTTGTGTTTGTAGTTTCCGTTTCAAAAAGAAAACTAAAAACTAACATTAGCAGGATGGATTTCAAGACCAACTCTTAATTACATTAAAAAATAAAATTTAATTAGCAGGATGCAGGAAGAAAGCAAAATAATATGCACGGCTCTATGAACACAGTAATGTTACAGAGGTATTAAGTGTAAACACACAAGGATGGTTGGATTACATAGAAGAAACCTACAAAACCTTATGTAATGGGGGAAAAAGGCAGGAAAGTATTAAACTGACTTAGCTTCCTTATATTCTGAATTCGCATGATTAAGAAGAGGTTGCCATATGGCAAACCTGGGTGTGTTTGACTTTTTTAAATTTCTTTCCACAGACACGGTTCTTTAACAATATATGTGCATACATTTTCAATGAGAGTTACATACAGCAAGAAAAGAGACACTGGACCATTGGGCTGATGTATGACTAACTTTGTTCCAGGCTTCTCAGCTCATGAGAAAACACATTTGCAGGAGAGCTTTCTGATAACCTGCTGTGCTTGACTCATCCTTAATTATTGTCTTTTGCAGTGTCCGGTCCTGTTTGTTCCTTGGCGCGGAGGAACTTTGGAGGTGTTTTTTTTTTTTTTTTTTTTTTTTTTTGTTTTCTTTTTCTTTTTGTGTGTTCATCCATATCACCTTCACCTTTTTTCTTTTCCTCTCTACTCCCCTCCCCCCACACCCTCCGAACATTTTGGCAAGGACTATTTCTGGTCCCAGCTTCAGCCATCCTTTAAAATAAAGAACAAACTGCTCCCGGAGTGATAATTCTACTTAGGAATGGATAGATTCTCACAAGCTTAAATCCTGAAAGGTACACGAAATGGTCTGCTCTAAACCACACGTTGCCATGGTTACATCCTGCTGCGGCTCAGATGGGGATGGGGGCCAATTATCAAGTTTTGTTTGCTTGATTTTAAGTAGTTTGTTACCTGGATACTCAACAAATAAGAAAACTGAAAAAAGACTTGTTTTCTTCTCCCTTAACTGAAGGAAAGAGAAAACAGTCATACCTGAATGTTAAAAAATCCAACATTCAGATTCTCAGTTACACAGTGAAAGCACTTCTGAACTATTTGCTTTAGAGAGGGTTGGAAAGAGGCCTGCGAATAGATTTTGTGTTAGCATCATAACGTCAATTGCAGAAAAACCAACTGATCACATAATATCACTGTAAATCACAGGTGGGTGGAGGCACAGGGGTAAATGTTGCAGGTTTTTTATCATTATTTAGACAATAAGTGTGTTTTTCTGCTAGGATCACTAGGTTATCTAATTAATGAAAGAAAAGATCCTTTCTGCTGGGTTAGAACACACTGATGCTTGCCTGGTGTCATTCATATTCCTGCTTTTTAAAGATCTTCTGAGCACGTTGTGTATGGCACCTTGTTCCTGGGCTTAATCAGAAGCTTTGGTAACAAGCTGAAGATGGAAGAGTGAAGTTGGGTGGAGGAAGCAAGGGAGAACAGGACAAAATTAAAATACCATCCTGTCAGTGTCCCTAATAGTTTATATGGGCAATGACAGAACAGTACTTTAATTTTTATCTGGTCTCCTTTCTACTCATTTATTCCATCTCCTGCTTGTTATCGAAGTTTCAGATTAAACTTAAAGATATGAATGTATTGCCATAATAAATTTATAAGAGGATATTTAAAGACCAAAGATTTGAATGACACAAATGAAGCTCAGTGTAGCACAGCTGAAGAAAGGGTTTGCAGAGAGATGCCACAGCAGTCAGAAATGACTGCTTTAGAATCTCCTTAATTAAAAAAAAAAAAACCTGGAATGCAATAGGCACAGAAGGTGTTTCATATAAATTTAGGTTTAACTTTAAATTATTGATGCTATTTTAAATAATCTTTAAAAAGGTTAAGAAAAACTAGTTTAAATAAGATTATTGGAATGTAAGCTAGCTATTTGGAACATGGAAAAACTAAGATGTTAAAAAAGGGACATATATTTCTAATATGCACCTAAAATTTAAGTTGTTTTCGCTTCATCTCTATTGCACCAGTTATTTCTCCAAATCGCATGAAAAATAATGTTTAGACAGCATGGCCTTCAGATTTGCTGTTGTTTTTTCCTAGTGAATAGGACACATCTGTCTTAACAAAACAGGGAGCTGCCACTTTAAGGCAAAATCTTTTGGTTCTTGCTTTCTCAAATGAAAGATGGTCCTGTTTATGAATAACTAGTTTGCAATTTGTTTAAATTACAAAGAAGAATCAAAGAGCATGGCTTTTCTCTGCGAATTAAACAAAATTGATAACCACCAAGAAGGCTACTAGCACAAAGCAGAACTCTGAAAAAAACAGAAGAGTGAATGGGCGAAAAAGTGATAAAAAACATATGTGTGCGAGTAGAAGGATTCTGAAACTGTTACTTTTGCTCTGTAATCCCGATCGGTAATTTATTAAAAAAATAAAAAAACTGAAAATGTTTACCAGTCCTAACCCTGAAATCTTCCTTTTAGGTATGTAGAAGATGTCAGAGGCAGAAAATCTATTAAAATGTTAACATAAACAATTGCAATTTGTGACAGATAGTGCTTGGAAGTAGGCTATTGCATAAGAGCCTTGTTGAGGAGTGCAGGGAAGGGGAGCAGAAAGGGCAGCTGAAAGTGAGGAGTGGGGAAAAGATATTTAAAATGGGCTCTCCAAGGGACCTGAAAATGGTTATGGCCAAAGTGGCTCCTGAAGGGAAGTCGTAGGTATGCGGGGAAGGGGAAAAGCCTCACCAAACTTAAGGGTCTATCAGGGGGTAAGTTTCTTTAGGGAAATGTGGGAGATGTAGCTCTGGGAGGGGTAGCTCCCTGATACATAAATTTTCCAAAAGGATTAAATCTTTCCTGCTTCTTCATTTCATCTGCTTTTCCAAGCTGAGGACCTTTGCCCCCCCTCCGAGCCCAGAGCTGTCAGCACCATTTGCACTGAGCTCCAGTGTTGGCACACAGCAGCCGGGGCTTTGCAGAGCAGAGATGTTTCTCCTGACCTCTGCAGGTCCAAGCAACACCCCAGCCTGGCAAGCCCCATTGATGAAAGAAATGCTACCTCCCCACTTTTGGTAGAAAGACTCAAGGAGGGACTCGGAAACGTCTGCTGAAGTACTGAGAAAGTGACGGGGAGAGGAAGGGAACAGCCCCTGGGGAAGAGTGAAGTGAGAGCAGACATACAGGAAGGATGAAAACGCTCCTGAGCAGCACGTGGTGTCCAGACAGGTCTGGGTACGATGGGTGATGACCAGCTCTGTCCACCTGAGGTGGTCATGAGAGCCTCTTGGTCTTGTAACAGCTGTGGCAACACAGGGCAGCTGCGTTTTCTGGAGTCTGGGGAAGGCATTAGAGAGCAAAACAGGGAGGGAACGGTAAAAGGGATTGCATTTTGGTGGGACATTTAAATCTTCCATGGGATGACGGAATGCGATACCACATTATATCTATGGATGCTCACATTGCCTGGAGACAGGCTAATATCTGTGTTCATATACACATGCACAAGTAAATAGAGTGGGTGATTAAAACTGGGAACCGTCAGCCCATTTATTTAATAAATCGGTTCCTGTTGCTGCTTCGGTGTGGACTTTTTCCTAGTAAAACATTTCATTTCTTCTTTACTTGCATGAGATCTACCTTTTGAAGAGAAGATATAAGGAACATATATGTTCAAAAACTACAGCTGCAGGAATGAGAGAAAGAAGCAGATGTCTTTCTTTCAGTTATGTGGCCATTTTTCGTCGTGAATATTCAATTGCCCATAGCCAGAGATTCTTATCACAGGGTTAAGTAAGAATTTACATATGAATTCTGCCCTGCAGCTATGACGGTACTAGCGGTTTTCATTCCGTATCACTACAAATAAACACAGAGATGATACTAAGATTTATATAGTTAATATAATGTCTTAATGCAGGGGATAAACATCTATACTTTCTTTGGTCTCACTGAAATCTTCTGCAAAACTCATTGTTGGGGTCAGAATATTGCTTAGCAAGCTCAGGCTCAGTTGTAAGGCTAGACTTATACTGCAGGCAATGAAATTACAGAGCAAAGAACAAGGAGAGAGGAAAACACACAATAAATAAGTGAACCAGGGGTACGGCTAGACGCTTCATACCCAGGTGACCTCCTCCTGCCAGCCTGGCTTATAAGAAGTGGAAATACACAGCTCACTCTTCCATTTAATAACAAGCAAACAAGCAGACAAAAACACCAAAAAAACAAACCATGCTGCCGGGGCAGGTATTTGGCTGCGCAAGAAGAGGCGCTTGTGGACCCGAGTTATTTTTGTGAAGGAGCAGAAGGGAGTGTTTGCAGAGTCTCGAGCCTTGGGAAGTTTGTCCATCCTCCTGCCTAACCCTGTTGGGTGGCGATGGACAGCCACTGCAGGGCAAAGGGGACCTGGGCTGGGGGAGCCACCAAAATCCTACCCCGTGGCTGGCGGCTCGGGGCTGGACCTGAGAGGGATGAGAAGAAACCGAGCTGGAAAAAAAACGCTTCAGCAGCGGAGGCTGCAGCCAGGACCCAGCAGCTGTCTCCAGGCTTTTAAAGGCTGCGGAGCAATTGCAGTGCATTCCTGGGGACTGCAGCGCCAGGCTGCGGGCAGGAGCCTCGTGCCTAAATATTCTCTGTGGCTTGGCTGTTTCTTGGCTTATAGAATTTAGTCAGATCCTTGGTTTACTCTGGATTAACTCTACTTTTAAAGTTGGCTTGGACAACGCCAGTGGAGAAAACCAGATGTAACTTGTAACAGCGTAAAAAGTCCAGGAACTCTGCAAATATGTAATTTTCTTGAAAAAACAAACAAAACCTGTTTTCCATAAAAATAATTTTAGAAAAGACTATTTACCTTAAAAAAAGTAAAAGAAAAAAGGTATTAATTTTCAAGGATGTAATTAGCAAATGATGGGCCAAATTGACCCCTGGGGTAATATCACTTAAACTGATTTGTTGGCACCATGGTTTAATTAACCCAGAGTGTATGATAGCTGGATATGTATGGTAATCATACTGCTCCTGAGAAAAAAGATGTGGCAATCATGTACACATATAATGCTTTTTTCATTTCTAGATTTACCTCCAGTATGTTATGCTTACACGGGTTTCAGCTGGTTAGTTGACTGAAGATGTTAACAAAATTGCAGACAGATTCTGTGTCTACTAAACATATTCTGGTTTAAGCTCTAAAAATTAAAATGGAAGCCAGGCAACCTGACTTTCTCATTTTGGATACAAGGGCTGGACGACTGCTCAAGGAGTACTGCTGTATATAGCTCCTTGCTTATTAAAACACACACCACACACAGTGCATGAGTTTTTAAATTAATTGGGCCATACGGATGCTGTTACCCATTCACGTGGGCCTAAGCAACATACCAGCATCCCTTACATCCCTCTGGTCTGTGAAAGACACTTCAAGGCTTGTTGTGAGTGTCTCACTTGTTTCGGAAAGCAGTTAATCGCTGCAGTAAGTCTACAGTGATTTTGTTTGCCGCTCCGCTTTTTGGCAAGCCCAGTTCTTGCGTCTGATGTAACATTTCTCAGATAGGCAAGGTGTAACTGGACGGGCATGGTATTTCAAAGCCAGCCGTTAAAGGCTCACAAGGCGGAGCAAGGCAGGAGAAAACTGTGCGAGAAGGAAAATGGTTAATGCCCTCTGTTCACAGACAGCCCCTTACTTCTGTAGCGCAGCACTCCTGACTGACCAAAATTACGGTTGTTGTTTTACTTCGTTTGCTATCCAAAAGCAAAGCTAAACAGAGCAAAGCAATTGCTTGACTGCAAAATTAACTCTGAAAAAGCTTCTGTAATACAAGTACATATCATTATCTGTATTAACATAATTACTGGCCCACAATACCACTACTCTTGACACTGAATTAGTGTACCTTCTTGCGTGACCTAGAAACAGGGCAGAAGGGCTTATAAAAAGCTCTTTTAACAGATGTTTGTGACTTTGTGGTAGACATTCATATACTGGTGCCCAACATGAAGGAGACGTTTTTATACCTTGCTGGAGAGTGACTGTAATGGACAAGGCTTTTGAACGTCTCCAAGTAGGGTGAGGCAAATAGATTCGTATTCAGGAGCCAAACCTAAAGATTTTCAGAATTACTGCTCAGATCCCCAGACATCTACTTCCTCAAAATCTCAAGTGATTCTGCTTTCACTATGTAAAAGCATCCAGTGTGTCACATGGTAGGACTTTTCCTGAGCTCTAAGTGTTAATCAATGGTGCATTATTAGTGCGAGCTTTTATTTTTAGGGAGAATGGTCTATATTCCAGTATAGTTGAGTTCCCCAGGCAGCATGATGGGAAAAATGGAATCAGCTCCAAACAGACATGGATTGGGGGTGAACACCAACACGAGAGAAATATTGAAATGTTAAAACAACAGTAACAACAACAGAAAAAGGTTGGACTTCTGTTTTTGGGAGATGTCTCCGCCAGAAACAGAAAAACAGGACAAATGTACCCAAGAAGTGGGGTTGGTGCCTCTGAGATCTCCTTAAGAGCTGAGATATGTATAGCATTTTCAGAATGTGACTGCTCAGTCTCAATTTGCTCTCCTTGTATCACATCCAATAGCTGCACAACTCTTCATGGTTTGCTGTTATCATCACATCAATGACTACGGCAGCCAGGACAGTTGTGATTTTCTGAGGAAACAAAGGAAAGAGCACAAGTCACTATCTTTGCTACAAAGATAAATTTTGCAGTTTTAGACTTTTAGACTTTCCCAACGCCACTTTATATTTCATAATGCCCCTCAACCCCATATTAAAAATGTGCTACACTGGGTAGTTAATTCAGCTCTTGTGAAACACCCAAGATATTGCAGAGACATTGGAGTGTAGCCTGCGGGTATCACCAAAAGGACACACAAACAGCCTTAGCACAGAGCGAGCCTTCTTTCAGCACACTTTTTGAGATTTCGGCTACGCGTGATGTGGGGGTTAGCCAGCTGGAGGGGCACAGGAACTGGGCTGAAGCCTCTCGTCCCTCAGAGAGAATTATCCTGCTAAACCCATCCCTGTTTGCTGTTGCTGTGAACTGCAATTAGTTTTCTCTATAGCCTTCCTGCATAGAGCTTGGAGGTGGGAAATGTGTTTACCTTTCCATGTCAGTCTGTACCACAGATCAGATCCTCTGCCTGCCCTGGACTCAGGTCAATGAGGACTGCGGCGTTTCATGCTTTAGAAGGAGGTAATTGCACTGTTTGTACCACTGCATTCTGTTCTGGAGATGAAATGTGCGTTAAGAGTTTAGTACCATTAAAAAATGGATATCAGCCAAACTACTGCATTAATGGGCGCTACTGCATTTGCTACATTTTTTTTCTCTTCAACAGAAAGGCAAGCACGAGCGTTAGGTGTCACGAGGATTCAGTTATGGAAGGTGCATGTTGCATAACCCACAGAGTTAGGGTTTAGAGCCGTGGTGCAAGACCGGTTCAGCACATGGCAAGAGAAAGCTGATTTATACAGGCTACATTATGGGGCAGCATTTTCAAAATTTGCTGGGGGATATAGCTACCAAACCCCTTCTTTCAAAAGCGGTTTTTTTTCCTTCATATAGGTGCAGGGTCCTAAAGCGAATCAGGTACTTCTGAGAACCTACTCTGTCCCTGTGCATTTTTAGCAGTTCTGGAGGAAAGACAGTGCTATCAAACGTCCTGTAGCTTCATCTGAGTTTCTGAAATGTAGCAGCACTTGCTTATTGTCACAGCATGAACTTCAACCCAGCTGGGTAGTGCTTCTTCAAGTAACACAAATGCCTGAATGTCAGAAATACCTTCAAGTAGTAAACCCTGTGCCTTTAAGGGAGGTGCATTTGGCATTAAACAGACTTTCCAGCTAATGAATTTCTCAAGTTACAAGAATAATGGCCTTTTTAATCTTAGCAAGAGTAATTAAACAGACATTTGTTATTAATGATGTTGTTAATGGCAGTAGATATTGAATTTTTGCTGTAGATATCATACAGTTGTATAGAGATTTTTTGGAGGTTTTTATTAACTTGATTGGGCTGTGAAGCTAAAAACGTAAAATACTTTTTTTTTTCCCCGCTTCATGAGGTATTGATTTTCTCCCTGTATCTAGAAGCAACTTCTTTGCTTTAATTTTATTCTTGTTGGAGTTCCTCACTTTTGTCATCCCTTGTTGGCCAATCTGACAGCAAAAAGGAGCAGATCCTGTCTGCTGTCATTCCTGAATTGCCTGGAATGATTTTTGCAGAAAGGGATGTGGGTAGCGTTGACTGATTCTGCAGTCCTTTTACAAGGCTTGATGGGGGTTCCCATCTGTGTTTCGTCCCAGGGAAATATCAGTTTGTTATGCATCCAGCTATAAATCTGACTTTCTTGCTCAGATTAAAGAAACTCACACTTTTTAACTCTTTTTTACTCTTGAATACAGGGTCAGACAAGACAGCAGGGAGACTACCTTCCTTCTTTTTTCTTTTCTAGTATATTATGCTCTCTTCCTTGTCTTCTCAATCCTATGCAGGGTATGGAGAGGGACAGTAGGTTTAAGTCTGAAGCTCATATCTCTTGTGTTAGACTGTTAATGAAGCCTCTGCTTTTAATCATTACTCTGAACTGGGGACCTTGCAAGTCTGTGCTCTCCTTTGAGAGCATACAAGCCTTCTCAGGGCGCAGTGCATTCTCTATCAAACAGTGGCTCAACCCAGCTCAATACCGTGGAGCATTTTATAGCTGTGGAGACATCCCTGAGGAGGAGATGCTTTCATTGTACTTCTTTTCTTACATATGCATTTTCAGTATTATGACTTCAGACAACCCTATGTTTGACTTCCTACTTCTTGCTGTACATGGCTTTCTCTTGGTTTATAGCAATCACTTACCAGAAGTTATTGAAATCGCAACATCTCATGTTTTTTTCTTACCATCCTTTACTAGTCCTAGGAGCAATGCTGAATAAAATGTGGGTTTATTACCATGTGGGATTCTCAGCCCTTCCTGATAGGAAGACAGATTAATCAGAATAATTTTTCCATTAAATGAAGGACTTTCCTGACCAGGCTTAGAAACAGCTTTTGCAGTGACATGGGACCCTGCTTGACTCCTTGTGCCCTTCACATCTTAATTTCTCCTGAGAAAAATGCTTGACAAAAAGCTTTAAAAAATCCCCTGAACTCTAGAGACCAGGATTTGTCTGCTTTTGGACTGTGTCTGTCAGTGGATGCTTTCCAAGCTCTCACGTTTCTGTGAATCCCAGTTTACACCTTTTAAAAGTGCTCCTTCTGGCTTGGCTTGCTCTCCTCCAGGGCTCGGTCTCAGCTCTGAGCCCGTTTCAATCACATGCTTAACCTGCCTTTACTGCCTCTTCCAAGTACTGCTTTACACTAAAAAGCAGGGGAAAAAACCCCAAACAAAACAAAAAGCCCTGGCATCAGTTGCTAATTTCCCTTCCTCTGTCAAGATTAGGCTAGTAGCTCTGAGTAATTTGGTCTCCTTTTCTCAAGGGAGCAGGACTGAAATAATCCAATGTTTATTTTTATGCAAATTCTCACAGTGCTACAATGTTTCAGAGACTTCCTGGGATGTTTCTAGTTTTTTCACAGGCTAAAAGGCCATTCTCAGAGGTAGCTCCTTCATGTAAACCTAAAAATGGCACTTTCCCACAATACAGCTTATCAGGAAGTTTAAAGTTCAATAGTCTCTCTCTTGCTCTCTCTCCCTGTCTCACACACAGGAAAGTAAGAAATAAAAAAAGAAGGGGCTGTTCCAGTTCTGCTGAGAGTTGCCTTTCAATCATTTCATTTCAGTGTGCTGACTGATTGTAATAGTATGATGGGACCCGCGATGGTCTAAAGGCAGCAGTGAGGCAAAATTGGTAGGGAAAGAGAGCAGCTTTTATTCAATAAATTTTGATTTATCCATGCAGTAGCTGTTGAGGGAAAACGAGATGCTCTCAGTATTCTACATGCTTTAGATTTACAGGCATACCCCCACACCGGCATAGGCAGAATATTAATTTTACCAGGACATTAGAACTGGAACGGCTTGATTCTGCTATCTCTAAAATGTCTGGGATGGTTTAACTAAGAGCGATTGGGTGAAACATTGTGTAACTTGGGCACGCCGAGGATGGGATTTCCTGGACTGTTTCGTTTGGCTTTAATTTTGATTGCTTTCTTTAAACTCCAAAGTGATTGCCAATAAAACTGTTGAATTTGAGGACAACCAAGGTACTGCTGGCCATGTTTGGAAACCTTGGGTGTAGCCCTGGTCCTCCCACCCTTCCTTTCTCATGTTGAGGGCTAAGTGTGCTTGTGTGGATACAGATTAGTCGCATAAGCACTGGTTTCGGGGTTGCAGAAAGAGGAGCTCCATTCCTTTCCCAGCGCTTTGTGTGAGGTCTCATTATACTGCCGATGCATTGGAAAGAGATGGCTCCTCGCTTTCGCAAAGTTTCAGCCCCGGTTGGTTGCTTGATTACTTATTTCTGCCCCAGGGACCCTTTCTGTTAGGATTGTTGTTAAACAAAACTGCCTTGCTGGCATTGTGTTCTGACAAACAATTTACACCTCTGTAAACTGATTAGTGCAGTGGTTTTGTCTTGACAGCTAATCCTTGGGTCACACTTTAAAGAACAGCTGAGGAAGACTTTTCTGTGCCCAAAGAAACAGGTCTGCCCAGTGAGACGAAGGAAGCTGGAACACAAATTGCATAAAATGGAAAAGATCTTGGGTTTGCAATCATTTCAGACATCTAAAGGCCTGCAGACCACCTAAGTCTAGAAATAATTTATCTTATTGCAAATATTTCTTGTAAAACAGAACCAGCAGAATGAAAGCAGAAATCCAGTATTTTTTCTCCAGTAGACTACAGCACATTGTTTGGAAGAGGGGAGAGAGACCACAAGGGTATTCTTTGCCCTGGAGACATCATTGAAAGGCGGACATGACAATGATGGGGCATTTCAAACCTCTGGCAGACACTGTCCGGCACCAGAAAGAGCAGACGCTGGCAGACTGCTGGTGTTGCTATAGCCAAAACTGGGAACATCTAACCTTGGCAAATGTGAGGCATCCCATGAGAAACTGGGTTTCCCAGCTGGAGTGGGAAAGCTGCTTCCACATCGGGAAGGGAAAAGTGTGTAAAACCTGCACAGCTCAAAGCAGAAGCCTGTAAGCCGCAAGCTTGCTCCAGCTGCATCTCTTGTCCCAGGTGGAGACAAAAAAAAGGAAAATTGCAGGGTAAATGGCTACAATGGGAACAGGGGAAAAAATCATGAAGAACCTCAGCACAATGACAGGACAATGAAAAAAAGAGAAAGGTAAAAAGGCAATGCTAAAATGACATTTAATAAAGGAAGCAACTATTCCAAGACAGTCTTTGGAAAGTAGATAAAAGCTACCATTTCGGTATTTTTAAATAGGGAAGAAAATGGAGTATTAGCTTCAGATGTTACAAATAAAACTATATTCAGAACACAAACTCTCATCCTCATTACAAATTCTATTTTTTAGTATTCTGAGTACAAAGCACTAAACTGGACAACCAAAGAGAAATAAGCACCAGACTCTATGTCATTCACCTACAGAAGTAGTATGTCTAATCTCTTCTAATTTCAGACAGTTTTTTAATGTTTAAGAATAGGATTTATCTTGCTGAATTGTAGCTCTCTTGAAGCAGTATGTGTGTTTAGCCTCAGTTAACTGTGCGGGTCTTTTCATAGCTGGGGAAAGACAAAGGTATCTCCATAGGTTGATTCTTTCACCAAGGCACCTCGGCTGAGACAAAACCCACCAGAACTATTGCACTTCTTTTTGGTCAGTCAAAATGACTTTGCAGTGGTAACTGCAAAACAAAGAAATATACTCTGCTGGGTTTCAGCCACTGAGTGGAAAATTTAAAAATAAAAATTAACTCAAGTGAAAAAACAGACTTTCAAAATGACTTTTTGAATAAGCCCTGTTTAACAAAAATTGAAATGTTTCTTTGTTCAATAGTTTCAAAATGTTTCTCCCTCATCTTTCCCAAGCCCTGGCAAACTCCAGAGGTGGCACCTTGAGCATTTGGGTTTCCAGGTCTGGCCAGTTCGCAGCTGAGAGCCTGGGACTTGAGGGCACTCAGTCTCTTTAGCAGTATATCAGGTGAACAGGCAGCAAGTCACATGGGATAATTTTAGAAACCTGCCTGAGCAAGAAACTTTCGAAACTGGCACAGCTGCCAGTTTCCTTGGCTTTAACCAGAACTTCATTAAAATCATTCTGTTCCCATGCAGCAGCTACATTTTGACAAATCAGCTTTTTCCAGTGGGAAGAAGAAAAACACAAACATTCAGTTGGAACAGTTGCAGTCATTTCTAGTAACAATCAAATGTGAGATGATAAATTGGAGAACAGCTCTAACAGTGGACGTGCATCACGGCACTGCTGAACACCACAACCTACCACATCAGGTGGAGTTCACCCAGCCATTGTGTTAATACTTATCTGTTGTCTCTGCCAAAATACTTGCACGAAACAGGAAGGAAATAATCCTTTGCTCCTTGATGGCATTCATTTCCATGTCTACTACGTAGATTTCGTAGAAAGATGTAAACTTGTAGGTTATAGGGAGAGCCCACCTTCTTCATCCTTTTATTAGTACTTTTTTGGGTACTGAATGTTAAACAATATATTTTTTGTTGTTCTTGATAGGAAGTACAAAATTCCCACCTAGACTTGCTCCATACACTCAGTGTCCTTGTACTTTACTTGATGAAAACAGAACCTGTCATCAAGCCAGAAAGTTAGTATGCATTTCTAAAAAATGTTTTGGGAAATAGGAGTGAGGTGCTTTGTTTGTTATCAGTTTCTGGCGATGAGGAGGTAAAAGAAAGCAGACACTGCTCCCTCCTTAGAAGGTTGAACAAGGAGCCATTTCCAGCTGCTGTCTTGACTGAGGCTCTTGATCAGTAATCTTGTTAGAGATAATTATGAATACATTCAACGTTAATTATAGCAGAAACCTATTTTATGTGTAAGTGGTTGCCCTTATGGTAGTGTAAGTGATTTTGGATCAGTCACCAAAGAAATAAACATCTGAGTTTGACTTCAAGCTGTTGTTATTGCAAAAGGGAAAAAAGCCATCAGAGACCTCTGGCATCTCCATGCATGCCCACCTCTTGCAGATTTTTATTTCCCATAGCCAAGAAAGTAGCCCTGCTTTGGGAGCAAAACCGAAGGATTTGGCTGAACTTTTGACTAAGCTGCTATCCATAGCTCTCTGCTGTCAGCTCTGCCAGGGAAGGTATTCTCCACTCAACCTCTGATTCCTTCTTAACGTATTTGGCAAAAAGAAAAAGAAAATTCTCCTTAGAAAGTTTGGATACAAAACAGTATATCAAAGACATTGGTTTAGGAAAGATACTTGAGCTGGTATTTGCCTCCTCTTCTCTCAAGGTTATTGTTCTGAGTGTCTATGTAGAAGAGTCTTTCTTTTTGATTTTTTTCCTCGTGAGTTAAAAGACAATCAGGTTTACAATTATTTGTATTACGGCAGCATATTTGATGCTTCCTCATAAAATCAGACGGATATTGTATCAGAGAAGGAGATAGTCCCAACAGCTAAGCCGCTGCAATGAAAAGCCTAGACAAAAGTGTGGGAGAAGTGGTTATTGTATTATTGCATATCACGCTATTACAGACAGGGAGCTGAGACATAAAGAGATGGAATACATTGACCAAAGCCACACAGGAAGTCTGTGATAGACACAAGAACTAAACACATATCTCCCAACCCTCAGTATGGTTCTCCAGTCGCGAAGCTATTGTTCCTCTCTCCCTTGTCTCCTAATTGGATCCATAGGCACCTTCTCTCACTGACTTCTGCTAAGTATTGTGCCTGTAGGTGAAGCCCCCACACTTTTATTTTAGTGCTGGTACTAAACTTTAATAACTAGGGCATTCTTCCACTTTTTTTTCCTGGTGCCTGACAATAATGGCTCAGTAATTACTGAACTAATGTTATCAATTCCAACAGATATCACATTTATTAAACAGAAAATGCTATGTTGCTGTTCATCAGTTAGGAATGTGTATAATTGAAACATGAAAATGAAGTCTGTACGAATATGTGTGATTCATCATGAATTCTGCAAGCCCTACACTAACTCCTCTTTTCTTAATTAAGCTGTCAAATGGAAAACTTATAATTAATGCAACAGCATATTTTGTAGGAGTTCTTTTCTACCCCCATATAAAGCTCAGTTCAACAGAAACATTACAAGGATTACATGTGCGGATTGGGCATCCTTGTCTTATTAAGCAAAAATTTTGCTTTCCTGCATGACTATTTTTAGTCCGTTCCACTGGGATCTTCCACAAAAAATGAACACAGGATTGAGACTCACTCATTATTTTTCTCTGTCTCTTTCTATACACAAATACTGATTCTCTTGCTATGAGAAACTCACGTTACAGACCTACTAGAGTATTTAGTCCAGTAAATTAAGACGATGCTGGTAGACACAGAAACAGCACAGTTTCTCAACTGCCCTGTGCAGGATGAGTAGATCGGTTCCTAGCCTGGATCTGGATTGATGCTCACAGTCAGGCTCGCCTTAGGACGTCAGAACAACTCAGGAGTTTGGGCATTGATTTTAAAATGACCTCCTCGAACCATAGGTTTAGGCAGTTCTGGGCTTCGCTCCGTTCTTCATTCTTGCATGACAGTCAAAATGAGCTCTTCACTTGCTGCGCACCTTTCTCAGGTGGGATCTGACATGTCAAAGTGAAGACCCATTTGCTGTGTTTGTATAGTAAAGATAACACAGTCCTTTCCCTACACAGGGTTTCCATGCTGCATTTCACTGGTGCTTGTGTGTAGGCAGCTTATGAAGCACCTTGCTGTGCTCATCCCCCACGAGTCATAAAAGACAGTGCTTTAAAAGTAATCTCTTTGACCTTTCATGCAAGTACCTGAGTGTTTTACAGAATATTCACATTTTCCACTGTAAAGTAATAACCGCCAGTATGCCATTCTCCAGGCAGGGAAAGCACAGCAGTGTTTGAGAGGAGAGCTCAACCTCCAAAGCCCGTCCAGGCGGCCCTGCATGCGGGTGTGAAGCATCCATCCAGGGATGCTGCAGCCAGCTCTGCCTTCGCCTCTGCCTGCTCCACCACCAACTGCGGCCTGTGTGCTTTTGGCCATTCATCGTCTGGTTGCGGTTATTTTGCTTGTAATCTCTTATAATAGCTCCAGATTACACAGAGAAATGCCAGTTTCCATCGACTGGGATGGGGCAGCGGGCATAACACAGGAAGAGTCTTTTCTCCTCTTGCAACATCAAAGCCACAAGATTTCCATATGCCTTTTTTTTTTTTTTTTATACTTTACATCTGATTACAACTGTTTTCACTTTAGTGCCGAAAGAGAATACCTAAAACAGTGTAGAAGAGGAAGACACAGGGGTTTGTGGGCACTTGCAGCTGCCAAATAGAGCAGCTGCAATGCTGCGGGTGCTTGGGAAACCAATTAGAAACACATGGAGTGACAAAAAAATGTATGTAACATAAGATTAGCACAGTCAATGCAGCCACACTGTGTGAAACTTAAGCAAGCTAGGGCTGGCTGGCACCAAGGATCAGTGAAAGTAAAATGCAGTCATGATGCCTCAAAAAAGAAATTGAACATTAGTGCTGGGAAATGAGAAAATATTCTCACTGTGATCCTAACTGTTGCTTAAGTACACGGATACATCAATGTCAGGAAAATTGTTTTTAAAAGTTAAGTATGTTAAAAGCAAGTCTAGTGTTCACAACTGGGTTCTGTGGGAAAACTGTTACCATAAAGGATGCCCTGACTTTTCATGTGGCATGGATCAGAAGCTGTGAGTCCAGGCAGAAGCTCTTTCTTTTAACCTTTGCTAAGCAATGGATCAGACAAACAGAAGGAAGGTGTCGAGACAAACGTGAGATAGGTCTTCTTAAACAACATTAAATAAAAAAATAAAGATCTGAAGAGTCCTATATATTCACTAGCTGGCAGTGTATTTTCAGGCACTCCTTTAGAGATATATTTTTTTAATACATAAGAAATGATCAAGTCAGGCATTAGTTTATTCAGTTACACAGTGTTGCAGAAGAAAGCTATGCTTTTCACTGTCTTCATTGTTTAGCATCAAGAAAAGAAGGCAGAAGTTTTCACTCTGCAGGTAGTAGTTGGCATTCCCAGATTTTTGCTCCAGCAATAAAGTCCTGAAGATGACAAAAGACCAAAGATTTGTATCTTTTTTTCCCAGGGACACAGAACGAAGAACATCTGCTGATGGTTGTCCAAAATTTGTAAGGCAAGTATTACAAACATTGAAGGGCAACATAATCTTTTAGTGCATTTACTTAGTAAGAGAACAGAAACACAGGTTACAGGAAATTGATTATTCAAAGGCATAACCAGAATGATAGGAGCAGGGACTCCTGGGCGGAAGCACAGACGACATACTTTGTTATTGAAGTCCATCCAGCAGTTATCACGTTCCAATAAACTGGATTATATTTTTTTTCCTATCAAGATATTTCACAAGTATACAGAAGAAATTTCCAGGGCTTTATTTCATAGACTTTTCAGCAATGTGCTGTTGACAGTTTCATTTTTCCTCTCAGGGAAAAAAGAAAAGCCCAAGCGTCTCCCAAGTGTATGGCCTCCTGTTAATCTGACATGGCCAAGCAGAGCATATGTCCTTCAGCAGGCCCCAAACTTACTGTTTCGTGGTGAGTGAACAGAAAAGAGTTATACACCCTACATATACTTACTGAAACATTTGAAGCCCCTTATTTATTAAGCCAGCTGTGTAAGCTTTGTCTTTGTCCTCCATCCCACATGTCCACGGCGTGTGGTTTAAGTATGTAGGACACTTACTGCTGTTAGCAGAAAATGAGCAGGGAGAACAGGCTGCATTTATCTTCGTCAACTGCAGAATAATAATTATTATGGAACAAAATTTAGAAGATTTTCACAGTCTTGAAAATTGTCTCCACCTCTACTGCCAGCAGAAAGCATGCTGCATTCAAGACTGACAAGCAAGGGTGAGAGCTTTGCTGAGCAGAATACTTACAGATTTCAGTAATTTGCCTGTTCTGGGGAACAGAAAAGATAGACGGAGGAAAGAGACAGCACTATGGCCCATCTGTGCAAACCAAAAATGCTGCTAGTAGGTCAGAACGAGTTGTACAACTGCCCCCGATAATTAAATCTATGGCCTCCATAAAGCTTCTTAATGAGAGCGCTTTACCGGCTTGGCCTTATCTCGCTAGTAACAATTAATTTGCATTTTAGAATGTTTCTATTTATCTACTGTTTGCAATTTTAATATTTGTCTTTACTGAGTGAGGTGCAAAAGTCTGATTTGTTTGCTCAGGATTTACTTCTCTAATTTTGACTACCCAGATGGAATAACAACACTTTGAATGAGAATTTTTGTAATATTTCAAAAAGAATAGAAAATTATTTCCTCGGCACAATTTAAAAGTGGTGTTTGAATATCTGGTCCACAGAACTTTGAAAAACACGCTAATTTTTTGCTAGTCTTGTTTTGAAAATTTCATCCTTAAGTATTTCCACCGTGAGGGAAAAAACAGCCCTTGCATTTCAAGTCTATTCTGTGCAAGATGTGCTGAAGATGTGCTCCTGATCCAGTGACCAAATTCCAGCCACATTCAAAGCAAGAACACCTTGTTTGAGCCAGTGGAGGCACTCCTAAATGGAAAAGTACAAAAGCTATTCCTCAGAATTTTACTTTCTTTAAAAAAACAACAGCACAAAAAATCAGAATACCAGATGCGGATGTTTGCTCAGACATTTGTAGAAGTGAGAATGCGTCTGGCTGTTTGGAGCATTATTTCTGCATCGTGATGTCTTTTGTGCCATGGAACCTGCTGTGAAACCTGCTCTCTGTGTAACAGCTCATATGGAAAGATCAAGGGTGCACTGCTTTGCTGGCATGGCTGCAGGATAAACAGTTCTTAACCAGACTATCACACACTGCTAGAGTTTCTGAACAAGAAGTTATGAAGTTAAAGACACTGTGTTTTGCCCTCATTTAAAAATAAAATACTGCCTGGAAGAGCTGCGACTGGGGAGGAAAGAGAAGGGGTTGAAATCCACATCTTAACCTGGAAGCAATTTCTCCCAATAGTGACTTGCTCTCTAACCAGTTTAAAAACCTGCAATGGCCAAACATCATCATACATTTTGGCAAGAACTATCTGCAATCAGGACAAAATCTGGATAAGGGTTCTGTGGAATCAGATAAGAACATAATAGAAAATGTTAAATCTGCTGTGGTTTGACTTGTAGATTTGTCCATGAACTGCAATAGATTTGGCTAATAACTTCTAAATAATTCTGGCTTAACTTCTACAGCACTTTATTGGTCCCATGCCAGCAAATGTTCTTGTATATAAATTTTTCCCATCCGTTCTGAGGTGGGCGGTATAAAAATCACAAACCTGAAATAGTTTGGGATGTCACTTCTTTTGTTTGTTTGTATCCTTGCTCAGAAATGCCCCATACTTCTCTAAGTCCATGTTTTCAGACACATTTCCTACACACTTTGCACACAAAGTTCCGCCATTATTCCTCCTCCACTGAAGAAAGATGATAATAAGATAAATGCCGGGGACATCTCCCAGAATACACCCAGACCTGCCTTTCCCTGCTACCCATGGTCTTGTGAAGTAGGCACTTGACTATGAGTTATGGGGAAGACGCATCTTCTGATGATAAGGTTGGGTGATAAATGTCCAAAGCCAGCACGGGACACTTCAGAGGAAGTGCCATAAATTCACCGCTGAATCACATCTAAGGAGGAGAGCTGGGGCTAAAGAATCACAGCTGTCACTTGGCTGTGGGAAACAGTTCAGGGATCATTAGTATTGGTCATTCCCACGAACTTGAGGTTCGCTGTGGGGAATGCTGGGAGGTGACACCGCAATCTGTGCAGATCTCAGATCCCAAAGATGAAAGATTGCCTCTTGTTAATAAACAGGTTACAATTCATGTTCAAAACCAAGCGCATTTCCCAGTTCTTAGTTTTGCTCTGCTTCCTCTACAATTAGCAAAATTAAAAAAAGGTAATTAGTAAAAAGGCGGGGGTGGGGGTGGGGGAGGTTAGTTGTTGGAGTTTTCACCTTAAACTTAGTTTAGTACAGTGTCATTTTTTGTATAACAATGCCTGGTAGTTGGAAAATGCTGCAGCACAGTCAGGCTTTTAGTATTTTATATTAGATATCAAGATAAGTCAGAGCTTTTTGGTCAAATGACTTTTGAGAGAAATCTCTTTTCCCAGTATTGCCCCTCCTTCTTCTCTTCCAAATGATACTGTAGAGACAAAGTTGGAGAAACATAAATGTCATCTTGCTGGAAACCAGCAGAATGGTCCGTAACAGACCTCTGTTTGGTCTAATGATTGATATCATTAGTATTTTGACCGTATACTTTACAGATAGCAACACAAAAAATACACTTTACCTTGCAATGGTTGATTTTTATGATATTCTTTCCAGGCTTGACTGTAATTGTGCCTCAAAACAGAATGGGCAGGAATGTTTTAGTAACTAGGACAGATCCATCAAGTGCCAGGGCTGAGGTGCTGCTGCAGAGTGCGCAGTGCTTTTGTGGGACAGAGTTAATTATGCCGTCCCAGGGAGCTGTGTGGGTCTAACTGGGACACAGAGATAAACCCTTTGGGTGCTTCATTTCTGCTGTTACCCCAGCAGAAGGAAAGCCCATGGGAAAGCAGCTTCCTAGGGGAAGAAAAGGAAAACATCTCAGTCTTCTTGCCAGTACAGGTGATGGACTGCTATTATTACTATTTTATAATAAAAAGGCAGAGAGGAAAGAGGAGAGGAGGACTGTATGAAGGACAAAGCTGGGAAGCACTCAGTAGCACCATAACAGATTATTTGATCTCACTTTGTCTGCAATTCAAATGTGTCAGGGTTTTTTGCTTAATGGTTTTCTCTTAACGTAGAATCGGTTTTCTCTTTTGTGCTACAAAAATATAGAAACCATTTCCAGAGTAATATATGTTTCCTTGTAAAAAGCTGAGGCAAATCACAGGAGAAGGCTAGCATCTCGGTCCCCAGGTGTCAGTTTCCCAACTCTGTCATCCTACTGAGTTTGAGCATCAAGAGCTGGACATGCATCATCATTCCGAGAGAGGCTCAGAGGCACTGACAGCCGAGCTGTTTAAACTTATATATATATGTTCCTAAACACGTCTGAGAGTTGGGATCTGAACGACCTGTTCCCACTTTCAAAAGTAGCCCAGGCACTTTGTATTTGAAAGTCTCTTTGGAAGTAAACAGCACGTGGGTTTCTGGGTGTTGCAATCATTTCTCATTCCACATGTAACTTTCTGGCTTTCCTGAATGAAACTAGAATAGCGCCTTCGGCAAAAAAGCTGACTCAAAAGCACTGAAGAGGCAGTATTGCGGGTGTAACTTCCTTATTTTAATGAAGGCTTCCGCTTAACAACACATTTCATGGTACCTCTGGAGTTTAATCTAAATGTTATAATTAATCCTTACCCATAGAGACAATAGACTGGATAAAATATTGAGTCTGTGGTTTTGGAACTGCTTTTTAATTTTTTTTTTAAATATTTTTATTTAAATTAAACTAAGGGAAACAAAATAAAAGCTTCCTGCTTTATTCCTCCATAGTGCTGATAAAAAGTAGGATATCTGCCTTTCAGGAAACCTTTGTATTTTGACACTTGTTTTTGTACTGGGAAAAGAAGCTGAAATACTGAAACTTTTCACTGGTTCAGATAGTAATACTTCCCAAAGGATTTTTTTTTTTTTTTTTTTCATTCACAGCCTATTGACCACCCCAACATTTGAGCTAATTTCAGTGTATTCTGAGAATGAAAGGGCACCAGCTGGTCTCGGAAATGGAGGCTTGGACCTTTGCTTCGTCCCAACTGAGCAGCCTCCTGTGCTTGGATAGCAATCCACAAAATTTGCTGAATTCGCAGATTTGAAGGCAGCAGTAGTTTTAGGGGACAAGAATCCCAGCTAATTGTTCCAGGCCATGGCAGGATGAGTAGTAGTCCTAGCTTGCTAGTGGTACAAATATTTATGAAGGGATTGAAAAGAGAAAGGGTGCACTGCTTTTGTCCCTGTCAGGCTAACTCACAAATCCCTACCACCTTTGCCTGGATCACCAAGTCTAAGGGAATTATACAACAAATATTGCTTTTGTGTTTTATGCAGCAGAAAGGGAGAGGAGGTCAATGGCAAATCCTGCCCGCAATTGCAATACTGGCTTTACAAGATGCAAAAAAACCTGTCAAGCATTTGTTTCTACCTAAGCTACTCTTACTAAAACTTATTTACAAATATTTTTCTGTGCTAAAATTATTTTAAACTGTATTATTTATTCAACATTTGCAATTTGTTTTGTAGCAAACAGCCTAGGTGCCAACATATCAAGAAAATACAAAACTCCTGCGCATCAGAAAAGAGCCCAGGTATTAAAAAAATGCTTCAATTTCTGTTTTAAATGCCATAATCTCAGCACATGAATTGTTATGGCATCTATCAAAACATGCAAGCAACCAAATAAGAGAAAAAAGAACAAGATGAAAGATTCAAAGTCAACAGGTAAGAAGAAGCACGGAAAATAAAATAGACAGGGACTGTGAAAAAAGACGTTGTAGATTGTTGCTGTCTTTAACCCAGGTTTTCCTCAGGCATCGTCATTCTGCCAGTTCTGGAAAAAGATATCCCAATGGACTCATTTTTTCCCACGCTTTTCTGCTTTTTGTGTGTGATCCTTGCCTTCGCAGAAAGAGCTGCAGATGAGTACATGCCATACCTTAGAGAGGAGGCTGAAAGATGGCATGTTATTTTTCCTATGCATGAGAACCATCCACCTTCTGTGAATGGATCCTTTGATGACACCCTTTGGTACAATGACAGTCTGTAATTTTTGGGTATTTGATCCACTAACAAAACATCTGTTTTGAGGTTCTGTGGATTTTCTAGAATCAAGATAATTCTTCTTTTAAAGACATTTCAAATAATAATTTATGGTCCAAATGCAGTGGGAAAGTTTAGGTTTTTCTTCTTTGACTCCTTTAGCATTGATATTGGAGATAATTTTCAGTACAAACCTGGTTCTGTGCTTTGCAGCCCAAAGATGATGTGCTTCTCCTGAACAATACAGACTCACATCCAGTATGTGATATTTACTGCTGAGTCTTTTGCTGAATTTTTGCTCTATTGCAGCTATAAGTCTACTATGGATAGGAGAAAAAGTCTCTAATAGTAGTATTTACAAGGACCTCTTCCAGTTCCTTTTCTAACTTCTGGGTTTATTTTCTTTGCGTGGTGCTTGAAGGTCTACATGTAATGATTACTGATTTGTCTAATTAGGGAACGATAATTTGGTCCTTGCTGAATGAAGGGCAATGGGCAAACCTGCATATGGTTGCAGTGAAGCTGTAAGAGAAGCCAGACTTTCCTTCGCACATGAGCTGAGTTTACCATGCGGTTGCTTAGCTTGACATTTATGTCTGTCCTAACAGAAGGAGAGGTTTTTGTTTGCTAATCTGTGGTGTTGATCTGCAGTGTATTGCTGTGACACACTCATAGCCGTTACGTGGCGAGGACCATGGGTATGTGCTGCTCCTGGACCTTCTCCACCATGATGTCTCTACTAGCCTGTGAGCTTCTGGGGCCTCAGCAGTCAGCCAGGACCCTCCAGGGTTTAACAAAACTTTAGTCAGTGAAAGGACCTGGGTGGTTCGGATGGGTTCAGTATGTTCCCTTGCTTCAAAGTCATCAGTGGACACTGATGTCTGCTGTGAGGAGCCCTTTCGTGGGTGAGGACAGCAGTCCTGTTGATAGATTGTGTAAAGGAATTGTCCACCCGTGGAAATACTTCTGAGAAAAGAAAAGAAAAACTCTAAATTGTATATTTTTTTTTTGGGGGGGTGGTGGTGACAATGACGTGGAAATGACCAGATGAGAGATGAGGTGCTGAGCTTGAATACTTGACTGCTGCTTGAAAGAAGCCCCTCAGTCCCCTGCTTGGTGTTGCATGCTCCCACCCTCGCCAGGGTCATCTCGTCCCAGGGACCCGCTGGACTCTCCAGGATGGCAAAATGCAGTAGGGTAACTTTCTGCAACTTTAGCAAGCTGAATGTGCTCAGATAAAAGGTCAGGTCAGCACAAGAGAGTCAAGGCAGTGCTAATGGGAGAGAGGCAGAGAATGGAGGGAGAAGATCATTCATTTTCAGGACTGAGCAGTTAAACAGGCTGAGCTATTTTGTCTGTGCTGTCTGGGAGACGCTGTAACCAAGCTGAATTTTGTATTACTAAGCCAGGCTGGAGGTGGCCTTGGGCAACCTGGTTTGGTGGGAGGTGTCCCTGCCCATGGCAAGGGGGTTGGAACTCGATGATTTTTAAGGTCCCTTCCAACCTAAACCATTCTATGGTTCTATGATTCTATGATTATGCACTAATAGTATAACCCGTGGTATCATTGTTTTTTGTCTAAGAATGCCTTTATTTTTTTGCTGAAACGTAATGATACTCTACTTGCTTTACCCGAGAAATATAAGCAACAAAAAAGTTGTGTTTTCCTATGAACAAGCTGGCTTTGATGGGGAAGACTCTGACTAACTTCAGCCTTCAACTATGTTTTGGTTCTCTAGGGAGAAAACAGGCTCTTAAGATCACACAACACAAAGCCTGCAAGATCCTGGTTGGACCTCAAGGTACTATCCATGACTGCCTGGCTGTTAGCATGGCAAGGCAGCAGAGAAGAGATGCTGTTCGGCATTTGCTACATTATTTATGTATGATTCAAAATGCGGCGTGATATTTTTTTGATCATGCATTGGACGGTGACTAGCTTCTCCAGACCTTGACAGGTTACTCACCCTGGAAGGCAGCAGTTTGAGATATTAGCCATTGACTCCTTAATTGTACCTCTCTTATCCTTTCACCCTTAAAACCTCTGTGTCTGCCCTGCAGCTGAAAGATGGAGAGATTTTTCTGAGGCTGTAGCTGTGCTAAACATATAGGTAGTCTTTTTTTGTATACTAGTGCAAGCTGATGCTGTGAGCTTTAACATCCAAAGTTGGAAGAAAATGTAGCCTTTGTGGTGTTCCTAAGTCAAGGAGCAAGAAGGGGCGCTTTTTTCTTTCTTTTTCCTTTTTTTTTTTTTTCACTGCTCTTGTAAGTCAAAACATGCTGTTGATATTTTGGGAAAGGGTTCATTAAAAATGAGTTTGGTGACCATAAATCAATTTCTGCACAAGAATTCGGCTGTGTATAGGTTTGCTGAATCCACATGATAAACAGTTACAAGAAGGATGTGTGGTTGGGGTACAGGGGAGTGTGGACAACTGCACAAGAAAATCAATTATGGGCAGTGTACACCCCTTTTATTCTCACTCATAAGGCCAGTACACATGTTCATATTGAGCATTACACAGGGCTGTATTTATTAAGACACACAATTCTTTCATTTGGCTGGTCCCTGTAGCAAAACCACAATGCCACCACAGAAGAGACAGGCCCAATGGTGCTCACCTCAGCTGCCCTTTCAGCCACCACAAGCCCTGCTTCCCCTGAACAAAAAGGCAAAAATGTTGTTGTTTGCATAGCCTAAAAACAGATTGTGCCTCAGGAAAATAGCCAGAGGAAAAAGCTACTTCAGAAATACTGAGAAAAGGCTAAAAGATGTTATGTAGCCCTCAGCTATGCACTCCCCATAGAAAAGATTTTTGTTTGAAAGATACTTGTAAATCCATAGCGTGTTTATACAGCTATTGCTGTTTGAAATTTAATTCTCCTGTGCATGTTGTTGTATGTGGAGATTTTATTTTACATAGGCTATGGCTGCTGTAGGTAACAGGATGTTGGTATTGTAATTATAGTCAATGCTGCAGCATTTCAGTCAATAGACCGTGGTGCTGTTTAGGCATGCTGAGAGGATTAAGAGACAAATGTCACGGATTATCTGTTACAAGAGGGCTGTTTTGAAAAACACATGGAACAGTAGGACTTTAGTGGCAGAATTTCTCCTGACTTCTCCTTTCTTTTGCACTTACCCATCCTTCTTTTCTACTTGCATTTCCCCCCATTTCTTCTTTTTTGTCTCACATTTCCTTTCCCCTTACTTCATTTCATCTACATAATTATTCTTTTTTCTTCCTCAGGTCTCCTTTATTTCCTATTTACCTCCTCTGATTCAGTTTCAGAGGTAGGATGCTAGACAACAGTTAAACCTAGACAATTCTTGAAGAGCTGCATCAGGAATTTGCTCCAGAGCTAGATACCTCAACTGTGGAGGTCACCCATCAACTGACTGACCTCAGAGGGGCAACACCAGTACATACATGGCAGATAGCATGCTAAATGTAGCCTACCATGCTTGAAGGTGTAACGTTCCTTTTATTTAGTCTCCATCCAAGTCCGTGGCTCCAACTTCACAGGGACAGTGAGTTTAGTCATGAAAAAGGTCCCTAGGAGGGTCTAGTCCCAAGGCCAGTAATCGAGACTTGATTCTGCAACATTGTGCATGTGCATAACATTGCTCCAGACTATAGTTCAACTCCTCTGAATGGCAGTTCAGAAGAGGTTGACTGTAAGGCCTTGAAGTAGCAGCTCTTATCAAATACGGCTATTGTTGAAACACATTTCTACATTTTAAAAATATTTAGCCTACATAATAAATCTCTGTTTAAAGTTCTGCTAAAGTCCCTTTTCTGCCTTTCATTCTAATAATAAATAAATTGTTTGCCTAACATTTGGGGAGATGTTTATTTTTTTCCATTGCAGAAGAAATTCTCATGCAAAACACATTAGCAGCCTTGGAACAAAAGGTGCAGAATGGGGAATTTCCCAGTGCATTCCACCGCCTGATTGTTCTGCTCCGTGTTGAGAACCAGTTGGTGTGCTCATTTATAACTACATGTTTTTGTAGACAGTCATAGGGCTCCTGAGTGGAAAACACAAGAGCTTGCACGAGCAAAGAGCATCTTGAGAAGAGCCGAGACGAGCGGTTGGACTGCGTGTTTGCTTAGCAGTCCCTATGCGGATTCAGTATATCCCAAAAGCACTGAGAGCTGTGGTACATGCCACTGTGGCAGGTATTTGGTCATTACAGCCCAGCACAGGAAGGCATGGGCAAAGTCTATATTTTCTGAGACACAGTAGTTCCTGTGTTTATTAGGTTATTTGACTAGGATGCCACATTCCATGTTTTTTTGTTGTTCACATAACTGATAGGAAGAGAGACCCCAGGTTTCATTTAGAAGCAGACGGAGAGACCTGTCCTAGTGTGAGAGGAGTGGTTCCTTTCTGGCTGCCATGATAAGATCTACAAGACCTGTGTTAGTATACCGCAACTACTTTTGCCAAGTCAGAAAGCCACCTAGAGGTTAGGTGGCTGAGGGGTGGCGTCTCTCCTGTCCTTGTCGCAATTATTTCACCCTCACATCCTGACCCTTTATGGAGAGGGCAGTGTATGGTGATGGTAGGGATGTCAGAGGTAGCACAACTGCTGAGTGAATCAAGTTACTGAGCTTGCAAGCTTCTGAGTGCTTGTTCTATGGGATCAGTTGCTGTGAGCAGTTTATGCCAACAAATAGTTAGACTTGGTATATCTAAAGTCTCAGTGATGTGCACATAGTCACGCAGGCTACCATCTCTGAAGGTTTCTGCAGAAAAAGTGCAATTATTCTTTCTAGAAAGCTGGTTAGGATGCCTCTGTAGATACCTACAGAGAGCTTTCTGCACCCTGTGTCCTCTGGCAACATTACCTCTTGGAGGGGGAAAGCACTAGCTGCAGTCATTTTAGTAATTTCCTTTTTTGGCACAGCTGGTGTATGAATTTTTCGTTCTATGTTATCTTCTCCCCGTGATCTTGTGTATGTTCAGTGCTGTAACACTCCAATGTATGCAGCAGTTTGTCTTCCCACCCTGGCAGTGTGTGACGGTCGTCATCTCCCTGTAGACTTGGAGCCTTTGCGTGTGAACATGTTCCTGCAGCCCCGTGAGTCAACTTCTGGCGACGCTTCCTGAGGCAGCGATGGAGTCAACATTATGAGTGTGAAGGAGCATGACCGACTCCTGACATCTCTCCATCAGGACAATACGCAGTCATTGCATCCTGCTGTGTGGGTGCAGGGGACGTGTAGAGCTCTGGCAGCGGCGCTGGGACAGGTGTCCATCTTTTGGGAGGCATTTGCAGGAGCAGAGCCACAGTAAGCAGTTATGTCTATATTTCAGAATAAAAATGTTCTGAATGCTGATGAATGAACCAAACAGCTGAATTGTGTAGTTTGGAAAGGGGGCTACTATAACCCTTCAGTAATTAATTTACTCGTATACCCTGCACCAAGTTCCCAAGCACAAGGAGAGCTTTCTGACTGCTGCAAGGTGTGGCTGGACTGTAACGCTCTGTGCCACAAATTCCTTGGCCAGTTAGTGCCCTTTAAGGAAATTTGCCCTAGCAGTTCAGCAGTGCTTTTTGCACAGCAAGGGCGCTGCAGAGGAGAGGGACGACCATGAAGCCTTCATTGCTCAGAGAATTAGGGAAGACTTCGCCCACTGCCTGAGTCCTCTGCCCTGTGACTAATGTTGCTTGGCATGTAACAGGGTGGAAACCTAAAATTCAGACCCTGCAGTCAGCCAGGTGGCGAATTATCACCTGCCCACTTTCTGCTAACTTTGTTTTCTTTCTGTGAGTGAATTAGAATCAGGGTCATGGGAAACCAGGCTGCGTGGAGAAGTCTAATGCAAAATGGAGGTGGGGTGTTTTTCACCCAGGAAAGAAATTTGGAAAGAGTTAAGGACACAAAGGCAGGCTGGAGAGGCATGGTGCGGTGTGTTGGCAGCAGAGTGGCTCAGCTCTGTGTGCGCTGGGGGCCAGAGATGCAGGTCTGAAAAAAATCAAGCTGCTGGGAGGTATTTCTTTGGCAATGTCTCCAGGCCAAATCTTTGGCCACAAACCAGCATCACCAAAAGCGACCTTACAGCTGAATAGGGCAACTCCTGTGACTCGGAGACACTTCAGCTTGGTGTGGGCAGCTCTGTCAGTTTTCCTGACAGGCTCTAAGTGCACGGGGCGAAATGCCTGAAAGCATAAAGGAGACACCTTTTAGTGGGGAAGGAGCCTGACAGAGGTTTGATGGGAAAGGTCTGAAGTTCAATACACGCTCTGATGTCTGAGTGGTGCGCTCCTCAGGGGTCCAAACCTGCTAGTGTAAAGTAGAACGTCTTTATAGCAGCTCTAATTTGTGCTGATGGCTGAGTTGGCCTCTGGCCAACGCAAAGTTGGGGCAAGCAGAAGGAAGGCTTGCAATCACCTCTTCCTCTCCACCAGAGCCGTTGCTGTGCCGAGCATAAGCTTGGCTCAGTGTGGGACTGTGTCACTGAGTGCTTCATAACAGAATGCATCAGGTCCAAAGCATGCATTCTGGTCTATCAGATAAGCAATATGCCTTTTTAAAATTGTCACCGGCACCTTTATACATGCCAATTCTGGTGATAATTGCTGAATTTCTACATTTAGAGGAAGCAAGTGCTTCATTAATATCACAATGTGCTATTGTTTACTGCACGTGTTCTGTTCCTTCTAAATATAGAATTTAGGTAATTATCACTGTGGCTATTTATTTACTTGTTACAGTTCAAATGTAGATACATAAGATCTTGCTGTAATATTTATTTTTAAAAGTTTGGAATCTCTGAAAAATCTCTCCCTTAGATGGGTTCAGCTCTTAGCTTCCCATAAAAATTTCATATCGCATTTTTGGATGGCCATCTGGTTTGTTGAAGCCTGGAAAATCTGCCTTACACCAACGCAGAAATTTTGCTTAACAAAAAAAAAAAAAGAAACACACAACACCCAACCCTCAAGGAAATCAAAGGGCTTTTTGCTGCATTCGTAGCAATTAAAATAACTTTGTATCTATCTTTTGTTAGTCTTCAGTACTGAAGGATTGCAAGCACTTCGCAAAATTAACGTATGGCAAATAGACCAGGAGGTACTTGTATTTTTCATCTATTGTATTAGTGGTGAGAACACACTTGGTTTCTGTCTAGAATACTGAGGAAACTTGCACTTGGTCTACCACAATCTTCATTTGCCCTGTGTGAGGCATGCCAGCCTTACAAGGTCTGGCTGGTCAGGAGTTGACTAGGCAGGCAAGAGGCTCCTGAAATTTGAGTTTTGGACTACCTATGCATTCTGCTTTATTCTTGCAGCACAGAATGTTGGGTTTTTCTAACAAGAACTCAGCTCTTGTTCTAACCGAGTGTGGCTTGCACCATGTTGTTGCAAGAGAGAATGGTAGAGAAAACCTGTCACGTGTAAAGCTCCAGAACCGTGTCGTTATGCAAAGCACAACCAACCATTTGGAATTTCCCTGTGGGTCCCACTTGACTGAGTCTCACATGACTGCAAAGATGCTGGCAAGCAAACATGGAGAATGACAGATGACAATGCAACCTTAGGGTGTTTGTGTCTCTGTCTTCTGTCGGTAAAGCACAGCCGTTTGTATTAATGAGGTGTTTGGGACTGTAGTTGTAGGATAGCGTCTCCTTGCATTAGACTATGCAAACACAGAAAAAAGCTCCTGCTGCAGAGATTGCACATGTCATCTACTCTAAAAATGCCCATGATCAGTGGGGAGTTGTGAGAATGAATGTGAGATGCTGTGTTGTCTTTAGAATTGATACCCCTCATAGGCCAAATAAGAAGCATCATTCCAGCCTCTGAACTGTGCTTGCTGTTAAAAGGAGAGGTCCTGAACAGCAGCATATTGACAGTAGCATCCTAGTTGCTGCTTGTGCTTCTGAAAACCTGTGAAAACTGGTGATTTTTTTTGGTGCAGAAGGTACTGTTTAATACATACATCACAAAGGAAAAGCAAGGCAGCAGAAAGAAAGCCAGAACACTGCTTTTTGGAAAGCTTGGCTGAAGTATAGCCTTCAGCAATTTTCCACTTGTGGTGATAGATCACTGTCTCTACTTTTTGGGCAGGTATAATAATAATTAATTGCTGTCAATTTTTTATATAGCTCCAGAGAATTGCAAAGACTTTCTTGCAAAAATTACAGGTCAGTGGCCCAAGGAACACTGAGATCCAGACCAGCATTAACATAGAAAGGATTACCAATCCCAGCCAACGATATCCTGGGGAGCATTGAAAAGACTGTGGCCAGCAGGTTGAAGGAGGTCATCCTCCCCCTCTACTCTGCCCCGGTGAGGCCACATCTGGAGCACTGTGTCCAGTTCTGGGCTCCCTGGTTCAAGAAAGACAAGGAATTGCTGGAAAGGGTCCAGTGGAGGGCTACGAAGATGCTCAGGGAACTGGAGCAGCTCTCTAATGGGGAAAGGCTGAGAGCCCTGGGGCTGTTTATCCTGGAGAGGAGAAGACTGAGAAGCGGTTTCATCAGTGCTTATCAATATCTAAAGGGCAGGTGTCAAGAGGATAGGTCCAGACTCTCTTCAGTGATTCCCAGCGACAGGACAAGGGACAATGGGCACAAAATAGAATGCAGGAAATTCCGTCTGAACATGAAGAAAAACTTCTTTACTTTCAAGGTGGCAGAGCACTAGCACAGGCTGTCCAGAGAGGTGTGGAGTCTCCTTCCCTGGAGATATTCAAAACCCACCTGGATACGTTCCTGTCCAACCTGCTGCAGGTGACCCTTCTTTGGCAGGGGCGTTGGACTAGATGATCTCCAGCGGTCCCTTCCAACCTCTGCCATTCTGTGATTCTATGATTATGTTGAGCAAAGGCTGGAGGGGAAAACTGTGGGTTCCTGGCACAAAGTTTATTGTAGTCTTGCTGTTCACCGATATGGCTCTGCTGTTGCAGTCAAGATACAGTCAAGACTGTGCCTGCTCTTCATGCAGAGAGTTTCTGAAAATTTCCCACATGTGTCGGTAGGACATTCTCCAATGTATTTAAGGGCTAAGGATGCCCAGTGATTTGCCATGCTGCTGGGCAGGTATATAGATGGGGAACACACAATATTCTCATCCACTCTCTTGAAGACTGATGCAGATTAAATCCAACAAGACTTGGCAATGGCTTTGGGATTTGCCTACAAAGAACAGGTAATTAGGCCTCGCCTCATGTTCACTTACCTTTCATCAAAAAAAGAGATTTGAAAGCAATGCCCAAATAGGTGTTAATTGTGTTTTAAAAATACATTTCTTTTGTTTATACTTTTAACGGGTTTCTGTTGATTAATCTGTATTTTTTTTTGCTACTGAACTGACTGATCACGACATCAGACTGTTACAAGGTATGCTGTGCTTTTGTTCTTTTTTCATCTTGTTTTTAGCACTGAAATGATTATCGTTCTATTCTCCATGTATTTATTCATTGTCTTAGGTACATATAGAGAAATAAGCATTCCTGTGAGGCATTGCCTGTTCATGCTGTGGTAGTGTGTTTTGCCTTTCTTTGATGTATGGCATTTAAATTGTTTGCTCACCTCTCTTTTCCCTTTTGCCAACCTCCCATTACCATGAGCTTGTCCTACATTTGTTGGAACACGTTCAATTAGAAACCCTTTTGCTGTTTTTTCTCTGTTCTGTACAACTTCATGCGTATTTTGAGTGCTTCTTTTGCATATCCCTTCTTGTGGTGGCATTATCAGCAGTTTTCTAGTGCCTCAAAATTGCAGAGAGTGCAGTCACTCTTGGTACAAAAAGAGTGTGCATCTATTGGAAATTACTTCTTTTCTTGCTACAACTCCTTTCTCTTTAGTTTTATAAAAGAAGATAAGGTTTTTAATTTAATAAATAATAAGGTAGCCAACTCTCTGGCTAGAAGAGAAGCACTAAGAAACACTTTAATTGTTGTAGATGTACATCATGAACACAGTGAGGTTTTTGACAGTTCCTTACAATTGATCTAAACTAAAACACCAGGCAGAAAGTAAAAATCTATTTGCAAAATGACACTCAAAGTGCTTATCAACGGATTTCTGTCAAAATGAGTTTCTGTAAGTATCACTCTTGATCTGGTATTAACGAAAACTCTGAAATCCTGGATGACCACACATTGTGCTCATTAGCTTTGTGCATGACATGGGAGGCTGGAGAAGTCCTGGAGCCCGGAGTTCAGAAGTGAAAAGAGTCTTGGCAAATTTTCAGTGCCAAGACTCTTGTTGATGCAATTCAACACGAACAAACACAAATACCTATGTTAGGCAAGACAAAATATCTGTACAGGCCTTCTGTCTGGACAGAATGAGATACAGGATTGTGGGGTCAGTTGCAGCTGGAATGAGTTGCCTGCATTATCCTGATATGAAAAAAAAAAAAAAAGGTAAAATAAAAGGCAAATCTATACTAAAACAAAGCTTGTCTTTAAGAGATGAGGAAACCATTCTACTCTGTCTGATGACATCATAGTTGAAGGAAAGTCCAATTATTTGTGCCTTCCTCCAAGAAAGTCTGGATTCATGGTTTTTACTATGGCTGTTTACAGAGACAGTTATTAGAGATAGAGCAAATATGGCCTGCTAGGAAAGATGGAATGAATTGGGCTTATGTAGCTTTGAAGGAAATTATGGTGGCAAAGGGTTTAATAAGACACTAGTTTTGCAGTCAGAAAGGTGACAGTTTTTCCCTGTGCCCAATGAGTAGGTCAAAAAAATAAACTTTTAAGCTGCAGAAAGGAAAACTGCTTGCTAGGGTTGGGACAGCAGAAAAGAGAAATACTGGAAAAGATTTCATGGTCTTTCCAGGCAGTGTCCTTCATCAAAGACCTTTAGGTGGGAAATTTGGCAAAAGTGCCAGGTGTGATGAGGGAGAAGTGGGCTTGTACCGGAGCGGGAAGATTTACCCACCACAGGTCCTACTGCTATTACTTTTCTAATAGCGAAACTACATAGCTGTCACTTACTGACTTGACACTGCTATATTCAGATGTTTTAAATTCAACCTTATCAATGTAGCTATATTTTCCCTACTGTCTGGTTGAAGATGCCTCCACAGCATGTGTCTTAATGCACTTTGAATTGCACCTTAGGGGACTTCAGAAGGACCTAATAGATCAGCGTGCAGTCAATGGGACTGGTCTGTTGAAGTATTTTCCTGAGAGCCTGTCGGCATTCAGACCTCCTTCTCGGGTATAAGCGAAATTCACCTACACAGTGAATTTCACCTAAATATCTTACAGTGGAATAAATTATTCTGCTGTGACTAAAGTAGGATAGCTTTGACATGTGGGTACAAATTCTGGCAGCAAGTGGAATTATCATAGATTAATGTCAGTTGAAGTAATTAGGTGAAAAATACAGAAAAGTTTAGAAGTAAAGAGTGGTGGTCTTATAAACAATGTTCAAAATCTAGGTGTTCCTTGGTAAAGATGCACATTTGTTACTGGCTGTTTGTTGTTTTTTTTTTAAGTTAAAGGTTTTTGTCACTCAACATTCTTTACACTGAAAGTAAAGTCTGTTTTAGATTGAAAAAGCTGGATTTACATGCTTTTTTTAAAAGGAAACGTGTTCATAAAAAAATTAAATGTAAACAGATGCATAAACTTGAAAGTTGGAAATATTGAACAGTTGCATTTATGATTTTGCAAGTCTGCTTCCTTTCCCTTATACCAAATTTATTTTCATCACCCACCAGCCTTTGCCGTTTGCTATTGTGATTATTAACTTGGAAGGCTACATTTCAAAGAGGGTTTAAAATGAAGATTAGTGGGTCTCAATCGCCTATTAAAGATGAAAATATTAAGACAAGTTTTCAGTGAACTTTTTTGAAGATAAACAAATACTTTCAGTCTGAGCAAGTGTGTCCTTCCTTACCTGACTTTTCAGTATCAAACAAGGTTCTGTGATCTGTAGAGTTAAATTAAACTTCTGCAGTGCTGGTTTTCAAATAATGAATGTTATTAGTTTTGGGATAAGGTTATGCAAGGAAATGCCCACCATCAGATTAGAAATTCTGTTTTTTCTGACTTTTTTCCACTGATAGGTAACTGGAATAAAAAATGCTTTGTTAACATAAAAACAAATGACAGAGCTTTCAGAATGGAGTATTAGGGTCTTGGTTGGCAATCTGAAAGTAAATATTTTTCTTTTTTCAAACTGAACAAATTTAGTATGTGTTCATTGAGATCAATACTTTTCTATTTACAGAACCAATAATGGAGTAGAATTACGTTTTTAGGTTTTACATGGATATAATTAATACATTACTACCTTTTTTTTTTTTCATGGGTATTGGGACTACATTTGGTGTCACTGGAATGTTTCAGGGCAGAATCTCAGCCTTTGTTTCTCATATTTTTTTATCGCTAGTAGTAAGAATAAAATGAGAGTATTTGAATGTGGTAGCCTTATTTAATATATCATCTGCTGTTAAGAGGCACAAGGATTACTACCCTTACAGACCCTTTCTCATATAGAAGCATGGCCTCTGTCTCAGTTTTAAATTACCTATTCACAGAGCTGGATACTAGTTTAGTATGAAACTGCTTAGATGCCATTAATATTTAGGATTAGTAAACTCAGAGGGCAACATCTACTTAGGGTGTTTGCCCCCAGGGTACAGCACTATTACAGGTCAGGATCTTTACACACAACTTTATTCTGGATGGGGTTAAATTAGCAACTTTGTTTACAAAAATACCATCCCTCTCTGATCAAGTGAAAGCATACGCCAAATCACAAGTGTATCTTAGTCTTTTTTGTTGACCTTAATGAGGCTTCAAAATTAATCCAGGAAGCATATGGTATTTTTGTTCTTTTAAATAGCCTTTTACCAGCACTCCTCCACAAAGAATGTTCCCACACTTACAGGTAATAGAGCCTTAAAAATTAATCCTTAAAAGTACAGTAATATCACGGTGGGGGACGGGGTGGGGAGGAGGGACCTGCTAGACGAGGATTGGAGACCTTTGCTTTGTTCTTGGCTCTACCACCGAATTGCTACATCACAGAGGCGAGTTACTTGTCTGTCATATTTGGTCTCTCTGAGCTGTAAAACTTCCAGATGGCTTTTTTCTACAGCACCTAGCACAGTGGTCCTGTAACCTCAGCAAGAATGCATTTGACAAATTATGCAACACCTTCTCTCCTTGAATCCGCAAACCCACTCAGAGGAAAGTTCTGCTTACCATGGGCGCTGGTGCCAGAACTGGGTCACAGGCACTCAGAAGCGCTTTATATTCTGAGGTATCTCTCATGGTCTTCCGATGTCCAGATTTAGCACAGTTTATCAGTTTAAATGCACCAAATCTATTTCATGGAACAGTACATTGCAATGAATTTCTCAGGAGAAAGCAGTTAATGTTTAACTGCTGCGATCTATGTTTGAATTCAAAGTGCAATATTCTTTGCATGTTCAAAGATAATGTCCTAACTTTGATGGTATGAAAAATACTTTGCTACAAAAAATCAAGCTCTTCCCTTTGGAAGCAATGTAGTAGAAACAGGAATTCTAGCTCAATTCCTTTTTTTTTTTTTTTTTTTGGCCTGTTTTTTTCCCTTCTTTTCATTTGATTGCATTTTACCCTTATTTTCATCTGATAAAAATTGTTGAATGTTTCAGAACTGGCACTCAAAACCAAGAACTAATCCTCAGGGATGTAAGGCTTTCCGTCGCGATGCACAATCTGCTTCATGCCACTAATGACAATATGAGACTATTAGAAGTGAACTGAATAGATGAAGAATAGTCTTTGCATTAGAGTAAGGAGACTGTCACTCTGCTGGCAGTCCTGCAGAGCATCATGTATCAAAGCTACCACACTGAGCTAATACTGCACTTATCCCACAGCTATTCCAATGTCCCATATGCACTCACTGTGTGTAGGGTGGATGTGCGTGCATGAGGGGAGCTGACAACGTGTGAGAAGGAACTGTAGGAGATGAAACGAACGTAACTTTTATCTCTACTTTTTTGCAATAAATAGGCCTTGTAATAACAGCATATATCAGTCTTCGCTTTCTTTCCTTTTTTTTTTTTCCCCACAAAGTAATTAAAAATGGAAAGAAAATTTTGGTTTTTAATATGTTTAATAAGAAGTCAGGGGAAAAGTTGTTAAAAAGAAGGAATGGTGTCCTAAGCAGCTGCCTCAAAACCAGGTAGTATTGTTCTTTGGCTGATGGTGACTATTGAAATTAGAGGTGTTCTCTGAGCTGCTGTAGGGTTTTTTTCCCCTAGATCACAAAGAAATAATGATTTTGGTTTGCATTTTGTCACTACATAAGCGAGGATGGACTGGTAAAAGAATCTAGATAAAAACAGAAGAAGTGGTTGAACGTGTGGTGCCTCTGATACTGATAGCAACTTGGTAAATTCTTTAGCCTGACTTGTAAAGTATGTGTAGGTCGAATATTTTGGATGCAAACCATCTAAGGAAATACGACCATGTGGCTGTGTGTGGTGAGGATCTGGGAGATGTATGGCATAGCTGCTGCGGTGTGTACCCCATTCCTCAGAGGGTGGAAGGTCCCCTACAGGCTCACTTACAGCCAAAATTCATCCCCTGTGCAAGTGTCAGGCTTCACTGCATGTAAAGATGTGTGTGCAGTTCCCATATGCTCTTGCAGGTTTTAAAATCCTAGGATTAATTTAAAAAAAAAATAAAAATTGCCCATTATAAGTTATATCTGAGATCTAAGACTTTTTTTTCTCAAGCTATGCGGTACGGCTGGTTTATTTTTAAACTCTCAAATAGCTGGGAAAAAAAACAAGGACAGCCAGAATAAAATCATATAATCTAGATTTCTAATTTTACCATTTACCTTAACGGAAATAGTTTAAAGAAAACCGGTACCCAGGCTTGAACACATATAATGGGTGAGCATTTTTTTTTCGTGAGGGGAAATCTTTGAGTAAATTTAAGAGTTTTACAGACAGGGTTAATTAGGTTAAACCAAATTAAAATGGTGCAATGCTGGCCTGTGAGAAAAATCAGCCTGTCTCTGCTCTCTGTGACATGCTGAAAAATCTTTGTGTAGTGTTTTTGTTCCTATTAATAGCTGTATAAGGAAGCATGATTTATTTTTTATTTTTTTTTAACTAAAGCCAGCACAAGACTTCCAAATAAATAAAACTTGTTTCTCCCTTTTTCTACCTGAAATCTTTAATACTGGTTTATAGCCAGGACACCAACAAAATCAACCCGTGGTGACATCCTATACATTCCCAGCAATTTCAGGCATTGCTCTCCTGTCACTTGTTGATTCCTGTTTGCGTTGTCCTGTCGGCTTAGGCTCATTACACCCAATTACTCAACTCCTGATCAAGATGAGGTTGTGATCCTCCTGAAACAAGGCTGCAGCTGGCTCAGGCATCAATGCTGCCAGGGCTGTAGAGACTCTGCCACTAATCTCAGCACATTGGGGTGTATTATTTCAGGGTTTTGAAGCTGGCCAACAGAAGACAGTGTGCTGAAGATGCTTGTGTCACTGCCAGCACTGAGAGCCTTTCGGTTCCTGCCCCTGCAGCTCTTTCTTTTCCTTCGGTGATGTCCTGCACAGCCATTCAGTCTGGTCCCCTGTGGTGAAGACGTGGCACATCCCTTTAAATTCCTACCAACCTGCACCTTGAAAGTTGCAAACTCTCATTCCCACAACCCAGTTCGCAGCTTTAATGCCAGAACTCCTTATTTAGAGCATAAAAGCATTTACGGTGAGCTTATATTTGGTTTTGTATTAATACTGTCTACGAGCATTGAGAGATTTACCACTTCATTGATGCTTGTTCTTTGTAATTAGACACAGCAGCCATACCACATATCAGCCTTTTTATCAGGTTAATCAAGGCATCTTCTGGTCTCCCCACTATGGTAGGCTTCTCACAGTGTTTATCTGCATGACCTGCTCTTATTTTAGCTGAAATTCAGCTGCTTTGGAGGTGAAGAATAAAAATGGGCGGCCTTTCTCCCCTTTCTCATACTTCTATCATTCCTTCCTCTGTCTCTTTCCCTCCTTTTCCTTGCCCTGTTCTGCCTTTGTCTCCTTGAAATTTGCCTTCCACCAAAGCTAAAGCAGCTTCTGGGTTTTAGGTTTCACACAACAGCGGTGATGAAACGTGCCAGACGAGCAGAGCCAGAGGAACAGCCCTGCTCTGTTTCATGCCTGGCACTGAGATGCCCCATCGCTGCACCTGATGGCGCAGGTACCATTTCCCAGCCGGGAAATGAAACACGCAGGTTGAGGGGAAAATATCGGTAGCTCACTGTGCTCACCCCCGTGGATTTGAAATCACAGCTGGGCTGTCCTTAGCCTCTGCTCCTTTTCTGATACGGAATAAAAGTTGGTTCAAACGGATTATACAACTTTTGATTCAGCCTTTTAACTATTGAATTAAAGCTAAAGAGCCTGCCAAGGGAGGCGGGGAAGCCAGATTGGAGGGGGAGGAGGTGAGAGGTGGGAGAGGGGGAAGCAGAGAGAAGAGTGTGGAAAGTCTTAAAGCCAAGAAACTTGAAGAAATGGCGGGGGGAGGAGTTAGTAAAAGAAGTAAGCGTTATTTTCAGATCATTCTCTCTGTAGTTGGCATTATTTTTAATTAGAAACTATTTTTTTTGGTATATACTGGAGAGAATTAGCTAATAAGCCATTGTCTTAGCCTCCCCCCCGCCCAAAGCCCCCCACAACAGTGAAGGGGCCTTTTCAAAATCGCAGCAGCGTTGTAGGGTAAACTCTGCTGGAGCAACATCCCTCCTTCTACAGCCAAAGCGGGTTGCTCTCGGCAGCATCCAGCCTCTGGCATCATCTCTGATAACCTGCCTGAAGCTTAGTGATAGCCTGGCACGACATGTGTACTCCCATGTCATCTCATGTGGAGACACATTCATTCCTGCTGAGTGCATTTCTGGAGACAGTAGCTAGAGGTCCAGTTCTGCTGTCTAATATTAGATATGGAGAAAACTTCCTAATGTTTTTGGCAGGCAAAGCCTGGCAAGAGCATTTCTGGCTCTCCCACTTCTCCATTCAACCCTCTTCAATAGTTTCTGTATCTGTTTGATTCATTTGGCTGTTAAATGAGTGAAGTGGTGGTACAAGGCTTGAAAGTTTCTTTATAACTGTCATCTTGATTAGGCTCATTTGCTGGAGTCAGTCGGAGCATCGGTAAACCATATATCCCAACAGATGATCCAGCTTGCTGTATTAAATTGAGACTAAATAATGTGTGTTATCGGTGTTTTCTAGCATGTGAGATCACAAATGAGTGTTTTATATATAATGGCATGGTTTAAATTTCCACAGAACCATATTGCTGATTGAAAGAAGGTGGATAAGACTGAGCTGGGATATAGCACACCATTTTAGTGCTGGAAACAAAAACACTTTAATTCAACGATTCAATTAAACTAAAGAAAGAACTTGGGTGAGTGGAATATAGATACTTCCATTTGGGACAGTACATGGGATAACACCTCTGCTACTGTCGTCTTAAGTAGTTTTAAAGATTGGGAATGACCATGACTTTCACTGATGTATGGTTTTCTGTTGGGTAAGAGCTAATTTTCAGATTGTTTTTTTAAGTCTTTTTTAAAAGCAAAAAGTTTAGATCTGAGCTTTTTGGCTTAAAATGTGGGACGTTTCACAATGACATTACTATGTGCAGAAACATCATGATGTTTGATAGCAGAGCACTGGAGAAGCAAGTTAGACCAGTTTGTTTCCTTACAGGAATTGAGAGGCCTGTGAGCCAAATGTAACTAATAACCATTGCACTCTGTAATGACAGTAGGGGAGGGGAATCTGTCCTTCTCTGTAAAATGATGTCTGATGAAGGAAACCCCTCTGCCACGGTCTTGTGGGAAAACCGTCTCCAACCTCAAATATACACTACTATTTAATGTAGTCAGAAGTTGTAGTAATATTGTTGAGTATTGCCCTACTATAAATGATAAATCGCAGTAAAACAGGCCCTTCCTAGAAGACAAGGTGCTTTCATGCCATTGCCTTTACCTGTGCGCTGCTTTGGTTCCAGTTTGTACTGGAAGTCATATCACTAAAAGAGGGAACTTGTTTCGTCGGAACCGGTCGTTAAGGCTGTGAGACAGTTCTTACTACTTCCAGCTTCAATATATAAGTTTCTCTGGCTCCCCTCGGCACTTTTGTCTAATGAAATGAAACCTTTCATTATTGCAAACCTGAGAAAATCATGATCTCTTTCAAGAAAATTCCGTGTTTATCCGGTTCAGCATATTCAGGTGTGATGGCAAACACGTTGCCCTCCCCTGCTTTGCCTCCAGTGTGGTTGCTTTTCACATTGTGCAGTGTGTATTTCATTACACGTTTTCCGAAGCCAAGATGAGAACAATTGCCAGCTTTTAATTCATGGGAATCCTCTACTGAAACCTGACATATTTAGAAAAAAAAAAAAAAGGCAAATTTGATCAATAACACCTTTGCACCTTGCAAGATAAAAAAAGAAGCTGAGGCAAACATCTTTCCCTTTTTAATTTTTATTTTAATGAACCTACTGAATAGGAATTTCTACTGAGAGCTGCACAAAGCATAGGTTGGTGATTGAATGAAAATGACCAGTGCAAAATCCCTGTACGGTGTATGCCGGTGCTTAGGCTGCTCACTCAGCCGTGCAGATTTTAGCCCTGTGTTGCTCCTGGTAAACGCTGTAAAGAAAGGTGGAAGGATAAGGATAGCAGAAGGATTTCTCCATTAGCTTTCTGACGTTCTTTTGATCAATAGCCCTGTCCTGCTGAACTGTTTTAGAGCAGAGGGTTGATGTCTGCCCGCTGCCTGCTGATGTCTGTTTGTTCCCGTCTCCTGCTTTGAGAGCAGCACAGGGGTGGAGGAGTTACTTCTGCATGTTTTGATATTCCTAATAACGAGCTGGGCTAAATGCATCTTCTAGATATCCGGATGCTATTGGAAAATTTGGCTTTAAATAAACAGAGCTCTCGTGAAATGGAATTAGGTCACTTCCTAAACCTTCTCATCCAGCATTACGCCCTGCATATAAAAAACCCCAAACGTGAAATTTAAAAATTGTCCCTGCAGGTTACGTGTTGTTGGGGGAGGTAGAACAGCCTTTGCATTTCTTCTCCACCATGTATTTAAGTTCAACATTTGTGGTAAAGACCTTCACAAGAGGAAAATCTATGGCTGCCTTCTGAACTTACTAGGTTTGGGCTAAAGCTGAGGTGTATAGGACTGTTGAAACTTTTAAGAAATCCATGGTATACAAATCAAAGCCCCATTGACTTTTGGTTATACTAGGTGCTTAAGGCCTAAATTCGCAACACAGACAAGTTTTCTTACGAAGCAGGAATCAGGGAAACATTACCTGTAACGTGTGTGTTATTCCTATATGCATTTTTAACTAATTTCTTCTGGTTCTCTGAGTTCGTTTCAGTGCAAGAAGATTGTGTCAGCAAATAATGAAAGCATGGTGAAAACACATTTCTGTTTTATAATCTCAGTTTTGTAAAGATGTGTTTAGATGAAAAAAAACCACAAAAAAACCAACACCACCAAACAACCCTCTAAAAAACAACCTGTGAAAATAACTTGCGGTGACAGGCACAGGGACAAGGGTGGGCTACATAACAGTTTTTGAAACCGCATAAACTCATTACAGTTCAGAATACTGTTACGCATGTGATTAACAGCAGTCTGTCAGACAGAAAGAAATAGCTATGGAACACCCCCCCATCTTTATTGTTATCAGAAGAACCCAGAATCAAAAGCAATTCAAGCATATACAAAGGTAATAAAACTGCTTAAAATCACTTTAGAGCGTTCATGATGGACTGGAAAGCAGGGGGACAGAGTGAGGAAGAGCTGCAAAAATAATAATAATGAAAAAAATGAATAGTAGCTTGACTCTTGGAAAGGCAAGGTGGTTTCTCTGAGATAGTCGCCCCTCTCCAGCACAGGAGGTGCAGAGGGGCTGTGGTGCCTGTTGCAACATGGCTGCAGAGACTGATTCCTCCTGGCACAGTTCTTCACACGGACAAATTTCTCCAGTATTGTGTGGGCGTGTGGAATTACAAGTGAAGAGAATGAGGAGGAGAGGGAGGAATTTTACCCTGAAAGATGTGAGAGATTTTACTTGTGCACGGGCTATAAGGTTGGGCCATCGCTTTTGAAGAAAGTGAGACTTTTGGGACTGTCAGATATGTTAGTGCCCCTTTGACAGCACTTTCTAACGGTTCAAGATACACTGTAGCTTAAACATTACATTTTCCTGCACAGTGAAATACACATGTGACCCAAGTAGCTTACAGAACCCTGAAATATGTTTCAGGTATGGAAACTGTGAGTGCTTAGACACGGTCATTTTTCTCTAAACATTAAGTCTCAACTCTCCGCACCGTGCAGGTGAGGAGCATCAGCTTATAGCCCACCTGGTACAATAATGGTTAGAGCCCGTCTCTGGTGTGCTTTCAATGTGTTGGGCTAAAAGGTCCAAATGTATAAATACTGAGCCTTTCAGGATCTGGGCTTTTTCTGACTTAGCTTTGTGTTCTCCATGTCAGCATAGGCAGTGCTGACCCTCAGATCCATCAGTCGTGTGACAGTCCTCCGAAACGGATGGTGCATGGGTGGATACAGCCTTTGCTAACAGACAAGCCTTATATTTGGTGAATACTAGATGTTTATAATTTTATGTACTAGATGTAATGCTAGATTAACAACATACATGCCTTAATGACAGGGGTTTTCCTGATTTTATAATTTAAAAGATTTTATAGTTTGAAGATAGAAGGGAAATACAAAAATGGTTACCTTCTCTGATAACTCCCACAAAGTCTGACAGTGAGTGCTTTACAGCCTAAATTACACAGAGCTGCACATCACTTTTGGTCAGAATTACACGTTTTGCTCACTTTAGTTTTAATGTAGAATTTACTCAACTCATCATAATCATTCTCGTAATATAAGACTGCATTATGATATTGCATTAAGATACGACCCTCCCCACCCTTCCCAGGCCAGAGGAAAATTTAGGCATGAGCCAAATCATTGACAGGAATCCAAATATTTAACCTGTTTTTTAGGTTTTACTATTTCTTAGTAATATAAGAGGGATGTTAATACTATTGCAAATTTTTTATATCCACAAACAAAAAATCAGTGAGCTGAGTTCTAGTTCACGTATTTTATACACCTTAAGGCGTATGTATGAGGTAGATCCTTCCGGTTATTGGAATAATATAGACAGAACTGTTGTCTGAGATGAGACGGTATGAAGTGCCACTCCAAATGGAGAAAGCAGTGGTATTGCCAAGTACTGGTGACAGAGTGGTAGAAGATACCCGGGAATGCTTAAATGGAGTAAACACAAGAAGCTGTCAGTTCTTTCCAAGAAACCTAGAAATGCCCCAGGTAAGTGCCTACAGCAAGTATGAGTCTTTTATGATAGTTATGTGCTGAATGACTACATTCAGCCAGCTAAGAAGCTCTCATCCACTTAAATTTATAGCCCCTTGTGAAGGCTTATCTGCGCGAACTTACGGTTTAACTTTATTCTTTAGCAACATTCATTCATCACATGAAGGAAAAGCCTAACAACGTGGGTCATTCTGAGTATCAATATATTATGAATTGACTGAAAATTGACAAAAACCAGAGCCAAGAACTTTCTGAAGGGAAACATTCAGCACTTCTGCTCCCCTCTGCAGGCATTCAAATCTGGCGCACGTGAGCAAAGGTAGGCTTGCTTATTCACTTATTCCTATCGCTGTGGACCAGAGGTAAGACAGGCACAGGTAGTAAGGCTATACTGATCATGATTTGGGGGAGATAAAAATAGGGTGTGGTTTCTCCATTGCCCAAACCCCACACAAATTTCCCAGTTTAGAAACTTAATGTCAGTGAAGCACATGGGAAAGCACCCACATCAGTCTTCCAAAAATGGATAGAAACTTTCCTGTGGCCGTTAATGCCAGGAACCAGGTGGGGATTTTTTTGTTTGTTTGTTTTTATCATCATCATCATCATCATCATCATCATCATCATCATCATATTTATTTATTTATTTATTTATTTAGTTAGTTAGTTAGTTATGGGGGTGAGCTGTAGTATCTTTGTAATCTTTAGAGAGTACTCCACATAAAGTAACTTCTACCATTGGCTGCTCCATATAAAGCCCTGCACTGCAGGTCACAAAAGGAAGAATATATATGGGCTTTGGTTCATTGTTCAGATTTCCATCTGCATGTACAGCATGAGTGGGTGTAAATCATCACAAATTCTGATTTGGTGAACAGTCTTGGAAAATCTACAGCTTTGTAAAAGGAACCTGTGAGTTGTTGACAGCCAGCTCTTTCTGGCACTTGATGGGGAAAAATCAAACAAAATCAAGACATTTGAGGGGATAGTATAATATGGTAGAATAATCAGCTCCTCTCCTAGTGACTGCTTAGCTTTTCTCTTAATAACTGGACTGATTTGTCTTTATGCTGGGGCAAATTCGTTGAGTTTGCACCAGGATGATGCAGCTGCTCATCAGCCATTGCTTTCATCCAGCAACACTAAGAGCAAGCCAAAATGAATGATAGCTTTAATTCCTTTATTCTGCAACCTGTGGATTCAGGATAGGAAAAATCGTTTATTGGCACAGCAGGTTTCACCTCTGGACTCATGTATTGGTTTAGATCACCAATGGATAAGTTTGTTGGTCCCTGTCTACCCATAGAATCATGAATGTTTGAGATGGAAAAGTATTATTAGTACATGTTTATCACCCTTGCCAAAGCAAAATTTTCCCCTATAAATCCCTAGCAGACATTTGCTACAACAGAAAGTACCACATAACTTGGCACATTGAAGTTTCTGTTCCGGAGTACTCCAGATGTGAAGAACTGCATATGTTGTGTTTGTGACAGAACATGTACCGGTATTCTAGGGTTGTCTTTACAGAAATAAGACTTCCTTGAGCAAAAGCCTGCAGGATTATGCCCTTGTGTTTTGAGGTTTGCTGTGTGGATGTGTGATAGGTTACACGATTTGGTACAAGTGTGGATCTGGTTAGTTTTATTAGTCTCTCCTTTTCATGAATGTCAAATTCAAAACAGAGATATGGGAGAAGTAATCCTCTGAAAATTCTTAAAATAAGGCAGCTTTCATAGTGTGACCTGGAAAAACAGCAAATATCCAAGGGACAGATTATTTTTTCTTTGCATATTATTTTTTTCTCGGGATTCATAAATCAAGAGCGACAGCAAGATAAAATGACAGGTTAACTACAGTTTTGGGTTTTTTCCCATCTCTCTGTTCTCTTCTTTGTTAGCTGGTTAGAATTTTTTCTTTTCTTTTCTATTTTTTTTAATGGTTTAATTATCTTTTCTTGATTTTATATACCAGATACACCACAATGCCATTTTTTTCCTACAGAATCATTTTAGAAATGGGAGTATATTGTTTGCATAACTAGATACAGAAAATTATTTGATTAGGTGATTAATCACCATTATTCACCTGAGGCCAAAATTCTGACAATTAAACCCACCTCTCGGCATGTGACTTCTGAAACTCAAAACCTTTCCAGCCTGCTTTTCAGAAGAGAAATTTTGTAAGCGCTTCTTACCTTCTGGGCATGGTTGGGACTGAGCAAGACTTTTCACTTCTGAGAAATACTCGCTAACATGTTTAAGCCCCTCTGATGTTTATAGTAAGCATTTCCACACTTTCTTATCTGTGATGATACGCTGGACTCTGGATGAATAGCAGGAAAATGTAAGGGCTGGTACACAGTACACGTACATCTACTGCAAAGAGAAGTTGGAGGTACAGCTATTTAGTTTTGCATGAAGTAATGCAATAGCTTCAGGAGAAGCAATTCGTGTAGCTTTGCCATAGACTTATCTGTTTCTGGATTGTTAAGGTGCCTGTATGGATAAACGCATTTAAGTGTATGGGAAAACGCATTTAAGGAAACTTGAAACCACCTTTCCCAACTTCTGCTACTGTATTATGAAAACCTATTCGCAAAATGATCTGCCACCTGTCATGTCCCTACTGTACAAAGCAGGATGACAAATATTTTATAAAATGAGCTTGAAAAGACGTCTGCAGGGACAGGACAGCCATCTCTTTTGTGTCCGTGAAATCTGCAAGTTTGGAAAAACTTGGCATCTATTTGACGCAACATCCAATTTAGCAACAAGTTGGGTGGTACCAACCCAAGGGGCACCATTTACACAAATTCTGTTACTCTGGTCTGTAGATCCTTCACTGTTTCAAAGCAGGTCTTACTGCACAGCAACTATTAAAATTAAGACCTTCTAGATGGTACCATAGGAAATCTTGAAGTAAGTCTTGCAAGACTCCCAGTTTTTATCATTTTTTTCAGTTCTTCTACACTTTCACTTCTTTTGTTGTAAAGCTAATCACAGTTCCACATGTATGTTGTCTCAATGACAATTAAGAATTAAACAACAAAACCTAGTGCATCATACGTTGTTTTGGGATTTAGTGTTCTAACAGAAGGGGGAAAAGTTCACTGCAGGTATATGGTATTCAGCAATCAATTATATTCTTAGATGGTATTAATGCATGACATATCTTTAAAAACAACAATTTATTTTTATTATTTTGTCTATGTGTTTATTGGTTTCTAATTAAAAAAAAATAAAAAGAAGTAAATGAAAAATGTTGGATTACTTCCCATTCCAACAGCAAAAGGAAAATAAACCCAATCTCCGCAACTGCAACATGAAGGGCCATATTATGTATTTATATACTACCGAACGGGGCTGCTTGGGTTCATTGACCCCAGTCTGGCTGGTGCTAAATGTACAGAAATAAATCCATCCCCAAAAGATTGCAATCAAAGGATAAAACAAGAAACAGATGGCTGGTCCTGCATGGGGAGTGTTAAAAATAAGAGGAAATTGACTGGCACAGTAGGCAGTGGTCTCGGCACACCAGCTGCTTAACCATGGACAATTTTTTTAAAGCATCATGGCAAAGGAGAATTTTTAAGGTTAGTTTTGAAATAGGAAGATGAAGTGGTTCTTCATGTTTACAGGCAGTCCTGTGTTCTTGTGGGCAGCTAGAATGAAAGCATGAAGGAAGTGTCTGTCGCTGGTTGGCTGTTGACATCTCAGTAGAGTAAGATATAACTGGGACATGGTTGGAGTGCAAGCTGATGATCACAGCAGGTTAAAGAAGGGGGAACTAAGTGGACTGCAAGGAAGGCGATGTTATCAAAGCAGTGGACTAGGTATAAATTTGGGAGAGTAATAAATCTCTAGTAGCTTTGAGTAGACACAACTGACTTCAGTGTTTACCTGGCCTTGATTAAAGCAGTCAAGGTGGAAGGGGAGAAACTGGAGAAAGCTGTTTACTGGCAAGATGTATAAGAAAAATCTGCTGGTAATCTGCTATGATCTGGTGTATATTTATGTAAAATATATAAAGCTCTGGAAAGTAGGCACCACAGAAGCAGCACTGCACCTTTGACTGTAGTCATACAAATGCCACCAGCAGTGTTATAAAGTACCACAGGATCAGGAGAAGACAGATATAAATCAAGGAAAATGATTAGCATGTTTCTAACCCTGACCTCTTTGTATGCAACTTAAAAAAATAATAATCTTGTTCTAAACTTGTATTTTTTGTGGAGATCCACTAAACTTTTTTGTTGTTTTGCTTTGCCTTAGAGCTTTTTCCCTGGGAAGGGACTACCTAACCCTTTGTTGTTCCAGCACATGGCACAGGAAGATGTTTGCCTGAGAATCCAGCAGCTACACAGAACTGGGTCAGGTAGCTTGAACTATTTTTAAAATTATAATCTTCTTTTTCCTTCAGTTCTGCTACTTCCAGGATGTATTACAGTCCGTTTTAGTAGTAAACTGGCTTATTTCACTCAGTGCTGTATAGACTTAATTCTCTGGAAGAAAAAAAAAAAAAAAAAGAAAAAAAATGTGCTTCAGAAGTCTGAAATACCCAGATCCCTCCTAATTGGTGAAAGAGAATGCTGAGTATGGATGGCAGATGTTTGCTTAATTAATATCCTACTGGGTTAATCAGCAGAACCTTGGGAGCTGCTATGAGACTTTTGATGTGTTCAGAGAATCCAAGCCTTGATCTATAGACTTTAAACTTGTACTCATAACTGCTCTAGCTATTTGCCTATGTGATACTTGCAAATAGTAGAGAGTCTTCAGTCAGAAGTTGTCTTTCGTACAATCTAATTCTGTGAACATTTCAATGACATTTGTGTTCAAAATTTACAGTAAATCTTGCATGCAAATTGAGCTTCTCTCTAAATTTGAGATTTCTTACAGGTTTTAAAAAATTGACTTATTCACAGTTCAGAATGTTTGCCTTTCAATCTCCTAAGAACTCAATACACTATTTTTAATTTTGTGAAGTCTGTGTTTTACCATAAGTAGGTTTGATACTCAGAAAATTTGTCACGGACCTAATGGCACTCATTAGAACCGCATGTGTTCTCACTGAAAATAGAGCTAAGTCAGGAGGAGAAATTGCAATCTCTCTAACTTTCACAAGCTGAAAACTTGGGAAAAGGCAGTCATTTATAAGGTTTTTGTTTTCACATAAGTCTTTCTGTGTCTTCTGAAAGATAAAAATTTGAACTTTTCACTAAAATGACAATGAAATGGGATGAAGAAAGATTTTTCCATTTCTCCTTTTGAATGTCTCATTTCGCAAATACCCATATTATAAACATTCAAATTTTAATCAATTAGCATCTTCTGGAAAATGCTGGAGGCACATCCCCACAAACTCTACTTATAATCTTCCTTATACAGCTGCATATGGAAAGGGGTGAGGGAGGACAGAGTGGGGAAAGCTGCAGAAAAACTGCTTTTGTACCCAAGTTAGCAATGGCTTCCAACTGCAGTAAAACACCCGTGGGGTTAAAAAGTGTCATTGGAGAGCTTCACATTTCCACAAATGACAGGAGCTCATTTTGTGGCTTGGATTAATCTCCCTTTCTTTTTCCCCCTCTATGTTCTACCACACTTCCCTAATCAAATCCTCAGCCTGTCCTATGAAATCTACCAAGATACTTCAGTATATGTTCGTATGCTGCTGCATGACACAATGGTACGAAAAAGCAGAATTTGGCTCTTATCTAGGTCATTGTTTCTTCTTGGAGCAAACTCATACCCGTAACTAAACTCTCTGGAGAGAGGGACAGGGCAAAAGGGGAGAACGTGCCACAGCAGGACGATAAAAGAGGGGCAGTGCAGAACCCTCTCTCTGAACAGTTCAGCCTTACTTTACCTTACACAGGGGGTTTAAATAAGGGATCTAATCTAGTATTATTTATTTTTTTCTAGTGGGTACCTCTTCTGCTTGTCTTGTGGAATATGTTCCACAGAGTGAACCTCCACCAAGCAGAAGAGAGGCTGAACCCCCACTTCCCTTCTTCATCCAGCTTTTACTCTTCTGAGTTGCATCATTTATGTCTTGGAAACTTCGGCAACTGCAAAGTGGAGGAAAAACTTGCCCTCAGTGAGTAGGAAGTAGAAATAAATGTTATACTAACCAAAAGGGTGTTTTTGGAAGGACGTGCCACCTACAATAATAGGGAAGAATATTGGTTGTCACTGGCTCGCCTTATTATTTTAAGATGTTCTTTGCTCTTTTCCTCACTAGCTCACATCCCACTAGCTGTTTACAGTTATTTCACACATCTTATGCCAGCCTTATGCCATTCATTCTGTTGGGACCTGCTTGAAACCTCCTCCAAAACTTACTGCTATAGATTTTTTTTTGAAGAAAATTCTTAGCTCCTGCCCATCAAAACTGATTCCCCTACAGGCAAAAAAAAATTACGTCATTTAGTATATAAAACATGTCAATGATTATGCAAGATCTTGGTACTACTCTTGTTCCCTCTGTTCCTCCTATCTGTTAACAGCAGTCAGATTTCTAAACTTTGCTTGCTAAGTAGGCACTTAGTTTGGGACTATAGACCCAGTTCTTCCTTGATTTAAGATCACTTTTTCCTACCGTAATACATTTATTCTCCAATATGCCCCTTTATAGGCAGTGACACCAGGGATGAAGGTAAGCTCCGGCTGTCATCTTCACCCGTGTCGTGTTCAGTAAACACAGATCTCAGTTCCTAAAGAGAGGGTGTCCTCATCTCCCATTTAAGTGCGTATGACTGAAGGCATTCTTTAGCGCTTAGATCCATGCATTGCAGGGCAGGATTAATCCTGTTATGAACGTTGATATTGCGTCATTGGGGGTGGGATGGGGTAGATTCTTCCAGTACAGTAACTAATGAAGAAACAAAACGGAATGCTCTACAGCGCTCAAGTAAACCAGAAATATTTTCTCCAACTGGCTTGAAAAGATGTAACAATTCAGCGTATGATTTTAATTAATGTCCATGTAACTAAAAATGTGTTTAATTCACAATAGCATTACAAGAAAACATATTGACATCTAATTATGGATCATAGAATTTGCTGCGGAGAAACTGTAGTGCATCTGTTCAATGAAACACAATCATGGAGAATGCTAAATGGCAAAATATAATGAAAATGTGAACCAATACACAAATGAGGCCATTAAATACATCAGTGTGAGACAAAGTGGGGATATTCAAGAGAAGAGCTCATGCATAGGGTTTGGTAGATAATACAAAGTAATATTGTCTAGTAAGAGTTTTTTACTTATTATTTTCTTGTGAATAGCAGGATTTCAGCTGCTGGGGTTTCTCAAAGGAGACTGTTATTTCCAAGTTAACATGAAAATGCTCGATGTTTAGCTGACAATTGGCAAAATAATGCTCATGACTTCTCACAGTAAATGCTTCGTTTGTTGCAGTTATTTTGTCAGCTCTTGTGTTAGTGTCTTTCCTCCTAAATACCAGTTTTACCTTACCAAGCTGATTTCACTATCCTTACACTATACCCTTCATAGTGAAAGTCGGATTGGAATCTTAAAACCAAAACTAAAAATTACCTACCTATTTTTTCACAAATCACGATAGTTAAGAACTAAACTGAACTAGATGCTGCAGCAAGGAACACTACTGCTTGGACAAGCTGCTAAAACACTCAAGCTTGAAATATCTTTTAATCATCTATTTCAAGTCTCCTCTTGCCCATGTCTTCTTTTGCCATATTCATAGTCAAAAGGGGTTCATAGAAACCTACGGAATGAGATTGCAAAAGGAAAGTTTTCAAGTAGAATCACTTTTGGATGATTTCTACCAGCATTAATATTTGGATTACTAAACAACAATATACAGAGAAAAATATGTTTTAACTTCATCGTATAGGATCACTTGCTCCTGAAATCTCTGCTTATTCATCAAGGAACAAAATTATCATGCAAGATAGGAGCCAATTGCAACTCAGCTAATGAGCTTAAGGAGCTAGCCTTTTAGTAATGAAAACAAAACAGATGACTCCATCTTTTAATTTTGAAAAATACATACATTGAAAAGACCTTTAATCCTGCTGCTATAGAGATATTTGCTTTAATCTGATGATGCAGAACCTTACATTAAATTAGGTATTAGAAGGTGCTTAGTCAGGTGTACATGTAGCTTCCAACCTGGTAACTGAATGCCTTATGCAGAGTCATTACACAACACAAATATCCTCAATTACACCACTAGCAGAAATACAGCTTCTGGGCTGGAAAAGATTAGAGTTGATTAAGCTGCCTGTTGTTCCCCTTAGTCTATCAACCTAAATAAGACAGTGATTAGATTGCCATCAGCTCCAAACAAACCATTTGGACAGATACATTATTCCCAGTTGTGCTTTCAGTGAAATAAAACCATATATGCTGAAATGGTGGACAAATTTCTCTCTCCCTTTGCAGTTAGAATTACATTGAACATTTTGGCCTGCAACACATGCTTCAGTGGGTGCCTTTTTTCTCTTCAGAGCACAATGATGTGTGTGATCCACTAGGTAATCATTGTACACCTGCAAGAAATTCAGCACCACAGCTGATCCTCTCCATTTCCTTCCACCTCTTCCCATCTGCTGCAATATAGCTTTCATTTTGTAGACTATTGCTCAAATACTGGAACAGCTGAATAGCTATATATCCTTTTAGTTAAATGTCCTTGGGGAAAAAATCCAGAAGTGTACCTCAGGAATACCTGAGTAGCCCCTGATGACGTTGATTGCAGACAGTTTTTGACCCTGTCCCACATGATTTCCTGGTCTTTAAATTGGGGAGACATGGATTTGACAAATGGACCACTCATTGGATAAAGAATTGGCTGGACGGTCGCACTCAAGGAGTTGTGGTCAATGGCTCGATGTCCAAGTAGAGACGAGTGATGAGTGGCATACCTCAGGGGTTGGTACTGGCACAGGTGCTGTTCAACATCTTTGCTGGTGACGTGGACAGTGGGATGGAGTGTACCCTCAGCAAGTGTGCTGACGACACCAAGCTGTGTGGAGCATTTGACACGCTGGAGAGGAGGGATGACATCCAGAGAGACCTGGACAGGTTGGAGAGGTGGGCCCATGCTAACTTCATGAAGTTCAACAAAGCCAAGTGCAAGGTCCTACATCTGGGTCGGGGCAATCCCATGCACAACTATAGGCTGGATGGAGAATGGATTGAGAGCAGCCCTGAGGAGAAGGACCTGGGGGTGCTGATTGATGAGAAGCTCAATGTGAACCGGCAATGTGCAATCACAGCCCAGAAGGCCAACCATATCCTGGACTGCATCAAAAGCAGCATGGCCAGGAGGGTGAGGGAGGTGACTCTGTCCCTCTACTCTGCTCTGGTGAGACCCCACCTGGAGTACTGCATCCAGCTCTGGAGCCCCCAACATAGAAAAGACATGGCCCTGTTGGATCAGGTCCAGAGGAGAGCCACGAGGATGATCCGAGGGCAGGAGCACCTCTCCTATGAGGATAGGTTGAGAGAGTTGGGGTTGTTCAGCCTGGAGAAGAGAAGGCTCCGGGGATACCTTTTTGTGGCCTTCCAGTCCCTAAAGGGGCTACAGGAGAGCTGGGGAAGGACTTTTTACAAGGGCATGAAGTGATAGGAGGAGGGAGAATAGTTTTAACTGGAAGAGGGGAGATTTAGATTAGATATTAGGAAAAAAAATTCACTCTGAGGGTCCTGAGTCCCTGGCCCAGGTTGCCCAGAGAAGCTGTGGCTGCCCCATCCCTGGAGGTGTTCAAGGCGAGGTTGGATGGGGCTTTGAGCAACCTGGGCTTGTGGGACGTGTCCCTGCCCAGGGCAGGGGGGTTGGAACCAGATGATCTTTTATGTCCCTTCCAACCTAAACCATTCTATGATTCTGGGATTCTATGATTTCAGTGATTTTCCTCTGAATTAGTTGTTTAGTCTTTGAAGTAATAAAAGAAGGGATTTCAGGGCTTTTGACACTCAGTCGAACGCATTGAGTGATAAAATCTCAGCTTTCAGGAGTGTATCTACTGCCCCACACTAATAAATGGCCCAGTACCAGGTAGAAACTCTGAACCTGTTGCAAAACATGACCAAGAACTTTCCACTTAGTTGCTGAAGTCACATCAGGTCTCCTCAGGATTTGGCTTTGCAGTCCAGGCAATGCAGGCAAGTTCCTGACACGTAAAGATCTCTCGGTTTTCATGGAAAATGGTGCGAAAGTATTGTGTGCAGTGTCAGAGTCACTAAAAGCCAGGGTTCACTGACCTAGTCCATAGATTGGATCATTGCTGAATATTTTGAAAAATTTACAGAAAAGACTTGAGGCAGACTTATTTGTCACATAGCATGGCGAAATTTAGGCAGTTTTGAAGTTAAAAGTATTCTGTCTTGAACTATTTTTTTTTCCACACAAGACATTGTCCAAAAAATAGAATATACCTTGAAGACACATCATAAATAATGCTCTGTGAATAAGCCCCCTTTCCAGACATGATAAAAGCCTCTGGGAAATGCTCCTCTGGACAAAATACCCCAAAAGGGCTTTAGGAAATAAAAAAGACTGCCGGTTTATTTAAAATACCAATAAGTGATTGTACCTCTAGCAAATATTTTATTTTTAAGCAAAATCCTTGATCAAATCACTGCTGTTTTCTGTACCTTTAAGCTGACTTTATGATCCCAAGAGATGTACAAGTCATGTAAGTTACTCTACAGTAGTTTTCAAAGTAGATCCCAAAGACCTTTCTTAAATTAGATGTACTCATTTTTGAAAATATGTTAGTTCATAAAGAGTGGCTTTTCCATATGCATTTTGCTTCCAATGGAAAAACAGACCTAGTTTTCAAAAAAGGATTTTGTCTAGTAAGGCAGTCTTCTCTTCTAGTGGAAAGGAGCCTGCTTGAAGCAAAAAAATCCATTTGCTGTGTTTAAACAGCACATGAGCATTTTTTGCAAACTTTTATTTGCAAAATTTTATTTTTATTTGCATTTTTAGCCAAAAAAATCTGCTATTGGAAATCCTATAAAAAAACATTTGAAAAGCAAAAAACTTTCTGATTGAAACAGCTAAAAAATGCATTAAACATTGACACAGGGAACACCTGTTATTAAGTCCTACCCTCTCACCCTTCCTTTAGTATTTTAGGCAGAGAGAAACTTAATGTCTCTGTGGACCTCTGGTATCAAATCTACCACATCACTGACAAGTATATTCTGCATCGAGTCTTATCAGAGCTCTCTGAGAGCAATTCCTGCTGAGCCCTCAGCTGCAATTGCATCTTCTGGTCACAAATGCATAGTTAACTTTGACGTCTACCTTAGAGGATAAAGGTCAGAAACTTAGTCCTGCATGCAGATGGATTAAAGCATTTCTGGCTGTTGCTACATCCCTGGGAAAGCAGGAGGAGCTCTGAAAGAGCCCCTAGACATCATGGTGATAAGCGTGCTTGTAATGAATGGATCGAGGAATTACAAACATTACTGGAAGGAATTAATGTTGTGCAACTTTTATCAGATCCTCTGGAGGGGATAAAGAAGCTGGTAGAAGTCATGTTGAAAGCCAGCAGAAGAAAGGAGTGCTCATAACGTGTATCTGAGCTATGGAAGTCTTTGCCAAAGCAGTGTGTGAAAGCTGAGACAACAAGCAACCAAAGGAAATCTGTAGAGGTTCAGGCAATAGCAATCCACTGGAGTTTACCGACTAAGTAAAGGCCACATGTTGCTCAAGAAGACCCAGAGCTGAAAAGGTCTGGAGGCTGAAAAAGTGTTAAGGGCAATGTTGCGTATTCCTCGTACTAAGTGTTCCTCTGCAGTTGCTTCTGATTGCCATTGGAAACGTGCTGCTGAGCAAGATGAACCTGTGGTCTGATCTAGAAATGCTTTTCTTGTACGTTTGTTTTCAGTGCGTCTTCTCTGTCTGCATGCATAACTTAATGAGTTTTTAGCTAACTACCTCTTTTCTCCCACCAGTGCAGTACAGTCAATATAAAAACAGCTACTCAAATTCCTCGCTCTCACTGTTTTAATTGCCTCAAACTGACATTAGTAATCAAGATGGATGATGTAGAAAGACGTAGGGCAAACAAATGGATTCTTTTTCTTTTTCTTTTTTTTTTTTTAAAACAGTAGGCATAAAGGCAATAGTAGCATACTAATCCCTTACTTTTGAGGTGTTTTCCACAGTGGTGCCTGTAACATTGGATGCTGATACAGGATTCGGCTGCAAGATGCTTTCTAATTCAGCCATTAGACTTTTTCATTATTCTGGTTTCTCATTGTAATGTCAGCTGAGAACTGCCAGCTGAAGGTTCCTGTATCAGTTTAGAATAGGGAGGGAAGTATGTCATCGAAGGGACAACTGGTATCCCAAGGATTTTAGCAACTGTAAATTAGTGTCTTCTGAAGAATTCAAACATTTGATTACCGTGTCATCTTGAATTCAAGTATGCTGCATTTGCTGTGTTTAATCAGAATTCCCGTGGAAATTTAAGACTTCATCTCATTTCTTCTACTTCAGATTCATAATTTCCTGTCTTGAAAGACTTTCTTTTTTATCCTGTAGTTGTTGTTTTTATATTATTAGTTATCAGCAACACCTTTTCTCATTGCTGTGCTATTTTGAGTTGCGATAGTGCAAGAACGTGTGTTGTACATTTGATATATCGAAGGCACTCACTTTCCTGAAGGCTGGTGGGTCATACAAGGAAAGATTTCAATGGATGAGCATACGCATGATGTAGTGGAGAAGATTTACAGAAACAGTATTCTTGAATTATGCAACCTATCTAAACTGCACCTCTGTTTCAAGACCTTCACTGAGATCCCTGCATAATCCACCTTTGCTGCATGGCATGTTGAGTCAAATCAATTTTGCAACCTCTGGGCATAGAGAAAAGTATAAAATGGAAGTAGTTGCCAGCCGAACTCGAGTTACTACATTTTACTTGAAATTGGAAGAGCTGCAGGTGAGTAGGGGTCACTGAGATTACTTCATGAAACAAGAGAACGAAGGATTATTGTTTTCCAAATACTTCCATTTAATGTCTTCTGCAGACACTGAGAGAACGGAAACATGAAACAAGATGGATAATGCTCCATCAGCACTGATGAACTACTGGTTATGAGTTGACCTGAATACTTGTTTCGGGGGATTTGATAAAATGGACTGAATTGAAGATGGAAATTACTACAAGAGGGTAATGATTTATTAGAGCTCACATGACACATGGGACAGATTTTGTTCTTTTTACTGGAAAGCAAGAATACGACTCATAACTTACATAATAAATTGAAATGAAGTATATCTGTCGGGGAACTATTGCCTGAAAACAGGTTTTGAGATAGGGTCTTAGCCTTGTAACTTCAGATTGAGGGACAAGAGAGGAACAGCACTGCAGAAGACAGAGAAAAGCTGTGATGTGCAGTGTGGTGGGCTCGTGGGATGTATTTCAGTGCAATGGTCATTCCTAGTGAGCTACATGCTAGGAAGTATGCCCACCTTGTGGAAAGACAGGAGTGACTAACGTAACTGAGAGTAAGGGTAACATTTTGAATGCTATTCTGATCTTTTTTTTTTATTATTGACTATTGGTATATATTGTAGCATCTCTATGGGCAGAGCAGCATCTGTTAATATGACTTCTAAGAAAAGATTTTATATTTATTTTATGTATGTTTACAAATACTTACATATAGTAAAATCTGAAATAGGGAGGATGTACAGAAGCATAGGATTGTTAACAGATTAGTGCACGCTACCAGGGAACTGTACTGGGTAAAGAGAGAGTGCCTAAAAGCAGGTGGGAGACCTTGCTTGAAGAGATGTGCATGAATTGGATTGTATATGTGCACTAACCTGTGCTATGAATATGAATAGGTAAATTACTTGTGGTTTCTGTAGGATGAACATTAGGGACAATATATTTCCTTTTGATATGGAAGCAATAATTTCTGCCTGTTTCTTCTGAATCTGTTGTTGGGCTTGCTTAGGGGAAAGAAATGCTGCAGAGTTGATGGGAGATGTGGAACCTTGCACACAAAGCACTGTCCTCTCACAGCTCCATTTTTATTCAGCCTTATCTTGCTGCATCATCACTGGTCAAATGTGTCAACTTCTGACATCTCTTGCGTTTTTATTCCTGTGACAATTCCCATGCTGCATCTGATTTAGGACTCTCTTTGGCTGAAACACCTCTAAAAAAATTAGCCTTATTTTGACTGAAATGCATAAAGTGAAAATCCCTCTTGTGAAAACTTACAACCTCATGAAAAAGCCCATAATTTATAACTATCCCCACAAGTTTATCTTTGCCTGGATGCTGATTCCAGGAGTTAGAAGGGGCTCATCCTTCTGGCATCTCTGCGAGGTTAATATCCCTTTTATACTCTTTTTCTTACCTTCCACCCACCTGTCTGTAGCCGGCATTTGCCACGTCTTCTCCTTAAAACACAAGCTCTGTGTGTCCAGCAGCCACTCTCCAGCCTGGGTGAGGTGTTTCTTTCACCTCACACCTCTCAAGGGATACATTAGGCTCAATCAAAGATCGTGGGTCGCTGGATATGCGAGCCAAAATCTTACAAAGACAGGTTTCTGATCAGTCACAGCATTTTTGATTAGAGCAGAGAGCAGGGTGTCAGCAGGGGTTACACAGGATAAATTTATTTAGATGCCAGCCTGGCATCACCTTGAGGCTTCAAGTGATTTAACAATCTACCTGTGAAAAGGATGCAACAAGGGAAATCAATTTAATTAAAGATTTATTTGACAAGCAAGGGAAATGTTTAGATTTTGAACAAGCAAAAAAAAAAAAAGTTAATTTCTAAATACTTGCTATTATCTGTGAATTCATAGCTTTACATGATATTTTTCATAAAAGATACCTCAAGCGACAGACGAAAAAATGCTGATCAATCATTCAAGCAATTCTTCTTCCCAGTAGACCCTAAAAAATGTTGTCATGAATCAATCAATTCTTTTCCATCTTACTTTTGTAGATGATGTCTGAAATGTAAGAAAATTGGGTTATAGACCTTAGGTTAGATTGGAATGATACTAATTGGAGCTCATTATGGTCTAATATAAATGCTAATCTTATAAATATTAAAGAGTCAAATCTATCTTAATGTATTACACAGTACTTACATTACCTTCAAAAGAGTCGGCTTCATATCAACAGAGTGGAAACTCCGGTTGTCAAAGTTATAGAGGAACTTTTTGAAACGAGCCATCAATGTCCATAATTAAAAAACCTCTGGTCAGGCACAAGGAGAACTGTAGGCCAAAATGGTTTGTTTTTAACCCCAAGTTGAATGTTGAATTTATTACCCTGCCCGCAAGCCTATTCTTTGATGATTTCCAGGGATCTGTTTGCTTGATGTCAAAAATTCCACTGTTTTTTGTACAAATTGTCTGTTGAAAAGTTGGCCATGTCACACCTAAGCTATCATCTGGTGGGAAACAACTCAATTTTTGGCACACATTGAGAGTCACTGATTGCTTGTAACAAAATTATGTTTGTTATATGTAGAGGAACACAGAGCTATATTTTTATCCCTTTTGGTCTTTTTCTGTGCAGTATAGTTAGGTGACCAGAAAGTCTGGTCATGCTGCTATATTTTGTGCTCCATGATGGCAAGAAAACCTAACTTTGTCTCTACCTTTTACTTCCCAACCCTTAAAATCTACCTGTTCTTCTCCCTAAAATTGCAGAAATGTGTACTTGTACATTGGTAAGGGCAATTCACTGTAATCTGAACTCTGAGGAAAAAAGAGAAGATATTGTGTGTTTGTCTCCTTCAAGCATTTTCTCTGTAAAACCAAAAAAATTATTTGCCTTATAGGAGGAAAGAGATCATGTGAGTGAGTTAAAAGATAGGAGGTTGATGGAGGCGACCATGTAGGATTTACTTATGGGAACAGTGTGGGGGGAGAGGGAGCGTTTGGAGGATGGAGGAGAGAGCATTGTGCTCTAATTGTAAAATTAAAGTAATTAGTTGGAAGAACAGAGTCATGGGCTCTCGGCCCCAAACCAGAAAATCTATTTAACATCTGTGCACCAGTATGCTTCTAAACAAAGCACGGAAATTGGTGTTGAAACGTGCATGTAACCCCAAACAGGCTGTTTTTTCTGACTACTTCTTAAAATTGTGACATCTCCACTTCTCTTTATTTCCTTTTACCGTTAGTGATAGAGTAGCCCATAAATACCTTTCCCAGGAAACCTAAATTAATATTTCACACTGAATTATCTATCCACACTTTTTCGCCTGATCACAGGTTCCTCAAATCTTTTATTCAAATTTGGTTGGAAACTTTTTTCTCTCTGTGGACAATGAGTGAGCATCTTGAGAGTATTCAATAGTGACTTGGTATTCAAACATACTTATTAATATTAGCTAACTGTATCCTGGGCTGCATCAAAAGAAGCATGGCCAGCAGGGCGAGGGAGGGGATTCTGCCCCTCCACTCCACTCTCGTGAGACCGCACCTGGAATATTGCATCCAGCTCTGGAGCCCTCAACATAAGAATGACGTGGACCTGTTGAAGCGGTTCAGAGTAGGCCACGAAGATCATCAGAGGGCTGGAGCACCTCTGCTATGAGGTCAGGCTAAGAGAGTTGGGGTTGTTCAGCCTGGAGAAGAGAAGGCTCCAGGGAGACCTTAGAGCCCCTTCCACTATCTGAAGGGGGCCTGCAAGAAAGCAGGAGATGAACTTTCTACAAGGGCATGTAGTGATAGGATGAGGGGGAATGGCTTTAAACTGGAAGAGGGGAGATTTAGATTAGATATTAGGAAAAAAATTCACTCTGAGGGTGGTGAGGCACTGGAACAAGTTGCCCAGGGAAGTTGTGGAGGTGTTCCCTGGAGGTGTTCAAGGCCAGGTTGGACGGGGTTTTGAGCAACCTGGTCTAGTGGGAGGTGTCCCTGCCCAGGGCAGGGTGGTTGGAACTAGGTGATCTTTAATGTCCCTTCCAACCTAAACCATTCTATGATTCTAATTATGTAAGATCAAAAAAAAAAAAAAAAAAGTTAAGGAAACCCCCAAACATCTCTGCCTATAGAAGGAATAAAGTGGCTACTTTACTCCTCACTTTAGCAGTGGTTACAACAAATAACTCACAGGATGATAGAAGAAAATCTAATGCAGACAATTAATGATACTTTTGTCGGTTTTTGATTCTTTTTTTGTTTTCTCTTGTCAAAAAACTTCATCAAGTTGGGGGATTTTCTCTGCCTTATAGTTGGCTATGATCTTTTAGCTCTTAATACAACCAAAAAGCTAGGTATTAAGATGACAAACTCAAGCATTTGGAATAATTGTCAACGATATCTGTTCAGACTCCTTGTACCTATAATCTGCATAATATTTATTCACAATGCTATAATACTAATTCTTGGCTTCACTGGCATGGTTTCTAGGTTATTGGTAGTGTTGAAGTCCTTTGGTTATATCACTGCGTTCGTGAAATAATAAATGAGTGAAATTTGTTGTTTTGTATGTAAGAAATATATTTGTTTTGCATTGCATTAGACAGGTATTTTCCAACTTGAGAAGCTGGGCTCAGGGCTGCTGGGTTCTCAGGCATTTCACAGCCTCCTCTTCTCACCACTCCACGGTTATCTTTTCCCCCAGCCACCAGAAGTTTGCATCCTGACCTAATGCTTGCCATGGCTCTGCTGTGGGCCCTGGGTCCCTCTGAAGAAGATATTCACCCTGGCCCATCACACTGCTGCAGCAACTTCCTTCCCCACTTTGTCTTTATGCACCTCTGCAAACAGGGAGGTAGAGATGGCGCAGACGGATGTCCTGCCAAAAATGGAAACAGAAGGCATGCAACCTAGTCCAAGGCACTGAATGCACTGACTCCTGCCCACTTACTCAAAAGTTCAAAATAAACCTCACACGCTTCATACCAGTGCTATAAAAGAGGGGAGGAAGAAGAAAGGGGAAAACAGGCACGGTCAAGTGGCATCTGCTTAGGGCTGCTGTTCACCCCAGCTTCCTCATCCTCCCCTCCCCACGATGGGCACATTTCATGCGACAAAACGTGCTCCCTTTTTTGAGAAGTTATCTTGTTTTCTGGTGATCTGAAATCACTGTGGCCAGTGGTAAACATAAACCAGTGGAATTTATTAATTCCAAATTCAGGAAACAGTTTGTCTTCTGCTGCACACCACATAGCTAGCCACTTGCCACTACACCAAAAGATTTTCCTGCTGTAGTCGTTCTCTATAGAGAGATTTTATTTGGACTTTGTCTTCTCTATCCATATTGTATTAAAAAAAAAAGATGAGAAAAGAGGGAAGGGAAGGGAAGGGAAGGGAAGGGAAGGGAAGGGAAGGGAAGGGAAGGGAAGGGAAGGGAAGGGAAGGGACGGGAAGGGAAGGGAAGGGAAGGGAAGGGAAGGGAAGGGAAGGGAAGGGAAGGGAAGGGAAGGGAAGGGAAGGGAAGGGAAGGGAAGGGAAGGGAAGGGAAGGGAAGGGAAGGGAAGGGAAGGGAAGGGAAGGGAAGGGAAGGGAAGGGAAGGGAAGGGAAGGGAAGGGAAGGGAAGGGAAGGGAAGGGAAGGGAAGGGAAGGGAAGGGAAGGGAAGGGAAGGGAAGGGAAGGGAAGGGAAGGGAAGGGAAGGGACTATTGAGTTTTCGTGTGAAAAAAAGGGCTGCAAAACTTGGTCAGAAAATTACTGTGTGCACAAAATAAATTTTCTAAGGTAAATATTAGAATAAGCTATGATATTTTAAAGGGTTTTTTTTGTTTAAAATAAATGACATTTCAGTTAAAACCTATATGAAAATCTCTCCTTGTTCATACCCTATGCCGCTCTTTACAGAGAACTTTTTCTCGCAGTAGGTGGGGAGTTGGGAGAGTAAGAACTGAAAGTGTTTAACTAGGGGGAAAAGAATCATTGTCTTGTCAAAGCTTTTAGCAAAGTGAAGAAAATGGAGGGAAAAGAGCCTAAGAGATAGCTTTTTAACTTTTGCAAGGACATGAAAAAGAGAAAAAGGCTCTGAAGTTGTATTTTTCCTTCTTTTCCTTCTTTATTTTTGCAAAATAACCTTGAATGCAAAAACTCCTATTTCACCCAGATTCATTACATACATTAACATGTAGTTTATGAAATCTGAGCTCTCCATGAATTTAACAGACATACACTACCAGTATGCATTCTTGTTTTTTCCTTAGCGCTCAGTAGACTAGAGGACGTGCACACTGCTTCACTTGTGAAATACAGGTAGTTCAATAATCAGAAAGGTTTTTATTATTTTCAATACTTACATATATGGATATACTGTATCCTGACATTTGTACCAAGTACAGGAACTGCTAGGGAAGCCCTAGAGAAATTTATACCTTAGATATTAACTAAATTAATATCTTACAGACTTAAAAAATGATTTGACTAGTATTTTCCCTCTTAGAATGAGACTGCTACAAGAAGTGAGGATAGCACTTGATGTGTTACTATTTGTTGTGAAGTGATTTAATAAATGTTTAAATAACTCACTGCTGCTGTCAGTGCTTTTTCGTAAGAAGCTATAGCCTGGAAGACTTTCATGTGTGTGGTCCTGCACCTTAAAAGAGAGTGCCCCAGACACAAGCCACTTTTCTGCTTCAGCTATATAGTGGTGTGTGATCTTTTTTTCTCCCTCCTAAATGTCTGTTTTAATTTTGCAGTGGCGAAAAATTGCAGCTAGTTTAAAGTCACCTACCATGAAACCCATATGATGCATGCATCAGGTCCTTGAAGCCAATGACTGTGCTACAGATCTACTACCACTCTGCAGTATTTTCTTGATGTAGCCTTGGATGATAAAAGATTTATTTGGGTGAATTCACAGTGACCTAAATTTTGAAGTAGGATGTATTTTTATGATTGACTTCTAAAATGCCACAAAACTTAATGTTGATACAAGTTTTTGCAGGAAACAAATTTCTTCCCTGTAGGCTTTACATTAAGCTGTAGCATGCAGTAGGTCTAGGAGTCAAATGTGGAGTTACATCTACCTTGACATCCATCCTGTTACTTCTTAGCATAAAATGTTTTTCAACAGAAAACAGATGCTTAAATTATTCCCTCAAACGAGAGGGAGCTAGTAGTAAAGCTTTAAGTTAATGTATTTAAGCTTTATACTATGGGTATTGTCGAATAAAATTAAGGCTGAGAAATACTAAAAAAAAATCCCGATTAACTTTTAAAGGAAGCGATCAAAACCAGAGATGCTCATTGGTTTTGGGGTCACCCAAGCTGAGATGCTTACAATCTGTTTTTCTGTGATTAGCCTATGTTCAGAGCACAGCTCCTCTCCACTCCAACGGGAGCTCCTACCCAGACACTCTGTCTTCTTCCTCAAAATAATTTTTCTTCCCCGTGACAGATCTTAGCTGAGCTAACTCTTCTGGCATGGCCTTACTTAACTTCTCTTCCTCCGCATTTTTACTCTTTAAGCAGTCATGGCCACATGTCAGGGCTGATGGCGCAGAATATGCCTGGTTGGCCTCCCTCCCGGTTCCCTACAGCTCCAAATTGCTTGTTTGTTCCCCCACTACCCCCCTCTCTACCGCAAGCTGGCCTGTTTGCAGCCCATGAACATGCCGATCAATCCATTGTTTGAACAATACGATCTTCTCAGAATTGGCCTCCGTGGGGCTGCAAACACTGAAAAAGGAGTTGGTGGTTTTGCCATTATCCATATTAGCCTGGATCTCTTGCTTGCAGTTAGACCTCTTCTCACTCCCTCCCTGCTTCTATCTCTGTCCCTTCGTCTCTCTTATTCGCCTCCTTCCTCAAGCGGGAGGCTGATCATGACTTTTCGTCCCAATTGCTCAGGCTGCCAGGATGGGAAGAGAGATTCTCATGTGCAAGTTTTCGATCTGAGTATTTGAAACACAGAGTTTGGGCAGCAGTGGTCCTGAGGGGTTTCTTTGCCTTTCTAGGAGTCAGAGAGTTGAAACTTTTTACTTGGAAGTGGAATTTGAAATGACCGAGGCAACTGCTCGTTGCATATGCACAGGCATAGGTGCACAGGAATGTACATTTGCAAAGTTGTCGGTTGTGCCTACAGCCAGCTTAAACCCAGACCTAGCTTTCAGATAGGCCAAAAATTTGCAGTTGAAGGAAGGATTTTGTCAGACAATTTAATATGTGTTACCCTTATATGTTTGGAGCAACAGGGAGTCTAGAGTAGTAAATATAAGGAGTAACAACATCCACACCAATTTTTAACAAACCCTACAGTATTTTATTTGCAATCAGGGCAAAATGATCCTCCCCTTCTCTAAATCTTGTTCTACTTTGTTCTACCTCTACTCTATATTTTATTATGAAGAATGAGCAACTTCATTTGAGGTGCTAAAAATTTGTATTGAATCATGCAAATGAAAGAATTCATCATTGCTTGCCAGGACATATTGCTGCTGGGAAACAAGTCACTTACAAATATTTGGTAGTCAGCACATATGAGATGCTGATTTTTATCAGACCATTTCACAATTCTGTTTCTCCTGGTAGAGAACACGTGTCTCTTCAATTCTTTTCTCTCTTTTGCTGGAGATGAGACTTGAAGTTTTCTCCTTTTCCTCCAGAAAAAAACCAGAAGAGGGTGAGGGAAAAAGTGTTAGGTTAGAGCTGCGGATGGAAGCAAGCTAGGGCAGACTGTGATGAATTAAAAACAAGCAAGAGTGAGTGAAAAACAGAAAAGCACCAGAATGGGAGCAGAAGGAGAAATAGGAAAGATCTACAGCAATCTGAGGATGGTAAGAGCTAGGAAACACAGACCAAACATCTCCCAGACCCCAAATAGTGTTTTTTTTAATTTGAAATCAGATGATACTGTAATCAGTCACTTTATGACAGTGATACGTTTTTGGTTTTATTCACCCTAACCCACTCTTCAAAGGCACTGTGACCGAAAGCATGAGAGCTGAGTAATAATTGTAGTCTCCTTAACATTACTGTGAACTTAAGTTAAGACCTATGAAATTATCACATTATTAGTGATTTTCGACGTTCTTTTTTTGTGAACCTCAATATGTGCTTGCATTTCTCAGCTTTGCAATATCTGGTCTATTAGCACTTTTGTATATAATGTTGCTATAAGTACTTTACATACGGTATTCCTTTGAGTTCACACACACACAGAAAGCTTTTCTTGGTATTCCTTTGAGTTCATGCACACACACAAAAAAGCTTTCCTTGAGAGCGAGGTATCCAGGTTCTTGTAATATGTCACCAGAAGAAAGCTAAAAAAGAAAGCTGAAGAAAACATTTGGGTGGAAAGATGATGAAATCAGTACCAGACGGGTGGCTGTTATGGTATCATTTTCATTTTTTCTCTTGAGGTCTGCAAATTCATTCATATCATATGCTCTTGTGTCAACAGGCAGACATTTCTTAGTTACAAATAGCACTAATGGGAAATTTTGATTTTGAATGCATATTGATAGTGAGGTTTGAATTGCATTTAATTTGGGGACCAAGCAAAATGATTAAGAGAGAAAAAGAACATTCCCAATCCATAAGATTTTTCAGATGAATTAAACCAGATTTGCAAATCATATGGTCCTCGATAACGTGTCTCTTCAAGCAAAAATGCAACACCAAAAATTACTCTTTGTTCTAAAGATTAAAAGTGTATTCTGCTTTTCGTAGGTGATGACTGTCATGCTCCATTCCATGGTGTAAACTCCCCTTTTTTTTTTAATTCATTAATAGTGAGGTAGCCAACATGCAATGCTGGCAATTAAAACCTGAAAACACTGCACGGCTCATTCTCAGTGATATGTGAATGTTCGTATTCTCCCTTGACACTTCTTCTAGTTTGATTATTTTCACATATTTTGAAATTGAAATTCAAAGCAAAAAATGTAAACAGTACACAACTCACTGACAAGCACAAAGATCTCAAAACTATTGGCAAATTCTCATTCACTACTTAGACGACACGTGGATGTCGGAGATCAGATACACCTTTTGCTTGCATCCATTGAAACTCTGCTGTCATTGTTTGTCATATATACCAATTACTTCCAAAACACAGAAAACTGAAAGAGATTTGTTGAATAATAACAGCAATATTTTGCATTTTTTTCACTTTCAAATTGGATGTCATTTTTTAGGTCCCTGGGTAATCAAGGATTATTTAAGAAGGGAGGCAGAGACAAGTGTATTTTTGTTTGTATAAGTTTAGGTGGCCCATAAATATTGTAACAACACAAAGATTTTTATCATCTCAACTATTCTATGTGATGGCCGCGCTGGAATTATTTACATGAAAAAAGAATGAAAAAAAATGTTATCAATAATGACAGGGAAATTACTGACCTACTTGTGGCAGAGGGAAGACTTTATGGTAAAGCTTGTGTTTAATTTGATTTTACAGATCTTATGTACACTATCCCATTAATTCAAAGGTCTTGTTTAGACAAGGGTCCTGGAAATATATCCCATGTTATACAATCTTAAGAAATTAGAATATATTGTTTATTTTTGGTTTATCATGAACTCTTCATGTGAGAAGTATAATTGAATTGGACAAGAAATTACTACTTTGAAAATATAAAAGCACAAAAAGACCGTTCAGACAGTGAGAAGTACCAAAGAACAGGACCAATGTTTCTCTCTGTCTTTTATGTGATGAGATCCTTCCTGATATTGGAAGGGAGGATATGAAATTGAAATGGATTATGAAATAATAGATCAATTATAGCCTTTGGTACCATGTTGTCAAGGTGTGACGTATATACCAGAATTGGCTCCAAATGTCTTTAAAGCAAACATCACTAAAACCTCCCTCTGCAGACCCAGCACCTTTCTTCTTTTAGGTTTGAGGATACTGGAGAGATCTAGCACTGGAAAAAGCCATATATGAATTACAGCTTACCTGGAGACTTGTGTATTGATGTGGGATTCCAAGTCCATTCCATTTTTCAAATGCCATGTAGACAGGGACCCTGCAGTGTGGCGTAGTCAGCTTCTGGTCATGAGATGTGTAATGGATGCTCCACTCAACTGTTCCTATGGGGACAAAGAGAAGAAGATAAAAAAGCAGCAATCATCCCTTTTTTGTCAGTCTTACCATCCCCTGCTCCAGTCTCTCAGTGGAATCTTCTCTTGCATGCTTTGGCTCTCTTCTTCTTAGCATGCATAGCAAAACCCCTGGGTAGAGTGAAGGTTGTCTTTACACCACTGAGGCCTTTGTCTAGCACTGTGTTTAAGAGTTTGGCCCGGTGTCTGAGCAGTGGATGCTACACATGGAGAGTGGATGAATTAGTGAAGTATCAAGAGGCTGGCTCATACAAACTGCGTGAAAATGAGCAATCAATGTGGAACAAGCCCAGGGGAGTCAATAAGTGTGCATCGCTGGGCTTTACGGTGGTGAGCTCTCATACTTCTCATTTGTCCGTTGCTATTCCTGTTAACTGAACTATTTAACTTACTGTATGAAGCATATGTAATGCTATAACTTCATTGAGGTGGCAGCAAAAGCCATTTTTAAATGAAGCTTGCAAAAACAGCAAAAGACTCTCCATGTTGTTTCAAAGTGAACCTTTCAAATGTAATTAGAAATTAATGTAGTATTTCACAGTTAAATTATGCTTTGTCAAAACAAAGACCCTTATCCTTACTTTACCATGACAATTGACTTTCCTTTACTGGTATTTTGGAACTACATTTCTGCTTCAAAAAAGAAACTACTTGTAGAGGTACACACCCAGCCAACTTGTGCGTTCCACAATTCCTTTTTGATCTTCTCCATTTTTATGTTGTTTTGTTTTATTTTAAATTATTTTTTTAAAGTAAAGTAGCAGTTGATCATTTCAATATATCCTTAGGATCAGACTTGGACAGGCCGTTGTTTGTTCATTCCAAAATGTCTTGTTATTTCTAGGCTGTTCTACGCCTTATCATGTTAGATCTAAGTCCCTTAGCATTCTCCCAGGGAAAAACAGTCAGAAGAGCTGCCAAAGACTTCTCAACCAATTCTACCAGTGACATAACTGGGGAGTGGAGGTTTGCAAAGGGGTCAGGACTCCCAGAAGAGAGGTCAAGTGGTGATGGAGCGTGGAGCTTGATGGGGGAGGTTTGTAAAAGCCGTTAAGTCTTATTATATGACTCCTACCACGTTCTGCCCTGCCTCATGTCTTCCTAGAATAGCCAGGTGATTAGGGCACTAACCCCTGGTGTTGAAGCCCAAAATTCAATGAATACTTAATACAATTTATACAAAATAGAGCTGCTCTAATAGTTGAGATTGAAAATGTTCCATCAAGAGTAATGGATAGCCTTGAGGGCTTACTGGGGAAAGGCTGAAGATGAAATCTTTGCTCTAACTCCAGGGGAGCAATGCCTGAACCTGGGTCTCCTACCTCCAGGATGATGCTCTTGTCACTGTGCCTCTTGGTTATTCTGATATGCATAGTATAGTCTTCCTGAACAAAAAGCCTGTATTTGCTGCAACAGGTGTGTTCTCTCCTACATGTTTTGGCATCAATGAATTGACATTTTCCAGTGAAATTTTATAAATGGAAAACTTGTGTACATGAAACTGGAAGACTACTCAGGATGGAAAAAATGGCATCACAAGGTAACTGCAGGGCAGACACCATATTCTTCTATTGTCTGTGTTTTCTGCCTTCTTTACACTTGCATATTGGTGCAGCTGTCTACCTGCTAACAGTAAGGTAAATTGACATTGCTTGTCTCAAGACATATTTCTGTTAAGATGTACTCCTTTTTTACAAGCACCTTGTACTTGCTCTAAGTTTTTTATTTCTGACATTGCAAATTTTCTTTCCCCTCCCTGAAGTGACCCATTTTTACCTTTCAGTTTTCCTTCCTGCATTGTCTATGCTGTGGCCCTTGTTAGCTGAATGTCTTCTTGCTTTTTTTCTCCATCAGGAATATTCCTGCCCAAGTACCTTCTCTTTATGAGGAGTCTCTCTTTTTCTGTGTAGTTAGAGTTTGCCTTTTTACCCCTTTTTATAAAGGAACTCAGAATGGAAGTAAAGTGTGTACTGGCAAAGGATTGGACGTTCAAAGCTTTACTTAACACTTCTAGCATGTAGGTGACGTTTGTTATGACTTCATGACTTGAAATTCCTACCATCCTGAAATCTGTCGTTCATTGGGCTACTTGTTTTATAGGAAGTATTTTGCTAAAAGATTTAAAAACACCCTGATAGCCTGAAAGTAATTATTTTCTGGGAGCATCAGCTCTATTTAACTTACGAACTTTTGATACCTCCCTCTTGCTACTGGTAAAGGGCAGAAATATATAATAATTTTCACGAGAGTACTCAAAAACACTGTGGGAGCATCTTTGTATATTTTAACAGCCCAAATAATTTTGCTATTAATGCTGAAAATTTTGTCACTTTTGCCATGAAATTGCATGTGTCTCATGTTTTTGCTGTGATTGACAGAGGATCCTTGCCTGGAGCCAGCTGTTTGCTTACTGTGCACCACAGAAAATGCATTTGAGATGGGCCTTGGCTATCACATTTTCATGTGATGTGCACTCTCATATACATGTGCATATTACACAAAGAACAGAAGAGCTCACAGCAGCCCCAAAACGGCATCTGTTCTTTATAGTGAGATAAAGAAGCTGCAGAAGGTTTGTTGAAACTTGCTGATGCTTGTTGTCACTTAGCAGGAAGTGTTTAGGAGTTTGTGAAGAACAAAATTACAATTTGTCAAATGTTGCAAACCTCAGAGTGATTGCATACTATTTGATTTCACTGTTGCTATAAATAGGATTTCACTTTTTGGAATTACAAAATGACCAACTTTCTGTTCAGTAAAATATTAGAGTTTTAGTCTTTTTTTCTCCTTCAAATTTTGCCATAATCAAAAGGGCGAAGTTACCATTGCTTTAGTAACCCACAGTATTCTTCTGTCAGCACACATTAACATGTGAAATCCAGACATTATTTAGCCTTCTGCAGGATGACATGACAAAGCCTGCGTTACGACGGGATGATTTTCGCATATGGTGGTAATGTCTTCTATCGTGGCTAGTAGCGCCTCATCTTCTCGTCCCCCGTGAAGTACTGAAAAGGGAGGATATCCAAATGTGAAGCCTGAGTCAAAAGGCATTTTGTTCAAAAGGAATAATTTCATTCTCTCAAATCTCCTTCCATTTGGGCCTAGCAGGATCATCCATGAAGACCTATATGTGTCTTCTTCACCTGTGGCACCCTGGAATAAGACAAGTGTTTCTGTTATGGCTACAGCTGCCAATAGGAAACGTCAAGTAAATATGCTGTGACAACTGGCAGTGCTTTTGACTTTGGGGAAAACACCATGTGTATTCAAATATGTTTAGGAAGGAACTTCTGCAAATAAAGGATGAGTGGGTCATTATATATTTATAGTAAATGGTGAATACTGGTTTACATTTAAGCAAATGCTGTTAAGCAGCAATTGTATTGTGATGCTTCATATGTAGAAAACTAGTGTTTATTTTCTATAGAAACATAAAACTGAATTCATTGAGCTATAAGGAATAAGTAAGAGGTGAATCCCTTTGAGAGTAGAATATGGAGAAAACAATATTTTCCAGGAATAAACATGTTGGTACAGGCCACCGATATATTTAAGAGTTGGGAGGTAGGTTTATAAGCATGACAGAAACACAATGTTGTACTGGGCACCTGAACAAAATGCTATGTCTCAGGGATATCCTTATCTACTCCCCTGACATTAGTTGAGCTGGCAGAAAAGCTAAGAAATAGACAGCAAAAGTTGGAGCTGTGGTCATAAGGCGCTGCTTATGAATCTTTTCCCAACTGTTGTCTCAGGTTCTGCAAATGCGAACAGATACCAGTGAGGCTTTTATGCCCTAGGCTGGATGATAAGTGTGCTCAAGCACCCCGGCTGGTGTGTGACCTGGAGTGTGCCTTTTGCCATGCAGTGCTAATCGGAGGGTTGCAATCTTCTAAGTGCTTCTTCTAAAGCCACCCTTGGTTACACTGAGTCATTCACTGTTGCCCATAACAGCCAGATGTACTTGTTTCTCTTTACTATCAAAATTAATGGGCTGGAGGGAAGCAAAAGTTGCGGCTGCATTACTGACCAGCTGAGTCTGCCTTAAATTGAGCTTTCTCCAGAAATGGAATAAAGGTAATCAAAAGTTTTTCTTTTCCTAAAGCATGGAAAACAGGCTTTTCAAGACAAAACGAATGTTTAGAAAAACTTTCATTTCCCTCTTCAACTTCTTTGGAGTTTTCAGACACTCCTGTGCTGCAAAGTCACTTTGGATGATGCATGTGAATTAAGTCCACCAGCACCTCTTATTGCAGTTTAGAACTGGAAAGTGAGGAAAAGTGACTAAGCCACTTTTGTTGCTTACTGACTCTAGAACGGGCTGAAATAACTTTCTAGAGTAACACAGGAAAAGTTGTGTTGCAGTCTTTGCATTCTGCAGAAAACTAAGCAATGACCAGGGAACTGGAGAAATAACACACAAATGTGTGCAAGACTTTCCATTCTCTTTCTCTCTGCCCAAGCTGGGCAGGCTCAGGGAAGTGCCAATAGAGACTGTAGGTAGTAAGGAGAGACAATGGGGTAGCAAGACATACATGTAGTAAAAAACACAAAAATAACCGGCCAAAAAAAATTAATTAAGTTTTATGTAATTTATGTAGAAGATTTGGTAAAAATCTAAATATTTCTATTTTCTCCTCATGCCAGACAATTTCCAAAGCAACACATCAAGTCAGAACTATAAGTAGTAGGAACTGTGGGTAAATATACTTCTGCCTTGTGCAGACAAGTAGGTGTAGGACCAGTTTGGGATTTAGTACCTTGCTGATGTCAAGATGGATGGTCAAGAGCATCCATGCGGTGTGTCTCTACTGTAATGAAGGATTTTGGATGGGGCCTTGGGCAACCTGGTCTAGTGGAAGGTATCCCTGCCCACAGCAGGGGCTTTGGTCCCTTCCAACCTAAACCATTCTATGATTCTATGATTTTCCTGTCACTGTTAAAGAACTCTGTATTCAAGCTGCTATTTCAAGCTTGTTGGTTGTATTTAAATTCAGAAACATTCAATAGAACATTCTTTTTGAGTACAAAAGTTTATTTCCTAAAATATGCATTTTGCCAAGATTGCACTGTATTGTGTGTTTGTACAGGGTTTCTATAAGGCATTGGGTTTTAAGCTCATTCTGTAACACGCTTTTTGGTATCAGCACCTACCTCCTACCAAGAAGATGTTGAAGTTTATGACCAAAGTAAAAGCAGAAGTATGCTTGAAAGTTTCAAGTGACTATGGAAAAAAGCCCTTGCCTCCAGGCAAGGATGTATGTCATCGAGTTTGAAAGTGTGGTAAACTGGAAATAAAATGAAGGCAAGCGAGCGCCCAGACCTGAGTCATGTCAACATAAACCATTTCTGACTAAACCCTGACTGAGCAGCACTCCCCCAAGCCAATATAAACCATTTTAAAGTTGCTGTAAACTTGTCCTTTGGCAATGAGCTAAACCAAGATGAGACATATCATGAACGTGAAGGGATTGGGGCAAAAAGTGAGCCAACTCTGTATGATAGCAGGGATATTTGCGATTTAGAATTAACTTCCCTTTGAGTGTATATTTCTTGAACTGTTCCTGAAATTCAGAGACTGCCAAACTTTGCTTTACAGTTGAGATTGTGCCATGGGAGCTAGACCAAAAGTTATACGGAACTCCAGGAAATTCACAAATCTCAATGTAATGTGTGTGCTTGTTTTTTTTTTTTTTCACAATACTAGAAATTGACTTGATGGAAAAAGAGTAAGGTAAAGTAATTGCAACAAAAATATAAAGGTTATAGCCTAGAAAATGTACACAAATCACTGCCCTTTTATTTCTTTCTGATCTGTCTGCTTAATGACTGAAGATCTACCAGTAGCTGTTAAGAACATAATTAGATATGATACATGCAGCATAAGGTACTTGTATTCAGAGGATGCTAGCAGCTTATTAGGTTTTTTTAGTGCGTTAGTCTTACTGCATGCGGTGGCATGCACAGTTTTATGTCTGTACTGGGGCATGTTGGTAAAAGCTGAATACACTTAAGTATGTTATATGAACTGTACACAGATGTATCTAGAATCCATCCCTGGAACAACGAAAGTGAAGCGTTCAGGTTGTTCAGCAAGTCAAAAAGTACTTTTGCGGAAACAGAAATGCATAGTTTTCATTGTCCTAGTCAAGAATTACTGTACAGGTTTTCCAGTCTTTCCAGGAAGAAGATTGTCTCTGTCCTAAAAAGTAAATTTTTAAAGTTATAAGTGACTGAAATTAGAAGACTTGGACAGAAATAAAGACGTCTCAGAGTGGGAGGTAGTCTTATTCATACTGTGTTGTTTATAAAATTCAGTTAATAATTGTATTTTTAATAAATCTTCTCATTTAGAAACTGGGAAGATGCTGTTACAACAGTGTTATCTGTTTACTTGTCATAAGTGATGCTATTTTGTCTTGCAGATTCAGTTATAAAATACAACTAATTAATACAGTATATCTGAATGATTCAGAAGTATATTAGATGGCACAATGATCAATATTAAACTCTTATAAAATAAAGGAAATTAAGTGCATCGTAAAAAGAGGACTAATACCTCTTCGCCTAAAACAAGTTAGAAGTATACTTACATTTTACAGTATTGTCTGGTATATCTAAAATACTTTTCCGTTGTAGTACTCTGTTGTTAATTATTTATTGTGATCCTTTCTCTTTCCTCAGTCCCTGGTAATGCATGAAGTGCTGTTATCTTCACAAAATTTAACTTGCTCACATTCACACTGACTGTGCTATATTAAACCTCTACACCTTGGGGTCGTGCCTTCAAGGAGTGGGCTGTGTGGGTGGTGGATGGGTTCTGAGGTATCTGCAGGGAGGACAGGGAAAAATATTATTTTTTTATTTAAATTATTAAATTTTTATTTATAATTAATAATATATAATAGTATATTATTATATATATAATTAATAATATAATTAATAAATATTTTTTAAATTATTTATTAAAAAATTAATTAACAGCCAGGACAGGGAGTGAATGTTCTCTAGTGATGTGTCCCCATCTTGGAATCATCTCAAAGGTGGTGATTGCAGTTATAGTGGTAATATGAGGTGGAATGTCCTCAAATAAAGCATCCTGTGGATGACCAATTTTCTTCAGTGCAATGGTAAGACAGTAAGGAAGATTAGGGCTAGAAACTAATATGCATTGTCAAGGACGGAGATAGATGTATCAGGATTAGCTTCAGAAAATGCTGGCAGTTCAGACAAGGCAGGAGGTGAGAACCAAAACTAAAGAGAACCTAATAAATCTTTTACCAAATAAGCAGGTTATTGGAATTTCCACACTCACTACAAACACAGTATGCTTGAGAGGCGAAAGAAAGGAATTTAAGAGGACTTTTTAATAAACTTTCAGACTGACATTGTCCTTCCTCCAAGCGTGCAACTCTCATTAACCCCAGTTCTGGTGTGGACTGAGGGCAGGGCAGTGCCTAACCCTTTATTGTCACTGCAGAGCAGCAGTGCTGTTAGGTACTGTTACTGTCAAGGCTCTGTCAGCATTTACTATGGAATTTATACCTGGCCTATAAAACACACTCCGCTGCAGGTTGATATACAGTCTGCCTCCTAAGGAGTCATTACTATCTATCACTTCAATGATCTGCTGATAATGGGGGTGTATCACTTATGTGTGTAATGGGTCTGAAAGAAACGGGCCTGTTGAAATTGTACCGAGTCTGCGGAAAATGGCAGGGAATCAGTGGGAGTGCCTGTGCGCTCCTCGAGATCCTTGGGGGCCATTATAACGCGGGAAGAATATTAACAGACTTCAAATGGGAAAGCCTGCTATAATCTCCTTCATTAATCACCGAAAAATCAAACATGCCAAATCTGAACACCGTGTCGTCTAGACAATGGTAGGTACAATTCAGGCTTTTTTCTGACATTTGCTAAAGGTTGGTTGACTTCAGCATGGCCTTTCCAGAGCCCTGTGAACTCAGCCGGTGCTTTTCCAGTTGGATTTGACTCTCCATCTTTGCCTCAGACTCTTTTCTTTCATATATCAGCTATGTTCGTGGGCTGTTTCTATGCATATACGAGTGCTGTGTGTAGCATGGGTGAGCTAAGGACAGAGCAACAAACCTTAACTCTGAGTTTCCTGGCTGCTCTTAAAGCACTAGTGTTTTTTTAACATCCTTTCTTATTTCATGAGCGTGCAGCCATAGACATAAATATAAATACATCTGTCTTTGATAAATTAAAATCCTAACAGGTGTGTGAACCCTTGCCAAGATAGTTACGAGCTGGTCAGTATATATTGCTTGCACTTGGAAGTGGTACATTAGAGAACACTCGACTGTTTCACTGCTTTATAAATAGATGGATCTGGCATTTCTGCAATCATCTGCGGAGGGTGAGAAAGCAATAGATGGATAAAAGTAAGTATAGATCATGTTTCAGAGTCTTGCAGATTAAGTGAATTGATTCCACAACATGCTCATTCCTGTCATTAGCTTTTCTGATCTTTTGTGTCATTTTAGGTTCGATAGAAGCAGCAGAGAGAGGAGAGATGTTCTAGTGCTGTGGGTGCTAGTCCTAGACCTCAGAGACCCCAGATCAGTTTCCTTTTCTGCCATAGGCTTCCTGCATGACCTTGGGCAAGTTTCTTAGTCTGGTTGACATCCAAAAAAGCACTTAGGAGCCTAAAGTGTAACTGAAGCTTAATTTAGGCGTCTTCATTCAGGGGAGTGCTCCATGAAAACTCAGCCCGCTTAGGTGCCTGGGAGGACATGGATGCTATGGCTTTGGCTAGAAAAGACAAGACAGACAAAGAGCATATAAGTGTGTTCAAAGGCACCACTGTCCTCAGGTGGGCTGAGAATAGAAGTGGCCTCATTTTGGAGTCTATTTAGAAATGACAAGTCAGTTACATCCCTGAAGGTCCTGGTCTGCTAGGTGTCCTCTGATTGCCTGGCATGTGCAAAGGGTGTTGAGATCAGCACAAATTGTGGTAGTTTTGGCAACATGTATATGTATTTTTTTCAAGCTTGGAATGGGAAAGACCTGCCGTCCACCTCTTGTACATCCTTCCAGTGGATATAACGCTCTCAGAAGTGGGAGGAACTGGCTTGTAGGCTCTTTCCAGTATGTGGCATTTAAAATTTACTACCTCTTACTGTGGTCTACTCTGGGATAAGAGAAGATAACTGCTGTCCCTATTGTGTTGCTATGCAGGAAGGACAACTGAGTTTCACGAGAGGAGAAATCACACGTGTAGGAGAAGGCACATGACAGAAAAGCCTGTGGTTAGAAGGCACAGATTTTGGTTCTGCTTTTTTCTTCCACAGAAAATGTTTACCCATTTTATCCAACGAACATAGTGCAATGTGGGGAAATTGTCACTGAAGCAAGGTGCTGACAAGTTTTGTGTTCACAGCAAAACGTCAGAGTTTGAGCTGTCAGACAGGAAGGTCTTAGAGCCCTTTTCCGAGGTTGTGGAGAGATGGAACAGTTTCGGAGAGGACAGCCCTTTGCCAAGCACAGCCTGTTGGGTTGTAGTTGGTGTGGGCTGTTTAATCACAACTATTGCTTGGTTCGATCTACTTCTGGATGGTCTCTACCTCCCCTCTGGGGTAAACTTTGGGAAGAGACCTGAGTTCATGTCTGGGCTATGTATATTGCTCATTCATGTACCAGAGACCTTGGCTCTTCTCTCCCAGGACCACACACTCTGTTTGCTATGTTCTAGGCAAACTTTGTTTTACCTCTGCTCTGGTGGGTCGTCTTGCACTATGTCCTTCAACAAGGCACACCTTCTCTTTTCCCCTGCTGTTAGTTTGGTAATTAAGAAATTTTAAAAAGTCTGAGGCATGAGTTTAAATTCTTCAGATTTAGGAGGGCATAAAGTCTCGACCTTCTGCTTTCCAGGCAGGTGTGTTCTAAACATTTATGTACTGCCATACTGCTGTGTCCTCTGCTGTCATTATAAAAATTCCTTTTTCTGTATCTAAGTATTAATTTTAGATGTCCTAATCTACTCCCAGATTTGCAGCTCTGAACCTACAGAGATACTGAATTCACAGATGTCTTTAGGTAGGGCAGGTAAGATTTGAGAAAACCTTCAAATTTAGTGTTTTGTGTTGACTGCTGTGAATCATGTTCTAAAAGTTTGATCCGCTCTTCATTGTATCAGGAACCTGAGTCTGGGAATTACATGACGGGGCTGGGTGCTGAGTTATGGTTATGTTCCTCTGTCTTTGGGGATTTGGCCTGTAAAGTGAGGGTGAGACAACTTGTACTAAGAGTAAGCATGTGACTGTATTTTGAGGTGGGACAGTATCATTTAACCACTATATGCTGCTTGGATATCAGAGCAACAGGGGCCATGTAAGAAGGAAGGATTGTCCATTGAAATTAAGAGAGTTGCATTTGCTTACGCTGTAAAATAAAAGCCCTTTCCTCCTCTTTCCAAACATTTCTTGGCCTAATATAGGATCAATAGAAATCAGTCAAAGTTCTGGTGTACATCAAAGTGCCTGTTTACTACAAGAGCCTTCCAAGTGATCTCAGAAGGATGAACTGGCCTGAACAGATTTTTTTAAAAGCTCTTCTTTCTGGACACCTCACTTTTTAATGCCTTTGTGTCTCTTATAGTGCCATTTTTCTATCATGTGTTGTATCCCTTTAGATATGTTCACATTGCAATCATTGCAGCTTATGTGCAGACACTTGCATTGGCACTCAACTGACAGTAATGTACCTGCAGCAGTATGGGACTGAGGGCGAGCTTCACCATCTGGGTGCTTACAAAGCTTTCTGACTGCACTTTGCAGGTGGCCTTGAACTCCAGTTCTCTGTAGCTACACTTATAATAAGCTTATGACGCATGTTTGGCTATCTCTGCACCAGGCTTAGTCACTGTGGTTGCTTCAGAGTATTATGTACCATTTGATGTGGGTCCCTTATTAAGTGGGCTTTTGGGTGGTCCCTTCCAGATCAAAAGTAAACAAAAGAAGTAATCTTTTTTTTTTTGCCCACAGTGAGTAATAAAGAGATCTCTTTGGCTAAAAATTATGAGCCAAAACACATCACACATTTTAATAACACACTTGCTCATAATAGCATAACTTATACGCTCAGATGGACTTTGAAATTAGACTGGACAAAAGACCAGGAAATGTTCTTTGGGGAACAAACATATACTGGCAGGAATGGCTCATCTAATAGACATTTTCCATTTGTGATGTCCATGAATCACAATTCCAACACATATATCTTAAACACTAGTGTTTCAGAACCATTTGGCAAACATATGACCAAACTGAAATGTATTTCATTATGAATATCAGAGGATTAAGGTGATTTCAAGATGAAATCACTTGAGAGAACAGAAAATAACCTCCTGACATACTGTATTCTAGCCAAAATGCTACAGTCTTGGGTCAGGACATCAAAAGTTATTAGTCTTATGGGGATTTTGGAATGAATATTGGTAAATGTGGAGCATTCTTTCTATTCCTGTTTTTTTTTCTAAGAGATTATTTTGTATATGAAAGCGTGCATGCAGAATTTATATCTATTCTTGGTGGATCATTTATTTTGATTTGGAGATAAAATAGCCTCAAATCACCATATAAATTTTAGAAACTGTATTTCTCATCATTTTGGATCCCTAATTTATCTACAATATTACAGAAAGTGTGAGAACTGTGATTTAGCAAAATTGTGACTGGATTCCTCTATTCATTAATTCCCACTGTTACAGCTAAAAAGGTGGTGAGCACAATGTCTAGAACTTATCTCCCCTGTATGTAAAAGACTGCAGAATAGATATCAACATCAGTGCAAGTTGTCTGTATGTCTTTATATTCAACAGAGTGAGAAGTGTATTTTCAGGGGGGCTTGGATCATCTGATCAATTTTAGGCAACCTCCATACATCTAATGAGCTGCTGTCTAAAAATTCCTCTTTCTTTCAGTGGAGGTTATAAAAGCAGTCCAAGTAACTAATCAGATGCAATATGCAAAATTAGATAAAATGGGACACCTCCTATCCTAGGAACTTCATGCTTTTGCGGGATACTGCAACTCATGAATTTATGGAGTTGAGAGGCTTTACATGTTAAGTGTCCTCTGACGCAAGTGGAAAGCCTAACTGATGAGGGTACGTGTCGTAATGATACCACAAACATAAGGCTGTGCCTTAAAGACATAGTTTCTTCTGTGGCTTGTTCGGTGATGATCTCAGCTTATATTAGAGATGAGATTAACCCTAGCCTTGGAAAAAAGATCTGGAACAGATCTTCAGCTGGTGCAAACCACGGTAAGGCTCCATTTGAAAGCACTGGAGTGATGCTACTTACCTTGGCTGAGGGTCTGTTCCATCTGGTGTTGTTTAACTGTAGACAGAATGACATCTCTTTGTTTGACAGCTACCAGAGAGATAATCATAGCAGGCATATCTCTCTCTGGAGATGGATCTGTGCCCGAGTTATCAGTATTCAGATATATCATCAGATTAACTTTGAGCTTGGAAGCTTGGAGTTTTATTCTGTAGAATTTTTTTTTCCTGGTACTGTACAAGTTGGAATCTTTTTTTCCAAAACTTTTAAAATAGATTAATTTGTTTTGAGACTAATTTCATCCTTGGACTTTCTGATTCCTGCTTTCAATAATTCACATTTAAAACAAAGTGAATCATTAGCCTGATCTCAGCTGTGTTGAGATATGTTACTTTTTTTAGCAGTGATTGCAATTATTTCTGTTGTGTGGTCACAATGGTTGGGTCCTGTGCTCCAAATTATTGATCCAATTGGACCACATTTCCTCTCTGAGTTTTCAAAATGGTTTTCAGTTTTATATTCAGATATTCTACTGCCAGCAAAGCCTTTTCAAGGATCCTGGTATTTATTTTAACTGATTCCAAAGCAGGACAGAATTGCAAACTGTTTCTCGTCTATTGCTCTCTCTGTACCTGCAACATTTAAGGCTGTTATCCATGAAAATAACTCTCTTGCCTGGGCAAAAGTTTACTAGCTGTAACCAGAAGGCATTTTTCATTTTGCTTCTTGAGTTCCTCCAGGCAGATTTTTGAGAACTTAAACAGAAGCGGTGGTAGAGGCACCTTCCAGTTCCTCTGAGATCCAAACACACACACAAAAAGAGTTGTTTCAAGGATCTTACCTTTCCTCATCCCTTGGGCAAAACTCACCAGTCTTTCTCCTCCATTAATTCTCCAGCGATCCACCTTGTGCACCATGGGCGGCTCAGAGAACCCCACTGAGTCTTGATCGGTCGAGAGCAATGCCACTCAAAGCAGTCATTGAGCCTTTTTCCCCTAAGGGGACTACTGAAAAATAACACTGGGTGTAGTGGTTTGGATAACTGGCCTGAACAGTCAGTGTATGTCTAAGCCGAGCAAGCTCATGTGTTTTAGCAGCCTTCTTTTTCATGACACTGATGTCCCTCCCTTCAACGTGAATCCATCACAATCAAAAGATACAGTTCTGATGACAAGAACTATCAGCTAGGAAAGCAGAGAGAGATATGAGATTTTCTCCTGTTCATACAGTATGTATCTATTTTTAGTTGGCATGGCAATTTAAAGTCAACTTTACCAACTCTCTTGTGATAAAATATTAAGATACAGTATTGTGAGGGTAGAAATAATGCACGTCATTTTTTCCCCTACATTGGTATTTAATCCAGTTCCGTTTTATCCAGGATTACAATAAAAAAATAAGGGCCTAGAGCAGGAAAATTAAGAAGATATTCAAAATGTTGTGTATCCACTTATTTTATCTATAAAAATCAGAATACTTTTGCTTGGTTTCTAAACTGGAATTATGGAAATGAGTGATTTCAAACACTGACATCTGAAACCTTGCATATCTGTGGTTCAGCTGGTGCAGGAACTGGTCGATGCTGGTTCCCGCAGTTGCATCTCTTGGATTTCTGTTCAGAACCTTCCCATTTGGAAACAGATCTGCCTCAGCATCTGGGCAGCTCTGCAGTTTGGGTTTGACTTGACCAAATGGTAAGAAACAAGGTCTCACCCCTCCTTTCACCTCCACAGAAATTTCAAGAAGACACGAACTTGCTTTTTTTCTTTTAGAAGTACATGGAGATTTGGGGTTCTGAGGATATAAGTTTACTTCATCTGAGAATGCTTAAAAATGCAATATTTTTTTTCTTCTTTGTGTTGTCATTTTGGTACAATTGCTGGCAGCTAAAGTAACCATATTTCTTCATATTTTAGATTGTCAATGCTTGTTTTTTTGATTGATTGTAAAAACTGTGGAAATTTTTAGTGGAATGGATCTAATCACTCCCTGAAACTCACTTTTCAACTTCAGAGAAAAAAAATTATTGATGAATTTCTAATTAAAACATAAAAAAACAATTTTCAAAGAATCTTATAATAAAGAAGACACAAGCGTTTTGCATGCGAAAGCACAAATACAAAATAGGAAAGTAATTTAGGGCTTGCAAACCAAGGGGAAGGATAGCATTCCTGTGGAAAAGCAACAACCATTGACCTTTCTTTTATTCTCTGTTACTGACAGATGTGGAGATGAAACACTGTTGGGGTAAAAAAAAAATAAATGGAGGTCTGAAGAGGCAGAAAATAATTCTACAATGCCATGCAGAGGTAGCCAAACCTTAGATAAGCTCATATATCTACCTTTCCCTGCCACTGTGTTGCAGATATCTGGTCTTTCTGGTGATGCCTACGCTGCAGAATAAGTTTTGTTTGAAGAGTAGGCACTGTAATATGCAAGGGAGCCTACTAAACCCAACCCAAACTCAATTCCACTGCAGCACTCCCTCAGCCTCTGCTCCCATGTTTCGTTTCCAGAACAACTGGGAGGATAATGGAAAGGTTTTGAGCTTTGGCCGTTGTGGTCACGGAGTTGGGATTTAGCCTGAGCTCATTAAAGGTGGCCTTTGCACCAGTTCCCCTTCCACAAAATGGGATGGCTGTACTTCCTTGCTTCATGGAACCTTCAATCAAGATCTAAAAAGTTTCATCACTGACAATAATCAGTAAAGATTTCAACCCCTACCATTCATTAAGTTGATTCTCATGGTCAAATAAATAATGAGTCCTTTTTTTTTTCTGCTCTAGTCTCAATTTACTCTTTCACTTCAGTGAAAAAACATTGTTGAACTTTCTTTAACCTGATGAAAAAATCACGCTCTTTTTCTAAGCAAGAAGCAAACCAACCAAATGGCTTATCTATTTATTTATAACTTTTCCATCTACAAGGCTCTTTTTGGCAATATGGCCAACTGCTATCCTGATATGATTGTAGGAAATATTTATAATTCTGTTAAATGAGACTGATTAATCTTGACTTGCTTTTCACCAAATTTTCTATAGTTAGATGATGGACTTTGGAAGCTAATCATCACAGAGGAGAGCTGCTACAGGCTAATTCATAATATATTTTGTATCACTTGGCTGTTGATTTAAATTTTAAGACTTAGTTTTCTCTGCTTTCTTGTGTCTTGCAACAAACATTAGAATTCATGCAGTGCATGTGGAAGAAAATTCAAGATGACCGGCGTGAAGAGGTGCTTCTTTTTAAACTCATTTACTTCTACTTGTTTTGATAGAGAGAAGATGTGACCTGTAGCTCTACACTACTTCACACTGCAAGGATGATGGGAAACTTCCAAGACTGTGTTTGAGATGTGAGTTGAGGATGGCTACAAGATTGCCTGTAAATCTTCCCTTCTTTTATCTGCGTGTGCAGAGCTTGAGCTTGCAAATGCAACATGCTGTGGCTGAAGAACACTTTTCCAAACCCTGCTAGACACCCAGGCAGGACTGGGAGCTGCACACCACTGGACATGTTTGTCCAGTTGTTCATGCCCTATTTACAACGTGAAACACCTGTTTCAAATGGGGACAAGATGTTTTTATATTCGCTCTGGGGAATGCTCTGTTTTTCAGTTCAGTGGATTGTCTTCCTGATGGGTAGTTTTTGCAAATACAGCATTTTGATATTGATATTATATCACCAATGGCAGACTGAGTCAATTCAGTAGATTTTTAAAAAAAAGTTTTCTATAGGAAGCAGAGGGAATGCTGTGTGACCGGTTATTTTTTTTTTTGTCATTCAGTTAAGAAAAAATACAGTGATTTCCTGGCAATGTATAATAAATGACTAAAATGGAGTAGTTAAATGTCCCTTGCAGCCTTTTGATGTACTATGTAGATTTTTGTCTGCTATCAAAGTGAACAGTCCTATACTGTTATCTTGCTGGTATAAGCTGAGATTTCTTTCTCTCTGTCACAGAATCTACCCTAAATACAGCTAGAAAGTTTTTATTTGTACAGCACCTGAATTAGCTCAGCTTTCTGTTTTTCTTGGATCAAGGATCCTAATGGTTTTAAACACTATGATTCATGTCTGGACTTCATTAAATGATATTCTCAGGCTTCGGGCTTCCCCTTTCTTCTTTCAGTTTATTTTCTTTTGTTTTCCCATAGGAAAGTTACACAGTATAGTTCCACTAATGCCATATATCTGCTCTCAAATCTAGTTATGGATACAGCGGCCGTATCTTATTAAAAATATAAAGTATATCTGCAAGAACACTTTTTCAAATAATCACATTTGATTTTCTTGAGAAATTGTAATTTCCTTCTTGACACCATCATCATCATCACGGTTATGGGAAAAACAGGCAGAGAACTGCTTAAATTCAGTATATTGCATTTTATCTGAATTTTTGATCCACTTTCAACTCACCCAAAATGCAAAAATAATTCTGATCCTTAACTACATCAAAAAAATATGGCAGCATTTCTCAATTTTCTGTGCAGCTCTAAACCTGGTGTATATTTTTGATAGCCCTCTGCAAAAGAGCATTAATTATCAATTATCACCATCCATGATCATAAGTAATAGTAATCATAAGTAATAGTTGATTTAAATTCCGCTGACACTGTTGATACATCTGGCTGAGGGCACCAACTAATTACCGGGTGGTAGTTATTACTGGCCACTGAATGGGTTGTATCGAGGCAAACTAAGAATAAAATACCCTGCTCTTTTGCAAATCTTTTGCAGTGCAGTGTTCTCATAGCAAGTCATAACATCATCCTAATTCCTCAGAGCTATCATCCCCACCTTACTTAACACAAATGACATGACAATCAATGTCACAGACTCTTTCTTCATGGATTATTATTCTAGTTAATTCCACATGTTGCATCCTCAGCAGTGTCTGAAAACTACGTCTTGCCATTCTCAACAGATGAAAGCTTGAGTACATAGAAAATATTGACTATTAATCAGATAGACAAACCTTTTCTTTTTTAAAATTTTAAAAAGGAAGTGAAAGAATTGGAAGAATCAACACACATCATAATTATTGTGAGACAAGGGTTGCTGGAAAGGCAAACATAAATGCTCATTGCTCTTACTTACGCATTTGTTAAAACTGGTTTTGCAGTAGTCTCACTCTTACTGAGAGGTGATATTGTACTGGATATGGACAGTTTCCTCTGTGCGTAGTTCATAGTACTCATGGTCAGGCAGAATCTTGCAAATTTATACCAGAAAAACTGAAGCTGTGCAGACCACTAGAAGCAACAGCAGTGTTTGGAAGCTGATGGCTGCACTACCTGTGACCGAAGCCCATGTGTAAATTCTCTCCACGGCATTGTGGCCAGTTGGTGTAGAGGAGCAGAAAGGTGGTTTCCAGCCACTATTCACACCTCTCTGCAGTCCTTAGCTAATTGCATCTTCACTAAATCTGACTTGAGCTACTTTCTGCTTTACTTCTTTGTAGCTGAATATAAGAACATCTGAAGTCTTATCTTTTGCTGTACTGCACAGTGTGTAGGATATGGGAGTTAATGTAGTGGACAGCGTGACGGCATTTATTAGGTGTAAACCAGGACTGGAACAAGATAGTTGTCATCCTTGGGACAGGTTGTATGAGACCATCTCTTTTCCAGAGAAAAAAACCCAATGAACCCACTGAGGCGTACTTCCAGCAGTGTAGCGTCACTGGTATCTTTAAATATACTCATGCTTCTCCACATTAATTCCCGCTGAGCGACTTGAAAAGCTCCAGTGGGTGAAGCAACCGTTTTAAAGGAAAGGACACCATAAATAAAACTGCTCTGATTTTGCAGAAATCTGCTGGAATATGATCAGGAGTTGATTTTGGTAACGAAACTTCATTTTAAGTCGTGTTTTATAACGTAGAAGAGTTGATGTTGTGTTCAGAAAGTGGGAAGCCTGATTTTCTTTTTCTTTCTTTGTTTTTTTTTTGGATATCCTGTAAGTGAGTCTTTTGCCAGAGGGGTCTTTCATTGATCAATGCCTTTAAAGTTATGAAGTGAGAAGGGTGATTTTTTGTACAGCCGACCTTCTGTCCTCCTCTTTAGAGCGCCAGCGGCAAAAATATAGATGTGCGCAAATGTTCTGCCATTGGTGCCTTTCTCCTTCAGGTCTGACACACCAGTTGTGCCTGACACACCCAGGAACAAGCACTGTATCTCTAATATCTGCCTTTGTAAACTGTGGATGTCTTTGCCACATTCTTGATTCTTGGAGTCTACGTTTAGGAAAGGTATTTAGGTTTATATCAGTTTTTTGGGGGTTGTTTTATTGTGCTTTTTTGACTATTTATTTCAAACTCAGGTCTGACAGTGAATCACTGGGTATGCAAGAGTGTGGAGGAGGTATGGTGCTCATTACAAGAAGGAAAACATATCAGTGGTTTGGTCGGATTTTCCTCCTGTGGAAATCTATAGATGTCTGGGAACAAGAGGTCTGTAAAGGACTTGGGACTTGGTCATGAACATCTGTAATTTCACCTTTTAGCTGGAGCTGCTGGCTGGTTCAGTTAACAGCAGACACCTTTCTGTCTGGGCTGTAAGTTTTAGACAATGTTCATTGCATAAACTAAGATTTCAGAGGAACTTCCTCTGCATTGATCTTTCATTTGTGAAGCTCTGCTGTTAAATTAACTGCTGACAGTGTCACATAGAACTGGGGTGAAGATTAATGTATTCTACAAGGATTAAATTTTCTCATTTTTCAGACTGGAATACTCATGCAGTACTAAGCACCCCCTTGGCAGAGCCACCCTGAGTTAATGGCGTAGCACAGGATGACAGCTTAGTTCTTCTAAAACCCTTTCTATTTCTTTTTTCTTTTTTCTTTTTTTTTTTTTTTTTCCTGTTGGAGCTTTATATAGTAGATGGCATAGTAATATATCACAAGCTTGAGACCAAAAAGCTTCTCTCTTATTCAAGGAACTCTAAACCTTTTTTAACAATTTCTGCTTGAAATGTTGGTTGGTATCCGCACGAGTTTTCTTTTACATTTCTGTCTTGCTGCTTCTTGTAACTTCCCCTTATGTCACACCCTGTCAGTGCGATGACAGGTCTCAGTGCTCGAAGTGTCAACCAACACCTGATACACCCAGATCTGGGAAAATCCCTCAAACAGCAGCTGCAGTTCTTGACCTAAACCAAGACTCTCAGAACCAAACCTCAGGGAGCAACGTACTGGAGGCACTCTTCCTTCAGGTGATTCGCACATCAATCCGTTGTTTACAAGAGGAGGGAGAAGGGAATTTCTCAACTATATTTTTCTCTTTGCCTCCTGTTGATCTGTCCTCAAAGCATTTTGTACTGGTAGATTTCAGCTTTCATAATTTGCTGGCATTTACACTTGTCAAAATTAAAATCAATGTCCCTGCAATGATACGGGGCACAGATATTTGTGGCAGAACAGCAACCTGGAAGATAAGGAATCCAGTGAAATATAATATTTAAAACTGTGCAGTGGCTTGCACACATAAATACATAGAAATATATTTCTAAAATCACATTCGGTAATTGCTCCCAGAATTATTTATGTATGGACTTTCAAATCACAGCAAATAGGAATGGCATTTCTTAAACGTAAACAAGTGAACAAAACAAACATCCCTTTACTGAACCTGCTCCAAAATGTTACAATTATCATTATACAGCCGTTTTAACTTTTTTCCTAATCATGTAATTTTTGGTTTCGCTTTTCACAGAGTCTGGCTTTTCGTAGTAGCTGTGAAAAAAACAGCTTATTTGAACAATTGAGTCCCTGTGAGATAGAGGAATATATGGGACAGACCTTTTTTTTTTTCGTCTTTTAGTATAGCTTACAACTGATCATTTATTTGACAGTCTGCATGGAGTCGCACACGCAGGATCCTTATAATGGGTCTAAGTGACTAGTCAGAGACATTGACAAGAGCATAATTTAGGAGAAAGGGAAGGAGAGATATGAAAGTGTAGGATAATGGGCAAAGTAGCAGTGCATTTGTTTATCATTTTTATTGAACACCATTCTTCCTGTACAGCGCCTTATTGCTTCCTGTTCCACTTTCAGTAACCCCACAATCCGTTGCCTCCATTTTTGCTGCCCTTTTTAAATTACCATCCTTCCCTTAAGGACTGAAGTATTTGCTGAATGCAGATGCTTCCTGCAGCCTTGGCGGGGGTAAAAGAGCGGCAGTTTACTAAAGATTAGATTTATATTAGGGCTTATATTCAAGGGGAAAGACTTTTAAAAAACCTAAAATATTGCTGCATGCTGTTTGAAAATGCCTGTAATTTAGTGTGCTGGAAAGAATGTCAAAATTTCAATGTCAAGCATACAAGAGGCAAATAATGCCAAAAAGAGGATTTCTGGTTTCACTTTGAGCATTACCATTATGGTACAAGCTTTAGTTATTCAACTGCCTACAGCCACTTAAGCTAGTGTAATACTGGAAAGAAGTAGTAGGTCATTGTCACCCACGGGACCAAGACACTGGGCAGATCTAGATGGAACTGGTGGGCTTTAAAGGGTGCATCAAAACAGAGGGCACTCTGAGCTTGTTCCAGATTCTGGAGGTGGTTGTTCTGTCCTCCTTATGGGCATCCTTTTCCTTTTTTCCTAAACCCACCCAGTTTTACTGCCAGTGGAAATGGAAGCTGTTTTACTGAAGGCAGATTCTGGGATGTGGGGATAAAGGGTTCATGTGAAGGGCATACTGTTCTCTGCCAAATTTCACATTGTTACTCCAAAGTATGAGGCACAGAAGTTTCAGTAAATCATTATCCTGTCTCCTTTGCTGTTCCATATTATACATTGTCCATTGTAATTCCTTTCATTTATGTGACGGAATTGTTTCTGTTGTTGTTCCAGCTTAACAGCTGCCATTCCTTTTCCTACCTTTTATTAGTCTTTGGTTCCTTTCCTATGTGATCCAACAGACCCCCTATTCTTGTAGATATTTTGTTAACCCAGGGGTTTAAATGAATGATATGTAGTGTGGAGTTTCCCCGCAAAACCATCATGCTATTATGATTTTTCGTGTAGGGCATAAATGCCTCCGTACTTCATCTCCATCTCTCTTCCCCCGCCCCCCCGCCTTTATGTAAAGGATGCAGAAATAAAATTAAAACTCTCTCAATAAAATCTTTACCTGTCAAATAGCAGAATTTTAAGCCAGTGTAGCCTGCCAATGCTCTTGATTCCACTCCAGGAGCTGCAAATAAGAGAGGATATCTTCAGTAATGATCTTTTATTATGAGGCTCCTGTCATTCCTCTGAATATATTTTGCAAAAGAAAAGCAAAGAAAGAGCTAACAACAAAACAAACTCCCATCATGTTTCTTCATTCCTTTCTTGCTACTTATGCAAGCAAGGATGTCACTGTAAGGGAAGAGCTCCAGGAGGTCTCAAAAAAGCCATTATTCCTACAATGTTTACAAGCCTCCCTTGAGTATAAAATCCAGACCATTGCACAGGTGGGAGCAAAGGTCTGAGGGCTACTGAAACTCTGCATTTCAGCAATGCATCACATTGAAAAGAAGCACGTGTTTCATAATTTTGTGCTGACGTGCTCATTCTGTGGTCCAGGGGTCAGGTACATTTTGCACCCCACTTTAGCTTGTTTCTGAGCAGCGAGAATCCTGACCTTCACAACGCATTTGCATCATCACTGGTAGAGGGGCAGACCATTCAAATGAAGGTTTAAATCCTGAAAATGGAAATTAGTACCTGCCAGTTCGCAGTGCATCATGCTTCCTTGCTAATAATTAATTGATCTGTTCCTGAACCCGAATATTCTCAATGAAACACAAAGCTAAAATTAAGCATGGAATAGCCTAAAGACTCCAGCAAGGCAATGACCAGAAAAGACTGCAGAGAATGTGAATTAATGGAAAAAAACAAGAGGTCAAATCCCACAAATGCAAATTGCTGCATTCTTGATATTTGGATGGACCTAATTTCATGAATCCCCAATTTGCTCTGAATCCTTTATTGAGCATAAAGTAGGAAATAAGAAGCACCAGACTGCGTGCTCTTGTCAGGCAGTTTCCTATTTGTATTGTTCCTAGTCTTGCACGACCCAGGTTTATGACTCAGAGTCTTGCATCTTAATGCAACATTAATAAATTTTAAGTATAATGTTAGTCTTAAGCCTTAATTTTCCACTGCTTAGTCACAGTTTCCATCTCCGTTGTGTATTATAGCCAGCAGCTGATTAACAGCATAGGCACTTATTGCAGGGCAACAGTTCAGAAAAACAAAGTCTAATCCAATTCAGACTGAGACACCTTAAGAATTTTGGTTTCAGGCAAAACTCCATGGGTGCCTACAACCACATTTTTTGGGCTTCCTTAGTGGTTTCCTTGTTCAGCAGGAAGTCAGCTCAGCAAACAAGTATCTCCTTTTGGAATCAGGAGACCAAGCGTCCAAATAATAGGCCCACCCATGAGCTCTGTTGTCTGGTCCTGACCTGAGCTGTCTAATTATCCTGCACTGATTTGTTTACGGTACTAATCTTTTACACAGTAGCCTGATCATTTAAAAAGCTTCCCAGAAGTGAGAGTAGGAGCGGTCAGGTCTGTCTCATACTGAAAGGGTTTTAACTATCTGTGAGATTATGGATTGTATTTTTGTTTTAACTCCACATTTCTGTTCCCTCAAGTGAGATCTCCTGGTAAGCTGGTTTTAGAGGAAAGGGTTCAAGTGCCTACCTCTGACAAGCTTCCAGAAAATTCATGTCTCCTTTTCTTTTGGTTGTCTGACCTAAGTGAAGAAGAAAAGCTGTATCCTGTTGACATCAGTGGCCATCATCCCTGTCCCATGTGTCTTCAAAGGACCCAAGACAGGGTTTTATCCTAAACAGAGAGTCAAAATGCCACGTAGTGAAGTCAAGCAGAAAGCAGATGTTATAACAGGAGCCTGGGAGGGTGAGAAAGGCAGTGTGAATGCCCAATACCAGAGGAGGGTCCTTCTCAACAGTGAGACTGGACCAAGATGGTTGATTGGACTGAGCCTACAGTATGGTACATGTGGTGTTGGAAAGCTCTTTGCCCCCTATGTTTATTGTGAAGACCTGATTATTCTTGTATGCTTAAAGTCCTTGTGTCACGGGGGTGCTTTATTAAGGTTAACAAGTAAGGTCCATCCTTATCCAGTATACTCATACAAAAAGCCAGGCAAAACATCCCCCTGCATCTCGAGTCTGGCTGCTCCTAGGGTGGCTCAGAAAGCCATGAAGTTACAAGGAGGTCTGATCGCCAGGGAGTTGTGTGCCTGTTGCTCCCATCAGCCCGAAGGGAGCACCATCAGTCCAGTGCTCTAGGTGGGAGTCATCACCTTTCCCTCCCATTGAAAGCTGGCTGCTGGCTTTTGAAGGGTTTGTACATACTACATTAAGATAGTAACTGGTAGGGAACTGAATTCTGCACGTTTCTTTGCCCAGAAGTGACTTCTGCTACCTGCCTGGAGCCAGGTTGCCTTTTGCTTCCTGTTCTGGTAACTCCAAGAATTATGTTCTTGTTGCATGAGGTCCCAAAAGCTATTGCAGAAAGAGTGGAAAATATTCTTTTACACATTTTCCTTCTCTCCCCATAGGAAGATGTCTAAGTGAGTAGTTTCATACCTTGAGTACCACCTTCACTGAGACCTAACCTTCACCTGCAGACAGCACTGCTCATGAAACACCTTCTTCTGGGCCTTTTGGGGTCTGTGGCTTAGACCCTCACTGGTTGATGTACTGAGTTCCTGTCCAAGCCTCCTAATTCTGCATGCTATAAAAGCAGAATTTGGGCAACACAGTTCATTCATGGAGCTGGCTGACAGATTTTCATCATTAGAGATTAAAGTATCACAAAGCACAGAAATCTGCCATGTCACCCGTCCCGAACGCCCTTGTTCAGTACATGAACATCTTGTATTAGCAGTGACAAACAGTTTGCTTTCCAAATGAGAATTGAAGTTCTTATGGGTGGTTAGATGGCTAAAGGCCTGAATTTCAGAGATCCTGGTATTCCCACTAAATCCAAGGACTGTGATGCTCATTGTTTTTATAAAGACTGGAGCATTAAGGGTAAATAGGAACTCCACTGTGAAAATCAGTCCCAGAAGTGGAAAGGAGGGTTGATATTAATTAGATTTAAAAAAAAAAAGAAGAAAACAACCATTTTCTGTACTGCACCCTTTTGTTTATCTTGGTCTTTGTGCAGTATGGTTTACAGGAATTAAAAAAGCTCTGATTTCTTGTTAGTGTTACAAGATAAATGCTTTGCTTTATCCTTGGAGTTTGCAGCAATTTATTGTTTTTCTTCTTAGAAATGCTAGAAATGCTATTTCACTAGAATTTCTAGTGAAATATCCCATAAGGTTAGACCTCATTACTCTGCAACAGGAGGTATATTGCGGTGTGTTTTCTATGTACAGCAAAGTAGACACCCAGTGTTTTACATAGCATGATTCCATTATAAGCCTGCAAACCACTGTAATTCCAACACCCACCTTCCCAAAATGCATGCATGACAATCTAAAATGCTTTTATTGTTTCTACGGTCACTTTATGGAGGTGGAATATGCCAGGGAGACACCTTCAGAGGAGTTTTGAGTATCACTTCACATCTTCAGAGGCATCTTGAAGAACTGGTCTTGTTCCAGGGACTGTGTTGAAGCATATTTTGTTGAAATGGTCTGGACTTAGCCAGGGGCAAGGGAATAAGGTCTATACATGAGGATAAGACAAGGAAGACTAATTGCACTCCCGGGAAATCCGGTCTTGGATGATTATATTGTCAGAATCATTGATCTTAGTTTTGCTATCCCTCTCCTGAGAAGGAAAGAGGAGATTCTTGTACGCTATGAGCTAGAGAAGGAATGGTACTAAATATCATTTTCTTTATATAAATAACTATGATGGGAATTGGCTGCAAAAGAATGTTTGCTGCCGAGTGAAAAGGAAAATGTGTTATAAAGGGAAAAGGTATATGTTTTGTTCAGTGCCTGCAGGATTTAATCATAACCCAAAGGTGCCAATCGTATTTATTTTATGGGACTAACATCTGTGTTCTGCAATGTAATTGGGATTTCAGGTTCAATGTGAAAAAGTTCTGTTTATTTTTCCGCTATTGTAGATTATTCCCCTGTTTGTGCTAATTGCCCCTCTGTGCATGTGGTCCATATTGTCTAACTCTTGTGCTAGATAGCTTCATTTGTGCTGTGCTAGTCTCAAACACACCTGCAAAAACCTGTAACAGCTTTTAAAGCTGAAGATGTTTCCCTAGCTCCCTGTAGCACAACAGTCACGATTACCTGAGGTACCATCCTGAAAGATAGGGTAATTACAGTTGAATATACAGAGGGAAGGAATGCAGTGGCAGATAAAATATAACCATTTAAGTATGTGGAACAATCATCTGGGCCAAATAGTGGTGGTTAAAGTCATCAACCTCCTGGAATTACACAGTTATTTCTACCAGCCCCTTTCTTATTATTTAGACATATACAGTGCTGTGAGTTTAATCTAGTTTAACAAATAAAATAGTTATTTTGTTTGGAACGAAACCTTCCCGCCCTGGATTTTGCAGTTCTTAAAATACCTTACACTGAACACGAGCTGAAAAGCTAAATGTGGGTTGGATAAAGTGGTATGTTTTGGTCTGGGAGAAGATTGCCTAACAGCTGCGTGCAAGGCTAGTTCTAACCGGGAATGCAAAATGCCCAGGACTCAATTTTTTTGTTTGGTTGTTTTGGTTTTTTTTTTGTTTTGGTTTTTTTTTAGATATTATTTGTGTGATGGATTTAGTTATGAATGCTAACAGCTCTCTAGGAAAAATCAAAAAGCACAAAGAGCTGTGTCTATGCTTGATGAAACCTAAAATTCCTTATCACAGGATTGCTATTCACATTTTACTCTAAAACCTGAAAATGCCAGTTTCTCTCTGACCTGATGTTGCTGCTTTTCATCATTCTGACAGCTTGAAGCAGGCTTAACCGGGCAATTGTGGATTCCACTTTTAAGGGTATAATGACTCCTATGATAACCTGCTCTGGCTGCTGTCTCAGGGTCATAGCGTGACATGTTGACTTTCTGCTAATTCCCTGCCTGCTAGGACAACATCCTGGGGTCAAAGGCATGGTAAAATGAGAGGAGCTGGGGCTGCTGTAATTCCCACCATGTATTACTAATGTAGGGAGAGAGGGTTTTTTAGTAGTCCCTTTCGTTTCTTCCTATGGTATCTGGCAGTTCCTAGCTTTTCCTCTTTTATTCCTCTGTTCTGGAGAGCAAAGAGATACATTTTGCAATATACTTGAGAGAAAAAGACTTCAGGGTCTGACAGTTTATGACAGTGCACTGCCAGGCTGCTGTATGGTCATTTACACCTGTGCGAATGCCTGAAGTCTTGTATGCAACTGTGAAAAGAGAATTCTGATGAGGAAGAGCATTTTATAAGCGCTTATGATTAAGGCTATAAATGATTCCATAATGTGCAAAGCCATGCAGACTGAGGCCTGATATCTCCTTCACGTGAATAAGTGATTCTTGCTTTTTATTCTGCTCAGCATACACATTTGAGATATTTTCAGTAAGGAGCAAACACATTCTGCTGAAGAAAACCATCTATTTGCATCCTTGTAATCTTTACACAGCTGTATATCATGATTTCTGATCTATAGAGTTCTTCTGAAATGGATGAATCTGGGACACCTGAAGGTCAGCTGAAGATGTGTTGGCAACGGATCTGCACGGGCTGCTTCGGTTCATTTCCTGTAACACAGGACTCTGATATGGTTTGTTGATTTGTCATTGTCAAGAAGTGTGCAAGAAGGCTAATAAATACCGCCAGGCTAGTTTTCTTATCTCCAGTGTCATCGGCACTGCCCCTTCCTTCCATCTCTTGTTATTAATCAGTTTGCAGGTACATTTTCATGAAAACAGGTTATTCCTTGGCACCGAGAAGTTTCTCAGCTTTCTGACTTTATGCAAGTACATGTATCCCACAAAGCAGCAGTTTCCTCTTAGCTACTGAATTATTTAAACTAATGTAGGTGAAGGTACAGCAGTCCATTTCGTCTGCTTCTCTCTTGTCGTCTTTTTTTTTTTTTTGGCACTGCACGAGAAACCGGAATCAACAGTTCAGAGTTTTTTTCGGTGTTTTTTTTTGTTTGCTGCTCTAACACGTCACCACTGAGGTCAGATCATATTAATGAACCTTGAAATATCTATTTGCTAATTGCCTGTGACAAGCAGGCTCAGTAAAAATGAAGGGAGTTGGCTTAAGATGGAAAACTACATGGAGTTGTCTGACAGTTAAGAATACAAATGTGAAACTAAGGCAGATAGCAAGTGAGTCACCTCACAAGACCACTGTTCTGAAGTTTGTAGTAGACACCGGTTTATGTTAAATGAAGTTAAAACGGTATGCAAATAGCCTTTGAATGATATTTTTCTTGTGAAATGTCAAAGTTAAATAGATGGCAAACAGAATAAAAATGTCACAATACTATTAAAACTCAAAAGAAGTCCAGTACAAATTGACTACTGGACAAAATTTTGTGTCTATTTTATTCTTACCATCTCGTCCATCTTCAGCAAGTGCTCTTTTAAATAACGGAAAGGAAGAGGATTATTGCGAAGTGCTTTGGGTTGCCTTCTTTTCCATTGAGCTGAAAATTTACATCTCTCTAAAGGGCATAGCCGTCCGTGCTATTTCCCGTTTATACTTTTTAAAGAAAGAAGGGGGTCATTCTGAAAGCCTTTGTTTTCTATGTGTCACTAAAAATATGGATATCCTTTTGCCTTCCAGCCTGTTAATTCTGTGACAGATAGCGGTGTTATTTTTAAAGATAGCCCACCCAGCTCTGCCCCCTTGCGAGAACACCCCGTGTGTGGGTTGGTCAGATGATAACCGTGTGGAGCTTTGTGTGGGCCCTTAGTCAAATGGGCGCGAGTATCGTTACTCAAATGAGTATTCATAGCCACTACTTGCTTTATTTTTTTCTAGAGCAGCAACAAAATGGCAGAGACGACAGCTGCCACATCATATACATACACACACTCCTACACAAACTATGCTTTGTACATCAGAAGCAGCATAAATACCATGGCATGTGGCAGTTACCATGGCAACGTGTTTTTTTAATGAATAGCAGATGGAATAGGCATGTAGAACTTACATAAGTTGTTAGTAATTTGTAAGTTACTGCAGACCAGCTACTGCAGTAAACTTTTTGTTTTCACTGTTTCTATTTTTTCCACATACAGTGTTCAGTCACTCCTTTTCTTCCCACTGAGTTTACCCTGATCTGGAATATAGGTTATGGTGGTGCATAATAAATAGCTATGGCTAATTTTTTTGTGGGTGAGCTTCCATATTACAGATGACACAGGAAATAATATGATATAACAATTTTTTAAAATTTATTTTTACAAAATTATTTTGATGTAGCCTTTAATGGTAAAATTATAAGACATTACAAAAAAGGCAGCAGCTTTCCTTTCTACATGCAAGCTCCTTCTGAGTGGATAGTGAGAATTAAAAATGGGGTGGACAAGTGAAACTATCTGCACAAAAATTCATGTTTTGATTCACATTCTGTCTATGTTTTTTCAGGAGACAGAATTTAATAATTTACTGATCAGTAGGGAAAGTTATTGGGAAAAATTCCTCACTGTAAAATTTCAGCCAGTGGAATGCTGAAAAAAGGGTTCTTCCTCAAAATTTGAGGTGTGAGCTCCACAGGAGATGTGGATCACTGAGCTGATCTTTACAGGCAAGGTCAGACAACGGTAAAGGTAGAATGGGAGTTGAAATGGAGCTCCCTTGGCTGTCTGAGTAGCTCACTCACCTTCAGCACATCTCAGTCAAACCAAGTCGATTATGATTTAGGTTCCTAAATCTGATTTAAGTGCATGAGAGAAGTTAGGCGCCTACATGTTCCTAAACATTTTTCTGACCTGGACTGTACACCTTGTAAAAGAGGCAGCTTCATTAATTCAAAAGAGGTTGATATTAGAAAAGGTATAATGGGAGCACAGTCTGTCCCAAAAAAGAGAAGTGATGTCCCAATATGTATATTGTTCAAAGATAACATCAAATATTCAAAATATTGGTTTCTGAGCAGCCTCTAGGGAGGGAGTTAACAGACGTGTATAGTTAAGGTTTTCAGGCTGCTTTAAAAGAGTTTGTACTCTTGACTCTGGGCAACTGCCCTTGGCATTTGGTGGGTTTTGGGCATGAAAATTCCCTTAGGGTCATCTAATTCTTGGTTACAAGAGTGACCTTGTTCCCCAAGGCTTAACTTTTCAAAATTCCTTTTTTGTTCTTTCTCCCTTTATTTGGAAATTCAGTGCTGGTCTCTCTGTTGAGGAATATTTCCTGGTTAGTGTGGGGTTCAAGAGTGGTGAAGGCTACTCTTTTTTTTCATACTGCTGACTGGTTCCTGACAGCTGCTCCTGTCAGTACTGGACCTTCATTGTCTGGTAGATGTCACCTATCTTCCTCGTTATAAATCTACTCTTGATCTTTCTCCTGCAGCCGCTTTCTCTGACTGCTCCAGCATCTCAAGAGCTTACTTGTACTAAATGCTGACTGGCATTGCTGCTTCTCCTGGACCGACCCACTTACTCTTCCTGCTCACAGTAATGATGGTCACAGAAAGGCTCATTGCATACTATACTCATCAAACAATAGTTTTGTAAGAAGAAATCCACAGTGTCTCTGTTGTCTTCTGGCTGCAACACACTGGAGCAGTATTTCCAATGAGCGCCATAGAGCTCAGGAATCCTCTTCGTCACTTTTTCATGTTTTTATACTCCTTGCAGAGATTAGGACCAGAAAGAGCAAGGTTATCACAAAAGACAAAGTAAATAAATCAGGCTCTTCTCTTTTTACTGTTATTGAGAACTCCAAAGTCTTTCTTTTATTCTCCAGGGGTATATTTTCAAAGCAGTAAAATTAAGCACACCATTCCCATGCATTAACCATAACTTAAGATACACAGGTAGATCTATGCTAATTGTTCCTTCTAATGTTCTAGGGGAGTTATAGCTAAGTAAAATGAACACTTGATTTAGGCCTCAGAATTCAAAGTCTTAGAAGTTATTTTCACCCACATATAAGATAAGAGCAATTACTGCAGTCTTCTTATCTCTTTTTCCAAATTAACCCTTCATTCTGTGGGAAGTTAAGTGAGAATTAAATGTTCCATCTTCATGATGGCTGCATGTATTTTTAAATTTACATTTTATTAACAGAGTAATTGTGGACTTAAATTTTGTTTAAATGGTATGCTTCATATAACTGCTAAGTAGCTGTTATACAATTGTAGAGAAAGCTTTGCAAGACATTGAGACACTAATGGCTTTTCAACCTCAACAAGACACCTAATATAAAAAGACGTGAGAGCCTTGTAATTAAAACAATCTTCTCAGTGAACTGTTGATATAGAAAACAATCTGCTCTCCTTTACATTTTCCATATTAATTGACTGAAAAAATATGAATAGTACATTTTGTGAAGGTGCACTTTGGTAATTCTTATGTTATCGAGAGCACTTTAACTCACAGTGCTACCAAGAAATTGTATTGAATATTGCAATTTATCAGTATTAGTGTGAACTGTAAGTATATTGTTAGACATCTCCATCACTAATCCAAGCATCCTTCCAGAACTCCTTCGTTAAAAAGCTCTCACCAGAAAAGTGTGCTTCAGGAATCTGATGTCCCAAAGATCTTGAAGGCAGCAGCTGGGTGCAGGATGAGCAGCCCCATGAGCCAATGCAGCCTGGTTTCCTACAGTTTTTTGTCTAGCAGATAGACATCCCACTGTCTAATATGCTATAAGCTCTTCCCTGAACTGAAGCATTTAGAGTATCCACCTTCACTGTGTGTTTTCCACATCTCTGAAGGAACAAGCTCGGACTGCGTCCCCTGGAGTGAGGCAGTGAGTAGGGAGGAGAGAGTCCTCCCCCCCCCCCCCCCCCCCCCCATATTCCCATGAAACTTGTTTAACTTGGTACTATACATCTGATCTGGAGTTTGACTGCACCTGCCTTGTTTCCTCGGGAGACCACATCAGCCATTAAGCCTTTCCTTCCAATAGCAGCATTGGGAATCAGTGTGTCTTGTTGCAGGATGCCGTCAGCCTACTGGTGTGGCTTCCAGGAGTGGTGCATGTGGCAGCAGACTGTGCAACTGCCCTCTAAAAATCCAAAACAGGTGACATAAACACCACAAAAAGTCAAAACAGCAATGAGAGCAGATATCAGACCACAGGCAAGTCCTCTTTTGACAATGCAGTATCTGTAATGAAGGAATATTACAGGAGGAAGGTGAAGCCAGGTAAAGTATTGGATCAGAACAAATGGAAGTCATCTTGCCTACAATAACTAAGTTCATTTGGCGCCTGTTGCACAAGTAAACTTTTGCTAGTATTAAAACCAAATATTTCCAAATCAATTAAAGAAATTTTAGCACACTCAATCAAACCTTTACACATTTCCATGCATGAGAACATGTACACGCTGTCTTCCTATGGACCAACTAACAGCACGAGCCTCAATCTAAAATTATCTAAAGGCTAAGAAGAACTGCCGTAAAATATTAAATTAGTTCATTTGTATTACGGTCTTTGGGCCTGTGCTGAATGTAAGTCAGAGTCCAGTTGCCACCATTAAAAATGTTCCGCAACAGCTTTGCAACAAAATTGTTTTTCTGACACTACTGCTGTCAGCGGCCTCTTGTCTGTGACTTTTCTGTGTGCCGTGTTGTTCCTCTCCTCCTCAAGAGCAGTGGAAGACCTCTGTGAATAATTTCGGGTTAAAACTGTTTCCTATCACACTCTTCTTATACGTAGTTGCTGACATGCCAATAATCAGCGTGCTGTTTACTCCATGATTATACCAGTTACAAGCTGGGCACACTTCATATGTTGTGCAGTGCGGTGTATCAGTGGTACTTGCTAACTAGTAATTGATAGCGTCACTGAAATGATAGTGGTTTTTCTTCATGCGCGTAGTTATCAAAGATTCTTTGTATCCACAGATGAATAGTCTCCTAGAAATGAAATAAAACCTGCCTGCTGCATTACTTATGAGGCATTCTGTCATCTCAGTAGGATCTCTGACTCAAAATGCTTGCAGTGTCTAATAATTAGATTTGGATAATTCTTTCTCTTCCAGGCATCATGTTTTATTTTAGCATGTATTTCCCTCCACAGTAGTGCTGCTGAAATTTTGAATTAGGAGAGATACAAAAAGATCATGTGTATGTGTGTGTGGGGAGGGAGGGGAACCCCTTAAAAATGCTCCTTGGGGTGTGGAGTCTGCCTGGGAAGAGAGAAGTGTTACAAACTTCTCAGTTCTTGATGTACAGTTGCAAAAAGAAATTAGCTCATATGTAATTTCAGGCAGTCCCCCCCATCCCAACACACACACACCATTAATAATGAGTTGAGAGAAAAGAGATCCAGTGTGCATGCCCGCTCAAATAGAGCGTGTACTTAATAGTCCTGTTCACACAAGGCTCCCCAAACCTGCGCGCGATGCCTCCTGGGACACTGCCAGTGCACAGCAGCCGGAGCTCTGTGGCGCAAGGATGCCATCACCCCCATGCATTCCACAAAATCCTTCCTGAAAAGAATAAATTAGGCTAGAAAGCCGCTAATGTGATTAGGGAAGACAATGCGATCTTGCTTAGAAAGTGGCAAAATACCCTTCCCCTCTGTGAATGCTCCTCTGCCGTGTGGGTTCCATCAGATCCTGGTGGAATCATTTATATTTTCACGTGCTCGGGTGTTACAGTTGTGCGTGCAAAGTCTCATCGAACCAAATATTCAAAGGCTTTCAGGTCTAACACTCACCAGCGTTTGATTCAATGAGTTTATAGATATCAGTTATGTGCAGGTGGAAATGGGCAACAAAAATGGGCAAGAAGATGCTGCCTTCAGCTGTGGTGGTGGGCTTGGGTTTTGGGGGGTTGTTTTGAGGTAGTGAGATAGTCTGTGTGCATCTTATTGGGAATATCTGGGTTGTTTTGTTGTTATGACAAAGTGGTATTTTTGTGCATTTATCAGCTGTGGGGGTGTTTTTTTTTTGCTGTTTTTTTAATGATTTTTTTTTTTTTAATGAAAGAGCTAGATTTTTAAGTAGCAAGTGTTTTGCATTGCACTGGAGGATACCAAACAGGTTGGACCCTCCAATGCAGATAACCCTCCACACTCCTCAAATTCTGCCAAAAGTGGTGTGTGTAAGGAAGAATTTGATAGACTAAAATTTGCCTATTTATTCCTTTCACAGAAGTTGCCATCCTGGTTGTTCTTTTTTTTTTTTTTTTTCTTTTTCATGCTGTACAAACCAGAAGGGCTGTAAGCTAAAACTAGTTTATAGGGGCAGACAACCTAGACAAGACAGTGAATATCCAGAGAGTCCTGAAAAACAGATTTACAATGGTCAGGATAAAATTGCAGGGACCATCAATCTTTACACTTTAAGACAGAGATTGGTCACCAGCTGGGGTCAGAAAGTAATTCATAATCATTACTATCGGGGCTTAGCATTATATAATTTGAGGCACTCTGGGTGCTTTATTCTCTTACCCAGAACAGAGAATAGTTTTTCTATACGGATTCCTTTTACAACACTGCTACTTCTCTTTGTATTTGGAAAGAAGCAGGGAAAAAAATGTGGAAGACCTCTTACAGAAAGAGAAAGAAAGCAAACAATTATTGACAGAAGCAAATGCAGTCAACCTGATCTCAGTTTTTTTCATTCTATTTCATTTAATGTAGACAGCTTTTGTCTCACCATTCTGTTATATCTGTGAATGCTCTTAATAGTCCAGGATACAAGAAAACTAGCTTAATCTAGTCTACTGGTAAATCTACATAAAACAACCATCCAAAATAAACACGTAAATAGGCACATTAACCTAAGCTCTGGACAAATCACAAATGTGTTAAAATACATAAGAATTATAATGAAACCAAAAATATACACCACTGCATTATAAGGGAATTCTATTCTTATGATCTTAAAATATCCCTCTAATTTGAACCATAATGCCCTTAATACACAAAGAAATCTAACTCCAGCAGATGTGTTAAATTCATGTAATGAAAAGAAGCCCCTTTGCGGATTCACCCTTCGCTGGGACTCGGTTTCTCCACCCCATCCGAACAATTGATGCAAGTTTCAGCCATAACCAACTCAAAGCAAAAAGTGAAAGCCAGCCAGTGCTTGAAGCCAATCATCTGAACAATAGACAGCATGTCACCATATGGGACAGCTCTCGAACATCCTGTTCTTACAGGCTCAGCATGAAAGCCACAAGAAAACCAGTGACTGGAGAGTGTGACTGTTCTTGCACAGAAAAAGTAAATGTCAATAAACAAGGGTGACTTCTGCGGTATGTCAAATAGCGATCCACCTGGAAGCGTTAAAAAGGCTGACAACGGGGTTCTCCCCTCAACCCCCCCCACATATTAACCTTTGCTGTGCCAAAGGTTTTCCCCTCTCGATTTCAAGGTGTGTGTCTTCTCTCACCAGGCCAATTGTTAAAACAGTCAATATACTGTGACCTGTTGCTGAGATCTCGTGATTTGCAAAGCATTTCGGTCACAGAGAGGTGAGGGGAGGGAAGACGAGAGCAGACGGCAGACGGCTGCCCTTTTGGCTGTGGTGTTTTGCTGCTGTGCAGAGCCCCCGTGGCAGCAGATGCACAGGGAAGGGCATTGCCACACACAAGGTACTGCAAAAACGCACCGCTGCGGAAGGGTTGGCACCTGGCTCAGAATGCGGCTGTCCGCCTGGCTTTGTTTTCAGAGGGGTCAAATTTACCCTTCTGAAGAAAAAGCTGCACTTGCGCTGCTGGCAGGACTTTGTGTCTGTGCTCACTGTGAAAGTGGGAGGAGATGCAGGGCCCTCCTCTGAATGGAGCAGCTTAAAACCTTCCGGTAATGGGGACTAAAGGTGATGTTAACAAAACAGCTTTCAGAACAATCAATAAATTCACTTCCAGTATTTGAAATTACGCAGAAGAAAATATATAAAACATGATGCCGTGCCACAGCCTGCGCAGCAAGTCGTGTCCTCTCGGTAGTGTTGTGAAGTGACACGGAGGGTATCATGAAGAGTGAACTTGCATTTTAAATGGTCCGGGCTTCATGGAAACTGGGGTAACACCATCCAACCTGCTGAAGCAATGCCTTTTTTCCTTAAGCAGCCCCAGGGTCCAGCCCTTCTGGCCTCAGCTGGAGAGAAGGTCTGCAGGAATGGTGTCCTCTGCGGGACTTTTGTCCTTACGACTTGTCTCCTGCTCTTGGATGGTGAGAGAGGAGACAAAGGCAGCTCAGTGCAAACAGTACCCCGACTCCAATTTTTTTCATTAAACATCGTGGGTCTCTGTAGACAGTTGTCACCCCTGGACCCTGTGCCTATCTTTTCCTGCTCTGCCATCTGAGCGAGCAGCAGGGCCAGTGCTCTTTGAGGAGAAGTGGTCTGCGCTGGGGTGGGAGGGGGGTGTGGTGTATTTTTGTGATGCTACCTGTGTTTAGACTCTTAGGCATTTCACACAACCATCACCCTCGGTGTGAAGAATGTTATATTATTACCCCATTATTATTACCAGGTTATATTATATTACTCCTGTACATTCTGTAGTTTATGGGTACCACTGCTGGTTGCTTATTCCTTGTGGCTTCACCAGTGAATCTATTGCTTCTCCTGGAGGTCGTCATGTCAACAGTGATTACTGAGACCTCCCTGGTCTGTAGGACCTCAACAGCAGGAGCCTGAAAGTGGACTTTTAAAAACTTCCTGCTTTTGCCTCAGTAGTTAAACAGTGTCCCTCAGCCACTTCACGGTGGCATTCTGGAAATGTCAGGGTTACCTCTATAGCCATTTTTCTGTTCCTGATGAATTTCTATATATTAATAATATTTTGGGGACCAGGGGAAAGGATGCAAAGTAACAAATTGGAGTATGTGTGTGATTAGTCTGGCTTTGAAGCTAGTTCATTTCCTTCTTGTGGTTCTCAAGTTGCAAATCTTCATTTCTGGATCTGAAACAGCGTTTCTCTTATACTTTTAGACTTATGCCATATCTTTTGCTAAATGTTTTATCTTAATTCTCAGTTAAGCAAATAAAATCCTTAAGAAGTCTAACTAAATTCCCTGTCATTTGGGCAGTAAAATTACCGTGCATATACAAAAAAATACATACATACATAGATATTTATGCATGCATTTGTATATGTATATGTTATATATGTATATAAATTATGTACATATATATGTACATAAATATATATGCACAAAAACACATAAAGAAGTCTGTACACATCTGCACATGTGTTTATTTGTAGGTATACTTGTTTAAATATACATGTTACGCACACACACTAAGTTCCAACTCTGCACTGGGATATGGTGCAGCGATGTATCGTTTAAGCAGAGACTCTTGGTATCATTATTCCTATGGTGGATAAAATATACTCCCTAACTTCTGGAGTGTTTCATTTGGAACAAGACACAGCATATGCTCTGCTTCATGACTATTTCTGTTGGTTTGTGCAGAAGAGGTAAGCACTGCCGTGTCTTTTTGGCTTGTGGGGCAATGCCAAATAAGGAGCAATAATTATTATTCAGGTGCTGTAATGACTGCAGTTGACGACGATCCCTTCTACTGAGGTTGGAAGTCTCATTGGGACTATCTGCATGCATAAAATATTTATTTCTCTGCCAAACTGTGTGAAATCAGTGAGTGTTAGTTCCATTCTGTGAGGCTGGTATAAGATCTTTAAAAAGTGGCAACTTGCCATGAAAAATGTGGCAGGCAGTAAAAAGAGATTTAGCAAAGGCCATTTAGTAAGGGAGCAGGGCAGAGAAAACACTGACAAAAGCTGGCGTGGAGGATACCCAGGGAGACTGTTGGACCCAACAGGGCAGTCATTGCACCCAACTCCAGTTTTGGGAACCGAGCAGGGCCTGAAGCTATGGGATGGTGGGTACCTTTGTTTTCCTTCTTGGTCTCCCTCACTGTCGAGCAGCATCTGTGGGCAAGACAGTGATGAGTGCTATCTGCAGCTCCGAAAAAGAAGGCTCAGGCTAGGCAGTAAGAGAGGCAAAGAAGCCGTCTTGCAAAACAGGCATGTGTTTCAGTGCCTGCTTCTGCTTCTGTAGGGTTGTCAGAGGACTGTTTGTGCAGCGAATTGTGTATCAGGCATGAGAAGTTAGCTCTGAAGATAAAATGCCATGTGCATGAGGTCACTCACTGAAAGAGATTGTTGCAATAACCGTCTGCAATCCTCTATAGAAAGAGGTTTTTGAAGCGAGCCCATGGCTCATGGGCAGCTGGGGATCAAATCTCTGCCTCCTCTGCAAAACACCAGACATTGGGTCAGAAACTCCGGAAACATAGAGAGCCATTTACACTGCTTTAAACCTCTCCAGGCTCTGTTGTGAGATAGAAATTGTTAGAAACTGGACTGTTTGATTATGTAGCCAATGCTTTTGGTTTAGGGAAGATTGGTTATTCCGTATGTAACAGTAAACGTCTTTTTCACTGAAAAAAAAAAAATAAATCTCCTTGTGCAAGATGTTTATACCTTTCTTAAGATTATAGTAGAACTATTAGCTAGAGAACTGGCTTGGACCTGGTCTGTTTTAGGGTGACACAAATGCAGGGGTAGTGGCTGCTTCTCCTCACCCCATGGGGTGAGCCCACGGGGGACCAATATGGCTGTTTGCTCCTCAGCTTGGACCCAGCGCTGACCCTGCACAACGGTGCAAACATGCCTCAGCTGGAAGGGACAGGTAGGTCATGCCTCTTGTTGGCTCCTACAATATGTGACGTAGCTTATGGGTCCCCTAAATTGTCCTTCGCACTTTGTGACACTAGTCGACCCGCCTTGTGGTGAGAGCTAACAGAGGCTGGACGGTGGGTAAGTGCCTCCTTCCAAGTCTAGTTCACCAGCACAGTTGTGCTTGAAGACTGATCTCTGTGAGGTTCCTGGCTTTCCTTTGTCCAAAAAATCAGACCAGTTAGTTAGCTTGGAAAACCCATATGCACTGGTCAGTTAACTGGTTTCTCTTAAAGCAGATTCCCTTGTGAGTGCTGCAGCATTGACAGGGCTGTGCTGTACCAACACCTCACAGGGGTGCAGGCATCCCTTTTAGCTATCACAAACCACTACAAATTCTATTGGTCTCACCCCTCATTCCTGTTTATTTTTTTCCATCTGATCCTGTCGCCTGTAGCCTGCACTTTGCAAACCGTGCCTCTGCCTTTAGCCTGTTTTGTTACAGAAGAGAATTATGGTGCTTTAATTATTTGGAAGAGAAGAAGGTTTTCCACACATCCATTTAAAATATCAGCTACATAAATGTCTCTGGTATTACAGAAATGGGAGATTTTTGTATAGGACTAAATAAAAAATTTGGATGAACATCGCAGCCAGGCAGAGAAGAATGTCATTTAGCTGATTGAGCAAAGACACTGGAGAGATGCTTGAAATAGAGAGGAAAAACTCCCCAAAGTCTGAAATCCCACATATTTTTCTTATTTGAAGCAGTAATTTCAGGACACTGGGGCATCCCATTAGCCATAATGTTCGTGCTAGGATTTCTACAGCAACTGCCAGGTTTCAGTTCTCATGCCTACAATAAACTCTTGACATTGACAAACCACGCAGAGGGAGGCCCACAAGGTTTCCAAACCCTGAGCCCAGACAAGAAAGCCAGGGAAAAGCCAGACTGCAATTCCAAAATGAGAGCCTTTTGTTGGTTATCTTTCCAGCAAGCAGTTCTCTCTCCAAATAATTTTGTCTGAGTGCAAACACCTATTTTTTTCTTCCTGCATAGTTTAATTAGTGTTGGTGGAGAGAAGTGTGCCGGGCCCAAGCTACAGAGTGGAAAGAATGCAGATAAGTGTCTTTGATCAGTCTCCACAGCTTAGACCAAAGGAAAGTCAGTGCTTTCTCTTGTGCTATCAGTTCAGCAGAAAGTTACATGAGCATGACAGCGCCAACTTTCCCGAACAAGGAGCGGAGCTGTGCCGATTCGTCCCACAAAGCTATATAGCAATCAACAAAATAATGTTTTTGCACTTGAGAATGTGTGACTTGATTGATAATATCTAATTTTACATGACTTTTGAACAAAACCAACAGAAAGATATGGAGACTTTTTAGGAGCAGTGGGAGAATGAAAAGCTGAATGAAGAAAATTGTGCTGCACATCATCTTGTCTTATTACTGTTAACGCCAGCAGTCATAATCAAGAGTTTATTGTACAGGGCAATCTGGATGATTAGAAACTGGATTCAAGTTCATAAAAAACATCTTGACATAAAACTCTTTTTTTTTTCACCAATAACACCAGGAGGCAAATTTACTCCCTCCCTCTGCAACCTCTTTTAATTCAGTGGAATTATACCAGAGATAATTTTAGCCAAGTATCGTCAGTATTCTTTTAAAATCATATTTCAAATAAACGTACATTTGCAGAAATATATTATGTCATGATGAAAGGTATTGATATTGTAAATGTACGTTGTTCCTTGGTCTACCATTTGTATATCTGAAACTTGGAAGGAACAGAATGTAAACAGGCCAAAGAAAAGTTCAACTATTGTGGCTAGTCAGATTATTTTCTTCTAACCTCTTCTGCAATTATAGTAGAGACTCACTTTCCTGTAGTCAATTCTCTGAGCTTTGTCAGATGACCATATCAGATCCAAATGAATTTCGAAATTTCAGATATCTGGAAGAAATTGCTAGAAATTTTGATCACAAAATGAACCATACCTTTCTCTACAGACAGCATCAAGACACATCAGAGGAGTCACCCAGGAATTTTTTTATCATTGTCAGAATCACAACGATTCCCACATTGTCTTTCTTCCTATAGATTCTTTTTTCTCCTCCCCATGAGTCTTTTTTCCCTGCTTACTCTCGTTAAGCGCTTCTCGTCTCATTGCTCTGTTTTACTCTTTTCCTATCAGTATGATGCTTCCTGCTTAGTTGAACCCCTCACTCCTGGGCTCTGTTTTTTCCCCACCTTAAAAGTAAAATGCTTCTTTACTACTCCTTAAACTGTTTCCTGCTCTGGGCTAAGGTGGTGGGGCATTTCTCAGGCTCCCCAGTGCTTCAGCCTACTTAGGTTGTGATGGCTACCAGACAACTTGATTTTTTTCCCCTCTGGTGACTCTGGTTGCTTAGCATTAGTTTTATCACTAGATAGCTTTGTGGGAACATTGCTGCTTCTCTTCCCCAGCTTAGTTAAACAGCCAACAATGAGGGGAAGGGCTTACTGAGCTGTGACCCCACCATAAGAAAAGCCCCAAGGAGAGAGGTTTGCGCATAAACTTGTGTCTCTGCTTCATGGGTCAATAATGTTGTGTGGTATGATATAGAATACCATGTGGTTATCCAAGCCTTTGTACTATATATATTGCTGTGTTGAAAGGATTTCATTCTTTGAAAATGCAGTCACGTCTGGGGTGGTACATGGATGCTCTGTAACAATGAATAGCAACCCGGTGTGACAAGACGGGAAAAGAACAATACGTTGAGAAATATATTTAGAGTGCAATTTGATAATACTGAAAATGACATCCGCATACTCTCCTAGACCTCCAGATTAGACTTTATGTGGGATTTACACAACCTTGAAGCACCTTTCAAATTAAATAACTGGGCCTATGAAATGATGAAAATCACTCAGTGGCACTGTACGAGAGCTACGTCATATTTATTTCTGCACTGAAACATTCGTTTTATGAACAGTAGTTGCAGACACCACAGATGGAGATTTGAATGTGGTGTGATACCGCACATCAGGAACTAGTTCAGGTAACTGTTTTGCAATTTGCAATTTACTCCTGTGAAAAGATCCCATGGCACTTTATCCGAAGGTAGGGGTGTTAGCCCTGCATGCTGGATTCACTCCAAGTTCTGCTATGTGCATCTGGATCATCTCTGTAGTCTTAAGTGGATATACTATTCTTCCCCTCACATCCTCAAAGCTTGTGTATTGCTCCTGGCAATAAGCATTTGGTACGAACACCCCTACCAGAGATTATTTTAATTTTAAAAATAACTGTATTTCTACCAGTAAGCTGCAGAGGTTGTATTTCCTGGTGGAAATAGGCATGCTTTATACAACAGATGCAACACTGTGTCTCATTTTGCACTTTTTAGCTATCCATTTATATGCAAAATAAATCAAACATCCTAAATCTCCAACCAGTTTCAAAATAATTTCATTTAAGAGAAAAAAAATACAAGCAACAAAACCCAAGAATGATTCCCGTTTTTCTACTTGAAAATGCAATGCCATATTGCTTTATCTAGCTGATAAACTCTTTAAACAGTGCAATAAAGAGGTGTGCTAGAACATGTGCAAGTCGGCGTTTTCACTGAAGAGTTCATCTGGCCCACAGAACTACCTTAAGGCAGGAAGTTAAGTTATATGAGGAGCAGCCCTCAGGCTGCTGCTCTTATTCAAAGATAAGGCTGACCACGGACCAGGGACATTATTTATAATAGATGACATGTACGGCACAACTGAGATCATAAACGTTCCTGTTGGGAAACTATGCACCAAATGCCACAGGACATCAGAGGCAGGCAATGTAACCTGTATATACCCAAACTTTTAAAACTCTTCAACTATTATCAAACTGCAATCTCTCTCTTAAACTAGTTGTCTTACACCAGAGAGGAGGGCACAGCAACGGGAGGATGTTGGAAGAAGGGGAAAAGAGGAGAGGCCTTAAAACACGTTTTATCAGCTTTAGCAACCTAGCCAGGAGAAGAGGAGCATATGCTGGTCTAGACATTGCTGCTAAGCAGTGCCCCAGCGCAGATGTGCACAGTAAGAACCCGTGATTCACTGTTTTATGGCAAAGGCACTGAAACTCCAAGCCTCACTCCCATTTGCAAGGCAAAAACCACTTCCATACATCAGGCTTTAAAGACTCTTTAGGTCTTCCGCCTCTGCCAGGTGCAAATGACTTTTCATGTAGGCCAGCAGCACACTTCCCCCTCTGACTTGTGGTTTTCTAGGGGGTTTGAAATGTCTTTTCCCCTTCTGGAGGGCCCAGTGATTTATTCCTCTTTTCGGCAGCACCATGCTGGTTCAGGGACGTGTTCTGGGGGTTTTCGGTTTGAGCGCAGTCTGTTTCTAAGACTGCTGCTGTTGCGGTGTGTCAGGAGCTGCTCCGAGCTTTCTGAATTCTGAGTCAAAGCCTGAAGATGAATGAGGTCATAAGAAAGCTTTCCTAGCTGCTTTTGGAGCTCTATCACCCCTGAGTTTACCAGGGTAACATTTATTTCCTTCCAGTGCCAGCCGTCATATTTCACCCTAACTCCTCAGAAGCCAACAGAGAGATACAACAGCCTGAACTAATTGAAGTTGTTACACGAGTGCCTTAGGTGGGCTGATACTTGATGAAGAATCTTTAAAGGAGTTGCCCATTTAATAATAATGCATTTTTTTGGAGAACTTTAAGCCCTCTATTGTTATGTTGAGCGCTGGTTTAACACAATGGAGAGATCGCTGTCTTACACTGGAGGAAGCTTCCTATTTCTGTTTAGGATTCACAGCTCCAGAGTTAGATGTGAATTTCTTCCAAAAAACGAGCAGGAGTTAGTCTTTTCAAAACATGGTCATGGCAACTCGGCGTGCAGTATTTGCACAGGCTATAAGAAGACCTGTTTCAGATTTCTGTTCGGCTTGCAGGGATTTGAAGTCCTACAGAGCTATTTTCTTCTGTTGGCAATGGAGTGTTTGGTGACAGTATGCAAATCATTTTAGGTCTGGAAACTGGATGACCAAATTAATATCTTACTGTGTTCAAACTAAGTGCCTGGCAGAGCTGCTGTTGCAGTTATATGACTTCCCGGGCTGGAACTGGCTTGTGCCTGGGGCAGGTGGGATCCATCTCAACCCATTTAGATAGACATGTGCAAAGTTCCTCTTAAAACCTAAGTCCATGTACCTAATTGCAGCATTAGGTCTCATAATGCTTTTAAAATCTGGTCCTTTATGGTCCTCACTTAACTTTTTCCAGTGTTTATCTTGAATGATCAGGTGTTAGACACATTGCTGTCAGCTGTGTGTAACTTTCTGGATTTGATTCTGATGCTTTCACAGCCATTGCCAGGCAAGCGCTGCACAAAATTGCTGTGCAATTTTTTTATTATTAAATTCTAAGTGAATTCATGTTTAAGGTGTTTGCACTCCATTTTTGTCTGCTTTTCACATCCATCCTAGCAAATAAGTTTGGTTGCAGAAATGTCTGCAGAAGCAGCAAAAATTTAAGTGAGAATGAAAAGTATTTGTGGAAAGCAAATTTTGTATTCATCAGAAACCTTGCTGTAAGAACAATCCTAACTATTCAGGGAGTTGAAGTATGTTAGGTAGCCTTTAATTAAACTTGCTCAAATTTTGACGATTCAACTAATGGCATAGATAGCAAAGATTTTGGGGATCACTGGGTCTATCACCTTGCTGTCTCCACATCATATTACCGTTCACTTTCTATGCTGGCTTAGTTCCATCTTAAGGGTGAGAAGGGTTTTGGCTCCTCGTGTTCCTGCTGGGAGGCTGCAGCACCATTTGAGAACAACTAATGGTCACTCTGGGGAGAAACAAACAAAAAACCACAGGGGGCAGGTAGACTCTTTCAAAAACCAAATTTGTGCTCCCATCTTTGCTGTAACTCTTTGCATATGGCATCATTAGTGCATAGCACCTATAGTCAAGTCTTTTGTTTTGAGATCTCACTCAGCCTGTCCCTGTTGACCAGGCCTGGTTAAATTTTTCCTCTAATACAATATCTGAGTTTGTTTCCCGTGAACACTCATCTCTGTTTCCAATGTATTTGCTTTCAGCAGCTGTTTCTGCAGTTTAAGTCATTGGGCCCAGATTCTCTGTCCCACTTTTTGCTGCTCAGTCCTGGGCTACCGCTGAGAGCAGCGTAGCAGTTGCCAGCAAACTGTGCAGTATAACAAAGTTCAGAGGATGCAAAAGATTAAAGGGGTCTGAAAAATGACCAACTGTTACTTCTACCTTCACCCAAGAGCTGGTGTTTGTCAGAGTGCAGCCTGCTGAATTTACACTGGATTATCCAAAGGACAAGGCTCTACTTAATAACAGTCATAGAAATAAATTCCTATTCATCACACCTAGTATATTCATATGGTGAGACAGTCATCTGGATCCGAATTTAGTCTGAAGTGTGTGTGTATTCTTCCTTTTTTTTTAAATTTCAGATTGTATTTCCACTAGCTTGTCAAGCTTGATAGCTTCAAATGTTTAATGTCCAATGATACAGTACACAACAGCACTTCTCTAATTTCCTGTATTGATCATTCAGATATCATTTTCATTGAGTCCAAAAAGGGAGGCAGAACATTTTACCCATTGCTGATCAACATTCTCCCTCTTTCAGTCTGCTATTTCCTCTGTTTTCACTTACAAGGCTTTTCTTTATCATTGACACAGGTAGATAAATTTGTTGTGGAATTCTGCATATTTTACAAAAGTGACAAGTTCAGTACACAGAAAAAAAAGCAGAACCTTCTCCAGGCTCCAGACCTGAGATAGTCTCCTTTCCGGGGCTGTCCAATCCTCTCAAGGTACTGCAGTTTATCAAACAATTTCCTCTTTATTCCTCATCAGTATCAGATGCAGAAAACCTGCCAGTGCTTTTTGTCTTATTGGTTTAAATTAAAAAGTAGAGTTTCTCAAGATTGAGTGGAAGATCCATTGAATGGTTCATATTAAAATGATGTTTTGGCAGAGAACACAAACATACCTAAGGATACTCAGTGTGTGCTTTCAGTCAAACATTAAGCTTTTGGCACAACTGCTTCCACGTTGTTCTTTTATGCCATGATATGATAACACTACAATAATACTTAAATGCTGACACAACAGAAAACACTGCCAGTTTGGACTCCCAGGCATTGGCAAGCTTTTTGTTATATTTGCAACCTAGCACTCTCTGTGAGCTTCACAAAAATGTTCATCACTTTCCATGGAGGTGGAGGGAAACGAAAAAAAGAAACAAATTGCTTTACGAAGTGTTGAGTTGGAGAGACTAAATATCACAACAAACAGAAGATCTGCAGCACGTCAGAACCTTTTTCTTTCTTCCTTTCCTTGAAAGCATGAGGTTTTTCACTGGATATATGTCTATAGGTGCAATCCATTTCCATTCCACCATTATGTCATCTATAATTTAAATTTATGACACAAAACTTCAGGCTTGCCAGGGGAGCAGCTGGAGCGCTCTATTCCCTTTGCCATAGAAAATGTAGATGTGCTGAATGTATTGTGTCTGACAAGCCCCATTGAAAGTACTCCTATCTTTTCTGACAAATATCCATCAGCATGTAATATTTATTCTTCTGTTTTAGTTTCCCCGCAAATAATTGACGGTCCCTCAGCAAGGAGTGGGTTTCCTGCTGAGGCAGCACCACCTGTATGGCTTTCCCAAGCTTACATCAGATGCTCTGAAATGGAGGCTTTCATAGGGCTCATGGATAAAATGAAGCAGATGCAATGAAATGTAGGGGAACAGATTTTTCGCCTCAAAACTGCATTGTTAGTGTTAGCATTGCTCCACTGTGACACCTTTATATGACACATTCATTTCAGACAGGAAGACTTTTCAGACTTTTCACTTCTTGCATTTTATTAGCCAACCCCCTCCATTCTTTGCCATATAGTTGCACACTTTAAGTGTCCTTATGCTTCCAAGTTTAATTTTACTGACGTAGACAATATCGCTGATGTTGTCCTCTATTACCCCCTTAAACTAGTATTTTCAGGGGTGGCTAGGTATCATGGTTTTGGGTGGACAACAGGAGATATATTATGGGACCCAACCTTCTGAAAATGTTACTTATTCCACCTTTGAAAACTGGATACCTCCCAGGAACGTCCCAGCTTGGTCACCCCAAATAGAATCATAGAATCATAGAATCACAGAATCATAGAATCATAGAATGGTTTAGGTTGGTGTCATGGTTTGGCCTGAGCCGGCAGCAACGAACCACGCGGCGGCTCGCTCAGCCCCCCCCCCCCCCCCCCCAGCCGTGAGGGGGAAATACGAAGAAAAAGGCAAAACTCGTGGGTTGAGATAAAGGCTGTTTAACAGAACAGCAAAGGGAAGAGAAAACAGTAACAATAACACGGATAAAGGAATATACAAACGCGATTAGGGCACAGCCGCTCACCGACCGGACCCGGACCCGCGCCGCCGCAGCCCGCGCGGAGCAGCCACTTCCTGCCCCCTCCCCCCGGCCAGCTCCCCCCCACAGCCCGGGCATGGCTCACATGGTGTGGAATACCTGTGTCCCCTCCCATCCTTGGGGAAATTAACCCCAGCCCTGCCGGAACCAGGACAGTTGGAAGGGACCTTGAAGATCATCGAGTTCCAACCCCCCTGCCATAGGCAGGGACACCTCCCACTAGATCAGGTTGCACAAGGCCACGTCCAGCCTGGCCTTGAACACCTCCAGGGACGGAGCTTCAACAACTTCTCTGGGCAACCTGTTCCAGTGCCTTACTACCCTTAAAGTGAAAAGCTTCTTCCTAATGATTGATCTAAACCTGCCCTCTTCCAGCTTAAAGCCATTCCCCCTCCTCCTATCACTACATGCCCTAGGAAAAAGTCCTTCCCCAGCTCTCCTGTAGGCCTCCTTTAGGTACTGGAAGGCCGCAATAAGATCTCCCCGGAGCCTTCTCTTCTCCAGGCTGAACAGCCCCAACTCTCTCAGCTTCTCCTCATAGGAGAGGTGCTCCATCCCTCTGATCATCCTCGTGGCTCTCCTCTGGACGCGCTCCAGCAGGTCCATGTCCTGGGGACTCCAGAGCTGGATGCAGTACTCCAGGTGGGGTCTCACGAGAGCAGAGTAGAGGGGCAGAATCACCTCCCTTGACCTGCTGGCCACACTTCTTTTGATGCAGCCCAGGATACAGTTGGCCTTCTGGGCTGCAATCGCACATTGCTGGCTCATGTCGAGCTTCTTGTCAATCATCACCCCCAGGTCCTTCTCCACAGGGCTGCTCTCCAGCCATTCCCCTCTGAGCCTGTATTTGTGCTTGGGATTGCCCTGACCCAGATGTAGGACCTTGCACTTGGCCTTGTTGAACTGCATGAAGTTGGCTTGGGCCCACCTCTCCAGCCTGTCCGGGTCCCTCTGGATGGCATCCCTCCCCTCCAGCGTGTCTGCCTCACCAAACAGCTTGGTATCATCAGCAAACTTGCTGAGGGTGCACTCTACCCCACTGTCCATGTCGCTAGCAAAGATGTTGAATAGTACAGGTCCCAGTACCGACCCCTGAGGAACGCCACTCGTCACTGCCCTCCACTTGGACACTGAGCTGTTGACCGCAACCCTTTGAGTGCGACCGTCCAGCCAGTTCTTTATCCACTGAGTGGTCCATTTATTGAATCCATGTCTCTTCAATTTAGAGACCAGGATATCGTGTGGGACAATGTCAAATGCTTTGCACAAGTTCAGGTACATGACACCAGTAGATCTTCCTTTGTCCACTGCTGCTGTAACCCCTTCATAGAAGGCCACCAAATTTGTCAGGCATGACTTGCCCTTGGTGAAACCATGTTGGCTCTCGCCAATCACCTCCTCGTTTTCTATGTGCCTCAGCAGAGTTTCCAGGAGGATCTGCTCCATGATCTTGCCAGGCACAGAGGTGAGACTGACTGGCCTGTAGTGCCCCGAGTCTTCCTTGTTTCCCTTTTTGAAAACAGGGGTTATGTTTCCCCTTTTCCATTCAGCAGGAACCTCGCCAGACTGCCACGACTTCTCAAATATGATGGCTAGTGGCTTCGCAACTTGATCTGCCAGTTCCCTCAGGACCCGCGGATATATCTCATCAGGTCCCATGGACTTGTGCACCTTCAGGTTCCTCAGGTGGTCTCTCACTTTATCTTCATCTACAGTGGGCAGTGCTCCATTTTCCCAATCCTCTCCTTTGCAATCTGCGTCTTGGGCAGTGCGGCTGCTGTCCTTATGTATAGGAGTCGCTCCTGTCACTTTTGGCCAAGTGAGGTGACTGAGGTGATTCACGAAGGCAGAAATATTCAGGATGGGGTCATACGTGATGCTGAAGCTGGTGCATCACTTAAAGAGCACAGAAATATTCCTCCTCTTCCCAGGGAAAGATCAAAAAATGGCCGGCTGCTTTCTGATCCTTCCACAGTTACTACAAGTCATGATGTAGGCCACCGAAAGAGCACAGCTTGATTTTTCAGGTGCCTGAACTGTGTTTGCAGAGCTGGTAGCTTAAGAAATTTCTGTTGCACAGAAGCTAATGTCCTTAGTGATTGCTTCTTTAAAAGCAAGTGGCATTTTAATAAACACTGTAATAAAAGTACTCAATGCACTGCCAGTATGGCAATTACTGATTCTTTTGGGGACAAACCCTACGTTATTGTGCAGCAAATATTGCCAATAAGTGTCTTTTATGTGTCTACCTCTGTACTTAACCCACACAGGTAAATGTGTCCCTTGTAGCCATGGTGACAGTCCCTGCTTCCTTAGGTCATCATCTTCCTTTTAGCTCTGAAGGTCCCGCTAGGTGAGGTGTGTAAAAACGATGTCACAAGAATTAATTTTATGATTGTTATTTGTTTTACGCTAGAGATCTCAGTGAAAAAACTTAACCTAGATTGCAACCCTCCTGTGCTAGCCCTGTGCAGCAGGCAAAGGCAATTCCCGGTCCCTGCTAAAGAGAGAAGCACAACATCCCAGAAATCATGGAAAATACATTCCCAAGAAAATCAGGTGTGATGACAAGAGGGGCACAATAACAAGGCTGTGAATAACGTGATCATCTTTATGTGCATTTTAAATCCATGTCTGTATTTTTTAAGGGCTGGTCATTGTTTTATTGTGCTGTTTTTTTGTTCTAGCAGGATTTTGTCAACTTCTAGCCATTTTCAGGAGATAGTATGTTAATAAATATGGAGTAATGTATTTTTATAGCATTTTTATTGTGAGATTAAATGGTTTTGTTATTAAAATTTAGTCTAGAAACAGACTTGGCCAGACTTGGGTAAAATCTATAAGGAGTTGAAGAAGTTTTGCCCCAATTGCCATTTACAGTGGGATCAAATGTAAGGAGTTGGATGTATAAAATAGTGCTCCAGCTTAGAGCATAATATTCCCCAGCCACCTCATCCAGGGATTTTCATACACAGTGACCACTAATTAAGCTGAAAGAATGGTGTTTCCTTTGTTTAATCTCGAGCTGGACAAGGTATCTTTGGATCATTTTGTTTGTGACTCAAAAGACATTCAAGTATGTGGGCTGAACCCTTGTATAGTTCAAAATAAAATAACCACTGGCTATCAGCCATGGTAGAACAACTGAGGACACAGAGAATGGTCCTGACCATGAAGGACCAGAGAGCTAAGGGGCATTTAAGGGCATACTGTTTATAAGGATCAGTGACCTCACAGAAACCTTTTCTACCATGACTGCAAAAAAAAACCCCAGGTGAAGTTTCTGAATAAATGTAACTTAGAGAAATACAGTGTTTTGTGAGTTTGGCAGAGAGATGTCAAGCATTCAGGAGGAGATGGCCTGGAAAAGGTGATGTCCCCAGACAGAGTAATGAATTAAGACTTGTAATTTTACCGTCGCTGTTACAGAATGAATTGACTGCACTCTTCACACTCAGGAATGAAAGTGGTCTTTTTCTGCACCAGCCCCAGACATTCACATTCAGCTATTTCTTTGTTATTGAGAAATGAAAAGGCAAACTTTTCCTGAACATATTCACAGTCGGTTCTGAGGCAGAAATGAGCTCTGTGATTTTTAGTGCTTTGGATATTAGGATAATTATCAGAAGCTAATGAGTTTTTAAAGGTTTCTAATGTGAACCTATGATTTTAGAACCTCTCTCCTGTCAGAATCTAACTAGGTTACAGACAACATGACACGATCTATTGCCCATTTCTACTAATGACTAAAGCATGAAGGTACAGCCTCCTATGAATAACACTCTTCTACGCCCATGACAAGGAAAGCTTTGGAAATCTGCAACACAAGGCTCATGCACTGTCGCAAAATTGTTTCAGAAGTTTGTGGGAATAAACAAGTTACAACAAACAAGTAATATCTACTCATGCAATAAAATAGAGGCCTATCAGCATTCAACAACGTTGAAAAGCATTGTTACGGTGAGCAAAATGTGAGACAGGGAACTGGATGGTTTAAGATTGTCTGTCTTTTGAGAAATAGCGCATGCTGATACTAAGTGAAATCTGTTACCATTTGGTGCCTTAATACATGTGAAATGGGCCAGCAGGGTCAGTCCACTCCTTAGTGGACAAGTACAGGCATCGCAATGCAGTCTTCCTAAAATAAGGCACCCTGGCTAGCGATCTCAGCAGGAGAGAAAAGAAAATGTGAATTACTCTCTAGTCCTTAGGTGTTTTTCTCCTAAACCAGGGCTGAAGCACCCTGAGAGTGGCTAGGAGAGGAAAGGTACACTGCTAGCATCTCTTCGTAAAAGTGATTATGCATGCGACTTAGGTCTGGAGTGCTGTCGATTTTGTGCCTATTGAGAGTACATTTTTTCACTAAAAAAAAAAGGGAAAGGGAAAAAAAAAACCTTAGGTAATGGAACAGTGAGAGTGGAGTCTCTTCCATTATCTCTTGAACATCTCTTGAATTTTGCCACCTTTCATAACACTTGAGGAGTGTTGCTAGTTACAACTCAAAAGATACTTAATGCTGTGCCTTGCTGGTATTCACCTTAATTACTGCACTGACAGTGTTTTTGTTAACCGTGAGTCATGAAGTGACAAAATTAGAACCAAACCTCATCCTCTGTCACACTCACTAAACCACCAAAATAATAAAGTGCAGAATACCTTCCCATGTCAGGTATCAGCATATGATTGCTCAAGCTCTATTCATTTCCGTAGCAGTGCATATAATGTATGAAGTGAGAAGAACAGAGCAAATTAAAAACAAAATGAAAAAAAAAAACCAAACAGGAAAGAAGTATCTTCTGCTCCAGGATAGTTTCAGTTTTGGGGGGGGAGGTCAAACAAAGTGGTCAGCTAGAGTGATTGCTCACCAGATGTGTCACATATAGGCTCATTCTGCATCATTCATTTAAAAAAAAAGAGGGGAAAAAAAAGCTTTCTGTATAGAAATGTTCAAAACTCATCCAAGCTGAATGTAACCTATATACATCCATATAATCTATCTATATTGGACTGAAGTTCTTTGGTGCTTTGAGACTCCATTATGTTGCATGTGGTTTCCATTCTCTTGTTGTTATAGCTTTTTGGAATTTATTTTAGATCTTTTGAGACCTCTAACCATTCCCTGGCTAGAAAGATGGGGTTTCAGACTGTTCGATTTGTTTTAGAGCTTCTCATTTCTTGTAGCAATCCTTTGTGTGTTTAATTCAGTGTTAGACTTAACGTTGTTTGATTCCAAGCATTGCATCATTAACTAGCCTCGTTTTTCCTTTTGTGAGCATGTACTAGTCCTCTAGAAATAGTGTTACTTTTTAATGAAAGACAGTTTCAATTTTATTGGTTTTGTTCTTTCTGTTTTTATTGGGGAAAATTTTCCCAAATTTTAGTTATTTGATTGCGTTGTTTTCAATTAGTTATGGTATGGTATGTTTTTCTGGCTGCGTTTTTTTAAATGTGTATGGAGGGAGGGGAAGTATGGACCAACTCTTACAACCATAAGATCGCTTGGCAGCTTTCATCAATGCTTCTACTAGGAAATTTAATAGGATATGGAAAATAAACTGTCAGCATGAGACAGACCCTGCCATAAGCAGGACTCAGTTGTGGAAGTAAATTCATATAAAGTCTCACTGAAGTCACCAAGGCCAAATTAGAAATGGTGTGTAAGGAGATCAAACAAAGGCTTACCATCAGTTATATTCTTTTGGGTTATTTGCTGACTTCTTGGGGATTCTAAGTTTGCATAACTCATGCACCAAAGAGATGAAAGGAGTTATTCCTGGAAGTAATGCAGAGACTTCTTTAACTTATTTAACTGTAACTTATGATCAGAGAGGGCTGGAGCACCTCTGCTGTGAGGACAGGCTGAGAGAGTTGGCGTTGTTCAGCCTGGAGAAGAGAAGGCTTCGGGGAGACCTTAGAGCCCCTTCCACTACCTAAAGGGGGACTACAGGAAAGCTGGGGAGGGACTTTTGGTCAGGGAGTGGAGAAGTAGGATGACGGGGAATGGTTTTAAACTGAAATAGGGTAGATTTGTATTAGATATTAGGAAGAAATTCTTTACTCTGAAGGTAGTGAGACACTGGAACAAATTGCCCAGGGAGGCTGTGGCTGCCCCATCCCTGGAGGTGTTCAAGGCCAGGGTGGATGGGACTTTGAGCAACCTGGTCTAGTGGAAAGTGTTCCTGCCCATGGCAGGGGGGTGGAACTGGATGATCTGAGGACCCTTCCAATCCAAACCACTCTGTGATTCTATGATTATTATTCCTTAATGTCTCCAAGTTGCATAGTTCTGGAATTTTTTTAATAATATTTCCTTCTGCTGGGTCTGCTGGATTGTGAATTCAGACCTACTTTAGCTACATGAAGCAACTGGAGGAAAGGAAACTGCATTTCAGTAAGATGAGTGACACAAATAAGGTAGTGGCTAAGTTACATCATTCACCTAAAACCTTTCTACCCTTATAATTCTCCTACTCTTGCGGCTGAAAGAATAAGCTGCTTTTTGTGTATTTCAGCCGAAAATAACAGTAGCCCTCTTCCTTGCACAACTGCTCTAGCAAGTCCAGTGAATGATGCAGAGCCAGGTCTCTGCCATTCCTTCTTCTTTAGGATGATGTCCTCTGTTCGTAGATGCAGCACCAGCAGTACCAACTTTCTGCGTGTGTCTCCTGAACCTAGGATTTCCAGCTAAGACTCAGAGAGTTTTTCTCTTGTAAGTTGCAGAAAAGGCATAAGTATTTGCATTAGGAACTCATCCAAAGACTGGTGGGCTTGAACTGATGTAACTGGCTTTTTCTTTGATATCCGCCATTTTAGGTTTAAAGGCACAAAGCCAGCTGGCATTTAACAACTTGTTACTGAGCAGCTGAGCTGTGGTAGAGATTCATGTTCTGTAACCCATGGCAATTCAAAATGAGTAAGTTTTGCTTGCTCACCAAAATGGGCCACACTTGAAATTCATTTGAGCTTCCCTAAAGCCATCTATGAATTCAGTAGGACGAACTATAGGAATGTGAACTGCTTGGTGACAATAGATATTTTCTGGGTCAGATCTGCAGTGACTGCTTGTGCTAGAAAACTTCACCACGTAGCACTAAGTATGGTGTTGTCTTGCTGTACATCCTCTTTCAGTGGAAACATTCTCTTTAAACAGGAACTATGCATATTTATTTACATGTCATACTTGTGTTGTTTTAAAAATCAGTGGAATAAATAATCAGATACTTAATTAGGAGTGTGCACTGTTGAACAGGAAGCCTGTAGTTATTTTGCGGATGGCACGTATAGTGGTGCACTACATAACATGGATTACTGGGAATCAATGTTTCCATGTGGTGATCGCAGTGCCAAGTACACTAGTTAAACAAAAATTTCATGCTGAGACTGACCATTATACGGCAGTTTTGAAATGAAGCATGAGCTTTCAGCTCATGAGATGAGGCATCGGTTTTCTATTAGCCAAGCGCACATCAGTGGCCATAAACAAACAAAGATGAGTCACTACAAATTAAGTGGAAAATCTGAAAATGAAAGCTCTCTGCATCAGGCTGATTTTCTAAGGGTGAGATACTGGCCAGCCCCAGCAAGAGTTCTCTGAAAGGGGCAGGATGCATTTATCCCTCCAAATTTACACCCTTGCACCGTCCCATGGGGTTCCCCCACAGCTGCAGTACAGCAGATGTGGTGGAGACCGGGAAAAGTGTTATTTCACACCACTGCAAATTCTGCTCCCATCAGTTTGCAAAGAAGAACTTTATATTCTTGCCTTCCCTGTTTAATTTTGTACCTGCGAGCAAAGGACATAACGTGCCATGTAATTTTGATGACTATCCAGGATTTCCCATAATTAATAGCTGCCACAGACACTACGATGAGGCTGCTTCTACAACACTGTCTAAAGATTTGCTCGTTTTCTCTCTGCTGCTGTAATTTCCATGAGTTTCCAACCCAGGAGCTCCTGGATTTCAGCCATTTGCTCTCTCTGCTCATGTCAGTACCTCCAGGGAGGGGGTGAACAATGCCTCTGGTTGGAAGCACTCCCCTGGGACCACGGGGCTCTTCCACGGGAGAGCGTTAGCATCATTCAATACTTCGGAGCCAGCACCAGTCCTGAAACAGCATGACTTGCTGCTGTGGAAATGCTATATACACAAACTTGATATTGCCTGCCACACAAGACCACTCCGTGCTTCCAAAACCCTTTTTCTTACTCACACTTTCAGGAAACCATTTCCAAAAGTCAGTGCTCACTGTAATTATTTTCCTCAGGTTCTCCATTGTACTCTCTTGAAAACTGCTGCCTATTTGTTCTCCTTCCTAACAGAGCAGAACAATTGGCCCAGGATCTGATAAAGCAGCAATGACTGAGATTTTCCAGAGGCATGATCCTGCCATGGTTTTATTTACCTAGTACCCCCTGTTTACATTCTGACTCCAAGTTTATCTGCAGACACTGATATTTTTTTTGGTGGTGGTGGTGGTGAGGGTTTGGAGTTTTTTTTTTACAGCGTTGCTCTCAAAGCGGCTCCTAGGACAGCAAGCCCTTGCATGGTGTGCTCATCATGCATATATTTAGAACCCTAATCTCTGCAACCAGTGTTTGTTATACTTTTTTTGACGTTTTCTGGTATGCTTTTTGACATCTGCTTGCAAACTCCTGCAGCCTTTTCAGTCCTGATATTCACTTGTTTCATCAGATCTTGTTTTCATAGTCTTTAGATATGCAGATTCATTGCTTTCCTTCAAGTCTTGTCTGCTCAGTCATACTGGTACAGTCAGTCCTGAAGGCTTTTTGTATTGTTACTCAGCCCCAAAATCTTTACAGGGCTTTTTGGAAACAATTTACTTCATTGGTATTTTAACATTACAGCACTTTTCCTTAAAATAAAAAAAAAAAAAAACCCAAACAAAAACAAAAACAAAAAAACCCCAACAACAAACTGCAAATTGTACACTAACCTGATCATCCTCTGAGGAGCTGTAAGGACACAACATGTAAAGTCCCATTTTCCTACATAAACCTGACAATGTTATGGCATATTGTCAAAGTAGGAGGGCTGGTAAAACATTCCTTTGCAGTGTAAGTGGTTGGATCAAGGTGGGTTTGTGTGTCCTGTGGCACTACTTGTTGTCAAAAAAGACCCTTTCAGACCACAGAAAGCTCCAGCAAGTGTCATGATTTTCTGACATCTCATACATCAGTTATCTTTTTTTTCCTTCTTCCTCTCCTTATTGAAGATATTTGAGCATTTTACAATTCTTCCCACCACTGTGCAGGTCCGTGCACCTTCTGTACAACAGCAAGACACAGCTTCTCTCTTTATCTCTATGTCTAAGCACAGTAATTATGCGTGCAAATATTAGGATGTTAACGAGAAAAACCTTTGAGATTTTGGATAATTCTTCTCACAAGATTCTTAAATTGCACTGAAGAAGTAAAGCATCACATTCAGATAAACAATTCACAACAAATGTTTTGACAAATCTGTTGCTTTTTCTGTTTGAGATATATCTGTGAAGAGATTTTGTGATTTTTCTCATTTGTTACTGAAAATTGTTCAACTATGATGTCTATAAAAGAAAAGCATTACCCCATGAATCGTCAAAGTACTATTTCCTGAAATTGCTAATGCTTACAATTCTCTCATTCACTGCCCACATTGTAGCTGCTCCTGCCCGTGTACCTTTTTGCAGAACAGGAGGATGGGTTGCCTTTTTTGTCAATATATGTATGATACAGGCACAAATGTATGTGAGTTTCTGTGATGCTGCCTGCATGTACATTTATATAAATACATATGAGCGAGCTAGCTTCCATCATGCATGCAAATCCCTATAAACCCACAATCATGTAAACGAGATAGGGCCTGGAATAATAGCCAACCGAATTCCCATTTTTTATTTTAAAAAAACCAAAGTCAAATACTTATAGATCTATACCATCATATACCCTAAACCAGATTCTGTTCTCAGTTAGATGGGTCTCTGGTCACGTCACTGTAAATTTGGAGTAATACAACTCAGGTTAGTGTTAGCTAATAAAATTTACAGAGCAAATGAAAAACAATTGATAGTACTGTATTTTTAGTTATTTTGCTACATCAGATGGCCATAAAGCATTTGGGAGCTGAGGTCAAATTATTCATATCCTCTCGTCCTTAAAGAAAAGAAGCAAGCAAGCTGCTATTAACTATTGTGAGGAAGTTATGAAATATGTTAACTAGACATCACTGTATTTTGCATTACCATGTTAATATACAAATGAAATTAACATAGCTCTGTAAACTATAGTCCACTTCTGAACCCTCGGTATCTATTTTTTTTTTCCTTTTTCTAATATTGCTATTTGATATTGACCATGAAAGGCTTGCTGAAATAATCAAGCGAATTTTTAATTAAATTATATAATACCATACGGTTTAGATATCCTAATACATAATCATTTGCTGCATATTGTAAGTTAATATGTAACTGTGAAACATAGTATTTCAATTATACTTTAACACCTGTGGTTAGCAAGGAGTGGACCTTGTGTAGTCCATAAAGTTCACAGGCTTTTTCTTTCCCTTGAAAAATCTACCATCATCACTCTTTTCTTGATTCATCAGTTTACTTCTAGTAAATTTACAAGAAGCTCATGTTCAGAGCTCGTGTTTGCTGTCTTTCAGAGGAATTCCTACCACCCACCCTGGGCAAACTCCTGGACCAGATGGTGCTACAAACAAGATGATTTCAGGCAAGTGCTAAAGAGACTGACCTACTGGTTTTTATTTTATTAGGAGTTATCTGAAAGCCCATGAGTTCTTGACAGCCTCTTCTAAAGGGAACACATCTCCAGTAAAGCCTGTGTTATAGTCATACTTTGAAAATCGGTGTTCAAATGGGATCAAAATTAGGCAGAATGAGTTCATCTGTCTTTCTTGATTAGACTTCATTTTTTTCCGCAGACACCAAGGGAGAAGATCTCAATTCTAATGTAGGTTCAGCAACAATTCTATAGAATATCATGGAACAGAAAACTAATGATTTTTGAGGCATAAGACACGAAAGCATAAGCAATTGGGAGAAAGGGCATTCTGAAATATGTAAGTGATCTTGCAAGGTTTTCTTTTCTCTGTATGCTTCTACACATCAGCAGCATTTTTAAATGAAAAAGCAGTGCTTTCATCTTGTTCTTTCTCTATGAGAAATTGCAAGTGATCTGTGAACTTGGTCTTATGTTCTACACGGGTAACTTTTGTCAATATTGGGCATACTGCTTTTTCTCTCCTCTTCAGAGATGTTTAAAAATCCTCACGATATTTTTTTTTTTTTGCTGTTTTCAATAAGAAGAAAGAACTGACAGTTTTTTTCTTATTTCATAATGGTAAATATTTTTATAGCACGAGAAAATATCTGTAAATAATGATAGTTCAGACCTTACTGTATTATTTTAGGGTGGAGGTGGGGGAGACCAAATGAAGAACTGATTTTCTGCAGAAATTGATGTCTCCTTAGATGTGTAAACATTGAGCTAAAGTACTTGACTTCCTGAGGTGAAATAAGTTACTTCCAGCAGTTGCTAAGATATCATTAATAATCATACGTGCAATAAATAACAACATGCGAATTAGCACCTAAGAGATATATGGCTGCAAATTGCAGCAACAAATCACCGCGTGTGTAAGAGAATGATCATTACTCCAGTGTGTACAAAAGCTGTTTTAACAACTGTATTCTTTATGGCGAAGCTCACCCTAATTAGCCTTTCAGATTCCCGAGGGAAACGTCTGCAGAGCATTTGACATTGTGATGTTTGATCTAGTGGCGGGGATGGGAGGTTTGTTTCTAAACCTAGAAAGCACGGGGCCACGAGCTTATCTTTCAATTAGGTCACTTCTATTAATGGGGGTGGGAAGTAAAAAGTCCTTTCAGGAAAATAGTTTGGAAGTAAATGAATAATTAATCAGTTTGTTATATGTAAGTGTTTCACAAGATAGCTCTTCAGTGGCAGGACCATCTTATTATGAACTGCATGCGCCTAAGTACACATGTGTACGCAGTAAAAAAAACACTGCTGTTTCTTTTTCTTCTGCTAACTCTACACCAGTGAGGTTTTCCCCATAGACCTACCCTGCTAACAAGTGTTGGAATTTTTTAGGAAGCTGCTAAAATAATGCAGTATGTCAGGTTTTGCTAACCCAGATACCAGGGAGGCAGATTGAGGTTGATGCTGATAAGGAGCCATCCAGCCTCTGCAAAGGTCCTGGGCTGGAATCAGTCAGGCAGTGAGCTGTCTGAGGGTTGGACACCCCAATGGCTAAATTGTAGGTGATTTGTTTCCTAAAGGAAGTCTGAAAACCGATGCTGAATTTCTGAGCTTGCATGAGAAGACTGAGGTGCTTTAAAGGAAGGCAACCTATTACTTGGCATATGGGACAACCTGAGCAAATGGGCATGTAAAAACTGGTACCTCTCCCATAGATAGTAGAATTGCATCAGGCTATTTCCAGGGCTGGCTCTTTTTGCAAAGCACCAACCCGTTTACCAAACAGAGGGAAGATGGTGATGGCAACAGGGAAGATGCCCGTGTGCTCTGTGACAGCTGTTAGGGCATCGCTCAGCAAGCAGGATGCCTGAGCTCACACCGATATTCCCAGCAATCCTAGGAGAGCACAAACAGCAGGCTCAGGAAGATGGGGTTAGAACATAAAAAAAGAACAGGATTTAAGCTACTTTCTTTTTTTTTTTTTTTGAGAGAGAGAGAAAGACCTTTCCTACTGGCTCATTGAAATTGCAGCCTGCCCTTTTCTTCTCATATGTTTTATAGAGAACCTCGAAACATTTATGGAGCTATAGATTCTGCCATGATTGCAAGTTACCCGGTGTCCTTTTGTGGATTTAAGCCTGTATTTGATACTGATGTAGTATTCAGGGAATGGCTTGAGACAGCAGTGTTATTTGCTCAGGCGTTCCAACTATAAAGCCTTGTACCTGATGTTGCGATTACCTTTTACTAAATAGATTTAAAAATCAAAAATAAACCATTTGGTAAAACATGCACACATAAATACGCATTTTTTTTAAAAACGAAGTACTAGATAGGTTTGCTGCTGTACTGCTAGCCTATTACTTGTTACAGAATCATATTTCCCAGCGTAAAAAATATTACGTTTTCACTGCATGCCCCGACAGCTCCAGCTCTAATGAGAGCAGTTTTTAAAAACTCTTTCTAATAGGTTGACACCATAAAATGGTGCTGAGAGCTTACAAACTAAAGAAGTACAGGGCAGTCTGCTTTTGTTTCTTGTTTGAAACAATTCCTTACTCTGGAGAGAGAGGAACCATGTCATGGAAAACATTTGTTGCAGTTTAAGTTTGGCTACTATCCTAAACCACTTTTGTGATCAAATTCACCCAATTCCCACTTCATACCCCTCACCCCAGACCCTGTCATGTTTTATATATATTTATTTTTATAAACAGCTGATGCAAACTTTGAAAAAGGTGTGACGGGGATCCTATTTTCATATTCTAATGGTATAACTTTCTTTAAAAGGTGTGTGTTAAATGCCACAGCATACACAAATATAGGGTTTGTTCCTTTATTTTCACTGAAGGTGGAAACACCCTTGGTATTTAGGGAGGGCTTATATATTAGAGGAAAACTGATGTAATTGAAATGTAAGCATTGACTTTCTTTGCATAACAATTATGGACTCATTTAATACATTTTCTTTTTTGCCGTCTGTTGTATTATGAATTGACACAGCAATGTAGATTAAGTGGATCACTGACTGCTCTGGAGAGGTAGTTCTGATCCTATCTTTAGTACAATTTTCTGAAACACGCAATATATTTGCCCAGTGGAAATGTGATAACATGAAAATTCTTAAGTCTATTGTAGTGTAAGGCATAAATCCGGCTGTTGGGGAGGGACTTGTAGGTAGTCTTGAGAGAGTATCTGAGTTAGGGATTCACTCCTGAGAGGGTCGGGTTGTAAGGCGCTGAATCAACAAGCACTTCAGCATGTGCATAACTCCCTTTGAAGCCAGCCAGACTCAACACATACTTAAGTGCTTTGCTGAATAAAGGTGGGAACTAGCGTGTTTAGCTTTTAGCACATGCTCAAGCATTTTTTTCTAAACTGGGGCCTGAGTCACTTAAAAAAAAAAAAAAATTATGCACACATGCACTGGCACCACATGCTAGGCAGTTTATGAAGAGTAAGTTTTTCCACAACAGAATCAGCAGGAACTATTATTAAACGCAGTCATGTCAATAACGCGTAGCGTGGATCTGTGAGCCAAGTGGAAAATAGCTCTTGTGCTCAGTGATCTCCTCTGACGGGGAAATGGGACTCCGCAACACCAAAGCAAAGTAGAGGCTACAGAGTGAAACTGATAAGTGGAAAGGGTTACCAATAAAAATCCAGATGCTTTCTGGAGCACATGTGAGTATACATGAAGCCTGAAAGCATGTTGATTATTTAAAAAGAAAGAAAAAAAGTTTTTTGATTTTTTTGCCTTCACTTGGCCCTTTTCAGCGATTGCTATTTTTCAAGGTATGCGAAGAAAATCTGAGGGTTTTTTTGCTAGTGTACAGGCCTCTGGATAATGTCCTTGCCTGTCCTTTTCCTTGTTCTTTTATGTGTCAGCAATTATTGACCTCAACCTTCATTTTTGATGAGCTATATAAAACATTAATAAATGATGAGGAAAAAAAAATGTTGTGGCGCATGATAAAATCACCTGTATTGCAAATAAAATGTTCACTTCTGAGATTGCCAGCTATTTTTACATTCAGTGCTTGAAGTGTTTAAACACAGTAGTGCTTTAAATGAAACGAACAAGAAAAATGGGATTTCGTTAGACATGGATAAGAATGCTGGTTCTGTACTCAGGACTGCTAAAAAATGAGTGGGGATAGTGTAAAGCTTTCTTTAGTGAAAACTATAAACATAGCTGCTGTGCTCTGTTTTTAAATAGAGGATTTGAGACAATAGAGAAAGTCAAAGAGAGAACTGGATTTCACATTTTAGTAAAAGGAGCCCAGGGGACAGGAAGAGGCGATTATACAGAATATTCCTTTTTCAAGAGGAAAATCTTGCTTGTCCTTATTGCCTGTGTCATGCGTCTGCTTTTCTAACAGAGGTTGCAGCATCTCTGCAAGGAAGGCACCTTCTCCAGCACAGAGAAATCACAGACCCGCGGCAGCTGAGTTTATCTGAGCCTGCTGCTCTCTTTCTGTAAAATGTGTGTCAAAGAGAAAAACCATTAGGCTGTCGATAAGACTATGTCTTGCAAAAAAATCCTGCAGTTTTCATGTTACGGCCAGGCATCCTGCAGGATCTGGATAGAGGCAAATAGTATTTGTTTCAGGCTTGGTTTGTTCTTTGGAGATTTGAAAGCTTGATTTATTAATCAGATCTCAGGCTGACCCCTTGCCACCCCTCAGTCTAGGAGTTTGTTAAATACAAAAGGAAAGGAAGTGCATGATTATGATGTTAGCATTGGCCAAGCCAGAGGAGCCAGCGATAGGTGTCCGGGCTGGGACTGGGAGGCAGAGAGGGCTGGAACGCGGGCGCAGACCCTTTGATGGTCCCTGGACATCCAGGTGCACGTTGAACCACCGTGGATTTGTGAGGCTGAGCCCAGCTTCCTTACCAGAATCACCCACAGACTTCACTGCTCGCTTCTTCCACTTCTCTTCTTGCACAGCAAGGCTGACAGTGAACACCTTCCTCCTTAACCCGTGACCTGCAATTCAGAAAGAGACAAGCAGCCATTATGAAACAAAAGGAGGGTGGTTTTTTTTCAACATGAAGGAGCCAGAGGTATACTCTGGTTAGGGCTACCTGGGGAAAGAAGTCTTGGCGCTCTGTCCTTTCTCACTAAGGGGGGTAGATAACGCTTAGATCCACTGTTGCTTCTCACCGCTCTTTACCCGCCCCTCATGGCTGGAGGCAGAGGGAACCCGGGCAGGAGGAGACCTGTGGGACCCTCCTAGACCTCCTTCACAGCAAAGATGGAACTGGGTGCATCAGGCAGGTCTACAAATTGGTAATATTCTGCTGTTGCCAGGCAGCGCCAGGCAAGGAAATTCCCCAAAGTGGGACAATCTGGGATGTTTACTCAGTCATCATTTTGTGGGAACTTATGCCATGAGACATCACTGATTTAGGTGGATAATTGAGCTATACTGGTGTGGAGCATGTTATGAAAGGGACGTTATTAATTGTGTGTGTCTTCAAGGTTTCTCTCTTTTTTCTTTTTCTTTTTCGGAGGGAAAAGGAGCCTCTCTTTGAAAGGATGAGGGATACAGTGGAGCCTGGTTGTGTGCAAATGGATCTCTGCAGTTGGGACTGACTGCAAACTCCTGGGTCCAGCTGTGTGCTGTAGCGCAGCCCATGCTCCGTGCCAGGCTGAGACCTTGGTCATCCCGTCCACTGGCACAAGTTCCTCTGCAAAAAAGCCCCGGTGCGTGCCTCAGAAGAGAGCTACAGTGCATTTCAGCCTGGGTAGGATGACTAAAGGACTGGGGTCTGGCAAAGGGCCACGCACGGAGCAGGAGTTAAAATGCAGACGTTCACCCTGAAAATCCATACACTTTCATTACGGATGTTCGCTGGCTGAAGTCGCTGAGTTGTTACTGGTTAAATTTGAGTGAATTAGTCTTTCCTGAGATCACAAACTGTCTTGAAGTGTTTTATGTGGGCAAATGAGCAACACTATAGTTAACAAAGTAAAAAAAAAAATTAAAAAAAAAAATTAACACAGTGTGGCTAAGTTTAGGCACCTACATCCATATATAGGTTCCTAAAAATAAGTCTGGTTCTCAGAAGGTCATAATTTTTTGAGAACAAAGCTAGTAATTTAGGTAGCTAGATGTGAACTGAAGTGCCCGAGTTTAGCGAGTTGGGAAGTAACATTTTTGACTTAGAACCAAGCCTTTCTGCCTTTGGAGAATACATCCTTGCTGGAAATGCAAGAAATTCGTATGTACAGTGTTTTACAGACATGTTCTGTTTTTAATTTTTCCACAAAGAAACAATGATTAAAAAAAAAAAAGTCTTTTTTAAAGCTTTTTTAAAGTAGAAGATAACTAATGTAAATCAGTCCTTAGAAACAATACGGGCTTATTTTCACATTTGTTTAGGATTAAGCTGCTTCCACAAAGTACTTCCACATGTATGCTAATTAGTTTTATAACAAAACCAACCATCCCACAATGAAGAGTGAAGACAAAAGTCTTATGAACCATGCCTTATTCAAGCAACATTTATCTCCACGTTCCAGGCCAGCAGGGTCCCCTTCAGGGTTAGCTCCTGCTGAGCACCGTGGACTGCCATTGCTCAGCACCTGACCAAGTCGGAAGACCTCTGGGTGCCGGGAAGCGGATCATCAGCATCCTTTTGGAGAACAGCAGGTTGTTCGTGTGCAGGAGGTCACGCACATTCCTCCAGAGTACTGCTGAGACACTAACCTTTGTTTCACGGTCCCAGCCATGCAAAAGCCAGAGTTGCAATAGGTTTATTCTTTGCCCCATTGTAGGGTTAGGAGTACGCTTTTCTCTAGCTGACATTTTTTCTTTTTTTAGTATCAAAAGAAAAGGCTTTTATTTTAATACAAGTCCAAACCAACTGAGTGTCAATAGCACGTTGATAAGGTTATTGTCATGGGTAAATTGTATATTCTCACTGTTTTTTCACTTGTTGTTTACTCCATTCCTGCTCCTGGAACCTGCGCTCTGTGGGATGGTGGCTCCCTGTCTTGGCTGTGATGGAGTTGCTCTGGGTATATGTACTTATAAACAAATGCAATCCTAATGCAATAACCTTCCATTTTTGCTTTATTACTTTGTATATACCATAAAGGAAATTTATGTCCTTCTAGGATGTCATTCTAATACCTTTATTGTGTATCTGAGTCTAAGGATGCAGCCAAGCGAGGATTTGATGTCAAGGGGGTAGCAGAGCTGTGATAGCCTGGTGTAGCCCATGCTGCTGGCAGCAGCAGAGAAGACACAGCAATAGCCTTGCTCCCTGTTTCCCTGTTCCTGCCTACACGTGTAGCTCTGCCTGTGTAACTATCTGTATCTCCACACCGTAAACTGGATCACTAAAATGACTAAGGTTAAAGATAGTGTCTTTTCTGAAGGGGTGATGAAAGGGAACTTTCTATCCAGCCTTGCCCATGAAGTCAGCACATAATCTAACCAATCTCTTGGAAAGCTGAGAAGCTTTTACAGCCCAGCCTGGTCTCATGGCTACCCTCATAGATGCACTTTTTCTTGTGCTCTTTGGCTTTCCCCAAATTTATGGTTCCTTCACAACCTGAGACCTGAGCACCCAAGAGATGCGTTGCCACACTGTCAGCAATGCAGAGGAGGGTTTTCTTTAATAGAAACCGGAGCATGGGGTCAACTGGTGAGTGCATAGGTGTCACCTGCAGACGGGCTACACACACCTACCAGCAGGAAAAAGATCTAGTCTGGATGCTGTTTCCTCAGAAATCTTCTTTTGTAGCAACATGATTATTTAAAGGACCAAAGTCATACTTCATCAGAGTTTTCTTAAAGCCAGGATAAGCAACTCGACTATGGAAAAGAAAGAGTGATAGCTGCTTTTTTTCCTGCAGTGAGTATGTCACACTCATGGGATGCAAATTTAAGGCCATATCTGGGTCCTGTAACTGCCTCCCACAGCCTGATTTCTGTGTCCAGCATGCATAGAGCATAATCATATTTTGGTATTTTGGTGGATGTCAGTAATTATTAAAGGTCATGCCCCACAAGTGCTGTATACAAAAATCATATTTTGGATGCAGATCAGGATACATGACTTCTTTTCAGAGTGAAGAGTGATTCTGCCATATCAGACATCTGTCGATGCTGCTATTTCTGAACTTCCGTAGATGCTGCATCACACAGCCACTTTGTGTTTTGTTGTCAAAGCAATTTCTTCTGCAGCTCTTCAGCTGCCTCTCTGCTTTTGGTGCCTGATGCTCTTTACTGTCAGTGACTGGGTGGACATGTGTTATTTCCAGCAGTGCAGCCTCTCTGTCAGAAGCATGAGAAGCTTCTAACAGAGCTGTTATGCTCTTTGATCTGTGCGTAGATATGCTCTTAACGTCTCACAGAGACCTGGCTCTTGGGGTGGTTACAGCTTACCAAAGACAAATTTGGTACCAAATGCCAAAGATTCCAAAGGTAAATGGAAGGTGTACTCTGGGTCACTTCTGCTCATTCAACACTGAAGCTTGCCCGAGGTGAAGGGTATCAATAATAACATACTTAGCTCCTTGAGATTTATTCTGGGGTGAATCCAGCATGCACCCATTTCATGCAGCTTGCCAGGCCCAAAATTGAATCAAGAATGTGCCGCTGGAAAATTTGCGAGATTTTGAAAACAGTGTGTTAACTTCCATGCTTTTTGGGGTGATAAGAGACTATAAACATGAGGGCTAGGGTCAAATAGAAATTTAAATCATGGTACTTCCATCTTCAGAAAATCACACAGAAGATGTGAGAAGGAAGGTGAAGGAGAAACCTCTCAAAGCTACCGTAGACAATGGCAAGCTGTCAGTGCAGGGTGCAGGGTGCATCTAAAAAATAGGATGCGCTTGTGACTTCCCTGTATAACAAATAATGTTAGTGTAATTAAAATTATGTTCTTAAGTGCACATATTTCTGTATGAAGCCTGTTCTCTTTCTGAAACAAGAGCAGCTTTTGCTAGTGTGCCTTAAGCTCTTTCCAAAGCAGCATGAATCAGGGCAGACGGAGGCCAAACCTGAAGAAAGGGTAGGGAGAGAGGTACACAGCCATAACCCCTTTCTATGAAGCTGTGTGGATGTGCTTCTCCAGGCTGTGGGATTGGAGAAGGGGGGAAAAAACCATCTGCAGCCCCAGTAAACTTGAGTTTGTAATCTGAAACAAGAAGGACGTTTGCACAGGAACAGGAGTGTTCCTCAGGAAGCTGTACGCATCCCAACACAGCACTCTCATAGTGTATACTGCTATAGCAGTACAACCTCCATGGATAAGCCCCTCTGACGCTGGAATGAACATTTCCTCTTGGCTTTCTCCTGGGAAAGTATCCATCTTCTACTGGAAGAACAAATGAGATCTTCCACTGGATCAACATAACAAAAATGGATGAAGGATTTGCTTCATTCTGCACAGGCAGAACTTCACCTGAGTGAAGCAAATTTTTGGCTTGACAAAAAAAACCAAAAACAACCAAAAAACCCCCTGTCTCTTTCACTATTTCCTGTTTTTTTTTGACAGGAATGGATTCCGCTCTTAGAAGATGACAGCAATTCTACTGCCTAAGAAATTAATGGACTTACTCAAGGTGTAGATCTTTTTATCATGTCCTGCAGGGTTTTTTACATTTTTTAAAATAATTAAATATTAGCATCAGTGCATAGGCTGATGTGATTTCATAGCACAACAGGAATCCCACTGCAGCTTAGAATAGTTTTGAATCTTCTACATGGTATTAGAAACAGCTGGATTAGGGCAGACACAACCTTGAAGGAGATCAGCCAAACAAGGTTGTAAGGGTGCATTTTCAGAGCAATGCATAGTCATTTAGCCACGTGACTCCCATTAGTATAAATCACTAAATCACTATGCACCACTTTTAAATATAACCCCTAGAATCACTTTCTTAAGGAACCTCACGGAGTAGTTTCACAGAACAAGTCTGAAAACCCTTTATAGCACTAATATTTGCCTTAGTCCACTCTGAAAGTGGTATTCTTTACACTACTGCACTTGATTAATTAATTGAAAAGTCTTGTGCAGGTGTTTTGCACTCTGCCATTTATATTTGAAGTCATCATCTAAGCTTCAAGTAAGACTTTAACAAGAGAGGTGGAGTTACATATTTTTCTGTTTCCCTTTACTCAGGATTGTACATTTCACAGCTTTCAGCTGTATGTCTGTGTGCGTTGCTAATCAGCTGGTGGATACTTGGACATCTTTCCGAATAGACCTAAGGCAGCAGGTAAGGAAATATGAGTATTTGAAATGGAACGACCATTTTAATTTTTTCTTCATGCTTAATAGTTAAAAAACCTAAATCTAAATCTTCTATTTCAAAGTAAACTGCGATCCACTTTTAAATAATAATACGTTTAACTGCTTGACACATCAGCTGGAATGATTAAATTATGTAGCAGTAGAGATATCTCGGGAAGCAATGACAGGTGGTACAAACCTACCAACAGTAGTTTGAAATGGTGGAGGGGGGGAAGCATTTTCAAATGTCAAGACAGCAGCAGCAGCAGTCTCACTGTTTTCTTGTGAAATACCGTTTCTGGTTTATACATGTGTTTGCCATTCAATCATCACCTCTCGTCTTTAGTGCACCCTTTTCGGATCTGGTGGGACTCAGAGGTGTGTGTAGATGTGCACATGTATATACATAGATGACCACACGTAAGGACCAAGTCATGCTCTTGTTCCTCTTTGTGTCGTTAGAAGGATGTTGGAGAGAAAGTGTGTTTGTGGGACATTGTACTTAGCTTAGGCAGAAGCATGCTGAAAGCGGAAGGCCACACCTGGAATGAACACAAGCCCCTGCTGAGAAGCACAACATGGTGTTTTTCATTTTGGATCAGCCTATGGAGAGAGAAGGACAGGTGGAAATATCATAACTTTTGCACTTTTTTCCTTGAGAAAGACGTATTTCAGGATTTGTTACCTAATCCGCCCCCCCTGGGCATCTGAGAGTTCCTTCCTGCAGTTTTAACAGGGCACTGAGGTTCACCCTCTGTCAGTGGTAGGTCAGGATTGTGCTGAGAGTTTGAACCCCAGTAAAAGTAGTCTCTGTGCTCCTTCTTCTTCTTCTAACGCTGTTGTTGAGAGAGCTGAAAGCCAGTCTTTCAGTATTTTATTATTCCAGAAGCCATGCATGTGTATGATCTATTTGAAGCTCACCACTTGTTGGAAGAGATGTCTATCATTTTCAGTCACAGCAAGGCTGAGAAAACCATTCCCACTAAATTGTTGAGATATTCGCAAGGAACAGCTCTCGAGTCACCCTGAACCCACTTAGGATACATCAAGGTGCAAAATCACTGAGGGCTAGCCCTGGGTACTGATGCTGGACAAACCTTCTGCACCACTGCATTTTACACCAATGGCTTTCTAATAGGAAAGCCTCAGACAAAGAAATTGGGGTCGGCCACACAACAGACTTATCATTTAGCTCTTAAAGCACCATTTACGCTTGCAGATGTTGTTGGATGTCTTTGCTGTTGATGCATCACATAAAGCAAGCAAAACCCAGCAAGGTAAAGCTGCTGCGGGTGTCAGTCTGGATGAGGGCTGAGGGATGATCAGAAGGTGCAAGCTGGAAGCAAACCTCCCTCCTACCTAATTGGAGCAAAAGGCTCACATGTCTAAGTGCTTAAAGTACATTTCTGCTTCCTTCAGGGCTTGACTAACCTTTCTTGGCTGGCTGTTTGCTGGTTTTGGAGCCACCGAAAGGCATGCCCAACAGGCAGTTGGGTGCCTCACTGCTTCAGGCTGAACAGCTTGAAATGTCTCGTACAAATACATTTGGACTAATTTCTCCAGGAGATGAGGGTGATCCAAACTGGGTTTCCATGCTCCCTATTAAACATTATAGTTTCTTTTTCAATGTGGAGCCTATTTTTGCATAACTTGATTTATCCAACCTTGTGAATCACAGGGTTCTGAGAAGACCCCCGGTCCTTGTGGAATTAAAAAGTAATTATTCCATTCCTCTAATGGGACAGGAAGAGACAAGTCTGGTGATTCATTTCCTATACTCTTCAATGGTTTTCCTCCTCAGAGGCAAGGGTAGAATCACTCCTTCCCCTCCATGCAAGGCTCCATCTCAGTCTAACGAGCATTTGGCAGCAGTAGCCTCCTGAAGAAGTGATCCCCAAGAGACTTCCCTCTTTGCTGGAAGCCCACATGCTCTCATTAAAGCTCTAGATATGACATACCCTCTGGATTCCTTTTCCCTATGAATCAAATTCAGCATCTGTGCACCCTAAAAATGTTAATTCTGTAACCACGCACAATTGCAAACAAACACTGTAACTTAATTTTTGATTGCTTGTACAGGATCACAGAAAAACAAGAATTACCTCAGAAGGAGCCATGGGATAAGTTATACATGACTTTCCAAAGCTTGCACCTCCTTAACTTAATGTGCAAGTATGTTTCCCAATAAATATCAGATTGCTTTGATTTCTAGCATTATTTTTAAAAATTGACAAAAAAAAAAACCCAGCATGACTTTGCTCAAGACATAAAAAAGAGGAATTGGAGGGACGAGTCTTTTAAGGAGTTTTAAATGATTGGAAAGATCCCTGTCTACATGAGGAGAGAAAAATACTATTTCTCTGCAGTGCAAGTTATATATTAAGTCGTTTCCTTACACAGAAAATATAGTCCATTAATTATGTCAGAATACCTCATCTAGTTTAGGTCTTTATGTCTAGCAAACCATTTAGTTTAAACTAAAGATCTGTAACCAACCTTTTTATGTTTGAGGGAATGTTGTGTTTCAATGTCAGAGAAATCCATGATTTTTTTTTTTAAAAAAAGCTTCACCTTTTTTTTTCCAAATTGAAATTCCACAGTATTCCCTTTAAAAATAAGAAACAGTAGAAACCATTTGGTGTTTTTGAAAGGAAATATGTTTCTTAGGCTCACTAGGCTCTGTGGTGTTCCACAGGCTGACCTGCCAAGGCTATGAAGAGCCTGGGATCTGAGAGGCACTGGAAACTTGGTGAATGTCCTCAGGATTCAGGAGCCAGAACTTCAGAGCTTCCTTTCAGGCAGGCTGTTAGAAAGTGCAAAAAAGCTAGCAGCCTTCAAGATCGAGGGTTTGGTGGGTTGAAAGGAGTCCAGAATCTATTAACTGTTAGAATTACACAATTCAATTAAGCACATCACCAAGGAGTGAAGCCAATGCGTTGGTAGGAAATGTGGGAGGAGGCTGTGATTAGTCTCCATAGCTATGAGTGGAGTAAGGTGAGTAGGTAGATCTACTGAAGCCAAAAGAAAATTTTGGAATGTGTGTGAATAGGTGTAAATGTATTGTTAATTAATTTTGGTGGCAGATGGTGTCAAAACATCAGATCTGAAAGAGACTTCCAATGACATACAAAGGGGTCAAAAAAACCTCCTCGTAAATTGCAGAGCTCTGGTCCTAATCATTTAATGGGACTCTAATATGGCAGCAGGGGATAGACTTGATGAACTGTGATGAACTCAATGAACCTTGCCACCCTGTATTCAACAAACTACTTCAGTTTCTCCAAATCAGCGTTTTCCTGCAGCGCGTTTGTCAGGTTTCCAAGTTGCTCTACTTACATGACAACACTGTGGGTGAGACTACAGGGTGATGACACCAGCTGGTGGAGGGTGTTCAGTAGACAGTACCATCTTCTCCACTGTAGGAGGAGAACCTCACTGCAGAATGAGGCAACTTGATGAAACCTTTCAGGTACGACAGGTCTTTATAAGACTTTTACATGCAGTCAGGTAAAAGTTGGTAGGGCTCAAGGTCTGAATAACATTACAAGTAAGTGTGTGAAAAAGGCAGATTTGTCAAAATTCACCCTCAAAAAGGGCAAACTCTAGCCATTCCAAAAGTTTCATTGGCACGACCTCTCCATGCACAAACTGTGAGTGCTCTGTGTTACACCATCCTGGGGACCTGACAAAAAGCACTGTCATCCCTTTCTGCCCATGTGTTTTAGTTTGCTTCAACTGAATATAAGTATGTAGGAAGAGGAAAGGAGAGGTGGAGTCACCCTAACTTGGCTGTAGGTACAGCCTGGCTGGACACCCAGATCAACGATTTGGAAAATAATCCACAAAGCCCCACAGCTTTCATGTACTCAACAGAAATTTTGAATTCATTTTAGCAGGACATAGATTTCACCCTGGTATTTATAAAGTTGTGATGTACTAAATCTCTTCCCTCCCAGGGAAATTTAAGGGACAGTTCTAGTAGCCTGGACTTTTCTCTGAAAATATTGCATCATCAATTGTGTCAGCGATATGCTTTGAAAGAGTTCCGAACTCCTGTGCCAAAATAAGATCTTTCCTGGTGATTCCTTACTGGCAAGAATATGTTTCCTTTAAGCTTTTGAGTTTTATTTGTCTTTCATAGTATCAGGCAATAGAATTTCTTATTTATTTGGCCGTGATGTCACCTGGAATTTCTTCCTATTTATTTAGGATTTCTAAGATGTCAAAGTCTTTCCATATGTGAACATAACAAAAAAATTAATACAACAATGGAAAAAAATCTCAATGAAGTAGTTTGAAAAGAAAACCTGGATTTATTTATGATATAAAACCAACTCTTCTCTTTCTGTTTAAGCTTTCAGAGGAGGGAAGCTTCTGACGCTGAGGTGCTCTCGTTTGCCAGTCAAGCCCAGAGGGGATGTTTCACTTGAAATTATAAACCTAACAATATTGGAAATGCTGGAAGAGCCTTAACAATAACCTACCTAAATTGTTATTACATTCTCTAAAGTGTATTTCACTCTTTTAGAGCCTCTGTATGAGAGACATTAGTGCAAAGAACTTCTCCATCATTTTATTTCCCTGTCCTCAATGCTTTGTCCTTCTCTGGAGTGCTCTGAAAATACTGGTCTTAAATGGAAGGGCACACCAGAGTGCCCCGTTAATCTTTCTGTTCAGTTCTTCTGTTATAAGTTTTAGTCTCATCACAGTATTCCCCAATTTGACAGGCAGCATTGTTCAGGACTACTTGATGTTCTGTGGATATGCTTGTATTTGGAGCGACTCATACAAATTAAAGTTCTTCTGGGAATATGTTCGAGTAATCAATGATAACAAGAAGTAATAGTTGCTAGAATGACACCAGTGCAACGCAAGCTACCTATGATGACAGTACTGCCAATTACTGGGTATTATTGGTAAATTAATGAAAAGCAAATTTTGTATAAGAAAATCAGGATTGTGGTTAGGGTTTGGAATTGTTTAGAACAAAGAGATATTTCCTTGTGTTGTGTAGAAAATGCCCTGCTTTACATGTATGAGCCTTGATTGAAGCCTTACACCTTTGCCCAAACAGTGGGATGACTCCCATTGAAACTGATCTTATGGAGTGAAATGCATGCTTAAATGTTCGTTGGACACAGAACTTCCATGAGATTTGCACTGGGATTTTTTAAGATTTTTACCTAACTGATAGATGCTTTTTTGGGTCATGCGGTTTTTGCCCCCAGTGATAAGTTCTTTAGGCTCTTAATCCGACCATGACCACTGCACTCTGTGTCACTTCCCCAATGCAGAAAAAGTCTAAGCAGCAATAAAAGGTGGGGAATACCATAAATCTTAGTATGACACTGTTTTATCCCTGCACCTGTCATGATGGCAGACGACAAGCAGTGTATTCTGACCATGAGCGCCTTTAGGAACCTGTCTATCTCTGCCTGGAGCAAACAAGCAGAACAACAAGTACAGACTGTGTCCCAGAGATGATCATAGAATCCTAGAATCATAGAATGGTTTAGGTTGGAAGGTACCTTGAAGATCATCGAGTTCCAACCCCCCTGCCATAGGCCAGGTTGACCAAGGCCCCATCCAGCCTAGAAGCAGTGCATGACCACCTCAGATGCCCCCCTGAAGACTGGTGAACAGGAGGGGAAGGACTGCAACTCTCAGTGACCAAAGCCACCAAATATTTGGAACTGGCTGCCCATGCAAGATGAACAAGAAATGAGTCAGCCAGGTGGGTTGGAGGTTTCTTTGCTTCTCCTTTTGTGTACACTTTTTATTCTTGGGAAAGGTTCTGGTTTGGTAATATACAATAAACCTGAAATTAGAGACCTTTGTTTTTTTGAAAAAAACCCAAATCTGAGCCTGATTTGGTGACACTTTTTTTCCCCTGAAGACAGCATGGAAGTATTATACCCTATCCTAAATCAATTGATGTGTTATTTTTGGCAAAACCACTTATTTTTTGCTAAGAATGAGCTGTATCAGATGTTTCAGTCGGCTAGCAAACGAATAATGGAAGAGTTAAAAAACTGGTTCTGTATCTCCTTTGATGTTAATCATGTTAACAACAAATGTATGCTTATATTTTGGTCTAGACCAAATCTTTAGCTGTAGAGAGTGTAGCTGAGATGTATGGGAAGGGTAATGGTAGTTTTGATGAATCCATTGTTTCTTTGTTTAACTTTTTTATCTAGCCTTTTGAACAATTTAATGCAGCTTTGAGTCTTTAAATTATACTTTGAAGATGTTAAGAGAACTATCTGTCAGTCTGTGGTCACTGAGTCTTCCTGAGTAACACCTAATGATGCCCATGGGTCAGTGTACAACTGGTCATAATTTTTTCCAGTAATTATTTCTTGATGATTTTCTTGGTGAAGGATGTTGTTTTCACTGTGTTGAAACATTTTTAAAAGTGTTAATTTCAATGACATTTAGGATGAAAGAACACTGAAAGACAGAATTGTGATAATGAACTGTTCTGGTTTGGCAGTCCCACAACTGATCATTTTGATTTTTCCTTTCAAACTGATTTTGTTAAAAGTTCATTTTAATAAAATGTTTAATGTAGACTGAAACAATGAAAGACATAGTGAAATACTCACCAAAAAAATTAAAAATAAAATAATCTCTATTGACCCCAAGTACTTTTTAAAAATAAGTATTTACGAAAGGTCTCTTAGAAATCTTGGTTGCCAATTAGACTCGTGTGATTAAGGGATAGTTTGTGAAAACAACAGCACAAAGGAGAATGATGCAAAATGATGTTTTGCTCCCACTCATAACACAGGCCAAATGACTCTATCAATGCTGGTGGTGAGCATGGATGCAGCAAGAAACCACACAGGTCAGTAAACCTCCATGTAGCCATAAATTGGTTATAACCCTACGGGTGACATAAAATGTCAAGCTGGTTTCTTCTGCCACTGCTTAAGGAGGAGCCTCTGTGTTGCCACCACTCTTTCTTCCATGTCACCAGTGATCTCAGGCGCAGCAGCTCAGGTTCTCCCACTGCCATGTCTTCTCTGCCTGTTTGACATCCTCAAGGGAACAGCCCTGTCCTGTGTTGGCTTCTCATCTGGGAGCAGCCAAATCCAGGGCTTTGCTTCTGAGAAGCAACATGCTAACTCAGGGATCACCTACCTTAAACCTTCTATCTTGGTCAAGCAGCTGTTCTTCCATGTTTAGCACACATCCAGAGCTCATGTCTTTGGACTTAAAGCAAGATGCTTCAGCTGTGCTGCTTCTGCACCACTTGTGTCTTTCAGGAAAAAATTTGCTTTGTGCTGGACTTACTGTATTTTTAGGCTCAAAAGATTTTGAAACCATAGAGGTATTCATAGAACAGCAATTCCAAATTCGTGGCTCTTTTAATTGCAAGTGTTAAGTTAGCCCTCCATTGTTCGGTGGTTGTTACTTCTAATTCAAAACAATAGACCCATGGTTGATTTTCTGCTATTAAAAAAAAGCAGATGGAAAAGATACATTGATACATTGAATAGTGATTTATCTCATTGGCTTCCTGGTGTTTAATATTTTCCCTACCACTTAATTTTTGTCGGTGGTCTTTGGCATATTGATTAAGCCAACTGCCACATATTCATGCAGACGGTCTGCAAAAAATCACTTCTGAGATGTATACTGCACATTATGTATGTGCATTTAGTGCATGGAGAAGTTAAAATTGACCTCTGCATGTTCTGGTACCCTGGATCAAAGAGGACTGTGAGATAGATGTCTCATTCAGTACCTCTCTGATATATATTTTACAATGCAGCATGTATTTATCAGTGGTCCCAGCCTTTTGCTGAGTCTCATGGCTGTTTCAATGTCCAAGTTCTTCTCCTCACATCTCCAGGAAGTCTCACTCTCCAATTTGCTGCTGCTCGCTCCTTATCAATATGAGAAGCAGAGGAGCATCTGGTTGGGAAAAAAGAGAGGTTGGTACTCTTGCTCTATTTCTTTGGAACTGCATTAAAATGCAGTATATGCATAATATGTTCCCTCAGATGATCTGCCAGTTATGTAAAGGCCTGTTTGGCAGAATAACAATTGTAAAGGGTTGCTGGCAATTTGGAGTTGAAGTAACTTTTGTAAAAATACCATACCTTATACTTAAATAGTTGGAAAGTTTGAGGAAACTTTCCGTGCTGCAGTTTCCGCTTTGTTTTCTTTTTTACAGACAATGATGATTCCTTATTCTTTATTGTTGCACAGTATTATACTGTGAAGCAATGCTATTGGTTTTTTTCTTACCCTGTAAATTGAAGGCAAAGTTTTGGCTTGTTTGCAAACATTTTGAGGCAGAATTTTGAATCCAAGAGATAACAGCCTTTAGATACAAAACTGCTTAGGCATCATGATGAAAGGCACCTTTGATACAAGATTTTTGAGCTAATGCAGTCTGTAATTTTTTCCAGAGGATGAACTTGTATTTCCTGCTTCACAACACTATGGTTTGGAAACTGCCAGCTAGACAGACAGATTTATGTTGCTATTAGGTGTTTTAGTTTTCTGTGGCTTAATGGTATTATTTTTATTTTTTTCTTTAGGGAGGCGCTTTATTGTTTTCTCTTGCATTTCCCACAAATGTATGAGCAGGTACTGACTCAAGAAAAATTACCGAGGACTTTAGGACATGTTTGTTTTTTGTTTGAATTGACATTGATAGCTCGTTCTTTTTCTTGTCTTTTGTTATTTAGATAACATTTAAAGGTATTCTTTGCTTAAAAGAAAATACTCCCACTTTCTAAGTGGTAGAAGAATGGCACGCAGAGAAAAATTCTTCCCCTGACTTGAGCTCTAAATTCAATGGCCATCAAGACAGATTGTAGCCAAAAATAAATACGGATTTCTCTTTTCTTAAAAGCTTAAATATTTTACCATACTAACTTTAAAATAAAGCTGCACAAACATCTCTCTCTATTATGTTAACCATCCTTGTGTTTTTACCAGATTTTATGTAAAGGAGAAAATGGTGGGGATTTTTAACAGTACTTTCCATAAAATTCGCAAATTTGGGGCTGTCCTTATAGGCCATTCATGTGTGTGGACATTATGCCTGCTGACAGAGACTATGCAACCAGTGGAATTCTTACCAACATCTCAGGACTATTGGATTAAACCTGGTGGTAAACTGAGAAAAGCCAGCAATAATAGTGAAAACGCATAAACCTTATAAACCATAGAGTATCACAGAAGAATAAACTGAGTGCCTGTATATTCACTGAACATGTCAAATTTTTGGTTTACTTGTGTCACCTGGGAGATCAAATTAGTACATAGGAGGTATTAATGCAATGAGAAAGCAGATCATATGCTGTGGTTTGTCACCAGTCACTGCAGCCTTCGGAGTGTATCCCTGGATGTTTCTGACTGACATCGGTTTTGCAATTAGTGACACAAACAAGGACACAGAAGCACTACATCTGCAGGAGAGAGACTACATTTTTTTGGCAAGTTCTGGTAGATGAAGAAGAGGTGGGGGGATGGCATTTGGGGTGTTTTCTCTGATCATCAAACCATGGCAGAGTAAACAGCCACATTCCTGTTCTGACTGGTGCCCCACCATCAGGACCTTTGCCCAGCCCTGGATCTGTCGAGGAGCTTGCCAGTTTGGTTAGACTTCTTAGAAACTTCTCTTGCCTTGTTTCATTTTATATGCCCGGTTTTGCACCGTCTGCAGCGGTATGATTAATATTCCAGGCAGCATTTCATAAAATCTTTTTCGCTGCTTCTTTGTGCCTGGTGACTGACATCTCTTCACTTCAAGGGTGATTTTCCTATTGGCAAGATGAGGACGTGCCACACCAAGTATCATCTTCAGGAACAAGCAATATAAGTACTATAATGAGATGGGTCTTTGCAGAGCCTGTAATTGGTGACAAGGCATGGCAGCTTCGTATCACACACAGATGTACAACACAGGGCTTATTAATGAGGCTGGAACATCACAGTCGAGAGCCTTCCAGTCACTACTAGTCAGAAGAATGTAATGTATTCTGCATGTTGTTACTATGCCCAGTGCCTCTAATTTGCATCACAAAACCTTTAGGTAGGCCAATTCAAGCTAATCCAGGTTGGGATCCTGCTTCCTCTTAGATGGATTATCAGCGCTATGGCCTGCAATCCATCGTTCCTGATCCCAGCTCTCGAAGGCAGCAGCAACAATCATCTCAACTTGCAGATCTGCTCGTTTAATTGTGTTAGTTTAGTAACCCTTCTTGTATTAAAGTCAGCTTGGAAAAAGATGTAATGTTTTCAGTTATGAAGACCTAGAAACTGGCCGTAGTAAGATTTGATTGTAGATCAAGAAATAGGATTTTCATCATGTTAAGAAATCTTCATGGAAATATATGTGGAACAAATAATGAAATAAAATTATTAACAAAGAATTCTGCAAAGATGTCCGCAAAGCAGTAAGGAATCTGATTGAAAATCGGTTACTTAAATTGTTCTCATTGGAAAAAGGACTTTAATGATTTATTATTATTGGGTTTGTGTGTTCTGGGTTTGTCTTCTGTGTGCTTTTAGTAGTTGTTGGAAAAACACACTCATTTTTAAAACCACAAAAACCATGCAAATAAGTTTAATTTGGTTAGACAGATAAGATTTTTCCTACTTTTAAATAATAATAGATGACTGTCAAAATAATGTGGGTTTTTTAGTTTCCAGAGGGACATTTTAAGAAGAATTATTCCATGTAAAAAGGGGGGTCCACCCTAAACATGCTGACATTGTAAGTTACGTTGCTTTTCATTTCTAGAAACAATCCTCCACATATTACCTGACATGAAAAAGTTCTGTGGAAATTGTATCAGTATAATAGGGTTTGGTACCAAAAAAAAGCAAAAAAAAAAAGGAAATCTGATTCCAAAAACCCTTTTTGGTGTCAGTCATTAAAATCTTTGTTCAAGAGCTGTCCCTGCCTCAGCACAAATATGCCCAGAGCACGTAAGAAGTGTTGTCAATTATATTTAAAATGTTAAAATGTAAGTTTTGATTGAAAACACTGGGGGTTTTGTTTTGTTTAGTTGTTTTGTTTTCAAGAAGCTGTGTTGCTGAAGTGACACCACTTATGCCACAAGCAGAAGAGGAGCCCGCCAGGCAGCAAGCCACTGTATGGGTTTGAATTCCTAATAGTGACTAAATAACACTGCAGGCTTAGCCTACAAATTTATCTTGCTTTGCTGACACTGGCCTTTCAGTCAGTAATTCAGAAGAATTACAGCTGATGCCAATGTTATTTGTTTGTGGACAGATTCATGGATAAAGTATTGAACATCTTACTTTATCTAAAACACAGATTCACTCAAAGAAGTAAAAGATCTGCCTTTTCTTCCAATTTAGCTTTCATTTATCACTTCCATTTGAGGCTAACATGTTCAGATTTAATACTAGTTTTGTGTGTTAATGATTAAAATAATGATCAGGGAACTCACAGTCCTTTAAGAGGCCACATGTGGAAATACATGTGGTAAATCCACATAATAAAAATCTCCTAGTTCTTCTACTGAAAGCCAACTTTTTGCTTTTTCTGTCAGCCTCTTGGGGTTTCACTTTATTCTTCTGGTCATGGCTGTGTTCTTGTTGTCTAACTTCTTTTAGGTTTTTAGCTAATGCATGATCCTTATGCCCAGTAAAATGTTTCTAATAGCCAGCCAATGGCAGAAGTGTGAAGTGTAGTGATCTAATGTTACTTGGAATTTCTCATAAATTTTTAGAACAAAATCTGATTATTTTAAATTGAAGATTTCATTAAAAAATTTCTCAATATTTTAATGAATTCCAATAGAACAGAGTCATTATCCTTTACACAGAAAAAGTATTCTCCTTTCACGTATCAAAAGCAGTAGAAATCTATCCATTGACTGTAAAGGACCTTGAGTTAAAAAGTGTTATTTTTCAGGGCTGAACCCACACTGAATGCTTTTGGAGGAAATGTCAAAGGATTCCTAGTTTATTTGTGAAGTCTTGTTGAAGCAAATGGCCTATATGTAGCCTTTTAAATGTGGTTATTACTTTTACCTATTTGAGAAGAGTTAGGGTAATACTCAGGTACCAATAAGAAGAGACAGAACACAACCACATCCAGTTGTAGAAGACACTATAGCCAATGCCTTCAAAATTTTAAAGGCTTTCATTACAGCTTAGTTTTTGCTTTTTTCATTATTCCTGAAGGCATTTGAAGGATGACTTCTTCTCCATCATGTCGTGTGGATATTGCACAAACAAAATGCAGACACATGTCAACCCCGCAAAGAAATGAGCAGAGGGCTGTCAAGGCACCTGGTGTGAAGATCTGTGCATTGTGTCACAAGACAGGGAAGAGCCACTGACCCCCAAAACAGAAGCAGAAGGGAGCACTCCTTTGGGAAAAATGGTCCAGCTCTTCCTTGGACTGACCCAATAAACACTGCAGAAAAAAAAAAACACCAATGCAGCTATGAGATGAAATGATTGTGGTTTTGCTAGTAGGGTCTAAATTGGCCCATTCTGATATTTTACCAGTATGGCAAAAAAGTCCTGTAACAAAAGTTTTAAGTTCTTGGCAGCCCAAAGTGGAACTTGATTATCAACAGCAATCTTAACTTTGTTAAATAAAGACCACATTTATGAATGTGCTTATAACTGGGCAGTTTCCATAATGAAACGGCTGGCCAGGTTTTCAAAGCATATTAGCCCCCATCATATTAGCCCAACAGGCTTCTGAAAATCAGTGCTGTGATTAAAGGGCCATCCGTCTTTTTCCTTTCTTTTCAGTTATAATTTGGAGTGGATTTTTCTATTGTCTTGGTTTTGTTCTCTTTTTGGCATATCAATAACTGTTAACTGAATACTGGCTTTGTTTTAGAAGAGGATAAAACAGTCGGTGCCTTTTAGCTTTTCTGAGTCTGCTAGCACACAATTGTTCAACTGTAAAGGCATATATTTTTCTTTGCTAAACAACTGCTTAATAACAGCTAGTAATTCACAAATTATGGGATAGGTTGTGATCTTGCAGTCTGTTTTGTAAGTATGGCCCTTTGTAAATACATCTGAGTCTTACAGGTCAACATGGTTCTTATGAGTGTTCGCTTATATAACTTCAAGTGCAAAACAAACCCATGCATCCATGAGGGATTGGAATTATTGAAAAAATACTAATGTAAGGAGTTCTCTATTATGGTACTACCTTTATAGATCACTAGAATGCCTACAATGTCATACTCTGAGTAGTTTATGGGGTTCTTTTCTCATTTTTACGCTACTCAATAGTTATGATGGGACAACCAGACATTTTACTAAGTTGTTCCTTTAGGTGCCACTTATTTTTCTTATGTGAGGAGCTGGGCATGTAGCATGGGAAACAGCTATGGTACCACAGCAGAAAATGTTTATGTTACTAACACCATGAATTTATTATTGACAATTTTGAAATTGGGAGTTTTTTTAATACCTTATTCATGACAAATTGACACTTGGGGGAGATTTCAAACAAAATGTAGAAACAATTTTTTGGTCTGGGCTTGATGTTTGTTTCTTGTTTGTCTCTGTTCATTTTATGGTTCCACTTCTGAACTTATGAACCCATCCAAAGGCCATTCATAGAATGTTTCACTCACTATAATTCTGTGAACAGAAGGTATTTTTTTGACCCATTTGGATCATAACCTTCCTTTCTCAGCCACATAATCCACCAACCAACCATTTATGCATGTTGGAGAACAGACTGTCCTATGAGTAAAGAACCCCCTTCCCCAGCAATGCAGAAATGGACAGAAAACTAACTGATTTTGGACAACTTGTGATTTTTCTTTTTTCTTTTACATCTTCTTCCCCTGCAACAATAGAAAATATACCGTGGTAATCTATAGATAGGAGAGGAAGAACCAGAAGAAACAGATTAAAATTTTGCCAAAATCATGTCCTGAACACAAGTCTGAATGCCTACACGGACGACCTCCAGGAGACTTTTCTGTTTTCTTTATTTATGCTTTAGATGAGTTGGAAGAAGGCCAATAAAAAGATGCCACTTTTGTATCGTTGTAGCTCTGCTCATGTCAAATTATGCTTATGCAATTCTAACCAGTGCCTGCAACAGGCTAAAATGCAAAACATATAGCTTTGGCAATTAGGAGAGAGAGTCTCACTTTCCCTTTCTCCCACCCAGGATAGTTTTCAACTTTTTTCTGCCCTGGTAGCAGCAGTGACAGGCCAGGTAGGACATGTCCTCTGTCAGAGTGGACTGCCCTGCATTCGACTGGCAAAAATGGCCCCTATAGATCTGCTGTGTTGGGTAAGCACTTTAAATACTGTATGGTTGAATAAAGAGCTTAAATTTCTTGAAAGAAAAGGAGGATGACTCCTGGTAGCTATTCAGTATTAAAATCAGAGAATATTCAATGTAGCAGTTTCCCAAACATTACTGGATCCTTGTGTAAAGTACTGAAAATAAAAGTACTTTTATGGCTACTGCTGTAAAAGGCAATAAAAAATGTTTCTATAAACACATTAACAACAAAACAAGGACTAAGGAGACTCTCCATCCTTTATTGGAAGTGGGGGGAAACATAGTGACCAAGGATGAGGAAAAGGCTGAGGTACTTAATGCCGCCTTTGCCTCAGCCTTTAACAATAAGACCAGTTGTTCTCTGAGTACTCCCGACCCTGAGTTGGGTGACAGTGATGGGGAGCAGAATGAACCCTTTATAATCCAACAGGGAATGGTTAACGACCTGCTAAATCACTTAGAGGCACACAAGTCTATGGGGCCAGATGGCATCCACCCCAGGGTGCTGTGGGAGCTGGTTGAAGCACTCACCAAGCCACTTTCCATCATTTATCAGCAGTCCTGGCAAACACCAGAGGTCCCGGTTGACTGGAAGACAGCAAATGTGGTGGCCATCTACAAGAAGGGCTGCAACAAGAATCTGGGGAACTACAGGTCTGTCAGTCTGACCTTGGCGCCAGGGAAGGTTATGGAGCAGATTATCCTGAGTGCCATTACATGGCACGTGCAGGACAAATGGGCAACCAGGCCCAGTCAGCATGGGTTTATGAAAGGCAGATCCTGCTTGACAAACCTAATCTCCTTCTTTGATAAGGTGAGCTGCTTAGTGAATGAGGGAAAGGCTGCGGATGCTGTCTACCAGGACTTTAGTAAAGCTTTTGACACTGTTTCCAACAGCATTCTCCTGGAGAAACTGGCTGCTCATGGCTTGGGTGGATGTACTCTTCACTGGGTAAAAAACTGGCAGGATGGCCGTGCCCAGAAAGTGGTGGTGAATGGGGTTAAATACAGCTGGGGAATGGTCACAAATGGTGTCCCCCAGGGCTCGGTACTGGGGCCGGTTCTGTTTAATATCTTATCAACAACCTGGATGAGGGGATTGAGTGCACCCTCAGTAAGTTTGCAGATGACACCAAGTTGGTTGGAGGTTTCGACCTGCTGGAGGGCAGGATGGCTCTGCAGAGGGGTCCGGACAGGTCAGATCGATGGATGAGGCCAACAGTATGAGGTTCAACAAGGCCAAGTGCAGGGTCCTGCAGTTGGTTCACAGCAACCCCATGCAGTGCTACGGGCTTGGGGAAGAGTGGCTGGAAAGCTGCCTGGTGGAAGAGGATCTGGAGGTGTAGGTTGACAGAAGGCCAACGGCATCCTGCCTTGTATCAAGAATAGTGTGGCCAGCAGGACTGCGAAAGTGATCATCCCCCTGTACTCAGCACTGGTGAGGCCCCATCTCCAACACTGTGTTCAGTTTTGGTCTCCCTCACTACAAGAAAGACATTGAGGGACTGGAGCGTGTCCAGAGAAGGGCAACGAAGCTGGTGAAGGGTGTGGAGCACAAGTCTTATGAGGAGCCGCTGAGGGAACTAGGGTTGTTTAGCCTGAAGAAAAGGAGGCTCAGGGGAGACCTTATCACTCTCTACAACTACCTGAAAGGAGGTTGTAGCAAGGGGGAGGTCGGTCTCTTCTCCCAAGTAACAGGTGAGAGAACAAGATGAAACGGCCTAAAGTTGCACCAAGGGAGGTTTAGAAGGGATATTAGGAAACATTTCTTCACCAAAAGGGTTGTTGAGCATTGGAACAGGATGCTCAGGGAAGTGGTAGAATTGCCATCCCTGGAAGTATTTAGAAGATCTGTAGTTGTGGTGCTGAGGAATACAGTTTAGTGGTAACTTGGCAGTCCTTAGGTTAATGGTTGGACTCAATGATCTTGAAGTCTCTTCCAACCGAAATGATTCTATGATTCTACGAAACACCAGAAAGATGAGTTTCTTACACAGAAAGCTGTCCCTTCCCAGGGACCACTTCTTTGTGTGTGTTTTATCTCATTTGGTGTCACCTAAGCCTCGTTGTCTACTTATCTTGGGAACTTAGCCATATAATATCAAGATGGCAGAATTCTCCTTTGAGGCCAGAATTTGGATATTGCAATGCTTTAGCACTGAGACATTTGCATATTGGGGTGGGGGGGAATGAGTGATATCTTTTTGGTTGCTTTTAAAACAAAATACAACCAAAACCAAGTCTTAAATCACATAGCCACTACTTGAAAGCAGATGAACCAAATCTTGTGAAATTCTCAGCTCTTGGGTGTTATACTAGGTTCTGAGATTTGATACAAAGGGTCTTCTGTCAACAAACATCACATCCATCACATCCATCACAGCGTGTATCCAGGGGATTAGAACTTTGAATAAAAGTTTTCCCACCCCCTGGCCTTCTTCTATGCAAAGACACATTCTTGTGCCTTTTAAGGAATACAAATAAGATCAAGATAAGCAGTAAGAGGCAAAGTCAGGATGGAGCTTTGTCCATTTACGTGAAATAAAATTCTGATCTCGGTGTTTGGTCTGACAGTTACTGGAATTTCAGTGGAAGTTTTCCCACCTTTAACTAATAGCTATGGAAGAGCGACTCAGGTAGCTATACAGCTGTAAAGATTTTAGGTAAATTACAAATAATATAGAATGAACTCAGGTTTCAAACTCTTACTGGATTGAGCAGAGGTTAATTAATGCTGGTTTCCTAGATACACTCTCCTTCCTTTAAATTCTTCTTTCTATTCTGTCGCCGACGAGAGCAGCTCCAGTGAAGGTAAGGCATAACTGGGGAAGGGGATCTCGGCGGATCGGGCCGGCAAAGGGCTCTTTTGAGGGCTCTTGTAGCCGGGGAAAGCGGCTGGCGCGTGCTTGTGCTTGTGCCGGAACCGGCAGCTCGGGGCGGGCTGCTGACGCGGCAGGAGCGGAGCCAGCGTCACATGCGGCAGTTCTAAACGGACTGCCCAGGAGCGCAGCGGCAGCCGCTGCGCACCCAGCACGAGGGCAACTGGAGGGCGTCACCCAGGGCGTCACTGCAGTGAGAGGGGGTGAACAGGGAGCAGCTCTTCAAAAGGTAACTTACTAAAAAACTCTTGACCCGGCCAGAACATCATGGTAAGAACTCGGCAGAAGACCACGGCCTCCCTGAGCTCTGCACCGAGCAGCTCTGAAGTGGCCACCCAGACAGAGCTAGCATGGCAACATGCTGCCACCCAGGTGTCGGGCTGCAGGGAGTGCCCTGCTTTTGCGCCGGTGTTGAATAGTAACGGTGAGCAGGCCTGTGGGCGGTGTGCCCAAGTAGAGGAACTCCTTCAGCTAGTGATGGAGCTCCGCGAGGAGGTAAGCTGCTTAAGTATAAGGGAAAGTGAACAGGAGATAGATAGCTGGAGTCATGCTCTGTCTTCCCTGAGAGAAGCCCCCCAGAAAGATCGAGCTCCACATACAATGAGCCCAACACCCTCTAGCGTTGAATCTGAACGTGAAGATTCAGAAGACAGGGGCCAGTGGCAACAAGTCCCCACCCGACGTGGCAGGCGTGCCTCCCAGGAAACCCCCACACTATCCCAGGTGCTGTTACAGAACAGATATAATGTTCTGGAAAGGGAAGTGGAGGATGACAATAACAGTGCCTTGCCAAACTCTGAATTGCCACTGAAGCCAAGACAGGTTACACCTCGTAAAACAACATGATCATTTAGGAAAAAAAGACGGGTCCTTGTAGTAGGGGACTCGATTCTGAAGGGAGTGGAAGGTCCCATATGTAGACCGGACCCAATCTGTAGGGAGGTCTGCTGTCTCCCTGCAGCCAAGGTTAAGGATGTCCAGAGGAAACTCCCTACCCTAGTTAGGCCTACCGACTACTACCCTTTATTGGTTTTTCAGTTGGGTAATGATGAAATTCCAGTAAGGAGTCTGAGGGCGATAAAGAGAGACTTCAGGGCCCTGGGACGGCTGGTCAGGGGATCAGGAGCACAAATAGTGTTTGCTTCTATCCCAACAATTGCAAAGATGGATGCGAAGATTAACAGGAAATGCCAGCTAATCAATGCCTGGCTCAGAGACTGGTGTCGTCGGCAAGATTTTGGGTTCTTTGACCATGGGCTGCTTTTCAGGACACCAGGCCTGCTGGCAACAGACAGCAAAAGCCTGTCTCAGAGGGGGAAAAGGGTTTTAGGGCAGCAGTTGGCGGGGCTCATTGACAGGGCTTTAAACTAGGTTCGAAGGGGGATGGGGATAGATCCAAGGTTGCTAGCAAAAATCCTGAAATTGGTGGGCTGGCACTAGACTTCGAAAAGACAGGGGGTGTAACCGGGCTCCTTAGGAAGATGTCTGGGGATAGCAGAACTTTAGCTCCCTCCAGTAAAAAGGAGAATGGACCTATAGCCCACCTGAAGTGCTTATACACTAATGCACGTAGCATGGGCAACAAACAAGAGGAGCTGGAAGCCATCGTGCACCAGGGTAATTATGATGTAGTTGCCACCACAGAAACATGGTGGGATGACTCTCATGACTATAATGTTGCCATGGATGGCTATAGACTCTTCAGGAAGGATAGGCGAGCAAGAAGAGGCGGGGGTGTGGCCCTATATATCAGGGAGTGTTATGAATGCTTTGAATTAGAAGATGGTGATAATGGGATTGAGTGTTTATGGGTAAAGATCAGGGGGAGGGCTAACAAGGCAGATATTGTAGTAGGAGTCTGTTATAGACCGCCCAACCAGGATGAGGAGGCAGATGAAATATTCTATAAACGGCTGGGAGAAGTCTCAAGGTCGCGAGCTCTAGTCCTCCTGGGTGACTTCAATTTGCCGGACATCTGCTGGGAATACAATACAGCAGGGAGGGAACAGTCTAGAAAGTTCCTGGAAGGTACTGGGGATAACTTCTTAACACAGTTAGTGAAAGAGCCAACTAGGGAAAGTGCCCTGCTGGATCTGTTGTTTGTCAACAGGGAAGGTCTTGTGGGGGATGTGATGGTCGGAGGCCGTCTTGGCAACAGTGACCACGAAATGATAGAGTTCTCAATTCTGGGAGAAGCAAGGAAGGGGGTCAGCAGAACTGCCACCTTGGACTTCCGGAGGGCGGACTTTGGGCTCTTCAGGAGCCTGGTTGAAAAAGTCCCCTGGGAGGCAGTCCTCCAGGGCAAAGGAGCCCAGGAAGCCTGGATGTTTTTCAAGAAGGAAGTCCTAACGGCGCAGGAGCAGGCTGTCCCCATGTGCTGGAAGACAAGCCGTCGGGGAAAAAGACCGGCCTGGCTAAGCAGGGAGCTAGTGTTGCAGCTTAGGGAAAAAAAGAGGATATATGGCCTTTGGAAAGAAGGGCAGGCCACTCAGGAGGACTACAAAGAGGTAGTGAGGCTATGTAGGGAAAAAATTAGGAAGGCCAAAGCCCAGCTAGAACTAAACCTGGGTTCTGTTGTCAAGGACAACAAAAAAAGTTTCTATAAATATATTGGCAATAAAAAGAGGACTAAGGATAATCTCTGTCCTCTAGTAGACCAGGCTGGTAACGTATTGACCAAGGACGAGGATAAGGCTGAGGTACTTAATGCCGTCTTTGCCTCAGTCTTCAGCAGTAGGACCAGTTGTTCCTTGAGTTCCCTAACCCCTGAGCTAGAATACAGGGATGGGGAGCAGAATGAAGCCCCTGTAATCCAAAGGGAAATGGTGAGGGACCTGCTTCAGCACCTGGAGGTGCACAAATCTATGGGGCCGGATGGGATCCATCCAAGGGTACTGAAGGAGCTGGCGGAAGTGCTCACCAGGCCACTCTGCATCATTTATGAGCAGTCCTGGATAACCGGGGAGGTCCCAGCTGACTGGAGGTTGGCAAATGTGACACCCATCCATAAGAAGGGCCGGAAGGAGGATCCGGGGAACTACAGGCCAGTCAGTCTGACATCGGTGCCTGAGAAGGTCATGGAACAGATCATCCTCAGTGCCATCACACGGCACATGCAGGAGAACAAGGTGATCAGGCCCAGTCAGCATGGGTTTGTGAAAGGCAGGTCATGCCTGTCAAACCTGATCTCCTTCTATGATGAGGTGACCCGCTTAGTGGATGAAGGAAAAGCTGTGGATGTTGTCTACCTGGACTTTTGCAAGGCTTTTGACACCGTTTCCCATAGCATTCTACTGGAGAAACTGGCTGCTCGTGGCCTGGACAGGTGTACCCTTCACTGGGTAAAAAACTGGTTGGATGGCCGTACCCAGAGAGTAGTGATAAATGGAGTTAAATCCAGTTGGTGTCCAGTGACAAGTGGTGTCCCCCAGGGATCGGTGCTGGGACCGGTTCTCTTTAATATCTTTATTAATGATCTGGATGAGGGGATTGAGTGCACCCTCAGTAAGTTCGCAGACGACACTAAACTGGGGGGGGCGTGTTGATCTGCTTGAGGGTAGATTGGCTCTGCAGAGAGATCTGGACAGATGGGCTGAGGCCAATGGTATGAGGTTCAACAAGGCCAAGTGTCGGGTCCTGCACTTGGGTCACAACAACCCCATGCAGTGCTACAGACTGGGGGCGGAGTGGCTCGAAAGCTGCCTGGCAGAGAAGGATCTGGGGGTGTTGGTGGACAGCCGGCTGAGTATGAGCCAGCAGTGTGCCCAGGCAGCCAAGAAGGCCAACACCATCCTGGCCTGCATCAGGAATAGTGTAGTGAGCCGGAGTAGGGAAGTAATCATCCCCCTGTACTCGGCACTGGTGAGGCCTCACCTCGAGTACTGTGTTCAGTTTTGGGCCCCTCACTACAAGAAGGACATTGAGGTGCTGGAGCGTGTCCAGAGAAGGGCTACCAGGCTGGTGAGGGGTCTGGAGGACAAGCCTTATGAGGAACGACTGAGGGAGCTGGGGTTGTTTAGCCTGGGGAGGAGGAGGCTGAGGGGTGACCTTATCACCCTCTACAACTACCTGAAGGGAGGTTTTAGAGAGATGGGGGCTGACCTCTTCTCCCACGTGGCAAGTGATAGGACAAGAGGAAACGGGTTCAAGTTATGTCAGGGCAGGTTTAGATTGGATATTAGGAAGCATTTTTTTCACTCAAAGGGTTATTAAACATTGGAATGGGCTGCCCAGAGAGGTGGTGGATTCACCATCCCTGGAGGTGTTTAAGAAAAGGGTAGATGAGGTGCTTAGGGACATGGTTTAGAAGTGGGTGTTTTTAAATCAGGGTAGGTTAACGGTTGGACTTGATGATCTTAATGGTCCCTTCCAACCTCACTTATTCTATGATTCTATGATTCTATGATTCTATGATTCCCAGTACCTTAATCAAAATCTGTTGACACTCAAAACAAAGACTGCTGTGCAGACCTAGTCGTTCAGATGAACTATCTGTCCACGTGGTAAACTTGGGGTACTGGTTTTCTTTGCTCTTGTAAGGCCCCAGAATTTGCTTCTTAGGCTGGGAAAGGAAGCGGGGAGTGGGCAAGGTGGTAGGAGCTACTCAACACTGCTTCCAGAGTGGTTCTACTGCAAAAGGAAGGAGGGGATACAGAGAGGCAGAAGAGGCGAAACATATACAGAAAAAAAATGTAGCTCTTCTTGCCCGCAGGAAAACCCCATAGATACGAAAACTAATAAACTTCACAATTCTTCCCAAGAATCAGCAATTGATGGCTAGACTGCAGTAATCTCCCTCGACTAACCAAATGTCCTGAAGCTCGGTTGCCTATTCTACATAAAGTCACTTACTGGTGCTCCACTTTTTTAATGATCTGTTTCTTCCTTTCCCTTGGAAACTTCAGATCCCATAAAAACCCCTTTGGAAAGCAGCTGGGTTGTACTCTGTGTAATAATGTTATTTTCCTTACTGTTCTTATTTCTTCCAGAGCTATCCCAACCTTCCTGCACTTTGTATGACATGGAAAGTCTGCTGTAATACCTTTGGAGAAACTAGCAGCAGTGAGACCCCCTCAGCCCTAAACACCTTCAAGGTGAAGGTGGAGAGCAACTCCTTTCTGATACCTCAGAGCAATCCACATTTCCAAGGGAAAATATCAAAATCCCCAGAAAGGAATTATTTTGTTGTCCCTCCTCATTCCTTAGTTCCACAATATTCCTGAATATGGGAGAAAAAGACTCCCTGGGAATCTCCTAGCTCTGTCGGGTGAACTGAGAACCTCAGGGTTTGCTGGACAACAACAATGTGCTTCTGAAGTCTCCTCCACCAGGGTCTGTTATCGAGATAGCTTTCAGCATTATCACGTCATATCGGTTATAATTAGGAAGGTCTCACCCAACTCCTGTTCAGAGGTCCAAACCCTTAGGAGATGGGCAAGCTGTCTATCACACTTGGTAGCAGCAAGCCAGGAGCAGGACTCCAATTAAATGGCATTTTCAGGGAAGCTGAATTATAGGTCAGTGACTACCCTTGTGCAGTCGATTTCTTTGGAAGAGCAAAAATGAAACGACCTGTTCTCTGACGAAAATCCCATCGGTGGCAAAGTTTTACTGTTCACCACAGTCTGTTCAACAGAAGAGGAAGGTGGGTTTCTCAGTCTCTCTAGTCAGATTTCTCTAAGTCTTTTGTAACCAGAAACCTATTTAAAAGTCTATTTATTTTATTCCCATCTGCTAGCAGGTTTCTGAAGGAAGCTCATGTGATGGGAAGAAAGATGTGTATGACAGAAGGAGAAAAGTTTTGTGGGTGCAAACTAAAGAATGAAGAAAAATTCAGATGACCAATTCTTTCTTGTATAAAGAAAAGGAGTTTTGGTAAATGTTGAAAAAAAGACTGAGGTGTTCTTGGTTGTTGCTAAAACAATTAGGGGCCAGAATTGCTGTTTTAAACTCAGACTTTCTCAGGACTATCTGAAAGCAAACTCAGGCAGCATTGTTTTACCCTTTTCAGCCCTGAGAATATTACTGTCAGAAGCCATCCTGTCCTTCCGATATGATTGGAAACCCACATCTTAAATGGACTTATTTTTCTTCTGAAACTGAGCTGAGCATATCCAGCGTTCCAACAATATTTTCCTGATTTCCAAACCAGCAGGAACTGCACAAGCTGCCCCATCACAGATTGCCATGGTTTTGTGAGAAAGTGGTGCTGCTGTCTCTTACAAATGGTTAAAAATGTTTCTGAAATACATTTGAAAAAAAAAAAACCAAGTCTAGGGGATTCACAAAGCTAAGACGCATCCTTAAACATGGTTTAGCAGTTGTAAATCAAAAAGACCTTTTCGTGTCTTCACACCTACCCCCACCCTGAAGAAGAAACTTACAGATAAACTGAATTAATAATTCAAGAACCTAGTAAATGAACAGAGGTGAGGTCCCACTGAACCCTGCCTCACATAGGCAAAGTCTGTTCAATTAGTCAAGCATGTTACTAGAGCAGCACACAGTTTAACCAGGCTTTGCGCAGCTTAGTGCTGGTTCTTGGATCTATGAAAAAACAGGTATTTTGGTAGATTTTACCACCACTATGAAGACATTTCTAAATGCAGTGTGTTGGAGGAGAGATTTACACTACAAAATCTACCTCCTTACGTGTGTCAGTCTGTGGAGAGTCCCTTCTGCCCCAACCTCTTGTGTTCCCACGTGGCATTTGTCAGGCAGCTCCCAGCACCCACAGAAAAGGGTTTTTATGACGGTTGGCGGGAAAACTCTTATTGTGAGAATATTCTGTATTTGGTCTGAGAGACTCTGATGAGTTTGCTTATTGTGGTACAGTTATAGCAACAGAAACTTTGCAGGTTTGTTCTTTCCTTAGAGGCTGCGGGTTTTTTGCATTTCTTGAAATGTGCTATAATGTTCACGTTCTGGTTGTGCTAGAGAAGTGTGGACTCTTCTGCTAACCTTGATGAGAAGACTGCACCATCTTGAAGGTTGCTCGTACCTTGTGCCTCTAGCTTACCATGTAATTACCAGCAATTTCTTAGGCTGCCCCTTTCATGCACAGTTCAACAATCTCACTTCATGCAATTTTGGTGGAGAAGAGAGTATGACTCAACCAGTTCCCGGCAGCAAAGGAAGTTCACAGTTAATGTTGGAGACCACCTCTGCTGTGATCTTTTTTCCTTTATTAGCGTCTATTTTAATCCCACATGTAGTTTTCAAGCCGTAAGAGTTTCATAAATATGTTACTATTCACACTCCTAAAAAAAAAAAGTCTCTAGCAAGATCAAATGTCAAATCTGCGTTTCAAATATAGTATAGTACTATTTGAACTAGTGTAAAGATGGAGGTAAAGTTTAGGATGACATAAAGCAGCAGGGGCACAGGCTGGAATGAAAGCACCCCTATACGTTTGAGGAGCCATGGGGGAAAACGCAGGAACTTGTGAGCCAGACGTTGAGGACAGGGAAGCAGAGGGAAAGCAAGCAGACCAGTCATACCAAGATCTTACCCAGACATATTTGCCAGCGCTGATGAGTGAGCACAGAGCTGGCAGTAATCGTATGCTGTACACTGTCCTTCTGGTGCACAGGAGCAGCCTAGAAGGGAGAAGTTGGTCTAAGCTGCTGTCTCTGTAGGGTCAGTCTCCTGCAGCAAGAAGAGTGGCAAATTTATTAACAACAGTAATTAACTGCAGTTTATATAAAATCATTGGGTTGGTCAAGAATTTGAAATCCGGTTAAATTTTAAGGATCTGCAATTCAGCAAGGATCTAGCATTCTTCCAACACTGGAGAAATCTTTCCCTTTTTTTGTGGTGATCTGCGGGCCACCGTGGTTTCCCAAATCAAAGTTTATGGCCCTGGGGTTAAAAAAAATGAGCTCTCTAAGAAATCTGGTTAACTATGGACACGGTGCTGCCTATACATCATCTATGATAACTTTAGAATTGTCGCTACATGAATATGCTGAATATGAAGACACATACTTTATTATGCTTTGCAAAACAGATAATTACTACCATACTTAGGAATGAAAGGCGAAGGAACAGCTATTAATGGTGTAATGATTTACAGCCCAGCTTTGCTTCCAGACAAGAAGACTCCAAAATCGCATGACTATTCATTAAAACTTGCAAGTTCATTAAAGACATGGTAAGATTTCTGAAAGTCTTATTGAAAGCCAACGACTCCTAAGGTCCAAATTTCAATGGGAATTAGGTATATGAAATTCTTAGGCACTTCGGGACATCCCACAAAGGCCGTATAGAAAACAGATAAATACTTCAGACAACAAAATGCATTTAAACGAACAAAAGCCCATGGCTCGTAGTTGCTTAATGTCACTGTTTAATGTTACTATGCTGTTTAAACTGAAAATTCTTTGAGCCCCAATATTTCTATGTTGGCAAATCTCAAGATCAGCCCTGGATTTCGCACCTACCTGGGACCTGCCAGGTTTCTAAGGGGCTGGAGGGTTTGCTTAGGCAGATGTTGACTATTTTGCAGAAAGGAGCCTCTGGATAAAAAGCAGTGAAGAGCATGTGGGAGATGGGAACAGAATAGCAGACAGACTTGTCCTTTCTAATGAAGTTATGCTTCTTGTCTCCTCCTATGTAGACAATCCTCAACAAGAAGACTTCAAGGTCTTCTGTATATGGTGGAGGGACTGGGGATTTGAGCACCATTAAAAGAGGGAAAAGAGAAAAGAGGATGGTGTCACTGTGACTTCTTGATGTATGGACAAGGTTGTTACAACCAGAGACTGGTCTAAGAAGGAGGCAGCACCCACTCACTGCTGTGTCTTGAAAGAGCAAATGAAATTCAGCTCTTCCAAACACAAATATGGATGCTCTTGGCCTGTTTGTTGGCTGGGTCTTGTGGCATCCCCTTAGCATGCAGCGATTTCATACCTGTTTAAAAGCAAGTAAAGCACCTTGTCACTATTAATTATCTCCTTTAGTACAGACGTTTACTTCTGGCATGTTTGAACAAATCCAGCTCTAAACACCTTATTCTGTGACTATAAGGAAGGGTGATATAGGACTGACCAGCTGAGGTGTAGGATCTACACCAATCCCTGTCCTCTTGTGACAGCACAGTTAAACACCTGGGTTTGGAGCTGAATGAGTATATTTGCCACAATACCTTGTTTTGGCACAGTTGCACACCAGCTTGCTTAGACCTAGCCCAGGATGTTCTGCAGTGCACTCTGTTATAGACTCTGAACACAGGCTGCACAATATCTTAAGAGCTGTTGGCTATGTTACCATTTGTCTTAAATGTTTTAATCAGATATTGTTGTAGTTGGTCACAGAAGATACTTCTTAGAAAAAATTCCCTTTCCAAAACATAGGTCCAAGTATGTGTGTGTTTATTATTTTTATGGGAAGAGACAAGAAGGTGGGTCAGACCCAAATCAGGCTGCACTTGCAGTGTCTTAAAGCAACTTCACCAGAGTCACATATACTCGATTTCAGAAGAGCTTCTCTGAATCCGCCAACCTGGGGTTCTTGACGCAGCTTGTGTCCCCCTGGTTACATCTCTATCACTGCAAAACTAATCCATGGTGTACCATATTTTCAAATCCAGTGGCTTGGGAACTTTCCTTGGGACTTCTGCAGGGCTCTCTCATCTTTGATGTTCTATCATTTTTTCCCCCTTATTTTACATATGTGCTAGAACAGAACTGGTTAGCCCAACACATTTATGTCATTAGCAGAGGGTTTGTTTTTTTATGATGAGTGATATCATGTAATTTAATTGCTGGATTTCATAAGTAGGGTTAGTGATCTCTCCCTACTCCAGATCACTAGAGATACCACAAGGATTCCTATCATATGGTGCACTTAATTATGATAAATAAGCAGGGATAAATTAAGCCTATAAAAGGCCCAGATGGATATTATATTTGTATCGTGAATGCATGCTATGATGAAAATATGGCAGTTGGAGGGCCCCTTTGAAGCAGAGCTCTGGATCCACACTTAATCTGTATTGTAAAAAAGATGTGAACAGTAAATTCAGCAGTTCATGACAAGCATATTGGAAGATTTTGGCTTCAGCAAAGAACCTCATTTTAATTTGTGTAGAAGAGAATGGGGGTGGAAAGCTCAGGCATGAAAGGTCGGGTAGGTTTAGCTGGCGTGTAATTTTTTGGTCAGCTGCAATTGAGACTTGGGGCTGAATAAAACCAGACACACTGGTGTTGTTCCAAAGTTCCGGGAAACCTACCTGATTTACAAGTGTATTTGTATTTGGACCAATTACGGAGTGCAGCCCCTACAATTGCTATGCAAGGTCAGGAAAGATGTGGTTCATGTTAATAATATGACTCCACCGGGAAACCGGTGGTTTTACTCACTTCTGCTCATGAATAAATTACATTTTTTAAAAATTCATAGGAGACAACAAAATCATAGGAAAAACAGCTCTTGCATTTAGAAAGATAGCTTACTATTGGGAGCTGAACATTGCTGAACTTCTCTAAATCAAGTATAAAAATATCTTTTTACATCATTTTTATTTATATAGAAAAGCAAAAATAAGCAGACAGTAAAAAGCCATATTTAACATTTACACCACAACTCTGAGATAACAGAAGTTAATTTCATTTGCATTTAAGCCAATAGTATCCAGTATTATGGAAAAACAATTGGAACATAATGGGAGAAGCATCTGTGACATATATGGTTTTTAAGAACAAATTTATTTGTGCAACATTTGTTTCTTGATTTTTCAATTTGCTGTGTAGTACTGTGATATTAGTTACATATTGATGTATTATCATCATTGTTATGTATTTCTGCCCTTACCATAAGGATTCATACAGTTTTAAGTCACAAAAGAGAAAATTATTTTTTTTGCAGCATTGTTTAGATATATTTTAAGATGTTTTCTGAAGCACTGATTCTCTTCGCATTACCTCAGCCTCCTTTTCCCAGGACAGTTCATCTTGGCTTCACCTTTTCTATCTGTTCCATGGGTTGGGGGAAGAAGCTTCGCTAAATTTTGAACACGTAAGTATTCCACAACTGAATGGATTTTATGTGGAATCCAGTTCAATAATTTAAGTGATTGATAGTGTGGTGAATTCTGAGACACAGACGGATTATACCCAGTTTATACAAATGCAAAGCAACTTTTAAAATGTCATTGCAAGGTTTATTTGGCTTGTACAGCTCCAAGGGTCCTCATAGCACAGTATGTTAGCAGACTAAAAAAAAAAAAAAAAAAAAAGAAGTAAAGAAAGAGAAAAAACTCTGTGAATTCTTGTGTACTAAAACAAAAAGGAATTCAGTAAAAGCTGAGATGATGGATAGGCATGTGTTCTTGGAGTAAACTGGGTCTCAACTGTAAAATGTGCATCAAACCAGATAGAGAGCTCAAAAGGATAGGGGTCTACATGTCCCCACATGTGGCACTCACTTCAAAGACCCATATTCAAGTTCTTTCCCCCATTTATAGTGATGATTTTTATATCAAATTAGACAGATAGAGAATAGATGGAGAAAAAATTTCCTCTAAATATCCAGTAACTTGGTATTCCAAGCTATTTCCTGGGGAATTTTTAAATGGCAATTTTTTTTATTCATAGAGTGGAGGGAAGACTACACCATAACTCCCTTTTATACTGTTTTTCTGAGGAAGAGAGAGTTGACTTGGTGTTAGAGCCCAATGGTACTGATGAATGATGAGCAAAGGTGGGACCCACAGTTAGGCCTCAGACCTTCTGGCAGACAAGGTTACGCTCTGGTCCTCGCTCAACACTTTCCTGCAATGAACTAAGATGCTTTTCAACTTGGGATGTTGGACTGCTTGTCTCACTTTTGAAGTCTTTCTTATGCATCTTAGAGTATCTGGGATCCCAGCTGGCTCCTGTGAAATCTGTGAAGTGGCAAGACTTTGAGGTTTCCAATGTTTAAGTCCACCTCATTTGCAAACCCAACCCTGCATATTCTGTGATGACCAGTTTCTGTGCTTGTAGAAACCACTCCTCAATTTATTTCTGTCTACGGAAACTCTGTCTTTACTGAATTTCTCTCTACAGAGGGTTTATTTTGTTTTGCTTTGTCCACTTCATGCCTCTCTGAGTTCTAAATTTTCCCACAGATTTCTGAACTTAAAGAAAGGAGATAGGTCATTTACCACTCTCAAATTTTCTTTAGGCAACGTTTAACCAGTCTTTTCATTTAGCATCCCCTGCTGTTTTATCCAGATATAGAAGCGATCTGAAGAGTTTGCATGTGCCATGTACTGGTCAATTTAAGGCATATAGCAGAGGTACATGCCACGTTTACACATATGCAGTCTTTCCTGCCTGTTGGTTCATTGGCTTTCAGTTACCAATATTATTACTTCATGAGACTCTTGTTACTTTGACGCTTCATGGGTTCAAACTGACCTAACAGTAGGAATCAATTCAGCAAAAGGCAGTGTGGGTTCACTGGCAGGTTTCCTACTTATCTGGATAGTGCAAAAATTATGATGAATTTTGTTGTGGTAGTGATCTCCTCTGCCTAGACTGGAGTTTAGAGGCAAAAACTGCACATAGCATTTGCTGTATTTGTACGTGTGAACACAACGTGAATGGCTGTTGGTGCAGGGTAAGAAATCAGGCTGTTGATTTGGGGCAGGCACATGCAAGGACAAATACAAAAAAAGCGTGCAGACGTATTACACGGTTTTTAAGAGGCCATGGAAGGACGTTTTGGTGTTCACTACAGTTAAGTGGTGTAAATTGGTTTGGTTTCATGAATAAACTATATTTGGCTTGTACCTGAATTTTTCATGAATTGTTAGTGTATTTTATCAAGCTGTTGAAAGAGTATTGCTTCCATCATTTCTGTGTCTGTTCTGCAAAACAAGGTAAATGATTTTTTTTCTCCTTACTCAAAAAAGGATTGCACAATGCTAAACAGGAACAAGCAAACAACAAGACTTTAAGAACTTGCACCACCAAAGAAAGAAACACAAATTCCTGCCTGCAGCTCATGTCGCTACACCAGGAATATCTCCTAATAGATACAGAGTGTACAAGGAAAAAAGTGTTAGTGATGGTCTTGCTTATATCAGCTCAAATGAAATAGCTATACCAACAAAAGCACTGCCTTGCTCATAAAATCTTGTCTGCAGTAGAGATGTTGCCAGAAAAAAAATGCTGAAAAAAAACTCCAAACACAAAAATCACACTCTTAACTGACATTCCTATATAAGCAAAAGTTTTCAGCGACTCCTGGCTCTTATTTCTAGTTGCTCCTTAGGAAGCCCAAGGTCTTATGCTGGAAAATAACCCAGAGAACTGTTAATGACTCCAATTAAGAGGTGTGAATATCATTTACACCTATCTGTTCCCTTTTAGCAAGAAAGACTACAGCCAGAAACACACAGAGTATAATCCTACAGAGAGCATTTCAAACAAAAAAGGTTGAATTTATTTAAATCATACAACTCCTTAGTCTGAAAAGGGAGAAAAAAAAGAAAAAGATATGTAGAGTATTTTAGAGGGACAAAAATAATAGTTCTCCTGCTGTGTGTTCTCACTTTGAAACAAATGGAAAAAAACAAGACAATGATTAAATAAAGCTCCAGAATATTGAAAATATTCTTTAGAAAAATATGTAAATACAAACAATATGTGATTTAGAAATGTGAGCCAAAAATATGCTTAAAAAAATAGACTTGCAGATTTTTCATTGATTGCTAGCAGGCACTGGTTACAAATTTTCAAATGATGAAATTCTGCTTCAAGTTTACACCTGCAAATGAAAATATTTCTTGTTTAAAGCCACTCATTGCCTTCCAGTGTAGTGGACAAGTACAAATGAATCCATGTTTCCAAAATACTAACATTTCTTCAGGACCTCTTCAAAGTTCTTCTAAGTAAACATAGGTCTGTAACCAGATTCCAGCTATGCATGATGTCAGTTGCCTAAACTTGGTATTCTTTTCTTATTGGAAAGGTATGTATCCCAGAGAGGTCACCCATCCCATGGACTGTGTGATCTAATGTCCAATGTGCCGACCAGTATCTCACTCCCTCTTCTGCCCTTCTGGCCCAGTCATTACCCTCCATGAAGCTCTATGAAGAGGCACCAGTTCCCTTTCTGTTTGGTGATGGTACAGCAGCTACCACAGGGATGGGCGTCCATGAGTGAATTCCTAGGCAGCAAGGTAACCAGGGTAAGTTACCACACAGCTTCTGCATTAACAGATGTCTTCAAATTATCCCCCAATGCATCCCTTTTGGATAGGTTGGTGCACTTTCATTAGGAGACGGCTTCCATACGTCAGCCAACTCAATGCTTTCATCACTCTAAGTCTTGTATATGCTGAGTATACTGTCAAAGACAGGGGAAAACAGTGAACTGCCTAGGACACCAGGAGCAACCAGGAAAATCAGGGCATGGCTGTGGTCATTTATCGACAATGGCCATTTAGCAAAATCTTGTGCTTTTTTCTGGTGTCCCTGATCTGACTTTTTAGAAAAAGTGGTTCTCTCTATGGTGGCCAGTGCGTTGTCTGGGTTTCGCAAGTATGCCAGCCTCAGAGGTGATTCCTCTCAAAATATGCAGCAACTACCTGGTTAGAACAGAGCTGGTACAAACACTTTGCTGAAATTTTTTCCTTGCAAAGTTATAGGACCATCTTGTTCAAAATAATAAAAAACAAAACAGAAAAATCCAGAAAACCCAAATAAACCAAAGCAAACCCAAACCAAAAATACATACCCCTCTGTTTTGTTTTAAATATATTTTTTTTATTACAGGTTTAAAAATGACTACCTTGGTACGTAAGAGGTAAAATTATTAAGAAGAAAATTTTCCTGATACCCTCATTTGGGTAATAAAGGCTCCTAAATCAAGCAGCTGAGCAGGAACAAAGACAAACTGTTTGCCAGTGTGAGTGTGCAATAAAGAATTCCATGGCAGCTAGAATTGGTCCTATATCCACTTTTGTTTATAGTGTGAGTCTGTTACAGGTAAACATTGCACAACAGCTTACTGTGCTTGCCTTACAGTCTACTGTAATTCCCTGTTTTGGAGAATCTATGCTGCTGATGAAAAGGCTTTGCTTCTTATAAGAGAGGCTCTTATTCTTTAAACCTGATTGTCTATTACTTCGCTTCTGTGTTTGGGGCAGAGACAGGTACAAAAACTCTTGATGCCATTTGTATTACCCTTAATTTGAATTTCCCACCCTCTGCTTTAAATTTAAGCAGCCTGAAGGCTGCCCTAAATAATGTTTTGCTTTCCACACCATTTGAGCTCCCGAAGCAGACTAGCTTTAAGCCTGATCTAATCTAACCACTGGCAAGTCTGAGGAGAGGGTAGGTAAAGTGCTCATTCTCCAGCTCTGCAGGAATTTTGTGAGTGAGGGATGAACTCGTTTCTGCCCACAAACCTTGACATCTTATAAGTGAACCTTAAAAGTATTTTAATGAAACTGAGATTCAGCAAACTTGTTCATTAGAAAACACAATCATACCTCTTGTTTTTTATATGTATGAGCAAGATTTCCTATTTCCACTCAGGCTACCAAAGGCAATGACTCATAGCGGTATTATTTCTGTTTAGAAAGTCAGTATATAGCACTTATCAGTGGCACATCACTTTAAAATGACTGAAATGGTAGTATTACCCTCATTTCACAAAAGATATTTGAGGCGCGAGCATATCAAATTACTTATCCAAAGTCATATAGTATTTCGATGGGAGTACATAGAGAATGATATTTCTTCTGCTTACAAGGCATTTAATACTTTAGGCTTGACTGTAACCTGTACGGCATATTTGCAAAAGAGGCATAGGACAAAACATTTCTATGGCAAGGGAGAGAAGGCTTCTAGGAGAACTCGCCAGTGTTTAGCAGATATGCTGTAATCGCCTTGTGTGGATGCAGTGAGTTACCTCCTCATTTTCTGGTACTTGCTCAGTCATGGTGCAGGGAAATACATGGAATTCCCAGCAAAGGAGTAGGCGAATCCCAGCTGTGATGCCTTAAGCTTTCTTGGTAATCCTGGAAAAACGGTACATGTGTTCCTCTGAAGACAAGGTCTGCCAGTCTGCCCCTTATGTAGCCACCAGAGAGTTTGGGGAGAAGCCCTATGGCATTTTGTGACTGACTTGGATGACTCCAACTTGCAGGCTATAATGCTTGGAAAGATGCTGTGTCAAAGAACCTTCTTTAAGTTGTTTTGTTTCCCCCTACCATCCGTATGAAGAATGAACTAAAAAGCCCACCAGATGAATAGAAAACCACATAAGAAAAAAGGATGGATGAACCCTTCTCTCTTGTATGAATACTCTGGCAAGGTACATGGTCATATTTCTTCCCGTTCCTCTGTTACCATCACTCTTGCATTCTTGGCTGCACAAGTTCCCCTGCTTAAATAAGAGAAGGTTTAAATGTTGGGGTTTTTTTCCATGTAGACTGTTACAAATGTTTGCTGTTAAGGTTATATCATCGTCTGACAATGAAGAAGGTGATATGGAATTTTCTCAGCCCGAGAAAAGCCTACATTTCAGATGTTTTATTTAGGTCGTGACTGTTCTAAACATGATTCTCTTTTGAAAAAAGTGTGTTGAAACATCTTTCCATGTGCTCCATTTATGTGTGAAAATCAGCCTGGATGCTGTTTTTCGGTCTGAATTCATTGCTCTTAGTGTGCAGCACGCATACTCAGAATCCAAAGTCTGGCAATTTGGGGATATAAACTGAGTTTAGACATCTTTCTGTGTGGGTCCAGTTCAAAAGAGGAATTTTGGAGAATTTGGTCTCCAAACTGGAGCATTTTGTATAAATATGAGGTGATGAAGCTTTTGCAACATGGGGGCCTTTAGACCAAAAAAGGAGCTAATCTTCTGTGATATGTGATTGTTCATTTGAATAGATATGGTTTAGGATAATTTTCTAGGTTATAGCATTTGTGGTTGAGTCCCTCTCTGATTTTCTTGTGTTGGAAATAATACATTTTGGCACAGTAGATGAAACTAGCAATTAGAAAGCAGTTTCCTTTCAGAAGGATGTCCATCAGAGTGCAAAACAGTAGAAAATAATAATGTTTGAAAATGTAAAAATAAATAAAATGAAGACTATTCTCCCTTGGGTGTCATTCACACTGTGCTTTTCACTTAATACAAAAAGCTCTTAGCATGATTTTTCCCAGTCTAAGCAGTTGGTGTTAAGGTGTTGATGGTCATTAGCAGGATCTAGAGTCAGCCAATTAGATTTATTTTTGCAGCAAATTAAGCCACAAGACTTTAGAGTCTGTGCTTACCAGAATCTGCTTCTGACAGGATTTTGGACAACTGTGTTTCCTAACGAGTAGCAAAACAGCAGAAATAAAGGATGTAGAAAGCCTCAGCCTGTCTAAAAGGCAAGTACCTCCTCACCTCACAGAAATAGTCTGAAATGCTGAAGATGGCATGGCAGGTGAGTACGTGCCAACTCAGTGACCCTCTGAAGCTGATGAGATGAACTGTTATTAATGGGATCTGTGTCAGGAGATTGATATGTGGAGTTTCTACATCCGAGGCTTGCCAGAAGCAGTGTTGTTTTTCTTTCCTGATGGAGGAAAACAGATGCCTGGGGTACCTGGTCAGTGCTTTGGGGTCCTACTGGTCCTGTAGAGTCACAGAACTGTTGAGTCTGGGAGGGACCTGTGAGGATCATCTCATCCAACACCACTGCTCCATTGAGACCAGGTGGAGCTGGTTGCCGAGGACCATGCCCGGTTGAATTTTGCGTATATGCAAAGAGAAGAGACTCCACAACCTCAACCTGTGCCAGTGTTTCACCTTTCTCACAACAGAAAAAAAAATATTTATGCTTAAATGTAATTTCTTGTGTTTCAATGTGTGCCCATTGCCTCTTGTCCTGTGACTGGACACCACTGAGAAAAGTCTGTCCATCTTTTTGGTGACCCTGTGCTGGACTTTCTCACGTATGTCCATGTCTCCTTTGTACTGGCGAGCCCAGCACCACACCCAGAACCCCAGACGTGCCTCAGGGGTGCTGACCAGAGGGGAAGGTTGACCTACCTCAACCAGTTGGCAACGCTCGGCCTGAGGCAGTCCAGGATGCTATTGGCCTGCTGTTTTCCAAGCAAGGAGACATTGTTAATGAGAAGAAAATACCTGGCATCATCTCCATTCTGCCATATTCAGAGCCTCAGAAAGGGCTGATAGAGAAACAAAGAAAAACACCTTTCCTGAGTAGCCAAGCAGGGGAGAAATGCCTGACGTCTATGTGATAATGGATGTTTTGCACTGAAACAGCATTTAACATCATATTTAACTGCCAAGGCCACTTTTTTTCCAAAACAATCATAAAACCCTCTGACGTTTCTGTTAAATTGAAACAAGTGTCAATTCATATGCTATTGTAGTCCTTATATCTTGGCGCTACTCGCTAAAAATTGCCACTTGAGTGCACCTACACTGCTTTGGTGTTGGACTCTGATGCACCCTGTGTGTATGCTGGGACGGGAGAGGGGACTAATAGATCCTTTAACACCTTTATGTGAAGCAAAACTTCAGTGAAGCATTATCCCAGAGAAACGAAGAAGCTGCAAGGTAGGAGCTGTCAACAGGAGATATGAATTGCAGCATCTCCGATGGCTACTTTTGGGATGAGGCAGTTTGTGCCTTGTCCTTTGCTCACAGGTGTTACCAAACCTGTCAGAAACAGCAAGACAGAAAAAATAAAAAATAGATAAACAGTACAGGAAGTACATTTTTTTTTTTCAGTTTATTGACAATGATAGTATCATTTTGATCATTTAGGAGATTCTGGCACAGAGACACCACAGTAATCTCTCACTAAACTGTTTATGTGAGATTGCTGTAAGAAATACGTCATTTTGTAATTCACAAATATTTCATAGTATGTGACTGGTAAGAAATATTAGTACAGTTTTGGTAATATGAAATCTTCGGAAGTGTGATTTATGCCTGCTCAAATATAGTTTATTTAGTATGTGAAAAGAAGCTTGGATCTATGGTGGTGACTGGGAAAAATCATGTTCATTACAAACCAGTGACCTGTTAGATTACTGTGTTACTGCCCAAGCCATCTGCAGTGTGTGAAGTGATTATTGTGCCAAAGGATAAATACCTATTTACTACTACTTTCACGAAGCTGCTGAACATGTGATGTAGTTCTTCAGGAACATTGGGGAATGTCTTTCAGAATGTGGACCATCTTTGAGGACATCTCTGGAAGACATTTGAATGAATCCCAGTTAAGAGGTGGAAGAGGCTCTGATGTTTCTGTTTCTGGATAGGGACCCCAAATGTCTTCAGGCCGTTCCTGATGGTTCACCTGATCACTGATGCCCAGAAAATGTGTCTATGTGAAACCATGTCCTCCACGCAGTCCTACATACAAGCTAATAGAAAAAATCTTAGCATTTATTTTTTATTCATTTTGAGGACCCTCTGACTCACATTAATTGTTGAGCAAAGACTTTTTAAATTTCTTTTGGAAACTTTTATTTACAACCCTGTGCTCATTTTGTGCTTCTCCACATGTAAGTTCCAGGTTTCCTTCAATCAGACTTTACCTGAGCATAAGCTGTTTCATATCTTTTAGCTCCTACCATACTTATCTATGCTGTGCGTCTTGTTTGCAGAGCAAAGTATTTTTGCAGGCTGATTTCTGAACAATTTATCTCTCTTTTTAGGCCTGCCTTTACTTATGTGCATAAGGGAGGAAAACTGGGTGACACAGCCAGCAACAGTGAATTGTGAGATTATAAATCCAGATAAATCCAGATACATGCCAAACGACAAACAAACAAACAAACAAACAAACAAAAAACCAAAAAAACCAAACAAACAAAAAAAAGAAGTTTTGAGCCAATTGGGTCAGGCCCGTACCTACAGTTATAGCAACACTTCCAGAGTTGGATCGGATACCGGCAAATGTTGAATAAAGGGGTAAAGATAATAGAGCACTATGGTCTTTTGTAAAACCATAAGGCCAGCCCTACCATTTTAGGCATAATTTAAGAGTTAAACCTGTCAGTTTCTGGAGCTGTAAAAATGCTTAATTGCCTTGTGCTTTCTGTTGACCAAGATATTATCCATTTGGCAGAGAATTTCATCAAGCTTTTCAGAGTAATGACCTGGAAGATTTTGTGATCCAAGAAGATGTGAGACAGAAAGAAATCATTGCCAAATTACAGATTGGGCATCCAGTTATGAGAACATTTTTACATCTTCTGAAAAGTCTTAAAGTGCTGGGATCTACATGCCACTTCCTGCAGACAAACTTATAAAGCTTGGCAAAAAATCTGCAAAGAATCTGATATTCCAGACTGAGTGTTTTGGAGACAAAGTCGTGTTTGGTAACTAGCGCTTTGGGGGTTGACTCAGGAAATTACATTCCCTTTCTCCATTTTGTTAATCTCTCCTTTCCCTCTAGGTTGTAATGAGAAAAAATTCATCTGGACATTGACACTGCAGATTGTTTCACATCGGATTTTAGATTTCCACCAAACGCTCCCTTGGTATTTTCCTTGTTCTTGGAATATTTTCAGGTAGTGCTTTATAATCTCAGATTATAAATCACTGTGGGAACCATCCCATCAAGTCAAACCCCTTCTTTAGTCTCTCATGCCTTGATTGGTAAAATCCACGTCTTCCTGTTTTGCTACATGGTTTTGTGCAAGATTGGGGGAAAGAAGTTTCATCACACACGTGTCTTCTGTGCTTTCCCACAGGAAGCCTTATATTCTTCCTCCTTTTCCTGCAAATAATTACAAGAGAAGCTTTGAGCACCTCAAATTTAAAGAAACTCTTCATCATTTTAATTATCGCCTTCCCTTGAAACCCTGAAAAATCCAGAAAGTATGGTTTTGGAGAGTACTATCATTGCTGAGACTATATGATTGTAGTGGCAGCCTAAAAGGCAGGAAAAAAACTAACCTGCGTTTCGTTTTCTTTTGAACAGGAAATACTGAAGGATCAAGATCGAAAAGTAGATAGATGTTGTACTGAAACAGCACCATACTTTGCTGTCAATGAACCATGCCATGAAGTGAATGCATGCTACTCACTGACATGATAGATTATTCCTGCTTGCAATAGCAGGAATATTATATACATTATCACTGGATCAATATTATCAATGTTATCACTCCGTCAATCTGAAATTCAGTCCTCCATAAGTCAGTTTTCATTGTTTCAGGGATCCGAACAGCACTGCTATTTATATGAATGATGTTGGTGCAAAAACTGTGTACGGGATGAGTCAAGCATAGTATTGTATTATGCCCATTCTCTGCGCATGCACGCACACAAACACACTGTCTAATTAGAGAGCCTTGTAGCATTAAATTATTTCTGTAAAACAGTCAAGTAATTTAAAGACCAACAAGACCAACGGTCTCATTTCCAAGGTTTTCAATTAGTTCTGTTGCTGACCATTTTAAGCACACTTGAGCGAATAAGTACCTGACCCTTATTTTGAGGAAGTATCTTGCCTATTTAAAACAAAAAATATATCCACTTAGTCTCACAAAATGGTCATTTTAGTGCTTTTACACAGTACTGCGGCAGAAAGATAACTGAGTCTAGAATGATAACAGATCCCAGCATGTTCCAGCACAAAGCAGTTGCTCTTTATATAGCACTGTACTTCCTTTGCCTGTTTTTTATAAATTAGGGGAAAAAAATCAAAGCCATTTCAGGGATGGGAATAAGAATATGGAAATAAGAACAAGTCCTTTTGGTGTCAATAGACAGAGCAGTCCCTTCAGCCTCCTGCTTTACTTAGAAGAGTTTATCTCATCTAACACTTATTTTCCTTAAGAAAAAGAAATGCCAAATTGGATTTTTGCATGCTCCTCCAAAATGAAATCTGGAAGTACTTCTAATTCTAACAGGTATAAACTCTCCAGTACAGCGCTGGCTCGAGTGTGCTGTGTGATCCTCAAAGAGCCTGCTCTGCACATCAAGGATGGAGAGCTCGGCAGCAGACTCTGGGAATGCAATCTGGTGGAGGCCCAATTTCCATCCTGTGTTAAGGTTAAGGGATAGCAGAACTCCTTTCACTAAAACTTGCAGGTCTCCAAAGTTCTGCTCTGATGCTCAGCACCTACAGTCCACTGCTGGCTAACAAATTCTGGAGCTGTGTCCAAGCTAGAATTGCCAGCTCATTAGTTGTAAAATACTGGACAGACTTCCAGCTGTAAAAGGAGACTGAAGAATATCCTTGAGGAATATGGGAGCAGCATCTGGAGGTTTTGTTTTGCCATTGCCAGAGTAGTTCTGTCCTGTCCTCTGGTCACAATGGTTTGGAAGCTGAAAGTCTGCTCAGCTCTGATGAATGAGGATCACATACAGCAGACAAGACTACTTTTGTGGGGGAACTGCCATCTTCAAATGAATGTTGTAATAATACCATTCCATTTCTGTTATGAATGTCTTCTGTTAAAGGCTGGTCTGGTCACTAGTCTTGTTACTCTCACATGGGTATTCTGGCAGTTGCCAATGGTCCTTTTTGTTTTGCTTTGCCTGGCAGGCTTTGAGGTAATATGTAATCAATTATTGCTGGTAATTTTAATCAGACAGTAAAGTACAACCATTATTCCTGAGTAGAACAGCGAGGAAATGAGGTACTTTGGTTGTGAAGGCACACCCAGCCCAATGGCCAAATAATGTCAGCCAGGGTAACCATTCATAGGTTTTCCAGAAAAACAACATTGAAGTAAGCGTTGCACTTACTTGCACTAAAAGGCATGTATTTCCATGCCTCCTTCTATACCACCATACTGGTTTAGCCTCAGTGCCAATGTTTACCTGGAATATGATATGCTTGGAGAGCATCTATGAAGAGAACTGACTTAAGGAACAACTCAATGCTATTAAAAAGAATTTTCCAGTTATCTGATATCCAAAGAGGTCCTAAGGCAGGAAAACATTACTGAGTACTGACTGATTTATCCATCTCTTGCATAGCTTTTTTCAGTAATGGTTTAGTGGATCCCTGCAGCAATACAGGAACTAGCAGAATAGCTCGTCTCTTGCTGATGTTTAGTGGTTTTTCTGCAGTCATCACTTTTGTTAAAGTAACTCTCTCTGAATGTTTATGTATCTGCTTTAGCTGGAAGTAACAATCTTTGTGCAACTTCAAAGTGTGGTATTCTATATGGCAAGGTTGATTTACAGTGAAATAAAGTAAAGTGGCTGGCTCATTGTAGCTGAAATTACTGAAGCTTTCTGTCTTTCTCTAGAGGAAAACACATTTGGGGCTGCATGTTTCATCGCGATTTCTAACAAGGAGCTGCCTTTTGGTCCTTTGCTGTTGTAACCAAGCATAATGCTGCCAGAAACAAAGAATATTGGTGCAAAGCACTTCACATGTACTGTAGTCTGCCTTCAAGCTTTTTGCCCTATATAAGAATCTTAAGAAATGTCTTTTAATTGATGTGGTAGCCTTAAGCTCTTCCTAATCATCTAGGCCTTTTACAGCCAGCTACCTCAAATGCAGCAAAATGGTGGGTTATTTTGTGTCAACTTACAGTCACTTTGCATACACCAAAGACCAAAATTATTAAAAGTCACATCCAGAAGGTACTCTTAATTTTATAAAATTCAAAATTGTGTGTACATATGTGATCATGCACTCATTTTTTGTAACAGCAACCTTTAATTATTACCTCACATTTAAGATTTGGTCACCTCCTGCTTAATTATGGGATCAGTCACAGCAACTAAAGGTGATTAAATCTGTATAGGCAGCTACTCTTTTCAGGAAGGAATGGGAGCAGTATTAATTGCTGGGGTGAAAAATGAAATAAATATATGTAATAACAGGCCCTACCATCATGTGTAGAAATACGATCACAAAGCTGAAAATAATTATTATTTATATATTATAATTTATTATTACTTAGTATTTATTACTAATTAGTCATTACACTCAGGAAGGCCAAATATGGTCATCACATATATATTTACTATCACTATTGGTTTGTCGTTTTTTTGTTTTATGGAGGGATGGCGATGGCTGAGCTAGAACAATTTCAGTGTTAAACAGGTCACCACGTGTTGGTGATACAAACAGGGTGGCTATTGTAAACACCCTGACTATTACTTTTCAAGTCAATACCAAGTTTGTGATGTGCTGGCGTGGATACTTTTTCACATCTCCAAGCAGCCTGCACACAGTAGCAAAAACATTCAGCTGGTGTGATCCATTCTTTTCCCCTCACGAACAATTCTAGGAAGAACAAAGGAGCTGAACAGAAGTCAAACAGATTAGTTTAGAATTAAAGCAATGATTTTGTCTAGTGCCATTGTCTCTGATGCCTGGGTGCGCTGACGCCCTGAGAGGTGGCATGCCTTTCCTAGAACACATTGTGTCATTGCAGCATGTGCATAAAATGAATCATCCACAGTTCTTTAAAAGCATTCAGTCTGAACTGATACTTCTTATCACAAAAGGGCAGGAATATTTAATTCTTGAACTTGCAAGGAAAGCCTGATTTCCCTTGGTCCATATAATTTTTTGACAAATTCAGGGGGAAAAATCCAACCTGCCCAAAGTCTTTAAAGTTTTTTATTTTGTTTCCAAGTAAATTAAAAAGAAGAGAGGGGGGTGAATTACATGGAAACTTCTTTAAATGAGCCAACTCGAGTTTTGTATCCCGGTCTGGACATAAGGGAGGACTATACGAGAGTCCCACACTGACAATTATTGAGATCATTGGACATCTGTTAGAAGGAAGGATGCCTACAGAGAGTGCATACAATGGGGACAATCACAGCTGAAATCAGATCATCACCTGAGGTGAAATGGAGTGATTTCCCTAGCTATGCTGGTTGACTCATGGAGAAATTCCAGTTTGCACTCTCTCACACAAACCTGTTGCATGAGTGGTTTTACTAAAAAGAGATGAGTTTTCTTTAGACTGCACCACCAAGGTAAAGGTATGGGACTGTTAATGGGTAACACATATAGACCAGAAGTGTATGTATGAAATTTGTCTCTCAGAAAATATTTTTATTTGCAGTTGCAGAGGAAGAGTCTTATTCAGTATGTGCTCCAACTCTGAAGCTTAACTTATTTTAATGGCTGATTCTTATTACAGTCTTGTGTTCTTTGTTGGTTAGATTAAGGGTTCGGTCTTTTTGTCCCATAGATATCTCTCTTTTATGGATAGAAGCTTTTGTCCCTGGATTTCAGCATGTCTACATGAAGGTGGTGGGATAGATTTCAGGCACAATCAAAATAACATTTAGCACCTCTCCTTCATTTAGTTCAGCACTCAAACTGTGCAAATAGAATGGTTCTTGTTACATCTTACATATTTTAATGAAACATTCCTATAATGTTATAGTGAAATATTTTATCTTGATGGTATATTTGAGTAATTTTTGTCAGAGGATTTTGAAAATATCAGTACCTTGTAGTTTTGGTGGGGTTTTTTTTTGTCACATCAGAATTTAGTTACAGAAAAAAATGTCACCAGAAAATTTTGTTGGCTCTATTAGTCAAAATTGTGAAAGCTGAGTCTTAGCCTGTGACAATAGAGTTGTGTCATCCAGAAGAAATTAACCTGAGTCTGTTTTTTACAAAAACAGTCATAGAATACTCCATTAATTTAATTCTCTTCCCCACTTTTTTGTTAACATCAAGTGCCTAGTCCTTGTGAAAGAAAAGAGGTACTTAGAGTAAAAAATGGAAGGGAGTGAATGTGTCTAAGAGCACTGGAAAAGGCAAGAGCTCTTTGAGCAGCCTTCAAAGACAACTCATTAGCGTTTCCTGAGCTGTCATTCATAGCTGAGTATTTCAATTTGAAACTTATAGAGAATGTATAGAATGATACATCTTTAATATGAATGCATTTGTGAAATATACCAGACCAAATTTTTCCAATGTAGTATTTAGGAATTTGTTGTTGATCCATACAAACACAAAGTCAGACACAATGTGATAAAAAGATGAAACGGGCTGCAAGCTTTCTAAAGTTAAAACCATGTTCTTCCTTTCACTTTGTGCATTTTGCCAGCCCAGCAGTGCTTTCCCACTTTTTCTGCAGTGTACTCAATGCCTTTTCTGCATTAGTCTTTGCAGTAAACTCTGGCTCCATGACCTCTGGACACACCAGCACAGTTTGAGAGGAAAGGGGCAGGCAGCAGTAGACCAATGACAATTTAGGGGCTGCTTACACAATTTGCACACGTTCAAATCTGTGGGGCCAGCTGGGATTCAGCACTGAAGGAGGTCTGCAATGACTGGAAACAAGGTTAATGTTACTTCTGTCTTTAAAAATAGAGGAGCTGAAGACGACCTAACCTCAGCCCTGAGAAAGGAAGCATGTCCTCTTATAAACAATTTTCAAGAATGTGATATACAAGAAAAGTAATCAGGGATAGTCAGCATGCATTGACCAAAGACAAGTTGTGCTAATTCAATCTGATTGCCTTAAGTTACCCTAAGAACAAGGGGGAAGGCACTGGATGCTCTCCGCCTTGACATTGCCTCCCATAGCATTTGTAAAAAAGGAATGGATAAGAAGACTTGGGTGTGTTAAAAATTTGCTAGACTGTCAGGCATGAAGCATAGCAATAAATGGGTTGATGTCCTGCTGGCAGCCAGTAACAAAGAGGGTACTCAAGAGATCTCCTCAAGAGTGATTAATTGATAAGATGACGAAGAGTACCTCCTCAGCAGGTTTGCAGACCATACAGAATTAGGGGGAGTGGTGGACCCAAAGGCAGAGCCCCCATCCTCAGTTCCTAGGAGCATGGATGGGTCAGATGCTAAGCTGGGCTTGGTTAGTCAGGGGAAGAGGAGGCAAAGAGCTGGTCTAATAGCAGAAGAAAACTATCTATGTGAAGTCCTGTTCCAAAGATAGCAGAGCCAAACCTAACTAGGTAGTGCCAGACTATCTTGTAGAAAGGACCACAAATTGTGGCTTGAGATATTCATATTGGACATCAGGAAGAACTTCTTCACCAGGAGGTAGTGCAGGCTAGAAAGTGTGCCCCAGAGAGGCTGAGCAATCTTTGCCCTTGGATATTTTCAAGACTCAGCTAGAGAAATCCACAGCTGACCTGATCCACTGCTTGTGATAGTAGGACTCTGAGCAGGAGATTGGAGTACAGACCTCCAAAGCTACTGTCCAATTTAAACAGTGTCACATCGAGGCCACAGTGCAGAAAGGACAGCTCTAAAACTGTGTTTATTTTAGGTGAATCATGTGTATCTAGCTCCTGGTACATATAAGCCGTTTTTCGGTAAAACAAACACACAAAACCTGTTTATCATGTGCAAAACATTATCTATAATGACACTTGTTGTGTATTGTCCTCCTCCTTCTAGCATATTTTTACAGAGATCTTCCTGGTTGTTTTGCCTTGTTTGTTACCTCAGAGTAAAGCTGAAAGCATTTATTTCTTTAACAAATTAGATATTAATTAAGGTAAGCAGGGTACTGGAGCAGATAATTGCTATTACAAAGTGTGATAGCAATCATACATTCTTTACAGGAAAAAAAATGCTCTGCAGTTTTTTTGCAAGGCACTGAGAGAAAAGAGTGGTGATACAAGAAATATAATAAGAGTATAGTATTTGCTCTTCTTTATTTACATTAAGGTTACAACAATTTTGGGCAAGAATCATTTTGAAATTGAAAGCAGCTTGGTGTATGATATTCTCTACTATGACAAATAAAGGGACATAATAGGTTTGAGTATATAATGGTCAGTGCCATAAATAAGAGTCATGCCATGTCTGCAAAAGTTTCAGGAAGAAAATATATTCTTAGGAATTTAAGATTAATGAATTTAAGATTAGTCTTAAATTCATTGCTGACACAGTACTGTTTACAACTACACGTGGAACTGATTTCCAAATACTGATTTTCAAGGATGCAGGATATTTTTCTTAAATTCACTTTTTGATTGGATTCTTCTTGCATAAAGTTTGCATCATTGTTTGCTGTCGTGTGATTCAGGGTTCATGATCAACTGTGTTACCACCATAATTTCATATCTGAGTCATGAGAGATCACTGCTGTAAACCACACTGAGTCATTTTTTGCGGTAACACATCATGATTCATTGCTGTTAGTTTAAGAGCAGGAATTTTGCCTTCATTAATTTGTATTTTATTTACAGCAACCCCGCAGCTTTTACCCTGCTCTATATCCTTCTCTTGCAGAGCATAATTTTAAATTTTTATTTGTTGTTACTTCAGTTGTCTTTTAGTGAACACACAGAAGTAGAATAGGCAGATGTGTGGAACTGAAATACTTGAAGAGGGGTCATACTTTAAGGAGTTGGTCCATGCATTAAACTGTACCTGTGTGAGCTAGTAGCTACTTACAGATTTAGGTCAAGTAATCACAATTTGAACAGAGGCGTAGTTAATCAATTTGCATCAATAAATGTTCATTCAGAAACTCTAGTTCAGAATTTTGCTAGGCTAAGGAGATGAATGTGCATCTCTGTTCTATGGATGTACACGTGGTTATGAATTATGACATACCAGTGAAACAAATGTCACTTTTTGAACCTAAAGGTTTCTCACCTTGTGGCATTCACAGAAAGTTAACAGTGATCACCTTTTCTATCATTTAACATACCTTTGTAGGCTAGTGGTGGTGTCTGTGCTCAGACGTTTTCCCTACTTAACTCATATCAAAAGAGGATGGCTGTCTATCTTCTTGAGAGGCGGACATCAATGAGTGGGATATGTGCAACACACAAGAGGCTTGTTAGAACATCTATCTTTTGATGCTAATAAGGAAAGAGCATACAGCAGAATTTAGGTCTTGTTTAGTCTAGTGAATAACATAGGAAATGAATCCACAGACTTCAGTGAAATGATGCACGCTTTGTCTGGGCGGAACTTTGTAATAGCACCTGGGATTCTCAGATGCTCTAAATATGCCAAACTTGCTAGAAATAGAGAATTATCTTAGGACAGATATCTCTATTCAAGGAAACAAGAAGATATGTAACATTTCTGCCTACAAAACAGTCTGTTTAACAAACTGCAATAAGGCTAGCCTAATTAACCCTTACTCTCAAGTAGAGGATGCATATCGATTTATGTGTTTTTTGCTACCAGTACTCTGCAATGACTTAGTAGAGAGGAAGGCTTTCATAATACAGTTAAAGACCCTTAGAGCTCCACCCTTTCTCTAATAGGCTAGATTGTAGCAATCCCCTTGCAAACATACATGATTTGTAAGTCAATCTTGTATTAATGTTATAAGTAATTTTTCTAGACTTTATTTTTTTATATTCCTTATTGACAGACTTGCACTACTTTAACACAAGGGATTTCTTAACATGAGCTAGGATATCATATTAATAACCTCAAAACCTCCCACTACAGTGTAGATTTCTCTGGTGTTTACCAAAAAAACTCATCAAAGCCATTTTGGACACAATTACTATAACCTTCTTAGGAAGAAGAAACGATTATTCTGTATTTGGTATTTCTGTACCATTTTCATTATGTGCAAGAGTCCCATGCAAAACTTAAAATTGTTTAAGATTATTTTGCTGTGGAGTTAGATGAAAACATTGACAGTATTTTTTTACCAATGCTTAGCCTGCTGCGAGATATTACTTTGGGGTCTGTGTACAACAGAATCCTATTTATCCACATATTTGCTGTAGAGAGGGAATTTTTTTGTGAAAATGAGTTTCGACAGCAAACAAATCTTCAAAAATCTGTGTATATATTATACACACTAACGCATACATATATACATTTAGTACTTGTCACACTGGAGCAACTTCTATTGATATAATAGGGGCCTTTTCAGTAAAAGTATTTTTATAATGGAAAAAATGTCATGGTTTAGTTACCATTTATCTTTCTTCCCATTCCCTTCCCAATGTATCCTGAATTAGTGAAATCTCACCTCTAATATATATGTTCAGTCCACAGGATGCCTGTTAATGATTGTCTTCATTAATTTTATTTCCTTTGGTTCATTTATTTTATGTTGTGACTACAAAGATGACACTATAGCAAGCACTGTGCTTTCCAGCCTGTTGATACGAGGCAGTCATTTACAGTTGTTTTCATTAACGCAGTGGACCAAAATCAGTGGACACTTAATAAATGGTACAAATTGCTCATTAGTAAAATCAGGTCTAGCTTGAACTGGGAAGCAGGAGGGTGGGATGGTGGGCAAAGAGGCAAGTAGAGGTGTTGACTTGTATTTGGCTTCTAACTCAAGAAGGGCATCAGGAAGGGAGCTGTACTGACATCTCTGTACTGGTTCTCACGTGAGGATTTGGTTCTGGTGAGGGGGAGTTAATGTCCAGGAGACAGGTTACAAAGACAGCTGGAATTAAGAGCTACCTCATCTTTTTCACCTTGGTCCATTGCAACATGTGAATCAATGCCCTAAAAGGCATGCATTATAAGGAAGCGTCTCCTTATGTCCTTGTGTTGGTTGGTTTGTTGGCAGCTTTCCTCTCTCCTGAACATGTAAATCACAGCCGTGCATTCCTGTCTCAGCTTTACCCCCATGTACATCATCTTTAAATTTAACCCAACACCTCCAAGTTATATTAGCATTAGGATTATATGTTAGAAGCACATATAACGCTAATGAACTCTTCATTTGCAAATTTATTTTAATATTTTTCCAGAGTTATTGACAGGCATGCAGCAGCTCTATAAACTTATGAAAACAAAGACATATTAGAGAGCTCTCTGGGAGAAAGGACTTTCTATCTTCCTAATGAAGCCAGGATTCCTGCGAGTAGCTGTTCACTTTGACAACAATTGCATTAAGATCAAAGGGGATATGAAAACCATGACAATATGACTGTATTTCATGCACCATGAGGCAGGGTTAGTGTAGATTAGACATATCATTAGTCAAGGGGATCTTTTTCCACTGAGAACTCTTGGCTGCTCAGTGTCTTTTCCTTCCCCTTTCCTTTCCAAGTCGGTATCTGTTTAAGCAGAAAACAGATTCCTTCCCCCTAAGACTATGACAGAAATAGGCTACGGATTTGAGGTTATGTCCAATCAGTGGCAATATGCATAGTAATATGTGGCACAGCTTGTGTAATGAAGTTCCCAGCATGCAGCCTGGAAAGGTATCCTCAAGTGTGCAGGGTGATTTATTTCCTCTGTCAAGAGGCAGGACAGGCAGGACTTGTCCTTCCCCACAGTCCCTTCAAGAATACCCTGTCACCCCGGGAAGCCGTAATAGCTTCTGGAAGCTCAGCCTTTGTTATACCGCTTGGAACCCTGTTTTAGCAAGGTTACTTCCCTGGTCCTTTTCATCATCTGCACTTGCTTTTAAAGAGTTGAATTGTAAGGAAGAATATCAGCTTTTCACCTTCTATTTACATTTGACTTTAAATTAGCATGTCAAATGATCAATGAAATGAAGAACCTGCCTGCAATTGGTGCAATACATTTAATTCCTGCTTTTTAATGTAACTACAGCATGTGGGAAGATCATATAATGTCTGCACTAAGCTGTGGGAAACGCTGAGCCTAAACAACATTTTCAAAATGGCTTTGTTGCTCAGAGGGTTTATGCCATAGCAGAAGTCTATTGATGGAGCTACCGGATTCATTTGTGATTTCTTCACCTTCTGTAACTTTAATATGCTCGTTTAATATACTAAAAAAGCTGCACTCTGATTTCAGACTTGCCTGTCTCAGAGAGACAGTACTCAGTTTCATCTGATTTGTAAAAGTTCACTAAGTGCTATTACACTGCAGTAGCTTCGCTGTCTAATATGCATAGTTCTAAATGTTTTTATCAGAACTCAGAAATGATTAATGAGATATATTATCACACGAGAAGATTGAGCAATTTCTAATCCTTTCTCTGTGCACAGATTTAATACCTTCTCTCTATTTGAAACTAATTTCCTGGAGACTTCACTGGTGTGTGTACAGTGCAGTGTGACTACAGTGCCCTCGTTACAACAGCTAATAAAGAACCCACCTGCCTAGGCACGGGCATGTAAATAGACTTCTACAGATGTTTAACAAAAATATCTTGGTTTTGGAATCCCTCTGGAGTTCTTTTAGAAAATCCCTCTTTAGACTCAGTTGTGTAACATCCTAACTTAAGTCGTAGGGATTCATTAATTTGTCACTACAGCCTCTAAACAACCAGCACAGTAATTAAGATTTGTGGAGTGGTGCTATCTTCAAAGATGTTTCTGCCTGTCACCAATGTTTGGGGGGTGTTAAGATATCTGGGGAGGAGTGCAGTATTTATGATTTATGCAGTTTACAGCTGGCTTTTCAAAACACTGGTTGGAGTAGCTGTTGAGTTGTTGAGCAGGACAGATGACCCCAGCTTTCTCTCCTACAGTAGTGTTCTCTGAAAGTACCACTGTACTCCGCTTTTCATTTTCATAGCATCGCCAAGTTTCTAAGGTTCAGTTTCACAGAATCACAGAATGGTATGGCTTGGAAGGGACCTTTGGAGTTCATCTGTTCCAACCCCTCTGCCAGAGCAGGGTCACCTTGAGCAGGTTGGACAGGAATGCATCCAGGTGGGTTTTGAATGTCTCCAGAGAAGAAGACTCCACAGCTTCTCTGGGTAGCCTGCTCCAGTGCTCTGCCACCCTCAGAGTAAAGAATTTTTTTCCTTGTGTTCAGCTGGAATTTTCTGTGTTCCACCTTGTGCCTGTTGCTCCTTGTCCTGTGGCTGGGCCCCACTGGAAAGAGTCTGGCCCCATCTTCTTGACACCCACCCTTTAGATATTGATAAGCGTTGATGAGATCCCCTCTCAGGCTTCTCCTCTCCAGGCAAAACACACCCAGGGCTTTCAGCCTTTCCTCATAAGAGAGATGTTCTTATCCCCTGACCATCCTTGTAGCCCTCTGCTGGACTCTCTCCAGTAGTTCCTTGTCTTTTTTGAGCTGGGGAGCGCAGAACTGGACACAGTACTCCAATGAGGACCTCATCCTTCTAGATGGATACACATCCAGGCCACCTGCTTTTGGGGTTTTGCATGAAAGCACTTTTGTGAGTGGGAGGGCTTTACTGGGGATACTTTGAGTCCCTTCCCACCCCAAAACCTCGCCATCTTTCTCAACATCCATCTACCAGACTATACCAAGCACCAGAAATGTGCTGGCCAACTCTCTACGAATGTAATACGACATAGGTCTTTCTAGCACCCAAAATTGTCGCTGGAAAGATCAAATGTGGGCACATAATGAATGAAAAGATAGACCGCACAATGTCAGTTGCTGGAACACCAGTTGGTATTTTTCTTTTTTTTTAATGATAGTTTTGTCATTGTTTGTAATATATATAATCTACTGTCAGCCTTCTTGCACATAGGCATCATTGGTCCCTGATCCACTTCTTCCTGGAAACCCATAATGATTCCTACATCTTTTAGAAAGAAAGGAGAATGGTGAACTAAAAGGAAAGCACGGAAATGCCTGAATTAGTAGGTAGCATATGAAGTTCTGACTTGCTGTTCAGAACCTTTTATTGAGGTTTTATCAAAACCCCTTAGTTAATGGGACATCATAACAGTTTTGAAAGGCATATTTGAAAGGTTTGTTTCTAGGCATCTAACACAGACTTTGTCTTACATTTCTCTAAATTAGCAATACTAGACTGAGATAGTGCTTGCTTACAGGAGTTGTGACATATTTACATCCTTCACAGCAGGTAAAAGAGCATGCTGGTTCGTTTTGTCCCAAAATGGGCAAAGGAGTACAGGATACATGAAAAATTATTAGAAAGGATTTTCATGGAATTCAGTTTGCAAAGTTCCATCATACTGAGAAAGAGCTATTTAACACCTAATTAGTTAGGGATAACTGGATTCACTTCAGTGATGCTGTTACCAGAAAGCCCCAGGGATGCCATTTTAAATGAGGTTGAAATTTGGCCCTAGAAATGGGTGACATTTGTATCCAGTTCTGAACAGGCAGTTCTCACTGAAATCAATGGACCCTGAAGAAGAAAGAGCAGCTTAAGTGTTCTCCCTTATATCGAAGATAGGGAGGGACCCTGACTCCTGTAATTCATAAATCCTTTACAGGTTCCTCTTGGGGAATGTGGTTCCACAGAAGGTAATGAAGGGATATATGTTAAAGTCATAATCTAATTTTCAACTTCCAGTCAGCCCAATTTCCAGTCCTAATGAGATGCTGAAAGTCTGAAAATCTGTTGAGGATTAGGGAGTGAGATAGAATTACTCAATCTGACTGTTCTAACCCTAAACATATCTAATTTGATTTTTGCTTCAAAGTTCTTACAAGGTTTGAGTAGGTTAAATCACCTGTAAAAATGAAGTTAAAAGGCATAACCATAATAAAAGTAGTCCTCTGAAAAGATTTTCACTAGAATATATATTCTGAACTTCTCAGCTAGAAATGCTGTAATATATCATAAATCAAACTGTAAAATTGTTGGGTAAAAATTGGCTGTTGATTGCAATAAAAATTTTCCCTGGATAACCGCAAAAGATTGCATGATTCACCCTACTTTTCGAACCAGGAAAAAGTGATTTGACTATATAGTTATCTACTTTTGAGGAATGTTTAGCTTTCTTCCGTTCTGTGCAAAAATAGGCATTCAGTCCATTTATTTTTGAGCATATCAGAAAAGAGTAGCAACATAAACAGTTTTTTTGCTTGTTTTAATATTGAATTAAGAACCAAGTAAGGTTTAGTCTCAATATATTGACTATAAATTGAATTCCTTTCCCTCTTTTTTTCACTCCAACACAAGGTGGATTTGGCAAGTTAAATTCATGTAATAAAGGAAGCCCTTTGTCCGCCAGGATTTTAGCACTTAGGTACTTCTAATACAGATTCAAAAGATGCTAATAAAGTCAGAAATTTCCCACTGGGGGAGTAATGGAATGCTTTTAAAGCTTACTTTCCGTTAATGACTAAGGCATTTTTGCTAACAGCAATTTAGCTTCTTATCCCAGGTATGGAAAAATGCATTAAACAGTAGATTAAATTGTCCTTTCAGCTACCTGGTAAAGCCAGCTGCTGCTGGCGAGTGAAATGGTATTTACTTGATGGCCCTGGGTTGTGGGGAAGACAGTGGAAGACAAAAATCTTGCTTTGAAGAGGGCCCTTTAAACATGAATATGAATCAATAGAAAATGTAGGAGCCAGGCTGATGTAGTACACTGTACAATCTGTTCACTGCGTTTGGGCTGCTAATTAAAAAGCGATATAGACAGTACTGTATGAATGCACCATAACCTGTTGAAGGTCTGTCAGACTTTTTCTTCACTTTCACATATTTGAATATTGTTTAATAAGAGATCTTAACTGAAAGCAGAATATGTCTCTATAAAAGTGGAGAACAGATATATCAGCTTAAAATTCTGACCACATTATGTGTGTATATGTGTGTTCATGACTTCCAGCTCCCTTGAGCATTTCTAAGACAGCTACTCTAATTCATAAGCACAATATGTAAATTTTAAGTGTGGGGTTTTTTTCTTGCTTCAGGGAACTGAGCTAGGCTGGAAAGTTGGAAATACAACACCTAAACATAAATGCAAACCTAGCAATGAGTTGCATATCTAGAAGGAAAGAACAACCTTTTTTTTTGCCAACAAATACTATTTTTACAAGGTACACATTAAGAAAAAGAGGAAAATATATAGTTACTTTTAACAATGTGTTCTCTGTGTGTCCTTCCATAACTCATGGCATGCTTTTTCTTCAATTTTTCCTTCATCTTACCTAGCAGTTCTTGTTTCTACATCTCAGAAAGCAAACTTCCCCTCTTCTTACTTAATTGCAACCCCCCCCCTCTGCACCAAGTTAGGATTAATGAAACAGTTCTTACATTAACTGGATTACATTACATTAGCTGACACTGTTAAATATGAAACCTGTTTTAATAATACTGGTGATTAGCAAACCTCTGAAAGTTTGGAGATTAATATTGGAAGCTTATCTAAATTTCCAAATCCCAAGACTGCAAAAAAGCTAGTTTTCCTTCTGAGGCAGGGAGGTTCAGAAAACTTCTCAGAGCGGGAAAAGGAGGTGCTCGGTGGTAGTGACTCCACGTGGAGGACAGATTATAAATTTAGCAGAAAGAGGAACAAATTGTGCTTTCTTCTTTTTTTTTTTTTGAGTTCATCTTGTCCCCAGAAGACATTTTCCTCTAAAGAATAACCCAGCCTCTCCAGACAGATGAAAAATGATTTGATTCTGGAAACTGTTGATGGGAGATGTGCTATCCACACTCCCGAGGTAACGACAGAGGTGTGAGAAAGCCGTAAGAATTACATGGTATCTGTCCAACGATCAGAAGCTGCGACTCTGAAGTAGACATCCCTGTCTTTGCAGAGATTGCTTTGAGAACAAAGAGTTTCATCAAATGGAAGATATTATCAGAGGGATTACAGCCAGACAGTGTGGCAGGAGAGAGTGTGCTTTTATGCTACATTAAGATGTTTTTCCTCCCAGGAAAGGAGAGGTTTCAGCGTATTCATGGTGTTCCCCCTGCCTGAAGCAAAACCACCTCCTGGTCTTTATGTTGTCTCCTGCCACTAAGAAGCACAGTGAGAGGTCATCTAGAGCAAAGCTGGACATAGCAGGAGCCATTTCAGCCATAAGGGTGTCCATGAGCTCTTCCAAAGGGAACCCTTTTGGAAAGCACTGGTGCTTTACAAAAATCCTTGGGTTAGGACCATGGAACACCATTGGTTTTGTTCTAAGTTCCCTCATCAAAGCAAAAGGTCTCTGAAGTCAGTCTACAGAATTTGTTTCAGAAGATGCCTACTTGAAAATGTAGAGTTTTGTGTGTCGTAGTCTCTTGGTACGGTCTATAATGTCCTAAATATAGAGACTCACTGGACTGAGTTAAAGTAGTTTTCTACAAGCCTTGTCTAAATTAGGAGATGTGAGCTTGATGTTCATTAGCTGACTATTATCTTTCACTTTCTCTTTTGACTATTGTGAGAGATATAAAATGTGGTGTGAAGTGTGCAGAACTGTGAATCTCAATCTTCTTTTTTTCAGTCCTTCCTTTGCCACTGAGTTTCTGCATAGCCATGACCAGCTCACTTCTCACTTCTGCGTGCTGTACTTTGCAGAAACATCTAAGAATTAGTTAGCCAATAACTACAAAGCATTTTGAATATGCAGTAAATTGCATAAATGTTGTGGGTTTAGATTTTTCTCTACATTGACAAGGCGAGTGCCGAGAAATACATCTTTGACAATAAAACAAGATGGGGGGGGGGGAAATGATAGCTGACAATGTAAAGCTGTGCTACAGTATGCAAATACCTATAAAAGTCTGAGTAAAATTGTCATAGCCCATAAAATAAGACTAGATATCTTTTAAAATTTTCTTCTTGAAGATGGAATAGATAATTAGAATCCTGTCCTAACTGAAGCTGAACAGACAGCAATGGACTACATTTCTGCCTTGAAAAGTATGTAAGCCACTTAAAATGATAGAGAGAGAAAAGCTAGGAGCAGTTTTAGTTATGCTAGGGCTTTGGGTTGAAGACTGGATGCTCTCAAAGCAAGACACTGAACAACAGAAATCAAGATCCTTTACATTTGCAGTCCACAGAGCAGAAGAAAGCAATTATCCCACAAAAAGGATGTGAAGGGACAGTTAAGGCAAAGCTGTTTGTCTTTACTTTCTGACTTAGAAGATCCTTCTGAAGGAAAAAAAAAAAAGTGAAGCAGAGTTAATGACATAACATCATTACATCTTTCTGCAGAAGCAGGTCCAGAGACAGTGTTTTCATCAATATGAACATCAATGTTCTATACAGTGACAAAAGTTTGAACTTAGGAAGGTGAACAGAGGGAAGATATGAAAGACACAGCTATCACATCCCATGTGTACTGCACATGGGACATAATCTCTTCTTTGATAGCTAAAGCAAAATACTTCTAGCTACCAGGACTGGAGAAACACTGGGACAACTCAGATTTGAATCAAGCAGTGAAGAGTCCTGCAACCAGGAGGGAAATAAAATGGAAACCAATCAGTTGGTTTTCTTTCTTTATAGCCACAAAACCGTTAGCAACAATTTTAGTGTAGTAATGCCATGAATTACGTGACCTTGAGGACTGAGTTTTTCTTGTCTGTTGAGACAATCCTTACTAAGATTGACACATGTTGATAAGGAGTTTTTTAAGTTCTGTTTTTCTTCCTATCTGCTGCATGATTAAACAATCTTACTGTCTAGGACTCTATGTCTAACACTTTTCACAACTGTTAGCTTTATTTACATACAAAATGTTGCATAAAAATAGGTTCTCTAAGACATAACTTGGATGTCATCTGCTCTATGCTATAGCCTTCTCGGAACCTAGGTTAGGATAACAACAAAAAGCTATTTCTGCAAAGTCTGTCAATAACAAAAGGCTTATAATTTTGGGAGTCAATAGGAATACAGTAAAATGTTCCCACTTGAAAGTGCAAGTGTAGATTATTACCATCTCATGGTGCCATAATTATTACCACCAGCTGCAAAAGTTATCTGCAATAATAAAACTACACAGGAAACAACACAGCCTGAGCTTCTTTACTTGTTCAGGATGAGATAGATGTTGTTAGTGTATTCCTGGCGCTAAGCTGTTTTTTTCCTAAATGTTGCCTATAGCTACTAACAAGTACCGTACACAGGGATAGGAACTATTATGTCAGAACTTTTCCACACTCAAGCAAAAAGCAGTGTATTTAAAACAATCAGTCTCAGCCTGTTTGCAGCTGGCAGATTCTCATGTGTATGTGAGATAACTGATTTTTATAAATATGGTGAACACTGGAAAATAATATTTGGGGGTTTTATTCCATCTAAATATAAAGACACAAAACTAACCAGTAGTACTTAATATTGCACAGTGGAAATATCGTGGTTATTTCTCCCTAAGACTGGTTCATACGTAGCTCTGTGTCAGCTGCATAGCATTTGGTAATTATATTTAGAAGCTCCAAAAATTCTATATAACCTGCATTCTGGTTTATGAAACAGAAAAAATTATTTTACCCTATAATTACAGCAGTACCAGTGAAGTTTCAAGCAGATCTGCAGATTCTGTTTTCACACCAGAAAGACCTACCAAAGTGACTGCCTTTTTAACAGGAAATCAAAGATTTTTCACCCAATAACACCTGCATGAAGCTCGTAAGTGTTCTGTCATTGTATTGCTAGGGTCCCTACATAATCTCTACATAATTTAGTATTTCTCTTTTAATTAAAAGGTCAACAGACATCATGGAATTCAGGAGTATTTACTTGATATTCATACTCTAAACCCTCTGTCAAAACATTATTAAAATAGTGTATAGAGAGGTTGCTAGTGCATTATTATGTAAACTTCATAATCTAATCTAAATGTCAAACCCCAACATGAATTTCTTGGTTTGTTTTTTTCCTTTTCATATGTCGTGAAATAGGCATTACCAAGTCCTATTCAGACCTACTGGGAGAAGTGTTCTACAGTGGAATACTTTATTTTGGTGGGGTTTTGTTGTTGTTCTCCCTATTTCCTTCTGTAATTAGTGCACTTTGATTGCTTTGTGTATAAAGTGAAGAAAACAAATCTCAAATACCATTTCTGTGGTCATGACAGAATTCTCACTCTTGTCTCTACAATTTTTTTCTAGAAAGTTCAGCTATAACAGAACCATTAATTTTTGAAGTACAGTTGTCAATTTCATCCTTTGTCTAAGATGGTCCACCACCAGAGGTTACCTCCCAAGCTATTGAATGCATTGGCCAGAAGGACTTACAGCTTGAAAATCACTTGATAAAACACATAAGGCCCTTTTAACAAGGAGAGGTGGGGCATTACCTGATATGAATGATGATGAATGTCCCCATAGCTGACCATCCCCCCTGACACAGTGACAAAATTGTTGACAAGAAAAACTGCATTGTGAACAGTTGTGTTCACAGGTATTAGGATCCAAAGGCTGAACTTCAAAGAAGGATCCGAGAATATATTTGACCTGTGGACCATATCTAGCAGCTTGGGACACATTTGATCTGCAACTGAAATTGAATATCTGCTGTAGCTTTCTGGTATGTTTTGTTCTTGCTTTGTTATTAGTAAAGGAAAAGATGGGTGAATAATATGACAGAATAGAATCGAGTATGAACCATAAAGTATGCAATGTGTTCAGAACAGTCCTCATCAGTGTTTATATACGTGTTTGCCTTCTTGTTTATTTCATTGTGTTGTTGCTAAAAGTTTTTTCCCTTTTGATATCATTCGACCACTTTAAAAGCTTTATCTTCAAGAATGGATGAAATGATATTTTTTTTCCACTTTTCTGTCATTTCCTTTTTCTCTGTGACTTCTCAAAACCAACTGTCAGAGTTCAGATGACTAATATCTACTTCCCTTGGCCCTTTGAGATTCATTTAATTCAAATTCACTAATTTATAGAAATTACCTTTTAGCATATCTGCCCATATCTTTCTTCTTCCCCTCCTTTTCTTACATTAGTAGTTCTCTGCCATAAATGTTAATGTACCTGTCCTGTGAATCTTTCATCAGCTCCACAGTCTATATAATAGCATATGGTAATTTTTGCAGGACTAGAGAATTTAGCTCTGGCCTTATTTCATCTTGATTGTCTGGATCTTACTTTCTATGTGAGCAGTTGTGACTATGGTACCATTTGTTTTCTGTCTTGAAGTACTATTCTCTGCTTCAGAGAACCCATGACTATTTTGCAATAAAATATTCAAAGCTTATCACACTGATTTTATACATTTTGTGTTTGTGAGCTAGTTATCAGTTGCATTCCTAAATGTTTACTCTAAAGTGTGATTCCAACACAAACTGAAAGAAGAAAAAATATGGGAATTAATAAAAAGCCTCGGTGTTAATAAAATAAACATAGAAATCCTCTGACTTAAAATACAACTGTTTTGCTGTTGGGGGAGATGAATAGAGAGTGACTTGACCTGGTTTTCTGCAGAAACTGTGTATGGTGGCAGCCCTGCCTGGCTAGAGAGACATCACCTGGGAAAGGACAGATAGGAGCCTGATCTCCACAAGCAGCCCCTGAGCATGGATTTGATGTATTTTTTGCCTCTCAGGGCACAGGGTGGATGAGTAGTTAGGAAGACACAACCATGCACATATGCTCTTTATTTTAAAATATGTTACAGCCAAATAAACAGGGCTTGACTGCAGAAGAGCATGGTCATCCTCACACAGCCTGGTCACTGCCCCTGGAAGGACAAGATGCTTAATTCAACTCCCTGCAGCTGTGCGCTGGAGGGTGAATCCTGCAGACATTCAGAACACATCCTTCACTCATTATCTTGCCCTGCGGCTTATCTCATGGAGCAGATAGTCCTAAGTAGCCTGCCAAGGGGTGGTTGTAAGAAACAGCCATTTCTGATATCCTTAACGTCCAATAACACCATTCCACAGATTGCCTTTATCTCTTGTTCAGCGCACCGCTTTGTTTGTTACAATCTCAGCAATTTGTGTATTACCCAGTCCCTTTGGAGGAGCATGTGAAATATTTATGAATGTCAAGAAAAATTCAGAAGATATATTTTGCAAGTACCACAATATGATCTGTACAGTGGAAACTTACCTTTTTCATTAGAACTGTGCAAAATATTGCACTTTAAATGAAACCAGTGGTGGGGAAATTTCCATTTCTGCAGTCAGAACCTACATAGAAAAATGTTATTTATGCCTTAGAGACTGTAATTCTACCAATGCCACACAATCTTACCAAAATATAACTTTTTTTAGATATTTCTTTATTTTTTTTATACAACGTTTATTGTTCAGCAGGTGAAAAGCACCAGACTGGAAATAAGACTGGAAGTAGAAGAAACCAAGTTCCCCATCACACTTTGTGATACCAGCAGGAGCCAAGCAAGTCTCTTTAAGCTACTCTGTCAAATACCCTGTTACAGAAGGGACATGTTGTGGGGTCAGGTGAATAGTGTAGATTTATTTATACTTGCAGATTAAAAACGTCTGGGACCAATCTCTAGCACTGAAGCAAATACACAAGGAAAAATCCATATCTGTACTGTTAAACTCTCTGAGACTCCAAAACAGATAGACCGCATTAAAATTGCCTCCTGGAATTTTTCCTTGCCCATGCTAACTTTGCAACTGTACGTAGTTATATTTTGGGAGAGCAAAGCCATGCCACTGCTTTTGTAGTATTGGTGCTTGAGATTCAGTGCCCAGGAGCACCTCCTGACGTCTCCTGGTTTACAGAGACAAGGATGCTCAGCAAGACTGGTGAGTACAGGACAAATCATGCAGCAGCAGTAAGAGCTGGGATGTCGCTTGCTGTGAAGGGTGAGAGTGTTGTAAATTGTTCTCTCTCTTCCTAGGGCAGGCAACATTTCAGGTCTGCCCATGAAAAATGCAATAAAAACTTTTCCATGAACTATTATTACAAACCGAAGTGTTGCCTTAACAACATTTATCATTTTAAAATGTAGGATATTTTTTGAATAATGCTTGTTGTATCCTATTTTTCTTTTTTAATTTTGAGATTTTTCCCTTTGCAAAGTGAAATAATTGCATTTTTAGGGTTATAATATTTCAAGGATTTTTAGATCTTAGAGGGAAATAAAACCCAGTTATATAATATAACAGAATAGGATTTATTCCCCACTGCATATTTTTCCATGATAGACATTCATGTAATCCGGGACAAAACACACAACCAACATATACTGAAAACTACTCTAAATACAAAATCATGTCAGGATGTCTCCCATACAGATTAGAGCTAGTAGATAGAAAATATGACAGCAGGTACCCTGTTGTGATTAAGGAGATCCAGGCTTCTCCTGCTGGACTGAAGCACTAACTTTTGTTTAACCTATAGCCCAGAAGCAACTCCACAAAGCTAAAAAATATTTTTACACGGCTTTGTTTGCCAATCTAACTCACCACATGCAGCTAGGACAGGAAATACAATTAAAATAATGTTTTTGAGAGAACGTCTATTCCATTACCTCTCTGTTGGTAACACAAATTTCCCATACAGATTTCTGTTCTGTGTAATGTCTCATTCTGGCAAAGTGCTTGCAAGTTCATACGCACCTGTGTTTTTCTGTACTTTATTATGACTATCTTTCTACTTAAGTATTTGGCTGTTTCACGTACCCAAGCCAGGAAAAAATAAGAAGTCCAAATATGTACTTAACATCCTCAGAGCACAGGTTGATTTGACCTGACCTCTGAAATGGATGTATAAAGCTGTTCTTATCAGCACCAAGGGAAGTCTTAACAGATTTAGAAATTGGTATCAGATGTGTGGGTGGGATGCAGGCCCTCTGAAGATAGCAGTTCATCTCCAGCAAAGAAAAGTAATAACATCAAAAGATTAGCAAATCCATCTTTGATCCCTAATTAAATTGCTTCCATCTGCCTGTCACTGGTGGATGCATGGAGATGTTGTTACCATTGATGCTGCACCTATTCACATTTGCAGTCCATGGTGCAGCATGTGCAGGGTGTCCTCAGGCAGGAGACCTCCCGTGCCCCGCTTGTGTACCCCATCCACACAGCAGCTGCCTCTGTTTTGTGCAGACCCTTTCTGCAAGGGCCCTGATATTGCTTCGTTTAGATTAAATGGTACCTGATCACTTGAGTCTAGAAAACACCTGCTGTCTGGTATGAATTTAATTGGTTTTATTGCTTGTATTACATGTTCACCTTGCATCCAGGTAATTAAGTGTACCGAAGCCATGTCCCCACTCCAGCGAGACTAAGGAGGAAAAGCCTAAATTGTTGCCTGGTCAGTCCACCTATATGTGCTAGCTGCCTGGCTAGCAACCACTTCGCTCCAGGCTGGCCATCTCTTGCCCAAGACTGATGTCATAAGGAAAACCATAGGACCAATATTAACGTGCGGTGACAGAGAGAATGAATTTATATGCAACAAAGCTTCACCGGTTTTGTTGCCCATGAACAACTTATTTCAATAATGTTCAACAATGTCCTCTAGAGAAATATCTTTTGCTGTAATATTATCCCTATTCCATCTCTTCAAGACATTTTTGTTTAATGTTTATGTACAGTAAATAAATATATATTTTTTCAAGCTGAGACAGACCTTGAAACATAATGTATCTTTTTATAGCATTATTCACCCACTCAGAAGAAAACAATTCACGAACACGGAGTTTAAAATACATCATAAAATTCACGCTTCTTGCTGAACCAATTTAACTCAACACATCCCCTGCATTAATAACTGTAACACATGGGAGTAGATCTGAAAGAATTTAAGACTGCACAGTCCAAAAATGTGTGCACTTAACCCTGAGGTATAAGAGATCAGACAAAATCCATAATGGGTCTGGGAAGTAGATTTCGTTAGCCACTTGGTGATAGGCAGACTTAGAGCTGCGGTCAAAAGGAATATAGTAACTACAGGTCCTCACGTCAGTACCATGGCAAAGTCTTCCTCTACCTCTTGGTATGAGACAGAGCAGCACACCAGTTTCCTAACAAAAAAGTTGGGTATCTTTGTGCACCATCTTTACCAAGAGAGATCCTTTCTGAAGTCATAGAAGTCTGACTTGGAAGTGTCTCCTTCCTCACCTTCAGCTCCACATGGTTACAGACATCCATTGAGGTGGACATGAGTGCACTTGCCCAGCACCTACCCTGAGCTCCACCGACATGCTCCTGGCCTGAAGTGAAAACTAGAGTTCTGATCCCAAGGTGTTTCCTGAAGAGCTGTCACAAGCAGAGACACACGAGTACAGGTTTGTAAAAGTAATTAAGCTTATAACTCCTGCTTTTCAGATGGGCTACACATTTCAGTGGCTGGTTGCTTGTAACTGCCTTTATCTATCAGACAATTTGAACAAGGTTTTAATCTATCCAAACCCTGAAATCAGTGACAGAGTATCTCAATGTCTGTACCACATAAAAATGCTGAGAACAAATTCCTTCCTCCTATAATGAAGAAAATGCACTCAATCAAAAGAGGAAACAACTTCCAATGCTTGTCAAGCTGTCTCTGTACAGGTCCCAGTTCTGAAAATATTGGCTTGCAGGAAAAAGCCTTAGTCCCTTAACGAGCTGTTTATCCCCGGTGGAGCCAGAGAGGTAGGAAACATTTTCTGAATGATCAGTTCTCCTTAAGCACATAATGGTGAAAGGGCAGCAATAAGCTATGACTGTAACGATTAATTCACACTTTCTAGGGTTTTTATTGGGGTGTTACACATAAACCTCATCCTGCTCTCATTTGCAGAGCCTCTCTGGAACTGGCATTTTTTTTGAGATTAAGAATTATTTGGAAAACGTGCTTTTTTATGTTTTTTTCTTCTTTTTTTTTTTTTTTTTTTTTTTTTTTTTTTTTTTGTTTCTGATCCAGCAGTCTCCTGTATTCAGTCCGAGGCTAAAAGCAGGAGATGGAGCTCCCGTGTGAGACAACCTGTGGCTGTAACCATTGTTTCTGACTCTACCCCTGATAGTGGAAGCAAAAGCAATTGGCACCAATCCTTCTCTCTAAGGCTAAAAACGAGTAGTAGTTCACTTTTGTTGTGCTTTTCTACAAGTGATTTAAGACTGTTTCACTCACTATGTGCTCAAACACCAATACAAACTACAGTATAGATGTGTTCAGATATATTTATATTTTTATTCATTTCCCCCCCCCTTTTTTTTATGTAGTATGAATGCCACTTGATTTTCAAAAAGAAAATAAGAATACTGCCAAACCTCCAGGTAATCTCTAATGCTCACATCATATGCAGTCACATTAATCATAAATATCACATTGCTAACAGCTACACATCAGTTACCTGATGCATGTAAAACTAAACGAAAAAAACAACCAAACATTGAACAAGAAGTGCATATACTCTATCATATGTCTCAGCGGTGAGGTTATTGGATTTTCTTCTCAGGCCAGATTTTAGCATGAATAAAATAACATTCTTTCCTCTTGTATATTTGGATCGGAATACATTTATTTTTACTAAGAAAGAGTTCAGTGAACAGATAATTAACCTCTAAGTGGGTATGATTCATGACTATTACTTAAGAAGAAGCCATTCTTTCCAGGCACAGATATAAACACACTTTAAGAAAAAAATCTAGGGAACTGATTGTTGTCTGCAGAAGAGTTATTGTGACTGCCTTTTTAAAGACAGGTTGTGTTTCATAGGCACAAGATTGATCAGGGAGCAAAAGGAACAGGCTCAGTGGGAGAATGGGACGTTTCTCAATAGTTGGTGAAGGAGAAATGGCAGTAATCAAGGCATCTCTTGTACCACCTGCATGTGGATGGGAGGACCCCTCGTAAAGGGCTTTACCTCCCTGAGTAACCAGCCAAAGACTGAGTCTTTGTTCTGTGAGGCAGAGGGAGAAGAAGTTTAAAGTCATAGTCTACAATAAAGAGTATCAGTAATATATTTACAAACAGGCAAGATAAACATCATGTAGGGAAAACATCTCGGTAAAACCTGCAAGCATTATAGCCTTAAATGAATTGTCCTTTGAAAAAGATTGGAGACAAAGGAAACAGAATTATGTGACCAAGAATATGTATGTTGGAGTGGTCATGAAGAAGAGGAAGACAAGGGGTTTTTCACTAGGATTTTTTTCAATTAAACAATAAAAGAGAAAAAAGAAGAAAAAAGTTTTTTAAGATGAACAGATAAGAGAGAGAAATTCAGAAAAAAAAAGGACTGTGAATTGCTGACAAGATCAAACATGAGTACTGGGAATCCAGTGCTGGGCTTTGTGGGTTTTGGTGCCACCTTTCACCCATGTGCACTTAACCTGCATCTGTGGGTCAGATTATTAAAAAGCTATCTAGATGAAGTTCGTTAGGTTAGGCATCTAAATACTCTAATATTTATATACATGGAATATTGACACTGAGTGCTTTGAATTGCAAAAATTCCATCTCTTTCTGACAAGGAATCAGACTTAAAACATTTTATCCAGGTAGTTAATTATATGCAGGGGGTTTATTATATTTATTTTAATGTTGTATTCAGTTTAGAGGCATCTTTGTGGCACATGGTTACTTATAAAATTCATATTAAGCAAGGAGCTGAAATAACCTGAACACAATAATACATAGTCCTTGTGCACTGAAGTCAAACACAGGTCAAACTTTGTTTTCAGTTAAATTTGACCTCGGATACCATTTATAAATATGAAATATCCATTTCTAAATCAGTAGCACGCAACATATTTTTCAGTTTTATTTTTCCTATTGTGCTACCCCATAGGAAAAATTTCCTTGTTTAGTTGTAGTCTAGGGCTTCAGTTAACCAAAATGAAAATTGTTGCCTAAAATTTATCTGTTGAAGGGTCCATGCTCAACTATAATTTCTGTCTTTTCAGGGGAATAAAGATAAACCACATTTGGGGAAAAACGTTTGTGCTTTGCCGGTCTGTATCCCAAGACAGCAGGACAGGGTATTCCGTAGCTAAGTGGGATGCATTTAAGGTTGAAAGAAAGCCTGAGAAGAAACATGCTGTCTATGTACTGTTCTCCAGGCAACTGCACAAAAATGGACATGTTGGCAACGGGGAGACTGCTGAGGCAAATGAAAATCCCAGTTCTACTGCTGTGAAAGGCATCAGGCTGAGATGAGGACCCCAAGTCAGAAAATAGGCATATTTGCTAGTTACAGACCTGGACACTGACTTTTCACATCGTTCTGTTGCATAATGTATTGAAGTAAATCCCTGTCCCTGCAGTGATGGGGAAGGAATTTCATGCTCAGGATTGAATGTTGCGAGAGGGGTTTCCAAGATAGTTTCACGTTACATCACAACTCTGCTTGAAGTGGTCCTCATTTTGATAAAAAGTGCTGCAGCTTACTCATATACCTATGTAACTCAAAGGTATTTGGTACCTTCTACTTATGGAAAAAAGATTGTTTTATTTTAAAATAACTAGTATTTCTCAAAAAGCTATATTCCTCCATCTCCTCTGCTAAGGAAACTAAAGGAATCATTATTATCCTCAATATTGCAGCATATTAAAATGCTTAATTCCCAGAAAATTTGAGGAATTAGTTAATGTACTTGATACTAATTTTGCTCACTATCTTCAAATATCATCATCTCTACAATACACTCCATTTAAAATGTTAAATTACTTCATACATGTTCTTTTAACTGGTTAGTTGTGCCATTTTTAAAACTCCCATTACAGCAGCCGATCAGGGCAGAAGGGGACTTCTGGAGCCCACCCGACAAAATACGAATTTTTATTCAGGCATATTCCAGGATGTGCTTTGCAATGGGAACATCACAAACAGTGTAGGTGATGCAGTGAACCAGAATACCTGATTTTTATGTGCTCCAGCTAGTCCTTCCATTTTAAGCAAAGTATCTCCTTTTTTCCTTCTTTTTTTTTTTTTTTTTTTTTCCCCCCTCATCAATCTTTCTTGTTTGTTAGTTGTACCTCTCCACTTTGCTTGGGCAAACCTTTGAAGTTCAAAGTCTCTGTCACATTCTGTGTGTCAGACATATGATAGGTGGGAGAAGAGGGAGTTTTAGCTTCAAAGACCAGTCCAAGGAAAGACTGGCTGGGGCAGAACAACAGACATCCAGAAGAAAACAGCTTTTTCTCCCTGAGGGAGACAGGAAACTTTTCCAAGGGAGCACTCTTTCAGCTATGTTTAATCCATGGGCAGAAAAATTATATCCAAAGAAATATCAGTGAAAACAAAGGTTCAAACAACAATTTATGGTAAGCGATACCGTTTAAACTGTAATTTTGTACAGCCTTACCAAATGTTTCAGATTCTGTAGCTCTTATGCATATGCAACTCACCAGAAAATAAAAGGAAAGTAAAAATTAGATTAAAAATTGTAAGACCAGATCTTGTTATTTGAGAAATGAAATCTTTGCATATTTCATTGGAAATGAGGGCACACTGCATTAATCTTATTCAAAGAACATGAACTTTAAAGTATTATACGAAGTGTGATGCTTGCAGAGCAAAAAATCAATGGAGACTGGATATGAACTAACAAACAGAACTAGATAGCACCATTTCTGCTGAGATGCGTATTCTTGATTTTTGTCTTTCTTTGTGAGCAAATTCAGCTGTGGTAGACTGCAAGACTATTAGAAATTGCCAAACTTGTTTTATGTGTTTGATGCACAAGCCAAGAAGCGAGAAGCTGGTGAACATGTTCTTCCTCTAAACTTTCATCTTTCCTCAAACTGTTGTAACCAATAAGCCTGTAATGAGCTTCTAAAGCCTAAATCATGCTGATGTCTGCCTGTACCACTCTAACAGGAGAGGTGTGGTTTGTGTGTCAATGCAGAGAAGAACCTGACAAGACCATGAACACCGAATCTTGCTAATTTTTAAGAATTAATGTCTTCTCAACTATTTTTATGGACAATTTAACACTTCTTTATATAAAGATGAATGTCCTATCAGGTACACTGGCCTGCAGGAGCTGATATCTGAACATGCATGAACAGCCAGGTCTATATTCTCCACTTGCATCCTTTTGCAAAGCCACTATGCAATGACACCAGTGTTGACTTAGGCTGCTGTGAAATGCTGAAAATTGTGCTTTTCTCGAATTCATCTAGCTTCCACCATATTCACCCTCTTTTTTTTTAATCTACCAAGATGAACAGCTGATTTGACATTGTTTGTTGGGTAGTATGACATTTCATGTGTAGTTCTTACATCTGCTCAGTCTCCAATCGCTTATGCTATTGCCATACTTCGACTTATGTTTGTTTAGCTCATGCGGACTGCCAGAGCTACAGCCTATGACTCAGCTAGATATAATTTGGCACACATGGTGACCACAGCACCTGCAAAAGTGCAAATATATCAAGGTAGCTAAAAATATTTCATTGCCTTGAGTGGAGATTTGCTGACTTTCAAAGAGTCAGTCCTAAGAATGGGATATTAGTACAGAGTTTGAAATAAAGATAATTAAATACATCCTGATTCTTAATTGCAACTCACAACAATAAAGGAGAATTTGGAGAGATTCAGATCAAGTTTCAGGTCTAAGTTTTCTTCGGGTCCCAAATGTATCCTCCATCTTATCAATATTACAAAATGGCCTCTTTTCTTTTTCTTTTTTCCTTCTTTAGTTACATCTATGCTGCTCTTAGAAACAGCCCCAAGACTGACTGTAAATGTAGTTTTCTTCACTTCCACCTACCTTTTGTTTTTCTGCCCATCTTGCAGTCTACCAACTCTATTAACCAAGTGCATTAACCCAGCAGGTATGTTTGGATGCACAGGATCCTAAGTGCTTTAGAGGATTCTCTGGCCATGCTTAAGGCAGTCTTTACAGTCTCGCAATCTGTGAGGCTAACAGATAGCTTCAGAGCGGCCTAAGGATAGCTTTCAGCACAGATTAATCTGTGTATCTATTCAGTGTGTCTCCAGCTTGGAAGTACCAAGTTCCAGACCAGTTCCTCACGTGTTTTCACTTCCAATACACAGCTCGACTGCCAATGTACTTCAGGTTCCTCTTAGTATTTTAGTGAAATGCTGTCCATGGACTACTGTTTCAAGTCTAATTCTGTTGTACTTCTGGGTTAGTGTGTGTGTTTCCTCTATTAAAGATAGATAATGTGACAGCTTGATGCTTTTAGATCAAAGATCTCCCCTTCTGTTCAGATAGAAGAGTTTTCAGTGCTGAAGTTCTAGTATTTTGATATTTTTTAAGTTGCAGTAGCTATTCTAACTTTTGTATACCACCACGAAGCTGCTGAGCCAGCTTTGTGTATCAATTGCAGAAAGCAAAAAGACAGAATCTGTACCAGAAGTTTTCAGTGCTAACACCCACAAGCTTTCTTCTAGTACACTGAAATACGTACGCACAGGATTACAAGAGAACAAGGTTCTGAAAAGCAAATCCACAGTCTTTCATTGTATTAGTAAAGGAAAACGTTTGTTTTTTTTTTAAAAAAATAAAATTGTAGAAACACGTAGTGAGTCAACTTTATTTTAGAGGCATTTATTTCTGCAACAATTCAATAGTTGTGAATTTTCTGTGGGTAGAAGTAACTGGTTCTAAATATAAACCCACAACAAGTATTCTTGTCTTACTGAACTTGTTATAGCTTACTGTTATTACCAGCCTTGATTTCTCATTTGTTTTAACAATTAGGAATAATGAAAATGTGCACACTCAATTAAGGTAAGACTTTCAGGAAAATGACAAAAGGATGAAACCTCAGTCCTGTGGTACAGCTGGAGTCTGAGTAAGACTGCATGTTGTACTTATTTCATTTTTTCTCTGTCAAAAATGAATTTTGAGAAATCAGCTGTCTTTTTTAGTAGTTTTCATCCTGCTGTGACTACGATTTTGTGGGTGCATCTGAAATCCTCACCTCTGCTTGATGTAGTGCAGTAAAGAAGCTATTGAAAATGCATATTTAAACTCAAGACCCTAGTATTACTTTGTAATGAAATAACCTCAAACAGTTATTTTTTCAGTTGATCAGTAGTAGTAACAGTAACAGAAGAAGGAGAAATGCAAACAGAGGTGCTGATTCTCCGTCAAGGTATTTGGATTTGCCTAACTTCATGTGCAGTGTGTATTTGTTTTGAGATTACTTTGGAAATATCCAAAAAACCCCATCAAAACTGTACCTTATGCTTGCTAGAAAATTACATATTTGTTAAAGAGATTTTGTGTTTGAGAGCAGAAGAATCTAAACCCAAAATACCATTGCAGTGGATGGCGCTCAGACTTACCAGTTAGGAAGTTTGAGGGATTTATTGAAACAGCTGGCAAATCAGCAGGAAAACGCTGATTTTGAAAAACTATTATTTTTCCAGAGAATCAGACCTATTTAGCAGCACTGTTAGAGATGGAGACAAAAACTGCATTAAAATATCATTGAGAGTGAGGCAGAAATTGAGCAAATCAACAGTTCTGACTTAAATCTGGCCACATCCAGAGGCGTCCCTTGCAATGAGGCATGTGTGGTCCACTATTGGGTGACAGGACCCTTATGAATCTTTACAAACACCATGCAATGTGTTCATTTTAATTACTCAAGTGCAGTTCATTCAGAAAAATACATCTGCAATCATTCCAGTATATGTCGCTTAGAAAAATATATATATTTAATTGACGGATTTATCTTCCAGTAACATGAGATATTTTTAAAATATTTTTTGCACATCCCTTTTCTAATGTTCATAAATCATAATGGAGAGCATGTAAAGCTTAGAATTAACTTAAGTATTTGTATATTTCTAAGGACAAACACAATTTAGGTGAGTTTCACCAAACCTGGCTGTTTTACGCATCTGTGGAACTTCAAGGCCGTATTGGAGGAATAGGTTATTTTCATGTCATACTCAGATCCTATTTTCTTTTTCTTAAGCTGCCCATCAATAACATGGTACAGAAGTCAAAAACCTTAATGGATCCTTTTTTTCTTCTTTTTTTTTAACTTCCTAATCAGACTTAGTGAACAACTCAAAGATCCACAGCTGCAACCTAGGAATTCAATATGTTGGAACAGACTACTATTAAAATATTTTGTGTACGAATTTCATAGAATCATAGAATGGTTTAGGTTGGAAGCAACCTTGAAGATCATCGAGTTCCAATCCCCCTGCCATAGGCAGGGACACCTCCCACCAGCCCAGGTTGCTCAAAGCCCCATCCAACCTGGCCTTGAACACCTCCAGGGATGGGGCAGCCACAGCTTCCCCGGGCAGCCTGGGCCAGTGTCTCACCACCCTCCCCATAAAGAATTTCTTCCTGATATCTAATCTAAATCTACCATTTTCCAGCTTGAAACCATTACCCCTCATCCTATCACTACGTGCACTTGTAAAAAGTTCCTCTCCAGCCTTCTTGTAGGCCTCCTTCAGATACTAGAAAGGGCTATAAGGTCTCCCTGGAGCCTTCTCTTCTTCAGGCTGAACAACTCCAACTCGCTCAGCCTTTCCTCATAGGAAAGATGCTCCATCCCTCTGATCATCTTCATGGCCATCCTCTGGACCTGCTCCAGCAGGTCCATGTCCTTCTTATGTAAAGTGTTCCAGAGCTGGATTCAGTACACAAGAGTGGAATAGAGGGGAGAATCACCTCCCTTGACCTGCTGGCCATGCTGCTTTTGATGCAATCCAGGATGCAGTTGGCTTTCTGTGCTGTGAGTGCACATTGCCAGCTCATGTCGAGCTTCTCATCCACCAACACCCCCAAGTCCTTCTCCTCAGGGCTGCTCTCAATCCATTCTCCACCCAGCCTGTAATTGTACATGGGATTGCCCCGACCCACATGTGCAGGACCTTGAACTTGGCCTTGTTGAACTTCATGAGGTTGGCATGGGCCCACCTCTCCAGCCTGTCCAGGTCCCTCTGGACGGCATCTCTCCCCTCCAGCGTGTCAACCACTCCACACAGCTTGGTGTCATCAGCAAACTTGCTCAGTCCCACTGTCCATCTTGCTGACAAAGGTGTTAAACAGCACGGGTCCCAGTACGGACCCCTGGGGAACACCACTCGTCACTGGTCTCCACTTGGACATTGAGCTGCTGACAGCAACTCTGAGTGCAACCATCCAGCCAGTTCCTTATCCACTGCATGGTCCGTCTGTCAAATCCATGTCTCTCCAATATAGAGACAAGGATGTCATGCGGGACAGTGTCAGTGTCAAATGGTTTGCACAGGCTCAGGTAGATGATGTCAGTTGCTATTCTTTTATCCACCAAAGCCGTAATGCCATTGTAGAAGACCACCAAATTTGTCAAGAACAACTTGCCCTTAGTGAAGCCATGTTGGCTTTCACCAATCATCTCCTTATTTTTCGTGTGCCTTAACATAGTTTCTAGGAGGATCTTCTCCATGATGTTGGCAGGCACAGAGGTGAGACTGACCAGCCTGTAGTTCCCTGGCTCTTCCTTTTTTCCCTTCCCAAAAATGGGCGTTATGTTTCCTTTCCCCATTTGGAGTCAGTGGGAACTTCACCAGACTGCCACAACTTCTCAAATATGATGGATGGACAGTGGCTTAGCAACTTCATCTGCTAGTTCCCTCAGGACCCGCAGATGAATCTCATCATGTCACATGGACTTGTGTACCTTCACACCTCAGATGGTCTCGAACCTGGTTTTCTCCTACAGTGGACTATTCCTCATTCTCCCAGTCCCTGTCTTTGCCTTCTGCGACTTGGGTGGTGTGGTTAGAGACCTTAGCGGTGAAGACTGAGGCAAAAATTTGTTGAGTATCTCAGCCTGCTCCATGTCCCAGGTGACCAGGTTTCCTGTTTGCTTCCTGAGTGGGTCCACGTTTTCCCTAGTATCCCTTTTATTACTGAAATACCTGTAGAAAGCTTTCTTGCTCCCCTTCACATCCCTGGACAGATTTAGTTCTGTCTGGGCTTTAGCTTGTCTAACCTAGTCGCTGGCTGCTTTAACAATTTCACTGTATTCCTCCCAGGCTACTTGGCCTTGCTTCCACCCTCTGTAGGCTACCTTTTTCTGTTTGAGTTTCTCCAGGGACTCCTTGTTCATCCATGCAGGCCTCTTGGTGGTTTTGCCTGACTTCGTCTTTGTCAGGATGCATCACTCCTGAGCTTGGAAGAGGTGGTCCTTGAATATTAACTAGCTTTCTTGGGCCCCTCTTCCCTCCAGGACTTTGTCCCAGGGTACTCCACCAAGAAGATCCCTGAAGAGGCCAAAGTCTGCTCTCCTGAAGCGCAGGGTAATGAGCTTGCTGTGCTCCCTATTTCTTGAAAAAGCTTTAATTTCACCTCCACAACAAAAGATGTATTATGGATCATGATTTGTTTTCTCATATGAACAGAGATATTGTTTTAATAATTAATTCATCAGAATGATCTCAAAATTCAACACAGTACCTGAACTTTTGGTCTTTTATGCCAGAGGATATACTACTATTTTTACTATTATTGCCATCCTATGAAGTTGTCATATTTCAACAGGCTATCTAAAGATACATGTTAAAATTAGTCACTGCTTGTAAAGTATTTCTCTATATAGTGAGTACAGAGACCCAGAGCTAGATCTACTAAAGCATTTGGCAGCTCAAGTCAACTTTGAACAAGTTTCTAAAGTTACAGAGCAAAATTTTTCACCCCACTACCAGAACCTATAGATGCTTTAAATCCACAGGTATCTAAGACTTAAGCCAGAATTCTCATGTCTAAATTTATTCTTGTCTTCTGCATGCAGAAGGTTTGAGTTTAGTAGGTAGAGCTGAGGTGCTGAGCTGATACCTACTAAGCCTGATTGTAGACTCATGGAAATACAAGTCTGGAAGACATCTCAAGAGGTAACAGAGAATATATGAGTCAGGGTAAGCAAGGCATTTCTCCTGTTGCTTCTGATATGGGCCTCTTTTGTATGTCAGAGCATGCTTAGCATACAGACACCAGACGGGTGTCCAGAGTCACATATTAGTAGTGTGTCTTACTTCGTTCTGGGGAGCCATGTTTAACAACAGCTTCTGCCTGAGTGGATTCAAATACACATTTCTGGGGACTTTTTTAGCCAACAAACTATATCTTATTCTGGTGCGAGCAGACTCAATCTACTCTGCCAAAGCTCCTTTCCTTTGCAGATGAGCATTAGAGATTCACTGAGACTGAAAGAGGGTGAGCATGTTGTATTCTAAACTTCATGGCTGGTCACTCTACAAAGTGAAAAGGACTTGCGAACATTTATACTGTTCCATCAAAGATGAGTGCATGGTACCATCTCTAAAAAACGTAAAGAAATGTTTGCTCCTTCAGCTTTTGATGGCGGAACTTTGTTTTCCTACAGGAGTGATCACAAAGGATGTTGGGGGAACAAATCAAAAAAGAAAGGTGAAAGCATCACTTGAGGTCACTTCTTATGTGTGTATGAGTGTGTGTGCACAGATGCATGTATACTGACCAATATCACAGCAGCTTGTTTGATATGAGTACAGCCTTCCCAGTTTCAAGAAGGAGCATGCAGGGTCTCCATTTTCCTCCTTCTTCTATGCATAGTCTACTTTGCGGATTAATTCAGATGCAAGTCCTGTGCTCTTCTCAGCATGTGGTCCATGATGATTATTGCTCCTGGCACATGAGAGGCAAAGGAAGAAGAACTTATTGCAGCTTTTTCCTCCCCAAAATATCATGTGTGTGCTTGTCAAAGTGGCTGAATGAGATTACTGCATTTTGGGTTGTCATAATTATTTCTAGAAATGTTTTAAAATTCGTTTTGCATGTAATGCTTTCTAATGAACTCATGTCATGCACTGGAAAGGAAGCAATAAATAGAACATGAATGTTAATTAATAGCTAATTGTTAGACAAATTAGTAGATTTTGGAGAAGACTATACCCATTTTTTTATAATCACATAGCTAGCCCCCCATAACTTTGATTGTACATTTGACGGTATACCATAATAACATTCAAGGGGCCTTTTTCAACACATATTGAAATCTTGTTGCCATTTAAAACTGAATCCCCATAGAGTTCATTTGAAATTGTTTTACTTTGATAATGGCTTTATTAATGTGGTCTCAGTGGACTTGAAATGAGATTGTTTGACCATTGTAATGTGGTTTTCATAGGCTTGCAGTAAAATAATTTACTCTTGTAATGTGGTTTCCATTAGCTTGCACTAAAATCATTTCCCTCTGGTAATGGGATTCTCATGGATATTCACTTCAACTGTTTTGCCCTCAAAATGGTACAATGGGCAGCCTTGTGGTAAAGCACTCAGAGTACAGTGGCGTAGCGCGGATGTTGCTAAATTTGCTGTGTCAGATAGGGTCTCCGATACAAAGAAAATGCTCAGCACCTCATTTTGCCTAGGTTCAGCTGCATTTTTCTTAACTGCCTTGCTATTTTCTTGGTCTTTTTCAGTTCATCTTAATCAGGACAGTTCTGACTTCAGAAATCCCCATCTAAATATTTTTCATGTTTCAATTGCTCCTGATTCTCAAGAAAGAGGTACAAGGGGCTTAGTCACAGATAATTTTCCAGCAGAGGTGATTTCCAGGTCAATTGTTTGACACTCTAAGGCAATACAGGGGAGTTCTGGGCTGTTTGCAAATGGTATAAAATTATCATTGCTCTACAGGGTCATCTCCCACTCACAGATGACAGTAGAGAACAGCTATGTTCTTTGTTATTCATAATGTACCCTGCGTACAAAGATCCATAGGAGGGAGAATAGAAATGGGATATAGAATTTCTATACCAGTCAGGTGATCTCTCACTGTGGAAAAATTCACACTGGAAATTTCAGACAGATACGTAGTGATTCTACACCTTTCAGATCTAAACAGGGAGAATTTGAGCACTTATTTTTCTCTACCCTCACTCCCAGATACTTTTAGTACCTGTCTCACAGCCACTGAAATAAATATCTTTCAGTAGTGTTTTGGGAGGATTTATCTTGTGAAAGTTCATTTCCTGCTCTGAGGACTGACTCTGTTTCTATCAAAATTAGAAACCAAGTGAAATTATTCCCACCAATGCCAGAAAACATTCAGGAGATTATGTTACTGTTCCATCCATTCTGTGGATACAGGAGGGTTGAGGATTGTCAATCTGGCACATTTCATGAGTAACAAATTCACACACCATTTCAGAAAAAAAAGTACTGTAATGTTTCACAGTGATCTAAGCTTTTCAGAATAAGGCCAGCATAGTTTAATTTTTAATTAAAGGTGGATTCAGCAGGATGTCTAGAATGACAGTGATACTGGGAACTTTTGCTCCATTCCTGAATATTGTGGTTTTAGGTCTAATAGGGTCCAAAACCAGCTAGAAGAAAGTTGCATATTTAACCTGATCATCATATTTGCCTGACTTGTGTGCATGTGAGAAATAAAAATCTGAGTCCTGAAACGATTAATACAGACTATTGTCATATGTTTAAAGAAAAGGTCTGCAAATACAACAGACTTGTTGCAGAGGTTTTCTACAGGACAGCACTTCTACTACTGATTTGATCCAAATAAGCACTGATTTCTCGTGTAACTAGAAAAAGCTGATTCATTTATTTCTTTTTATATGCATAAATCCTGCACTGAGGAAAGGAGAAAAGGCTGAGTTTAGAAGCTGATGGTCTGAGGAGGGAAATCTTCTTTGCTGCTAAGAAGATTTCTGTAAACCTCCATAAGCAAATGGGGTATAGTGTCTAGATGTCTGAACTACTGACAGGACTTTTTTGCGATTGTAATGTAAATGATACTGGGCTTGTTTTTGACTGAAGTTAGAGTATTTCCTTGTTGGTAGAAAGATGAAAAGGAGTAGGCAGGGTCTTCTTGGAATTAAATGCACAGAGAACTTCAGTTTTGACAAATGTGAACTTCAATACTGGTTACGGTATTACGTTAATGAGTTGTTTAAATGGATGTTTCACTAATGACTCAATCTCGCACTCACATGCAGTAGAGCATAATTTTGGGTGGGTAGATGAAAATAAGCTTCCTGCCCCTTTATATTCATATGGGAAAACATTTCAGTGATGTTGCAGATCTGTCTAGAAGAAATTTAAGTGAGCTCCTTAACGCTTCATTACCATTCACAATAAATGAACAAGATAGTGGGAGGAGTCTTATGCCTATAGGGGGGTGATTTGTGTTGTTAACTATGATAAAGGATCCTTCTTCAAGATTCTGATAATGCAGAATATCCTGGATTGCTGAGGATATATAACAGCACAGCAGAGGAAGCTTGATGAACTACCGAGGATAACTAAGGGCAAAGAGCTTAAATGGTAGAGATGATTGTCCAGCTTTTAAGGCCAGAGCACATTAAGTAAGTTAATGTGGCTATCTAAGGACACTGAGCATGCCCAGTAAGTAGTAATAGATTTTTAAGGACTCAGAGCATGCTTTTGTGCACAGCTCCTTATGCCACATAATCCCTAAAGATGCCATTTTATGCCATCTGGCTTTTGTTGTTATTCCCAGTCAGCACTTCTAGATTGTTGGGTTTTTTTTCCACTGTGAAACATATTTCCCTTTCATTTCAGAGATTTTTTTTTATTTTGCTCAAAGCTTATCCTGCATACCAATAAATCAAACCATATTTCAAGCTTTTTTGTTTTTTGTTTTCACTGTGTCCATAGATCCAATTAACAATCATCGTTAGTCACCTCTTCCCTTTTTTCTTTCACTTTCTTAAATGGTGACTTCCACAGGTGTCCAAGAACCACTGACTCCAGAAAGAACTGTGCACACAACATACAACTGCTGTTACAATGGAGTCCATAATTGTCCTCTTGCCATTTTGCTTCACATTTCCTAGTGTTATTTGCTCACCCGTTTCCATGTTCTGTGTGTGTTCCTTCCTAATCGCTGGATCCCAGCAATGACGTGGACCTGATCTGGAATGAAGGAGGCACTTGGCCTCAACCACCTCTGTTGGGGTTAATGGTCAGGGGGTATAGGATAACAAAAAGTAGTGGATTTCTATTTTGGAGCCTAAACAAGAGCTGAATGATGTTCCTGGAGCCACATAGTTGCCAATGACTAAAATGAGATGAGGCAACCATCTGCCCCTAGTATTTTCCATTTTAATAGAATTAGATTTGGAGAGAAGCTTTTGCTATGTACTAGCAAAACCTGCAGTCCAAAACTGGAGCCTCTAGATTCTGGAAGACACAAATCAAAATGTGTCATGAGTGCTTGGCTACTCCTCATTGCCCCATAGGTATCCTATTTATTACTTTGGGGCTTGTCTGTTTAGAGAAGAGGTAGGTGGCACAACCAGAGTCTTATTGAGATTGTGCCTCTGGGTGCTGCTCATCATGCAATGCAATTGCTCATAAAAAGCATGACTGACATGTAAAGCATTATTAAACATTATTAATTTACTTCATTTTCATGCTCGGTAATTTTTTGCAGCTGTGAACAAAAACCCCACACAAAACGTGAGAATACAGGTGGATGTGAATGGGGTCTGTGCCACAAAGGGGATGAGTGGCAGGAATACGGTTGATTTTTCCCTGCACTGGCACATATCAGGGGGGTGAAGGGGGCACTCAATACAAATATGGTGATGAGCTTCTCTGATTCTTTTTTTTTAATCATTATTTAATTGGAATCCTCTAATTGAGGCAAGGGATTGCTTTCGCCAGGTAAACTCACAAAAAACATTTTATTTAAGGGCAGATATCTAACAAGGGAGAAAACCTCACTGGCACTTTCACCCCCTGCTCCCGCTGGAGATTGACACTGCAATGCTTTGCCCCCAGGCGAGAGGAGCGTGGGAGCAGAGGACATCCCCTGCCATCACCTGCAGAGCCTCAGGGGCAGGAGCCATAACCAGACGACCGGCAGAACCTCGGCCGGCCAGCAGTCACTGAGGAGGAGAGCAGACACTTTCTGCCGGAAGATGAAGGCCTCGGCTGACGGTTATCAGAAAAGTCCTTGCTAATTCAAGCTCAACTTTGGATTTACAGATGGTTGAGATTGCTATAAACTATTACCAACCAGTTCCACTTTCCTTTTGTTTCCATGCATCCCTGTTGTGTGCCATTTTTAAATATTAAAGCTGATGCCTGCAGGAATTAAAATATTTTTTCCCCTTGATAGACAACCCCGCTAGGGATAATAGATATAGTAATATCCTGTGTTGTTTTATTGTGTTTCTTCTGGTGGGCAAGGTTGCTGGGGTTTTTGGTAGTCTTCTGGAGTCAGAAATCAGGGATGGCTGAAGGATTTCCAGGACGCTGGAAAGTGTTGGCCTGAGACATTTCTCAGCATCAGCTGTCCCAGCGTGGGGCAGTCTGCAGATAAACTCCTTTACGGCAACAATTTCAAACGCATTCATTAGTCAGTGCACAGAGCTGTGCCAGTCAAGGCCGAGTGACCCAGATTTTGTATATTACTCACATGTAAAGAATGCAAAAGCAGATGAGCTGCTGATCAGAAATTATTTCACGGAGAACAATTTTAATTATCTAACAAACTTCAGAAAGATGCAAGTTCCTTGACAACAATTTTGCAAACAGAAACAGAAATTAGGCCTAGATTTTCAACTCTTGTGGGACTCCAGAACTGAGGTCCTATATCCATATTTAGGTACCTGCCTTAAAAAACTTCACTTTTCAATGTGCTGTGCGCCCAGTATCTCACTTTGATTTGCATTCCAGAAAATCAAGGTCAAAGCTAAGCCTGACTTTCTTTCATCTTCTGCAGATTATTTATTACAACAGATGCACTATTGCCTCTTGAGGTGTTAGTCTTCCATAGGACAAAGTTTCATCATTTAAGATCTGTTTTTCAGCCCTCTTAACACACGTTTTTTATATAGGTATCCAGCTAATAGGCAATTGTGTGTCATTTACTTTTGGGGTTGACTATGCTATATGGGATGCCGAGACCAGGAATCACCCCATTAAAGATTTTGGAAGTGTTGCATTGAGAGCTGAAGAAGGAATTTGGATTTCTAAGTGCCGTTGACCTTTGGTATGTAGGTAAGACCTTATTTACAGCTGTTGTATGTGTCCTGTCTGGGCTGACTGTGAGGTGCGTGTTGCAGAGGATGAAGTTCAGATGCATTCATTTCCAGTTTCTGCCTGGGAGGAGGGGAAAGGAAGGAGAAGTTGTATGTAATGCTTCAAGGCTTGAGTTAATGTAAAATAAATCAGACCTGAGATGGTGTTTTAAAAGAGAAATCTGGCAGTCACAGGGAGGAGAAGGTGCTGGGCCTGGAAACATATTTGTCTTTTTTAAATGCTCACTTTCAAGCATGTCTGGTTTCTAGCCCAGTTTGTATCAGAAGGGATCAATTTTTTTTCCCCGTTTCCCTGTTCTACTTTTGTGCTGGTATTGTCTGAATCCCAGAGTGAACAGCAATACATCATCCTGCTTCAACATCTGCTAGAGTCCCCTCTCTTTCTAATCTGCCCAGATCCCCAAAGCCTTTCCCACCTGCTATAGCACCAAATGCTCATTATAGCACACAGCTACGCCCTTCACTGTCCTTTCTCCCCGACTCTCAAGGTTAACATGGAACAATGACTATTATTAAACAGGGGCTTTAACAATATAAAGGCAGCCCAAGCTGGGGAAGGGGATGGGGAGTGGGGAGGCGGGGGTGGGGGGGAAGGGAGCTGGGAGGAATTGGATAACATGCCAGCTTTGCTGGCAGCAAAGATCAGCGAGAAAGCTGTGGCCAATTTTCCAGTCGAAACATGACTCACTGAGCAGAGATGCACCCGAAATAAATAGCTTCCCTGTTCTGTGCCCAGCAGAAGCAGGAACCACACCCTCCTGTGGTTTTGTGTCAGGGTACTGTGGGTACCGCTCTGAGCGGCTTGGTGGAGCAACACGGATAAAAATGGCAATTTTGAAGGAGCTGGCGGCTCTGAGGGTTTTGTTTATTGCTTGGCGAACTGAAAATTGTAAGCAATTGGAAGACCTTTCTTTTTCCTCTTCTTCCCCTGCCCTCCCCCCCCAACCCCTTGACTTCAAACTATCAACCTGTTCCTTCCGCTTGCATCATCAGATCATGGCCAGCGGAGAGCCTGGCACAGACACATGTGGGTGGTGGGAGGAGAAGGGAGCTGGCAGGGAGGGAGAGGAACAGGCTCCTGTGCACTGCTCTGAATGGGGTCGGGTTATGGGGTGTAAGGTGACTGCTGTGTTGTTGGAGAATGGAGACTCAGCCTGAACAACGCATTCCCCTGCTTTACCTACATTCTGTCTTAAGACAAGTGGGGTGACCTGACCTGTTGGGAGTGGGTTTGTTGTTTTATTGACACGGCCTTAAAAAAATGAAGAAGAACCTTCTTTGATGGTGTCTTTCGGCCCTTGCAGTCCAGTGCATGGATTGGACTGCATCATGTCAGAAGGACTTCAGATACGGTTTATGAAGGAGGCTGCATATTTCTACATACATCTCTCCAAGGCATGATCCTGGCCCCAGTTCACATCGTGACCCACATCATTCATTTCCATCTCCTCGTAGATGAATGTAGCAGCCTCCCCTTCTTGCCTAAACTGCATAGCACAGTATGGCATGTTGAGCAGAGCGAGATTTTGGAACCAGCACGCCCTGCACTGAGGACCTAGGTTGTGTCTGGGCATGTGCCGTGGCAGACACAGGGACTTGGAAAGGATGGAGAGAAAAGAATGGCTTGTGTAAGTGTTAGCTGTTGCTGTCATATGTTAGGCATCCCTGTCATATGGCAGCTTTCCTGGTCTCTGGATGGATGGAAACATGCTGTGTTTCTTCTTTACGACTGTGCTTTTGAGGCCATGTCTCCTTTAATAAGCCACTTAAGGGGCATACCTGTTGGATTTAAGCACTTCATTCATTCACTTGCTTACTCATTCCACTGAACAGGAACAGTTTCTTAGAGAATGACTTAAAAATCCATTTTTGGCTGGACCTTATGTAAATAAAGCTGCACTTAGTGCAAATACACAAATAATCATACAGGAATGGTGCAAAACATGTTAAATAAAATACAAATTTTTCAAAGAAATATCAATAACTCTTTACCACATTTAAATTCATCAAAGGTGGGATTATAGTCGTCTGAAAACTGCATTTGAGTGATGTTCTTCAGATGAAACTTAAAGCAGGCTAACTATATGCTCAGCTGAAAACATTTCATCCGGCTATAGAAGTTGAACCCCTGAGCCCCATACCCAGCCATCCAAGGGTCATCTTTGAAACAAAAACTGCGAAACAGAAACAAGAAAAAATGAGGATTTGGCCCAAACTGTAGAAGTGAAATCTCACTTGAGCTTGGTTGTATTTCTGCTGATGCCAGCTGAGGTTAGGCTATCAGTTTCACAGCAGCAAGATTATGAGTTCTGTATGAGCCAAACCATGACTGTGACTCAACTTAAGTGTTCGACCATGACAGGAGTTCCTCTTAAATGTTCGACCATGACAGGAGTCCCGCTTGTGGGCTATCTTTGGGGACTTTTTCATTCACTTTTTGGGTGAATAAAATTATTTTGTAAGACATATGCTTCATCTTATTTTAGGACATGGACAGGATAAAGGAGACTTTCTGTTTCTGTATATATACACACACATACATGAAGGTTAGCGCTTATGTCTGCCAATCAAAAAAGGAGGGAAAAACCCCCAAAGTTCTGTTAAAGAAAACCACACAGATTGGTCTGATGACAGTTGTGGGTGGCTATGCTTCAAAGATCCCATAAACCTCCTTCAGCTGCATGAGGTTTTACTGCAGTTTGGTGTGGGTGATGGGATATTTCCATGTGCACTTCCTTTTGGTTATTGTCCTCTGGTGAGACTTCCTTTATTCTGCTGAGAAGACCATCATTTCCACTTTCCACCCACAGACTTGTTCCCTGGCCTGAGTAAGACCAGTGGACCTCAGGCTACAGCAACTCATCCCACTCCCCACCACTTGCTAAAGACAGGACCACAGCGACAGGCATGATTACTCACCCAAAGGGTGCCGAGCATTGCTCAGAGACCTCAACATCACAACTGAAAAAGCTAACAGTACCTAATAAACGAAAACTGTAAAACCCGTTTTCCATAACAAGCATTGTGTGTTGCTCAAATTACAGGTGCACATGCTTATAGGTAATGTAAAGGCTTACAGTAATCACTGTACATTTCAGCATGCATCAAAATAAAAAATGGAGAATGGGTAGAAAGAGCAAGCCCTGTAAAACAGCTAGCTGGCGTTAAGTGTTTGTGTTGTTTCACTCACCTGATTCAAAAAAGAAAGAAAGAAAAACTTTATCCGCTACTCAAGCACCTGTGAGAGAAACAAGAAAAGGGAGTATACAGCCAAAGTGAATCCTTGGTTCGAGGTCTGCCTGCCTTGCTGGCCCTACCTCCTCAGAGGCTGGGTCAGAGCTGCAGGTCTGGAGTCCTCTGAATACTGCCGGAATTTAGACATATTTCTTAAATTTACAATTTAGTTTCTTTTCTAAAACAAACAAGCAAACAAACAAGTGTACTTTAAATAACATCAATGTTGTGACAAAAACTGAAATAGCTCAAGAAATGCAAAATTATGGTAATTACGGATGACCTTGACACTCTCTGCCCTTTAATCACACCATCTGGCCTCCTCCCTCTACCAAAGCCAGGAGTTAAGATTGGAGTCACCCTTCACTTTGAAAGTCTTGGATTTAAACCTCCTTCCATTTGCATCATGCTTTTGCATCTGTGAAACATCCTGGGGCAAACATCCCAGGACTCATCCCAAAAGCCAAGGGTCCTCAGTGTGCAGACCCCACTTTCAGGGACTCAGACACCCCAGTACAATGGCATGTGTATGTACACCAGTAAGTGTGTGCACTCCCTTTAATTTCTGTGGGCACAGTATCAGCCCTGAGGTTTGAACTAGATCCAGTGAGCCATTGGATCAGCTCTCAGAGATCCTTCTGTGTCTCTGAGGCATCCTACTTTACACCTAGTTACACATGCGTACACACGCATTCATGCCAGCTTCATAAAAAGCCTGGTATTTAAAATATTGAATGATCATCAACGAGACACTGGAAGAGTTTAGGCACCTTATGCACACTGAATTCAATACCTTTGGATATATACAGGCATATTATGGAATGGACTTAGTGGCATGGTCACTTTCTTTCGTATGAATTCCACCTCACATAACAGATTGCAGGAAGGATGCTTATTTAATGATGAGCCTCTTGACGTTTTGTTTCTTCCTTGTTCTGCGTGTGTCCTTCTGCCTCCCCCACTTCCCACAATTCAGAGTTGTGCCTTCTGCAGTACATACTTTCTAGCTGTGCCACCAGTGAAACAGAGCTCCTACACTTAGCAGCTTCCTGAAGTTTGCTGTAGTGCTGCAGACTTCCCTGCCTCTACCCCAGACTTACTCCTCCGGCTCCGAGCTATCGCAGTCCAGTGCCTTCCCACTCTCCTTTTCCAAACGCTTTTATTTGATCACACAGTCAGTCACAATTTCCACCACGGAAGCCCGACCACTCTTCTTCTCACCACCATCTGGTCATGCACTAAAGCAAAAGCTTCTAAAATTCCACTTGCACTAGCTCTATAAACCTTGTTAGACTCTTATTACTTACTGGAAATGTGAGCAGAAATCCTCATTATCCATCCCTGCAGAGCTTTATAACATGCTAATCCCATCAACCTTGCTTTTGGGCACAGACCTAGAACCCTGAAGGAAACATGACCTTGCAGCCATGGCCATTGCTCCTGGGGGACAGCCTTATGCCATTTTTCCCAGCTTGATAGATGGACTGTGTTCTGCAAATGTTCAGGTAGAGCGTCCATTGTATTGACATCAGTCCCAGTAATAGCTGAATGTAGGTGCGCATTACATTGCCCAAGCAAGGTTGCAGAAATCTGCCCTTATACTTATGCAACACAGTACAATTTGTGTCTCAGAAAAATCATATAATATTTATCTTGTTTAGTTCTGTGGGAGTTTGTCAGGCTCAGAAGCAGGCCTTTTGGCACTCTGTGTTATTGGAAATTGCCCAAACACATGTAACAAAAACTCAGTCAGTTTAATACAATTATCAGCTTTTTCTCAGTCTGTGTTGAGTCTGTGTTTGTCTAATGTCCGGGTAGATATTTTCTACTTATTAAAATCAATAAATCTGCTACTTTGAAGATAAAGGCACATTTCTGATGAAGCCTACCGTAACGTCGCTCTCTAATGCTGCAGTCTGTCCACTGTGTTCGATGGCAGAGCAGCCAATGAAACTGATAGTTAACATGCCTTCGTCAACCCATTTTCAAAGTTGTCTTCTAAAGAAACATCCAGAGGAGCTATGTGTCCTTCTATTTTCTGCCAGGATAAAGGAACTATATAGGAAATTTATTGTATTCGCTTCTTAGGTATAAATAGACCGACTCCTCATAAGTAGCATGTGCAGTACTCACATATTCCTGGCTTTGCAGCAGATGAATTTAGACTTCTTGGGTAGAATGTTTAATCTTGTAATTTTATGTTAGTCACTTAAAATTGTCGGTTCTCTGTTTATCTTTAGATCTGACAACATCTCCGCCTTTACCACTTATTTCACCTGTAAATATTTGAGTTGTCATTGTCTTATATAATATTTTATTTTTCCCACTATGACAAATTGCTATTTTACTCTAAGCACGTTGCCACTGATCCAACAAAATCCAGGTTTCTAGGAACGTAAATCTTCACATTTCTGAGCGTCTGTGGCCCTAATAGGTTTTCTTCTTCTTGTGTCCACACTGCAACGCAGAACCAAGCCATGCCAAGATTTGCCTGTGGATACAAAAGACACAATATTAGTAATGCCATGGAAGTGACACAAACGGCTGCTTTGCTTTCAAGTGTACTGAGATAAGCAGACTATAACATGTTCTGTGTGTTCTAGCCCAGTTCCCATTTTTAACTACAGAAATGCTTGGGTATGTTTTAAACACGAGGAGACCAAATTTTTAACTTTTGAGAGAATTATCCTGCCTCCTATTCAGCAGGCTCTCTGTTAACACACTACTTCTTTCTTCTCTCTGACTTTATTTTTGCCCTCTCTCCCCCTCTGGCTTTCAGCTTGTTCTTTTCCTTCCTTTTGATTTTGTGCTCAAACCTTTTTCTTTTTCTTCCCTGTGAACGTAGACCTGGCCTTTCTCCCCTTCTTAGCTTAAGGCTTAGTCTTTTTCTTCCCTTTGGCACTAGGCATAACCTTCTGTTTCTCTGTTTCTTTATGTTTTTTGACTTTCTCTCTCCCAACTTCCCACATTTTCTAATTCAGGTTTTTCCCGAGGGGGTGGTTCGAATGGCTGCCTTTCTTGAAGAGATGGGCCATCATTTCCTGCATCACCACGTCTGTCAGATGCTCTCTGCAGCTCTGGTAACAGACCTTGCTAGCCAGGCTTCCTCACTGATCCGTCTTGCAGCTATGTTTGCAACGGCAGAGCCATGACTGCAGCTATGACGGCTCCTTGGGAAGCGAGAAAGGAGCGTGGTTCTCTCCCCAAATGATGGTCCTCGCACATCCAGGTTATCCTGCACGTGTTGGTCAAGATTTGGCAAAGAGTGGCCCATTTCTCAGTGTCTTAGAAAGGTCTTTCTGACCAGTTAAGTCATTTCTATCTCAGAGCCTGTAGTGTACCTCGGGGTATTTGCTCAATACCTTTTCCTCTTACTAACAAACGTGGCAGCTGTTCTTTCCCTTTAATTTTTGGCTGGGTAGCATAGCCATCTATGGGCCTTCTCCTGTGTTTTGCATGAGAGGAAGTAACTCACTGCTTGGCTGTGCAGAAAGTTTCACTTGTTCTTTTCTCATTTCTTCCCCTTTCCTTCTGTCTCCCCTGGAGCAGATCCACGTTCTCGCTGCGTCTTGTGAAAAGGACATCAGCCTGAAGCTGAGGGGGACATTTCTTAAGGGTAATGCAATCACAGTGTACCATACATGGTGAAGGAAGTAGAAATAACACAGAAAAGCCCAGGTTTTGTCGAGGGCTGGGATCCTGAGTGCTGACTCAATAGAAAGGTTGAAAGCTGATGTTCATTAGAGAGCGATGGTCAGACGTGGAGCCATGGCTGTGCTGAAGGGAAGTTGCAGCTAAAAAAAAAAAAAAAAAAAATGTGTCTGGCTGGAATTACAATGTACAAAGGAATGGAAAAACACTTACTAGTCTGTGAGAACTAATGCTATGCAAATTAATTCAATTCAGCATTAACTTCATGCAGATCCATCTGCATAGCATGTTGCAGGCTTTTTAGAGGTGCCGTAGCTGTTCCAGATTGCTGAACAAGACCCCACGACTTTAGAAATGTTGACCAAAGTCAGGATTTCGAAAGGCTGGTGTCGTTGGCCTCACCGATGTCCTTGTCCCGCTCCTGTTCCTCCAGCTGTGGAGTCGCAGGGTCCTGCAAAGGCTCTGGTTAGCCTGTGTCTTCACTGAGCTTTTTCTGCATCTCTCCTGTGGATATTTAACTCAATTTCTTGAGTTTGGTGTGTCTGTAAAATTTTCCTTTACAGATACAAACTTCTTCCATGTGATTTTGCATGGTCTGTGCCAAAATAGATCGTCAATGCAAACCTCAACCTATTTCTCCCCTGAGCATATAATTTTTCACATGCAAATAGAGCTACTTGTGTTAATTTTAAAATATACTTTATAATTATTTTTACTTTATTTGCCCCTCAAAATAGAAAGCAATCAAAGAGAAAGCAGACAGTCAGGAAAATGTTTAATTGAGTGTAATAGCAATTCTTACCAGCATCAGAATAGAGTCTGCACAAAAAACTTTGAAGCACCAGCACTTCTGCTGGATAGATTGACAATTGTCTCAATCTTTATTCACCTTATGTGCATGGCTGTCAGTATCTGAGAAGTATCAGCTTAGTGCAGTGGGAAGTGAGCAAGGAATCAATGCCAGAATTTTCAAGTTTAGGGAAAATATGAGAAATAATATCGCTTCACATAAATGTCATTCACTCTGCTGTGCTGCCTAAATTCAGTATCTAAATAAGAAAGAAAAAAAAAAGCTCCAACCGTTCGTGAGACGCAGTTGAGATATGTTGCACAAAGGAGTCAGGCAGAGAAGGTCAGTGTTAGAGTTACTGCCTCCACTGTGAGGCTGCCCTACATTACGTTCACCGAAACAGTCCTTCTGCTGACCTAAGCAGGTTGAATGAATGAACAAAGGCAGCCAGAGCGGTTCTTTACCACCGTCTGCCTCCACGTACAAAGCAGCTCTAAAGCAGTTCAATTGAATGGCTGCAGCTTTGCACTGGTGGAATGAAGAAGGTGGACCACCAGCTCCCGCTCCACCCAGGCTGCTCCCAGACAGGAGGTGGCTCAGCTTCAGTTGTCCCCCAGCGTCAGAGACACCCAAAAGCCCTTACAGAACGGCTGACTGTCCTCTCAGTTGTGCCTGGAAAGTGCATACCTCCCAGAATGCAGCCAGATCAAAGGCAAAGCCAGCTCAGTAGAAGCCCCTTTGTCTTAGTCCTTCAGAGTCAGGCCAAGGCACATCAAGGTCCCCAGCCTGAACTCACTTTCCCTTATGCAATTGTCAATCAAGAGGAACTCCTCCACTACAAACCTTTCTTGCGAAATTACAACATGAGTCAGGTCCCAGCTGCCTGCTCAGCTTAATGTAGTCCAGACATCTGATATGGGTTTTACATGAGGGGAACACTGCGTCTGATGTATCTAAACTGAAAAAGGCTGGCAGTAAACCTACAGGTCTCACCAAGGGAAAATGACAAAAAAATTTAGCTGTACATTTTATAGTGGAGAAAGTTTGGCAAGAGTTTCTTATGGAGAGCAAAATGGTCTACCAAGGCAAGGCGAGCTGTGTGGACCCACACTGTGCTCCACTTGATGGGAAACCCTGCAAAGCTGTGCTTCGCCTTGTCCCTTCCAAGGCCTCTAAAATAACTCAGAAAATGGTTTTGTTCTTCAAAACCAAGACAAAGCAAAAAACTTAATGCATTTTGAGTATTCCATCAAAGATAGATAAAATTGTGGTGCAAAATACACCGTGAACACAGGTTTGTAAAGACTCGTTAACTTTTTTTTTTCATGATGACAAATCACTACTGCTGTAGTAGGATTATGATAACAGCTGCTCTAGCTAATATCACCAAAATGCAAGGTGCTTTTAGGAACCTTCACTTGTGAATTATGGCTCTTTTAAAATCATGTGGCTGTGAGAAAGAAAAAAAGGAAAATAAAAAAGATGAATACTTTGAAAATTGTATTCAAAGCTTCCTCATGTTAGCTGCATGCAAAACATGACAGAAGAGCCGCAGAAAAGTACCTGAATTTAATCTCAGTCTTCCTGCACATCATTGCTTGGATTTTGTGTGTTCCGTGTGTTTCATTTATTTTTTAGTTGTTACATATGGCACAGGCGCTGATATTGTGGCTTGTTGCACTTGATAACATGAAAGCAATGGGAAAAAAGAAAGTCCTGCTGAGTTTGAATGAAGCTTGTGAAATCTGAGCCTTTATGAAATGGAAAATAATCCTTAATTTACGTTGGGGGGTGTTAGAGCTCAGGGCACCTTTGTTTATGAGTTACAGCAAAGCCTGACAGAGAGATCAGGTCTTTACATAATTTAACGTAACTCACTCTTAGTTGGATGTGTGATAAGCCGTGTGCTAGAAGAACAACTGTAGAAGGAATAGAAATGTTCCTCCTCTGCCTAGGAGACGCGCTTTCCAAACTGTGCACTTTATTCCTTCTGGCCAACTGCATTTCACGTAGACCATCTTCTAACTACTGGTAACCCAGTGAAGCTCCCAGCTTAAAGCCATTGAAAGAGTGGAACGAGAGCGAAATAATTCATACTCCATGTACCATAAAATTAACAGAGACAGATAGAGAGAAAATGCTCCATTCATTGCAGCTGGCATCTTTTTTATCAGGTACGCTATATAAGCAAATATGGTGTTGAGCTGTCAAGTCTGAGGTCATGGCTGCTCCCGAATCGGAGCGGTTTAGTATATTTTAGTACGCATTCATTACAAGGTACAGCGTACAGTTAAGAAACGCGCTTGTGGCGCCAGCGTGTGATTATGGCAAGACGGGCTGACCACTGGGAAATTGCTGAGCTCACAGGGAGAGGAGCCGGGCTGAGCGGTGCCGCAGCCAAGTTTGCAGACAGACACCACACCAGCACACCTTGTAATGACAGATCTGCAGCGCTCTGTGCTCGGGATGCTCCTCAGAGAGATGGTGTGTTTTCCTAAGGAAAAGGGAGAGCGCGTTTTCAAGGGGCTGTTTGTGAATCCTCTCTGCTATCCTATTTTTGAATTCTCTGGTGTGCCTGTGTGGGTTGTCTGTGTGTGTAAATTGTCCTTCTAACTTTCTATCTCTCTGCATCTCTTTGGGTTATTTCTTTTTCTCTCCCTCTCACTGTCTTTCCCCCCCACCCCCGAAAAAGTTTGAAAGCCTAACCACAATGTAAAACAAATAAAAATAATGCAAGAAAATCAGCTTCATACTTAGTGGTCAACTGGCTGCCAAAATCCTTTTCAGAGTGACCATTATGTGAGGCACGTATAAGTCAGACACCTTAAAATAGTGACATTTTGGTCACGGCACGCAGTCTATTAGTCTGTGGGGTGTTTTTTGTGGGTCAAAAATGTCTTTCAGCCCCTTGTGAACGCTTTTCTCTGCACACAAGTGTTCATTTCCCCCCCGCCCCTCCCCTTTCATTTTCAAGCAGCCTGTTTATTCAGGGTAAAAGAAGAAAGTACAAGAGTTGTTAAATAGAAAAAGAATTTGGAGAGGGTGTCAAATGATAACCATGACAACTTAGGAAGCAATAATGAAGAAAAGAAACTCAAATCCTGGGAATCTAATGTATATCTCTCAAACTTGAAAAAAATCCAGCAACTGAAATGGACACTGCTCTGCTGCGGGCACCTGGCCTGAGTGAGACACGAGACCTATGTATACGACAAAGTTTTGCAATAACCAAGAGTGCTATAGGTTTACTATAGGAAGCCTTGGTAGAGATAGCGAAGAGATACAGAGATGTCCCTGAAACCTTAGGTGAAAATGTTCACTTAATTTGCAGTTCACATAGTAGCCAAGAGGAATATTTTATACACAGTGCAAAAGTGCAAAAAACAGAAATAAAGTCTGGCGCCTTTCTTTAGATATTGTTTCTTCAAATGATATGTTTGGTTTTTTTTTTCTGCATGATTCAAAACATTCTGCTAAAACAGGTGGGCTGCAGTCAGAGCCACATTTATTCTGACCACAATCTCCTTGTTCCCCGTCCTTTTAGGGTGGTGCTTCCCTCAGCCCACTTATACCTTTAAAACACCTTTCCAAAAACTTCCTTTGTGTTGTTAAACCAGCAGTCCCTGCCTTGCTAAGGTGACACTCCTGAGCATACCATCACCTTATTTTGCATCGATGTGTTCCCTTAGCACGGCTAAACCAGCTGGAGATACAGGGGTATTTAAGAAAGAATAAAAATACTATGGATAGTGGCAGGATAGCCTGGCTGGCAAAGAATAGCGCAATAACAGGGAGCTCCTGCTTACTAATTCACCCCAGGATGTGTGACCTTTAATAAGACCATCATATTATTTTGGGCTTATTTCTGCATATGTAAATGAGAATACACTTTACCTAACATACGTTGTTGAGAGGATGTCTGTGTGGGCATGGCATGTTGTAACTGCGAGGCATTGGAAGGACAGAGTCCCAGCTGTGTCATTTCCCTCTGGGTGATCTGCGGGAAGTGAAGATCAAAACCATACCACTTTATGTCCCCGTTCGCAGTCTGTCCAGAGAAGCCAACCTCACAGACTATTGTTTATAAAGCTTTGAGGTCTCTACGTTAAAGATGCTCAACTAGAGGCTGTCAACAAAATCAAGCTTTGGGAAACTTAGATTATCAAACTAGGGCTGTGCAAAATTCACACTGAATTTGATACGTGTGAATTTACTCCTCATTTTCAGTGCACTAGGGGTTGAACAAACCTCAAATGCAATTGAAACATCCACACATCCCTGACTGTCACCCACCTCTTCAGGCTTCTTAGGCTCCTCTTAAGAAGTGTCCTCTGCCAAGAGCAGGTCCTCTGCCCCCTACAACCTCCCTTGTTTCATCCTCCTCTTCCCTTGTGCTCTCCGTCTATTAAAGAGTTTCTTCTGATACCCAGTTAAACAATTTACAATTAGAAGATTTTCAGAATCCCAAATGGTTGTTGATGCACAGCTCCTGAAAAGGTTTTAGTTGTCTTGCTTTTATCAGAATTTAGCTACTTTAAAGCGCACATTAATAGGCATTTTGCTACTTTAGGGATCCAGGCCTTGGCGCATAACTCCTACAGGCTTCAACAGCAGTTAGACACATAATTTCTAATACCATGTTGCACATGTACATAGAGATAATTCTAAGGGATTGCATAGAGCCCTCCAATTCACATTAATTCCCTGCTTATTCTGAAATGTCTAAGTTAAATTTTTTTATGCCGCTCCCATGCTGACTGTTCTGGGCTTTATTTTAAAAACCAAAGATTTTATTTTTAATAAAGGAAATCTTAGTTATTTAAATTGGAAGTCACAATCTTTTTATTTTTCACAACAGATGCTCTGTGAATTGTATGAACTTGTGAATTTTGAAGCTTCTCTGAAGAATTCAGAGGCACAGCTAAAACTTGTAAAGTTTAATGGCATAAAAGTGAAAATATCCCTGAGTCCTGACATCTATTTGCTCTAAACCTTACTTATGTAAAAAATGCAGGCATCTTTTTTTTTTTTTCATGTGTTTTAAAAGTTATAGGGTTTCATTGGTAGTGCAAACATAAGCCACTGGTGTTATATAAAGAATGTACCCTCAAGATGATATCTAAAGAGCCCTGTCCAAAATATAAAATAAAGATTCCTCTACCTGCAGAGAACGTTGCCATTAACTAATGTGGATTGCTGTAGGAACAACAGTCTATAACTCTGTTAAACCTCAAGGTTTGACCCAGTGGCTGCTGCTGGGAACAGCTGAGAAAGGGCTGGTATTTTTTTGTGCGCAGTCACTTCCCTTCCTAACATGTTCTGTGCATTGAAACTCATCCCCGACTTGAACCAGCTCGGTGTTTTGAAGTGTTTTCTTAATGAAACCGCTACCATGTAGTCTTGCGTGCACTTCGCATTATCTGCATAGTATGCTTTCTCAAAGCAAAATAGTGTTGCTCCTGGGGCTGTTTCTGCTGCTTAGGCTGTACTGTACTTCTCTAGGGAAGAGATCGTAGGTCTTTTCATTCTCCTTCAGCCCCAGCAGGGATTGCACATGCCAGTTCTCTGTGCAGGATCTCAGAGTGAGCAGGAAAGCGGGTGGAGGAACAGCCATGGTGAAGCGGAGGTGCAGGATACAAGCCAGTGTGGGACTGCCGTTTTCCCAAAAACCTTGCAGAAGCAAGAAACGGGGCTGCTGCAACCTTTATTTTCAAGCCCTGCATTGTTGCCTTTAATACCCAAGTTGCTACGTGGACCCCTGACGAACCTTTCTATTTATTCCTTTATTTATATAATTTTTTTTTTTTTGCAGTGGGCTTCACTCCCTGCTCTTTGCTGGCTGCCACAAAGGCTGTCTGAATTCCTGTCTCTGCGGGCTCACTTTCTACTTGCTGCAGTAAGTAGCGGAGCAAGTAACCGCATAGCTATTGCCACTGCCGCGCACACAGCTGCCAGGGTGACAAATACCAGGAGGACCACGTCTCCTGTTACACCAAGCCTTAGAAGGGATGCACTGGAACAAATGCTGGGTTTGACTGTCAGATTCTCAGATGTGTCACATATTTCTTTGGAGCTCGGGGCTGTTGCAACAGCTGTTTGTAAACACTGCAAATCTAGCATTAGACCGGGGAAGGAGAATATTTTTATTCTTTTTTTTTTCGTCTTCTAGCTTCCTGAACCATCCTTAAAAATCTTGCAAATACACTGGCATTTCTCCTGTTGATCTATATAGCAACCGGTATTGGTTTTCAGCTGCACGGGCCAGTGGGCAGGCTCCGTCCCTGCGTCCTCCTGTGTCGGGTGACTCATCAGCAAGTCTGAGAATGTGCATCAGGCTGTGGCTCCGGCAGGAAAACACACAGCGGATGGCGAGAGGAGCGCTTGGGAGCTGGAGGGGATTTGATGGTATTCAGTCAGATGCTAAAAACAAAATTAAAAAATATATTGCTAAAATTGGCAAGTTGCGTTCCAGTGGGGTATGCTAGGCAGCAAAAGACAGGCGGCCTCTGATTTGCAGAGGTTCATTCGGTAAAGCATAAGCATGTAAACTGGGCTCAAGTGATGTAATTTAAAAATTGCACTGGCAATAGTGTTGTAGGGGCATACATTAGCCTGCAGACCTATGCCAGCTCTTCTGCAGCCTGCAGGCTTCTCCTCTGCTCTCCAGGCCGTAAAAACTAAACAAAATTGGATCCCCAAGGTGTCCTGGGCTTCCTTGGAAAATGCTCTTTTCCCCCTATATAAATTAGGGAGCGCAGTCAGGAATCAGAAATGCCACCTTTTGCTCTTGCCAGGGGTGCTTTGACTCATGTAAAATCATGTTGATTTTTAACTCATACCATAGAGGAAAAATAGGCTTGAAAGACAATCCTCTGGTGTTGTGCTTGCAAAGAAACCTACCAACCCTACCCTTTTAATGTTTTGATGCTTCAGTGGTATCACAACGATAAGGTTGCATTTACTGTCCAGTCCGACAGGGGAAAAATTTGAACCTATAAGCAGGAAGGACTGCTGCTATGATAAGCTTATTTTGCCCCAGTGAGGTAAGAAGATCTCAACTTCATTTTGTAAATTGGAAATTTTCCTGCAGTATTATTTTCCTGGGCCTGTTACTGCCTTACTAGCTCATAATGTAGGGAAGCTACTTCAACATCTCCAGTTGCAAGGCAATATTTTAAGTGTGGCAAATCTGAAACCAGACATTAAAATATGTTATTACATATGCACCTAAATAAACTGTCCAGTTTTTTAGACAAAAAATAAAGGAGGGAGGTAGGAGGTCAGCATCTCAGAAAATTACGATAATAATAGAGATCAGAGTTTCTGTCAAACAAATTGCATCAAAGCTTCAAAAATGCTCTCAAGTGGCCATTATAAGTCCATATAGTGTTAGACCAACGGAAGTGGGGACAGGATCTGAGAGCCGTAGCTCACAGGGTTTAGTCTTTATAACCTGTTTCATTTACGAAGGAAGTGCTGTTAATAGCTGCAGGTAGTGAATAACTAATAATTTAAAGAAAATGTTCATTGGTTAGTGAACAGGGGTCACTTTTTGGTTTACTATGACCTGGGAAGGACTTGAGCATCTTTTGGGATGAGTGAGCCTTTGGGAATTTTGTGCTCTCTGGCAAGGACTCCTTGGATGACAGCGTTTGCTCTTTGGGAAACCTAAGGTGTTATCCCTCCTTATTTAAAAGCTTGTGGAAGAATAGTCACAAAGATTTCATCAGGATAACCACACGAAGGGAAAAAGGTCAGTACTTAAAAGCAAGACATTAGGCTGAAATCTCTTAAGGCTTTCCAGCAGCATGCACCTTGCCGAAAACAGCAGGTCAGATCTACCCGTTATCAAAGAAGTGGCCACTCTCCTTGCTCTGATTAAGGTGGGTTTTCTTCTTTTCAGGATTTTATGAAGCAAAAGGGTACTTTTCATGTTTGCCAACACTGTCACTTCTCTCCAGTACATCACACTTTAAGGGTGTACCCTGAGAACTCAACGCATTTCCCAGGGCAGTGGTGGAGCCCCCATCCCTGGAGGTATTTAAGGGTCGTGTAGATACCGTGCTCAGGGACATGGTTTAGTGGTGGGTTCTCATGTTAGGTTAGTGATTGGACTAGGTGATCTTACGGCTCTTTTCCAATCTAGGAGATTCTGTGATTCTGTGATTCTGAGAACGGAATCACCAATATGCAAAGGAGTAAAATTTTTACCTGCACAACATCCCGCTGCCCCTCCATCACCCACGTGTACGGCAGACACCTGTTGCAGAGCAGGTCAGTCTAAGCCTCCCCACTTTCTTCCGTGTGAATTTTCTTGTCAGGCCCCTAAAAACCAACCAGTTACCCCCATGCTTGCCATAAAACCAAACAGCTTCTCTCTTGTTCTTAGCAGCATCAACAGGAGATTTGATATTAAGAGCAGGAACACTCTACCAGCAAGAGGAGAATGACTGGTGAAGATGAATATTGTAAGAGACACCGACTTGGTTAAAATTATTATTTTGGTGTGAGTGTGTATTTTCTCACATAAAATTATTGCAAATGTATAGCAATTTAAGTTTATACACAGCACGGTCCCCAAAAAACCCCCCTAAAATTAGAAATAGATATACTGTGACCCCACACATTCCACTTAAGCTCAACAGAACCCCCCTACAGTAAGTATTTTGGCTCCACTGATGTTGTCAGCAATGAACCTAGTATGCATCAGGGCTGCCAAAATTACGACAAATAAGATCATTATTAAAAATATAAGACTATTGACGTTGCGCTGTGCCTTAAAAACAGTGTAAGTCCTATTGTTTACTCTCTTGTGAACAAAGTCAACACCATCCCATTGCTCTTACTGACCTAAAAAAAAAGGAAACAAAAATGTTGGGAAATATCGTTATCCTTACTTAACGTTATACCAGTGTATTCTTAATTACTTATGGACTCTTTTCTTCTGGGAAAGTTGGGGAGTCCTAGCAGAGAAAAAAATAACCTTATCATCATCAGTGAGAGAATATATTTCTTGATTTGTAGGGAACTAGCTTGGATCTATTAATGATTTCCAGACATCCTTTCCTTCTAACCTACTTACTTTTTCCCAGTCAGGATACACCGTGCAACACATGTCAACTGATTAGAAACAGGTATGGATGCAAAATTACAGAAACGGGTTTTGAATTTGAACAACAGCACCGTAATACCCAACATGTGCTTTGCAATATTGTTTTCTCTGGTCCTAACTCTTTACGGATCAGCTCCAGGTGGTGCATCAGAGACCCGAGGTTACTTCACCTTTATGCTGGTCTAGCTGAGATAGCAATAGTGGCCAATGGATAGGACACTTCTCATTTGATGCTTTTGTTGTATGGAACACGTTCTTCCTGTGGAAATGCTATTGGCTCCCCCAGGGCTGCTGTGATGCAGTTCCAGAAGTCAAATCAATAACCATGGTTAGCTTGCCAGGACGCTGCCTGGTTACCTGTGCTTGCTCCTAATTGAGGGAGTCCTGTAAATTTCAGTTGTAGATGTAGTCTGTAAGACGGTGATAACTTGAGATCTACAGATCCTAAAACAATTTGGGCCACCCTTTCAAGCTGCATTAGCTCCCAGAGCTCACGGAGACACCCACACCATCTTCCCTGTCTTAAATTCTCCAAATAGTTGAGGCAGCCTCTCCATCTGCCAAGTAGATGGGGTCCAAATAAAGGGCATGTTGAGCATTTAGAAAATGCAGACATTGGTCCTCAGCTTTAGCCAAATGCAGACATCCTGACGAAACTGAAGGAATGAATTGAAGACCACATGTGTTCAGTTTGGTGGGTGCTTAAAAACTTATGACTGATTCTGAGGATTTACTTTCAAAATTGGTGGCTTAATATATATAATAAATAAAATTCTGCATGCATATATATATACACACACAGAGACATATATATATATAAAAATATATACAGGGGATGTTATTTCTATTTTATCCATTATGATTTCTGGTTCATTAAGATTTCCAAGCAGGTTTGATATCTGTATTGGTTGAACAACATTTATGTAAATTATATATAAAAAGGATCAAATTTAACCAAAAGATTTATGGTCAACAGGGGCCTTTTAAAAGGGCAGAGTTGATCTTCCACATTTAGTGAATCCTAGACTTTTCCAAATTGGTTAGGTCATCTTGCAAATCTTCATCTGATGGTGAAATTAGCTGTAAATTTAGAAACCTAAACCCAAGCATAACCCAAAATTACATTAATGTTTTGCATAATTAATTGTGTCAATATATTAACTCCATCCTCTGTTTTCCCCGTTGTCTTCCTTCCTTGATCTATGAGTTGTGAATCTGAACTTTTTTAATTTTCTTCATTTTTAGCTCCTTTTGAGCTACAATGAATTCCTCCACTGAAGAGTAACTTTTTCCTTTTCCCTATGTTATGAAAAGATTGAAAGGAGTTAACGTGGTTCTAAACATATTTCATAAACCCGTGATAATTTGATCATTTTTTCTTGCTTTAAAGTTGACAGTAGTTTTAGCTTTGATAGTGCCAGGTGGTAATCCAATGTGACTTAGATTTTCTATAGCAATAACATTTGGCAGATTCATTCCTTGATGAGAGGAAACCATTTCTATTTTTAGATACATTTTTTGATAGAACCATAAATATAGAAAGCCTTTCTGCAAGAATTCTTAAAAAAAGTATTATACAGTATAATGAACCCCATTTTCTAGGTTTAAATAAGTTTGTTGTTGTGAAAAAGAACAGAAAGAAAGGAATGAAAAAATACCAAAACCAGGTATATTTTGCATATAACCTGCAACGAAGTTGGTGAGGGGTCTGGAGGACAAGTCTTATGAGGAGCGGCTGAGGGAGCTGGGTTTGTTCAGCCTGGAGAAGAGGAGGCTGAGGGGAGACCTTATCACTCTCTACAGCTACCTGAAAGGAGGGTGTAGAGAGGTGGGGGCTGACCTCTTCTCCCAGGTGACAAGTGATAGGACAACAGGAAATGGGTTCAAGTTACATCAGGCGAGGCTTAGATTGGATATTAGGAAAAATTTTTTCACTGAAGGGGTTATCAAACATTGGAATTAGGCTGCCCAGGGAGGTGGTGGATTTGCCATCCCTGGAGGTGTTTAAAAAAAGGGTAAACGTGGTACTTGGGGACACAGTTTAGAAGTGATTTTGTCAGGTTAGGTTAATGGTTGGACTTGATGATCTTAAAGGTCCCTTCCAACCTCAACAATTCTATGATTCTATGATTCTATAACATTTATTTGAGGTTTGAAGAGAATGTGGCATTCTGCTGAATACCAAAATCTGAAATTATTCAGAATATATGTATTCCTTCCTTTAAGCTGTATTAGAAAACATAAATGTATCTTGTTGTCTGAAATTTGGTTCTTGCAGTCACAAATGCTAAATTGTTCCTTACTAGAATTTCACTGACATTAGTCGCGTTCCCTAGACCTGAATATAGTTCTCTACCTCTGTCCAGACACGCTGGTGATAACAGCTTTCATATAAGTAGATAAATGGACATATCAATAAGCAGATCCGCTCATATAGAATAAGTAGTCAGGTATGCAAAGCTAAATGTCCCCCAAAAAACCAAACTAATTCTATTACAAGACAAAAGAACATGAAAAGTCAGAGAAGCACTGGGATACATGCAGACAACAGATACAGTTGCACAGGAGAGAGTAGGTCCTTCTTCCTATGATTTCCAATACTGAAGTTGGCACGTCCAGCTGACGCACGGTCCCTCCATGTGCTGCAGCAAGCGTAGCCTTGGCTCCTCACACAGTACACCAGAAATAAATGTAGATCGTGTTCAGCAACACTATTACTGCTAGATCGAAAAATACAGAAAATGAGTTCTCATGCACAATACGGGGGGAGGGGAAACTAGTGAGCTAAAGTAAGAGTGAGCTAAATGTTAACTGTTATGAAAGATATCACTGGATTACTTCATTTTGTTGGATCTTGTCCATGTTTCCTGCAAAGAGGGAAACCCTATTTCTTTTTGCCTGCTGAAGGGAACTTGAGGGTTGCAGTGAAGGTCAAATCAAACGTGACCTGACAGAGCCCTCCTCATGCACAAGACTAATTTCATACTGCATTACATTAGGGGGAGTTTGGCCAGCAGGTTGATGGCAGAATACTGTGTCTGGTTTTGTGTGCCAAGTTCAAGAGGGTTCTGGAGAAGCAGTATAGTTCCAGTGGAGGGACACCAAAAGAGTCACAAGTCTAGAGGACATCACACGTGGGGAGAAGATGAGGGATCTGAGCTTGGTTGGTCTGGGGATGAGGAGGCAAAGGGACAGTCTAATAACAGCTGACAACTGTGTGAAGAGCTGTTGCAAGGGCAGCAGAGCCAAACTCTTCTAGGTAGTGCCAGACTACATAACAAGAGTGCAATGGCCACAGATTGTGAGTCAGAGGCTTCGTATTGGCCATTAAAAACACTAATGGAGGTAAGTGCAGGTTAGAAGTGTCCCAGAGAGGCTGAGGAATCTTTGTCCTTGGAGATTTTCAAGACTCAGCTAGACAGATCCATCACTGACCTGATCTAGTGTTGGCAACAGTCCCATTTCAAGTGGGAGGCTGGATGACCTTCAGAAGTCTCATGCAACCAACACTTCTACAATTCTCTGTGTCTAAGGAAGTAAAAAAACCCATAGGGTACCTCAGATTAATTTAACTTGTTATCTCAGAGCATTGAAGAGTCCCTTTGACTTATTCCTAACAGCTAAGTAAGATCTGAGCAAATCAGTATGATCTCAAGCTGTTATACGTGGATCTTCATTCATCAGAAAAACAGGAGTTCTGGAGTTAGTACGTGTTCCACTGAAAGTGTTCTGACATCAAATGTTTTACTGGTTTTCAGATGCCTGGTAAAAATATTGGGAATATTGCTTATCCTCCATAAGACCTAGCACATGGAAGACCCCATAACATGCCATATTTTGCTTCAGACAGTACCAATCAGTAAGGACTATGCAAGTACGGTCAACAAAGTAGGACTTGCTCTCTACCAGCATTACTTTCCTGAACAGGAAAATTATCTAGGTCTATTTCTTGAGGTAAATTTTTTTCACATCCAGGTCCTTGTTTCATAGCCATTTCATACCCATTCAGAAGTGGACAGCCTTTGAATGTAGGGAGAGGTTGGTAAATCCTTAAATTTGCCATAGAGACAAATGCAAAAGTCCCAGGCTAGTGTCACAAATATCTTTATAAAGTGCTGTCCTTTTAATTGTCTCTCTAAGAGAGACAAGAGCTAATGGCTGTTTCACTCATACAGCAGCACGTGCCTGTCCTGCCTACACCAAGTGCAGAGACGAGTTGCTGGAACAGCCCCAAAGATGCTTGTTGAGAGTAAAATACACATTTTTGTGTTTGTTACAGTAAAACTTGGATTAGAGTCCAGGAATTGCACTGTATGGAAGCAGTTCAGGAAGCATCAGCCCACAGAGAGCCCTGCAGGGAGGATAGGTCATCTCCTACCCTAGAGAAGAAAAATACATGTCAGCTCCAGAGCTATTTTTGTAACAATTTGCTCTATAAATAGCCTCACGAAGAATTGTCTGAACAGATTCCTGCTTATGGTACCTCTGGAAAGTCTCTGTCGGTGACTGGGTGGGGGAGTGTAGAGGGACAGCAATAGCTGGGTCAAGGTGCTCAGACATCTTACTCTGTCATGTTGGTGTGATGTGGCATGACGCAGATGAAAAGTATGAAGTATGATGGGCAACAAAAGATCGAATATAAACTCAACTATTCCTATTCCCCTGGCAACAGAGTGAGTATTCTTGCCCATACCTACTTCCCCATAACCTTTTCACAGCTGAGATCATAACTGGAGTGAATGGCCATACAGGCTAGAAAGACATGACCTCTCTTATTTACGTCAAAAAAAAAGAAGCTTGGTAAATGACTCTTTTTCTTCTCGTTTTCAAAGTCTTCATCTGTCATCAGGGAGCGTGACTTGTCAGTTTCACTATCCTAAACTGAATTTCTAGCTTTGATGAGAAATGCTCCAAGGCTAGCCATTTATTCTGTTTAGGGCTTGACGTGAATTTTTTGCATGCTTTTTGCCAGTTTATCAATGAGGGGATGAAGAGAGCAAACAAATGAGAAAGCTTGAAAACCCTTAAAGGAGTCAGAATAATATTAAACTAATGAAATGACTGTATTTGCTCAAGAAATAAGTCATTGTGTAAAAACATGAATCTCAGCTCTTTTGTTAACAACTGAAGTGATTCAGGGTGTGAATTTGGTCTTTTGTTAGTGCTGTTTTAAAACCACATCCATATTACCTACGTGCATGCACTTACACATGCAGGTAAGGATAATCTGCAACATGCTTTTCCCCCTTCCCCCCCCCCCCCAGTCGCCCAGTGTAGTAGCTCCTGTTTTATTGTAATAACGCTCGAGTTGTTTAATACACACGTACCTGATCACCAGCCTTTATCCAAAACAGCAGAAACTGCAAATGAAAAGAGTTTCCTGTATTTTAAAATTTGAAGCTTTTTTTCCAGAAAATAGCAGGCATTTTGGAGAGTAACAGCACTGGCATTACTAAAACCAGTGAGTTACCCACTACTGCACCCTGACACTTCTCACTGCACTGGAATTTTTCTTAATGCTTTTTTTTTCCAGTTGTGCCAAAAAATTTTAGAGGAAGTGTCATTTTCCAGTTGACATTTCAAAACTCCTACCCATATAGCCCTGTCTGTGTCTTTTTTTAAGAGCCTTCTTTGCACTAAAACTCCAAGACAAGATTGTCAGAAAGGTTGCTCTGGAAGGATCAGAGCAACCACAGCTCCAACCTCGGCAGGGTAAGACCGTGATGATGCTCCGGGTCTTCGACCATGCTGGGAAAAACTGAGTTCATTTCACACCTCCATCATAGTCAGTTTGCACAAACTTGGGTAAGAAACAAGCCTGCAAAATTAACTTGGTCTACATGCCAGATGGAAACTGCTGCAGTAAATCAGGTGCTTTTGACAGAATAGGTACCTACCAAAATGAGCATGTCAAGTAGGAATACCTCGGGGGGATAGACATGTTCTTTTGAGACTACGAGGAGGCAGTGGTCTTCTGCTAAGATTTTGGTTCTCATCCTTCTCTTGAAAACACACAGTAGAGCCAGCCCTCTCTTGTAAAACACATCCAGAGAAGGAACGATTCTTATTTATTTATTTGTTTTTCTACCAAGTTCATGCAGGCACAATGTACTAATGTACTCGAGAAAATGAAGTTCCTGCTCTGCCTTTTAATTGGACAAGACCCAGAGCAGACCGTGGAAGACAGTCCGGCAAGATCCAGTCAGATCTTTTGTTGAGGCATGAGATAGCTCTTTAACTGCTGAGTATGATTAGGATTTGGGCAGTTCTGAGTATGTCCAGATTTTTACTGGCAGAAAAGGTTATGTTCCCTGTGGGCTGGCTGAGGATGAGTGGGAGGTTTGAGAATCCAAGTTCTGATGTGAAGTAAGAATGGGATGGTTAAACAGCTTTTACTGCCTTTTGTGCATTCACTTCTTTTAGCTACTCAGTGCTTCAGGGGTCTTCCCTGCCTGCAAAACCAGAGCACAAGAACTTCCCCATGCCACAGTGAACTGCAAGGAAAAAGGTATTTGGTTGCTACAGTCATGATATGAACACAGTTTCAGAAGATCCTGTAACTAGGACGTTTGGAAACACAAAACAGAGGTATGTTACATCAGGCTGTACAGTTAGGAGCTACAGTAGATTTGCGACTGTTGATGTCACACAAGCACATCCTTAAAACTGAGGTTGACACTATGGTAACAACCAACCCGTCTTCTACGTTTCCTCCCTGTTCCCTGTGTGATGCTCAGTCCATCAATCTCCCCAAATATTTCTTCCTAAATCTAGACCTCTCTATGCATATTCCTTATTTCTTCAGTCCCTGTACACTGCACTGCTGAACTCAACCAGTAGCCCATTGGAACATCTACACCCAGAACGCATTGGACAAGGATGTGCCACTAAAGTAACAGTCACACAGTAAAACAAAATAAAATAAAATAAAAATTGTAAAAACTAACAGATTACCTACAGATTTTTTTTCTTTGGGGTTTCTTGGGTGGGTTGGGTTTTTTGGTTGGTTGTTTTTTTTTCCTAAAATGATTAGCGCTTCCACCTTTCTGAGGAGCTTTGGCTAAAAAAAGATCACAAAAACTGCTGTGGATACAGCATTGAAGCCTGAAATCAAACAACAGCTGCAATAAATTCTGAGTCTCATTTTTGCAGGGCAGGCCAGGTCATTTTTCTTGATAAATTGAAGACCACTTTCCACTCGGGAGGGAAAGGTGACAATAACAGCCAGTGCCACACAAGTCCTGCTGGTCCTTGCTCACAAACCTTTACTTGCAACTCCCTTGATAACTCAGAATGAACTAGACTTCAGGCTGCAGGAGATGGGAGGAAACCAGCACTCATGCCAGCTGCCATTTTTTTTTTTACCATGACTTGCTTGTCACAGGAACAAAGATCATCTGGAAGGGGGTTAAGGAGTTACATAGCAGCAAAGGGAAAAAAATCCCTCTAAAAATAGAAGAGGCAAATAAAATATATCAATAACTTAACATAACCCTAATACATCACACTGTAAAGTGAGTAAATGAAAGCTCTTTCGAATTTCACCACTTGCTGCTACCAGTGGGTGTCATTTCCCACCATACCTCTATCTTCACAAATGAGTTTAGCACCAAGAAATGATGCAGCTATGTAGGAGTGACAAATATCAAGCAGTCAATATGCTTGAATAGCCCAGGCTCAGATGGGTCTTCTTCTCTGGGGGCACCTGTACGTTGACAGAAAGCGTGCAGGAGGAGTTTTATGGAGCTATTACACAGGCTAAACAGGGGCTGACTTATCTGACTGCCACTTTTGTCACACTTTGGGTTCTCGGTACATGGTCCTGTCAGGGAACCGAATCCACCAGCAGTGTTGTTCAATGCAACCCAGAGCTGGGCATCCAGCTACCTCTGGACTCCCTTTCAATCTGAGGAAATGTAAAGTGGCTCCCTGCCTAAGTAATGACACTGCACTACTAGAAGCATCTGTAACGTCATTCAATTAAACATTTCAGGGAGGAAGGAAAACGGCAATTTGTTGAAATAAATCTGTTTTCAGACAAGCAACAGGTTTCCTGTTTAAAAGGCTATGGGGAAACCATTAAAAACATCTTAAAAATCATTCAGAGATTAATTTTTTAATTTTTTTTTTAAACAAGTGTTACTTTCTTAGAGATTAGAGCAACTTTTTTAGAAACAAAAGTTACTTTAGAATGAGGAGGTACAAAATAAGCTCAGGATGAACTACTTCATTGTGCAAAATCCACTTTTCCCCTCCTTCCGCTGTTTCTCCATTTGCCAGAATTTTCTGTGATTTAATGTGATTTGAGATGCAAAGCATTTTCCAAATGTCAAGGATTCTTGTAAAGCTTGAAAACTTTCACATTCAACCAAGAAAGCCACTACGTTTGTGCTTTGAAAGTAGGCGGCATGGGAAAATGAGACAACCTGCTCTTGCCAGTGACTGCAAAAAGCTATTGAAACACTGTGCAGCTTAAGTGCAGGGGTGCATTAGGAAGCTGACATGCAATTTCACCACGGGAGGGTGGGTGTCCGGCCCCTTGCATTAAAGCTGGCAGATATTTGAAGTGCTTGAAGAAGATCATTACATTTTTTTCAGAGAGGTGTTCCACATCCTCCTTGAACTCAATCAGATGGCAAAGTGCCATCAAATCTGCAGATAAAGGTAAATGCCCAGTGTATTAGCAATGAAGCAGTCTTAATTGCAATGCTATAAATGCTCTACTTCAGTAGGAACAACACACAATGGCTTCTCCTGATTACAATTATGCAATGAATACATCTGAGGAAAAAGTCAATCAGGGCAGAAGATGCTCCTCAGCCTGCTGAAAAACCACAGTTTTGCTGGGAGAGAAATGGTAGTGTAACTGAAACTGAGATCTGAATCTCTGCTGAATTCTTATATTCCAGGTGGATTTATAGATACTTTTTTACATTATTGTAAACGTAATTTGGAGAAAATGGTCTTGGATGTTTTGCACATATTTCCTTATCATGCTGGTTGCATAAATATTCAGGATACAGAAAGTCAGTTGCATGATAGTTTAATTTTAAAAGTTAAATATCTTTTATTTAAGAGATTTATGGAGCTATTGCTTGTCCAATGAATACAGGAATTTCAAAAGCATTAATAGGAATCTTGACAAAAATACAGAAAATATAAAATATGCAAAATCTGTAAGAGTGCAAAAATGGTATGAATAGGACAATTCCTTTTTCCCCTGGCACATTCGTTTGAGTGCATTATTTGGGCAATATTAAAGCCTATTTTATTCAGGCAAAACCAATATGAAGGCAAGGTTTTCTGGATAAGGTTGATAGGAATGGACCTGTGGTCTGCAATGTGACTGAAAAGGCTACAAGAAAGGCTAAATTAGCTGACTTGTCCCACTACAAGATTTTAAAATATGTTTTTAGCATTTGCCCAGTGAAGGCAGTTCTCTTACATGAACTTTTAAAGGAGCGAAATGGTAGATCAGAAAGTAAAACAGTGATCCCAAATCTCACCACCGAATTCAGACAGCTGTTGTTTATTTGGAAAACAGAAGTCATGGACAATACATCCACACGTCTCATCAGTGAAACACCAGTGGAAACCCCATCTAAAACCCAGTAGAAAGAGAGCTTGTTTGACTGGTTCAGGGCACTGTTGTCAAGAAACTTCAAATCCCAGGCTGTGGTATGGTACAGTCATTTTATAGAAATTGTGATGTGAGAATCATGCAGAAGGAAACTCTTTTCCCCAGCTGTGTCTATCTGTAAAGAGTCATCTCATGAAATGGGAAAGCCTTGTCTTGACTTTACTCTTGCACTAAGCAGTGAATTTAACAACAATGACACAATACTGACAATTATCATTCACGGTTTATATGCCCACATTGATGAAACAGCTGAGACCGCTGTATGAACAAAGCAGTTCAGATTGCCCTGATCCAAAGACCTGAGACATGAAACATCATGAATTTAGGCATTTGAGTCACACTGAAGTCATAGGATTAGCTATGGATAATCATAGGATTAGACACCTACGTACATTTAATTAGTGGAACTGTATAGTCTAGGCAGACAAGGCAGATATATTGGCATGGTGCAACCCATATGAACAATGTTATGGCAGAATATGTCATTTAGTTCATTGATGCACCCATAGTAGGATTATTTTAGTTAGCAGTGGGGGTAGGAATTGGAAAGAAAAATACTTGGAGAGAAAATGTTAAAAGAGCAGAGCAATCTGAGGCAGAGAATGGGAAGGTAGTTATAGAGTGAGTTTAAAATGAAGAAACCTTGCAATAAAAATACCGGAGTGACAAAAGATGATTTTCCAATGTGTTATTTGAATTAGATAACCATGTAAGTGAAAAATAAGTAAAATCATTTTGCTTCAAAGTTGACTCTATGTAATATTGTATAGCACCATGCAATGGTACCGAGAAGTACTGGAGTGGTGTTGTAGCAGATACCATTTTTTTGTCTAATTCAAGGAATGAAAAAGAGAAAGAACAGAATTCAGAAACACCTACATATTTTCAAAATGAAGTATATCAGCTTTTTGCTTTGAACTTAAATAAAAGATAGTTAAATTGCATTTTAAGTGAGTTTAAATTTAAAAATATATGACGTTCCAGTTGGTCAAATTATGTGTTTTGTTCAACCCAAATAAAATATTTCCTTGGGGTTTTTTTCTTAATTTGATGCAGAAAAGGGAACTAAAAAATTATGCCAAAACGAAAACAATCCCAGACAAAAGAAAAAAAAAGAAAAGAAAAAGAATTTTCTTTTCCTCTTCCTAAACCTCGAAAGCCAAATATTTGCACAGTCCTCCTCTAAATGTCCAAAACTCCCTTCTTGGCTGCTTCTGCAGCTGCTGCTACTGAATGAAGTCACATTACATTGTGCTGATGAGCGCTTCATTCACAAACAGGAAGGAGATCTAGCCTTGTAAGGGCATAACAAACAAGTTTAGTTCACTGGGTAAAATGAACCAAAGGACCACAGATTCAATTCTTTTTTTTTTTTTTCCTTTTTTTTCTCGAAGCAGCAGGAAAGGGGTTGCTGACGAGATATTTTGGAACAACTTGCTATTAGGAAGGAAGTATGAGTGGGTGTAGATGAGAAGTAACTCACACTCATATGACACACACGTTGCGAGTATGTTGAAGTCTTGGTCTAAAACAAAGGGTGGGACTGTCAGTTTAGTGAGGTAGAACAGAGGGAGCTGTTTGCTTGTTTGTCTTGCTTGTAGCCAAAAGTTTCAGGCATTTGCCAGCTGGGCTGACAGAGCATGATCCCACTGGAGAAACCATGGTTTTGTTGAAGGACCATTAGTTCATTTGAGAGTCATCAATCTTCTGATGAGCCACATGCCTTTCTTTGAATTTTTGTTAGTTTTACAAAAAAGAAAACTAAGAACATCAGAGATGTTTTCAGGTATGGGAGATTTTGACTGAAGAGGCTCTCCGTATAGTCCAGCCAGCTCTTGTTGTCGATCATACCTTAGATCCCTAATGGTAGATCAAGAAACTGTCAAGAAATTTAAGAGCTCATCAGGAAGTCAGATGGAATCTCAGCTTAACACCATAGACATTTCAAGTTTTAATCAAACTTTAAAGTCAAGACATTTTAATTCAAAATGAGAATGTATGATATCTTACTATATTTGTAGGGGAATCTCTAGAGTGTCTTTTCAAAATCCAAACCTCGATAAAAATCTAGAGAAATGATCAAAAGGGGAAATAATGTTTCAAATTGTAGTTGGTAAGAATAAAAGATTATCTTGGTTGCTACATCAGTGAATGACATCCATGGATGTGGCAATCACATGGTTCAACTAATGACCAGAAAAAAGAGAATAGGTTCCAAATTAAGATGCACTTTAATGAAATGAATCAATACAATACAAAGTAACTAGTGAACTCCCTAAATTAGGTACATTAGAAATAGCCAGAAAGTTCATTGCTTTGCTTGAATAACGCCGGGTTATCATATTCTTGCTTACATGGTGGGGAATCTGAGGCCCAAGTCAGTTATTGATAAAGTAGATGATTGGCTATGTTTCAGTCAATAGTTAAAATATTGAGTTATTCAACATTTTTCTTTGTTTTCTAATGAAAAATATGCTCTAAAATTACTAGCGTACCTCCTGGCTTTAACCAACCAGTACATTTACACAATTAAAAAGAACTCTTCTCTTCCTTACCTTACACATACTCACACATTTTCTCAGAGGAATTTTCCACCTGAGTCCCTGGAGTCAAATACTGCAGACATCCAGTAACAAGCAGGTCCAAAGCTTGCAAGTGTGTTGTAAAGTTTGAAACTTTTATAAATATTCGATAAAATTGGCTATATTAAAAAAAAAGTGTCAAAGACATTCAGAAATGTTTTTTCCTTTTCACAGAGGAAGCAATTTTACCAGATTTGGAAATGATGCATTTACAGTTCAGAGATGGTACAAATTAGACTTTTTAAACTCGAAAATGTCCATTATTGCTCACAGAGAGGCTTTTAAACAAATGGAAGAGAGGTTGACTGCTGTTGAAAAACATATATTATGTGAACTAATGAACTATACCTACAGGGAAAAGTAGTCCTTCCTTACATTTAAGTTAATCGAGATTAGAAAAAAAAAAAAAAGGGACAAAAAGAATGGCCTGGAGAGGGGATCTTCCTCCTCTTTCTCCTCTTCTGCCTCCTCCTCCTTTTTCATGCTCTCATTACTCACCTGGTAGTGGTAATGCAAAAGGGGTGGATTTTTTTTTCTTTTCAGACCACAGGCAGCACTAATTTCTTATATATCTGAGCTCAGGGGCTTGTTTATAGCCTGTCAACTCAATTTTTTAAGTGGCTGAAACTCAGGGTAAAACCTGTTGTTTATCACCCGCTGGCCACTTTGTCCTGGAGTTAAAACATTTTTGTCATTATGGAACTTGTGCTGTAATCCACAGGAAAAGTCAAAGTAACTCTAGCATATTGGGTAATGTCCAGAGTGAGTTGTAACTAGCGCACTGTTGTCTGAGAGCCATCTTCTAGAATCTCTAAATGCTTTGTTGCAGAGAACATTGGTTGTTTCAAAAAGCTAGGACAGGACTGGAGGTCCAAGGTGGTGTCTTTATGACAGCTTCATTTCTGTGGCCAGGAAGTCAAAAATGCAAACTACCTCTCCACAGAGATCTTCATATTGCTGTCAAACATGCCACACACACACACACACACAAAAAGTCTAATTCTGGTACGCTGCCATGTAGCTAGATCTTTCTGCCCATTCCTCAAAAAATATTTATATGCTTTAGGTGCAAAGAGAATGTTCCTGGTCCTGTAACAGCAGGCACTCTTGTTAACCATCAGGATAACATCGGTTCTCTCCAGATACAGCTTGGGTCAGTCCTTCAAGTATTTATTTTTTTTTAGTTGTAGAGACTACCAAACTCACTTATGTGTGCTTAAACATGAACGTTTTAAACAGCTTAGACATTCATTGACATTAAATGTGCTTCCATCCCACTTGCCTACAGGACTCAAGAGCTCACTTGAAAGGCCAAATGCCACCAGGTTCTGCACATCCTGAAGCTCAGACTACTGAGGTGTGGCAGCCAGACATACCTCCCACTCATCGACCAACACCAGGTTCAGAGGTTGGCATGTTGGCTGTAACTGTTTTCTCCCATGTCAGGAGCTCTGCAAACTGTCCATGTTTTGAAAGTGATCAGTTTATTTCTAAAACTGGTACATATTTTGTCACTTTTATTTACCTGTGATTCATCTTTCAGGATCTTTGAAAGCTGTGCTGGGCTCAGTTCCAGTTACAGGTAACTAACCTGTCTTTCTCCTTTGAGTAGTCAAACATGGTCCAGTTTCAAGTGTATTGTTATACATAAGAAAGTTTTTGTCTGTAACTCTCCCAATGACAGAGTCTTTTCTAGATACCTCAGCAAGAACGTTGTAGCTAATAAAAGCCTGCACGGTGCTGCAGTTGTCATCTCTGTAAGTGTGAAACTATAAATTCCATGGCGCTACCTTTTTTATCTCCGTACACATAATTAAGTCCTCCTGAGTAGGTGCAATCTTTCAGGTATATGTAGCTGGCTGCCCACATCAAGTCTGTACTACACACAAAATGTCTCCTTCTAAGGGCTAAAACATACTAGGACTTTCTAAACAGAGCAAGAAACCACAGAAAATATAGGGCTGCTGTCTCTTTCTTCAAAAATGTGGCCAGAGGAGAAAGTTCAATAGGAAGAATCCCGTGATCTGGGAGACCAGAGTCAGCTCATGAAGGAACTCAAGCTGTCTCCTCAAGGACAACCTTGGTCATCACATCACACGCTATTCATGGGGAGTGTTGCACTTTTCAGAAAGGTCCGTGGCACCACTTGTTGTCATGATGATGTGCCACTGAGCCACAGTGACCTGCTGTCTACTAATTAGGGTACTCACGTTGGAGGTCTCAGTCCCGAGTTGCACACTTTGGTCCCATAGCTCTTTACTGCAGGAGGTATCAGGCTTCTTTTTGCCTCATTTTCAGAGGAAAACAGAAGCATTCACTGAGTGGCTCATCTTTGCACTAACCATCTGTGGAGGAGAGACAACAGCAATGGCATACTCTTACGCAGGAGTGGAGGCAGGTTAATGGTATGCTGCGGTTTGTAGTAGGAGTAAATAACAGATGAATAAATACAATCCTGGAGTTCATGCTTTAGAAACCGCAAGGACGCACATCTCTTTTTGCAACAAACTCAATATTGTGCATCTACAGAGCTCTGTTTTTACAAAAACTAATTTCCTTGCCTTTTTTGGCCATATGCTCTGCATCATCATTATTAAATTATGAAAAATAATAACTCTGTGCTAGTTTCAGATTATGAGTGCTTATTTTGGCTGTAATACACAACAAAACAGTAATGGTACAATAAAAATATTTTGTTGGGTTCCTATGTTACCTTTAATCTATGGGCCTCAAACAATTTTACTGATAATTTGCTACTCAGACATGTAGGATGAATATTATTTTTTCCTTTTCAAATATGAAATGTGTGGAAGTGCAAAGGCAAATTTTATTGATGTTTCCATAAACACTAAGTGCCTGCAGTCCTAGATGTCCCAACTAAGCTATGATCTGCTGTTCAGGGAGTTAAAACCCTCCATATTTCTCAAAACGTTTAATGAAATTTGTATTTCAGTTGAGTTTTCTTGAATTATCTGGTGTCTGCCGTCTCTGGAAAAAATACCTGTGAAGTAGTGATGGTACTGTGTCCAAAATATAAAGGAGTCACATCAGATGGCACATATGAAGATTCTAGCTGAGGAGCCAGTTTGGCTGAGATAGGCTGGATTCCTGTCTTGCAACTCAATGAAACACCATGTAAATGAAACACAGCAAAAAAATAGAACATGTACTCCATTTCCAGGTGCCATCTAAACTTTTAGTTACTCAAAAAGTGGACACAAATAAAGCCCCAGAAGTGCTAAGGCTGACTCACCTGCAGCTTCTACTCAAAGAAGTCTAGGACCTGGATTCACATAACAGCCATGTGTCCAACCTGTCTTGACCATTATTTAGTACAGTTGAAGAAAGTCCTGTTCAAACGTACTTTACACAGTATATAGCTAGGAAACAGGTTAAGGATGGTGTACGTGTCTCACCCATGAACAGCGCAAAGCCCAACAATTAGAGCTCTTGATGTTAGGAGTTCATCAGGCATCGCACACCTGCTCAGAAATTCATGGCTTCAGCCATAGTTCAGTGATGGCAAAATCCTCCATTCCCTGGTGTCAATGAAGGACTATCACTTGCCTCAGCAGGTCATCACTGACTGCCTTTTTAAGGGGTTTTCAGACCTGCCAATGGAAAGCAGTGTGTAAGAGTTGCTGTATGTTTCCATACACAGAAAAACAATGAACAGAAGGTCCAGGGACAAAAGTCCTGACCCACAACCTTCATCCCAGGGTGACTGCCTTAAACTATACATTACATCCTTCTGCCTTGTTAAGTGCCTATTGTTTCATCGCACAAACTGTATCCAGCTAAAAGGATGGCTGTCTTGGAGTTACCTATGTGCAGTAATTAACAATTCTATAGGTATTTGATCTTCCTTTTTAAAACTGTTTTTGAAATATTCTATTCAGACATCGTATTGGAGATGACAGATACAAACAAATACAACCAACTACCCACCTTCTCAAAAGCTTACGCACTTTGTGACCTGTGTAAAAATATATAAATATAAAAAATGTATAAATATAAGAGAGACTTACAACATCCTACCTTGATTCTGAACACCTGGCAGATGTACATGTGCAAATAAGGTTCCTGAATGTTGCAATTAGGCTCTTGTTTGTGCAATTATGTGTTTTACCTGTGAAAAGGGAAAGGATTGATGACAATGCGGTGGGGTGGGAGGGGGTGGGGGGGAAGCTGTAAATTGTATTTACTACATGTTCTTCCCTTCTGCACGCTCTATCCCCTTGATGGCTACTGAGATATGGGAAGTTTTACCTCCTGTCCACCAGGTATCAATAGCAAGCCTATCAAGTAAAGACTACCAAGTGTCTGCTTTCTCTATCCACCCCATTACAACTGATGGTGGAGTGATAGAGAGAGCACACACAAACTGTGTTAAGCCCTGACAGACAGTGCAGTGGCTGCCTTTCCTGCTGAACAGTTTCTGTAAATAGCTGAAGTGAAATAATGACTAAGTGAAGAAACCTGAGGAAATCAGGATCCTGCCTGGTGTGATACCTGACAGTCAGAAGGAAACTTTGTCCCAGTCTTGTCACACTACGTTGCACTGTCTAAAATTGAGACAGTGGGAGTGCTAGGTGCCTTCAAACACAGGAATAAGAAAATCAAATGTTTTCAATATTTTAAATCTTGTTTAGGTATCTAAACATATGTAATTCAGGCTTCCTGCACTTTTAACCTGTCATTTTCAGTTTGGGTCAGCATGCTGCACTTGGGTACCAGGTCTCAAATTCGTCATAGCCGTGAAAGACCTTAGTCTGAACACCTCTTGGTATTTGAAATAGGATGTCAGCAGAGCTATTGGATACCTTTGGTTTAGGGTGAGTATTCTTCTCTTTTTTTCAGCTGTGATAATTTTCACAGTGACATTTTAGCCACCGGACTGAGAATCGTAACTTACTCTGAATTCTTAGCAACAAATATGATTCTTCTGGGAGAGATGTCTCTGAAGCTTGAAGACTCAGAAACTTCTTGCCATAGAAAAAAAAAGGTCTTGTTGTTTCCTTCCTCTAAAGACAGAGAGGGAAGGCCATGATCTTTGCCTGCAGGTTGTTTGGTTGAACTATGACAGCAGAGCATCAACAACATCTTCAGTATTGACTGTCAGGGTAAAGGTATGTCCTGTGCGCACTTGGTTGAACTAGCTGGTCTGGATGAGATCACAGTTTGCCTGTGGGAGAAAAGACATCAAGTTATTCTGATAGAAGGTTATTCTGTTAAGCTAAGTGTATGAAATCAGTAAATAAGAGGGTTTTATTGCTATGGTTTGAAAACCTTCAGTTTCCTCTGGGTAACCTGAGGGATCAGGCAAACAGTTAGGACTCAAGTCAATCACTTTTATTTTGCCTGAATAGATGGTACTCTGGCTTCTTTAAATTATCCTTACCTGTTGCCTGTTCTGTATTGAAGAATACATCTGGGCAGGTAACTGGCATTTACTAAGCCCAACAGCTGCAGAAAATCAGGTCTGAATATTGGGACCTGTTACCAAATCTTGACCTGTTACCAGATACCATGGGGAACGTTGTGGTTTCATAACAGCTACATTTGAATCCATCTTTTCAACATCAAGAGCATTGTATTACAGGGTTTCCAATAAACACTTTGCTACATGGCTAAATTTCTAATAAGGTTCATTGTATAACTCTGAAGATAGGATTGAACAGGATGCTGTTTAATCAAAGATCAGGTACCACAGAAAATAGGGTTTTGTTCAACAGATGTCAGTCTGCCCTCCAAGTAAGTAATTAATTAGTTCTCCTAAACAGGATTGTGGTTGTTTCTTTATATGAGATATAAAAGTGTAGACCTGACTATGACTGGGCAGAAAAGATCCTACGACACGTAATGAAGGTTATCTAACCTGCTCAAATTCCAGGTTGATTAATATTGTAATATGCCCATCTAATCCACTTTATGAGTTCAGTTGTATAACACATTTTCATTTTCTGCCCCCATTTGTGTGGTTAAACAGTACATTTGACTTTCCTTGGAGGTAGCTAAAGTTGGTGGTGGGTGCAGTGAACTTTTAGCGCAGATTAGGAGTTGTGCCTGAACTCAAAAACACCCATAATATCTGTTTGCACTTAAAATAATGGAAGAGACAAGGAAAAGGAGACCCAGATTCTCCAACTATGGTCCTGGGCAGCGATATCTAGCAGAGAGAATGTCACCGTGGTTTAATTTAAAGCAATGAGTGGCACCAAGGACCTGAAAGAGGAAAAAGCATTTGACACAGGGTGGACTAATCTGACTACAAACTACCACAACAACCTCCTGTCTCAAACATAATTTCCGTGTCCCTGAAGATAGGAAAATGAACAAGGACTGAATTTGTCTTGGTGAAGTAGTCTTTTATGATCTATTTACACGCCTCTGTATTCCATAAGGTACATCGATATTTCCCATTGAAGAAACAGGTAACAATCCTTGCAATAATGCTCCCCTTTCTGATAATATTGTGCAACATGATACACTGCAGGTTTAATTGGAACCAGAGACTTTTGGACATTTCTACCCACTACCGATTCACATGGTGAAAGTAAATCAAGCCCTATATAAACAAAACAGATGGAAGTGACGCTAATAGTACAATGTCAGCAGTATCCACAGATTGACAGAGCTAGTTATGTTGCCAGATGCACAGAATGTTGCACTACTTGTTCCTTATAAACTAGACTTGATGGAGTATGTCAATGTCAAACTCCTTGCTGATTTACACACGAACATACAAAGACATGCACACTCACAGATACTCACGTTCCTGTGATCTATATCAACCATACCATCTGCTTTCTGCTTTGCATGTGGTAGCTAACTAACTATCCTACTGTGCACGGGTATCACTGAGTACATGCTGTGGAGGCAAACAACAGTTTTTTTCCTTTCTCTACCCTATTTAGTGTTATAAAATAGGCTCGTTAACATTTGCCATCTAGGCACGTATATTCCACACGTATTTTTGAAACTTGTTTCTCATTTGTATTTATTCCTTTGGCCAGTATATCTTTCCACATACCCAGAAATTTAAAAGCTTCCCTCTCTTGGTGGAAACTGTGCGGCTTTAAGCATATGGCACAGCCTCCGTTTACCCCTTGGAAGAAGCACAAAACAGTGAGCTCCAGACAGGTAGCAGGACATAAAACAAAGATAACATTTCATTAGTTTTTGTAACAGGTACACTCAGCTAAGAGTCTATTGAAACATCTTCATCAGGCAGCAGCACTAACTGAGAGCGTGAAACGTCAGGAGAGGGATGTGCTGCTTGGAGGGACAGAAAGCTGACCTAGCTACAGCCAGCGCCTAAAGTCTCTTTCTGACCCATTTCATTGTCTGGCACCTGTCATTATAACAATCTTTCCAAAAGATCTACGGAAATTACACTTACCCTCTGGTAACTAGGTAACATAATCTCCCAGAGGCTAGCTAATTGCAGCCCATGATAACCTCACATACAGCAACTGTTAAATTTTTCATTTCTTTCAAATTATTATGGATCAGTGGAGAGGGTATTGATTTGATTCATTAACTGATTCCCAGTCTGTTCCAAGGTTAATGATTACATGTATCTCAATTACATCCTTAACAGGTTATACTGTATGATTTGTTTCAACTGCAATGTACATTGCGTATCTTCCACAGCTGAAAGCCTTCTTAGCACTTGATGATTTAATAAGGCCTTTTTTTCCATTTCACTGAACATGCCTACAAGGCACAAGTACATCTGGGACAATGGCAAAAAGAAAGCTTTCCCCAAATTCTTTAAAGAGCATGTGCAAGACACACTCTGAATAACAGTCTCAAAAGTCCACAAAGATAACCCAAGATTCTTTTGAGTTTAAGATGTTTGAAGACAATATGGAGACTAAGGAAAATGTGGGCCCACTCAGGAAGGAAATGGGAGTCCTGGTCACCCAGGATATGGAGCAAGCTGAGGTACTCAACGACTGTTTTGCCTCAGTCTTCACTGGCAGTATTCTAACCACGCTGCCCAAGTTGCAGAAGACAAAGGCAGGGACTGGGAGAATAAGGAATAGCCCACTGTAGGAGAAAACCAGGTCGGAGACCATCTGAGGTCTGAAGTTGCACAAGGACCTGATGAGATTCATCTGCGGGTCCTGAGGGAACTAGCAGATGAAGTTGCTAAGCCACTGTCCAACCATCATATCTGAGAAGTTGTGGCAGTCTGGTGAAGTTCCCACTGACACCAAAAGGGGAAACATAAGGCCCATTTTTGGGAAGGGAAAAAAGGAAGAGCCAGGGAACTGCAGGCTGCTCAGTCTCACCTCTGTGGCCACCAAGATCATGGAGCAGATCCTGCTGCAAACTCCTCTAACACACATGGAAAATAAAGAAGTGATGGTGACAGCCAACATGGCTTCACTAAGGGCAAATTGTGCTTGACAAATTTGGTGGCCTTCTACAATGGCATTACAGCTTTGGTGGATAAAGGAATAACAACTGACATCATCTACCTGAGCCTGTGCAAACCATTTGACACTGACACTGTCCCGCATGACATCCTTGTCTCTATATTGGAGAGACATGGATTTGACAGACAGACCATGCAGTGGATAAGGAACTGGCTGGATGGTTGCACTCAGAGTTGCTGTCAGCAGCTCAATGTCCAAGTGGAGACCAGTGACGAGTGGTGTTCCCCAGGGGTCCGTACTGGGACCGGTACTGTTTAACATCTTTGTCAGCAAGATGGACAGTGGGACTGAGTGCACCCTCAGCAAATTTGCTGATGATACCAAGCTGTGTGGAGTGGTTGACACGCTGGAGGGGAGGGATGCCGTCCAGAGGGACCTGGATAGGCTGGAGAGGTGGGCCCATGCCAACCTCATGAAGTTCAACAAGGCCAAGTTCAAGGTCCTGCACATGTGGGTCGGGGCAATCCCATGTACAATTACAGGCTGGGTGGAGAATGGATTGAGAGCAGCCCTGAGGAGAAGGACTTGAGGGTGTTGGTGGAGGAAAAGCTCAACATGAGCTGGCAATGTGCACTTGCCATCCGAATCCTGAATTGTGTCAAAAGAAGCGTGGCCAGCTGGGCGAGGACATGATTCTCCACCTCTACTCTGCTCTTGTGAGACCTGGAGTACTGCATCCAGCTATGGGACCCTCAATATAAGAAAGACATGGACCTGTTGGAGTGGGGCCAGAGGAGGGCCACGAAGATGATCAGAGAGGTGAAGCGCCTCTCCTATAAGGACAGACTGAGACAGTTGGAGTTGTTCAGCCTGGAGAAGAGAAGGCTCTGGGGAGACTTTATAGCAGCCTTCCAGTACCTAAAGGGGCTACAGGAGAGCTGGGGAGGGACTTTTTATCAGGGAGTATAGTGATAAGGTGAGGGGTAATGGTTTTAAACTGAAAGAGGGGAGATTTAGATCAGATATTAGAAAGAAATTCTTTACTGTGAGGTTGGTGAGTCACTGGCCCAGGTTGCCCAGAGAAGCTGTGGCTGCCCCATCCCTGGAGGTGTTCAAGGCCAGGTTAGACGGGGCTTTGAGCAATCTGGGCTGGTGGGATGTGTCCCTACCCGTGTCAGGGGGATTGGAACTAGATGATCTTTAATGATCCTTCCAACCCAAACCATTATGTGATTCTATGATTCAGAAGATATTGGAAGTGATGATTGATTCCCTTTGGTTTTACTTCTTCATCACCACTCAAAGTTCATATTACCTGTCAATTAACTTTTAAGCTGCTTTGGGTCACTTGGCTGAAAATGACTATACAAATCTTGGATGAATGTTTGCCATTCTCAGTTCTCTGTTGAAATGGATTGTACATTTTACCAGTGACACAGTGATTTCACTTTTCTCAGTGGTGCTGCAGAATCCTTTTGGCTTACAAGAGCTCCCCGAATTTTTACACTGAGATTACCACTAATGCAATCACAGAGAAGAAGTTTTTTTTATTGCACGTTACCCCTAGTACAACTTTATTCTTTTTATTGCTGTCGAATTGCTGCCTATTTGGAGCTGAGATCCACGGTGCCAGGCTCTGTACAAACTGTGAATGACAGTCCCCTAGGAAATCATCATAGGAAAAAACAGGTGTGGGAAAAGTTACACAATGGGGCAACGAGAGACCTGTCAGAGCAATTTAGGTCTTCTGTACCTATGGTTAAGTGGCTAGAGAACTGTAATACGATGCTTTCTCTACGCATTATTTCACTTTTGGATCCTGTTTCTTTAACTGCATGATACTGTTGGCTTAGTTGGACAAACACTGGGTGATGACAGAACTTTTCCTATGTGATTTAGAAATTTAATGGAACAATACTTCACTTGTCTGTGACTCTACACAAAGCTCTTGAAGTGCAAATACACTCGCTACATGTCTTTGGATCGGGTAGATACTGTTACACCCATTTGCAGACTGGTAAATTGAGAGCGGGGGGGGGCTGAGTTTAATAACCAAGGGCACAGAGGAAGTCGATGTCAGAAATGGAAACGCAGTGCAGAAATTCTTGACTCTTCATTGCCGTTCTGACTCCTGATCCACATTACTTCCAGCAGTTTGCATTTTGCACATTTAAAGACCCTTTTATCCTTTCATGTCTCTCTCTCTCAGTCCTTTACTTTGGAACCCTGAGATACTGTAGTTTAGTTTGGAAACTAGGAAGCCAAATGAGTATAGTCATGAGGAAAGACTTCAGTTATACAATCCATTAAATAAAACAATAGAGCTTGCAGCTGAGCTATTAAAAAGCCTAGAGCAATTTTTATTTCAATGGCTACATTTTATTTCCTCTTCTGAGTGACTGCTAACAAAGGGCTGCTGAAAGGACTGGATAAAAAGTAGACGTCAGATGCAAGATCCATGAGTTAAACAACATTATTAGATACAATTTCATAAAATCTAGTTGCTTTTCTGCTACTAGAAATCATGTCCTTTTGTCAACTTGTGGTCACATCAGCACTTCTGTTGATATAATTTGCTCCAGCTGCAGAGCATAGCTGGCCTGCAAATCAAGAACTAGAATAGGGACAGTCAGGAATAACTCAATGGCTTGGATAATGTGCAAATCACTACGCATCTTGCTATTAGTATAGTTTATTTTCTCTCAGAATATTTGGAACATGAAAAATTTATCTTTAGCAAAACAGCCGATCTGACACTTTACTGAGAGCAGAACTGGCTGGCTAGCTTATTGTAGCACCCCTCCTCCCCTCACAGCTCACACACACATACACCTCCCACTCTATAATCATTTAAGTGGGATTATCATATCAAAACCCTTCATTATCTTTCATTGAATTCAGACCAAACACCTAATTTCATATATTGTTCGAGGTCTCCCTATAATATTGCTCACAATCCTCTACATTCACTTTTTAAATGTTTAAAAGAGGTTGTTGGTTTTTTTTTTATTTCCACTTTGTTTCCTACTTTCACCCTTTCCTACCTTTTGCTCAAAATGGGCAGAGTAAGTAGTTCATCCTCACATTAATGAGATCCTTCAAACTCCAGCCTTCTGGACAGATGGGAACCTGGTTGGAAATGAAACATAGCACATCTGGTGGAGCATAGAATGAATGAACATTGTGCAAAAACGGAAAAAGAATTACTAAAGCAACCATTCTCTTTTGTCTCTACATGAATAGGAAACATGCAGAACCAAGATGATGTTAGCACAGCCCTTATTTCAATCTACTTTTAAAATATACTTTTCATTTAATACAAAGCAGGCAGTTGGTACCAAGAATCCATGAAAATCCAAACTTTTTAAGTTCACATTGGTATCAGAGCTTTCTGCTTCTGATAAACAATTAAGGAATGGAAAACAATGGGAAATACAGCTGGAAGCACCCCTGTTAACAACAGTGATTAATCATCTGTGGAAATGCTGCAGAAAGTTTGTTATTTTCCAGTGCAAGTAAACAGCATACTGTCTTTGTGCAGAAAGGGAGCGCCTCAGCGCAGGTGCTAAGAGCACTGCAGACCCATTGTGTGAACTCCCTTCATGAGCACTGACAAAACAGGCATTTTCCTCCTTAACTTTCTCACCTCAGTTAAAATCCCATTTAGATCTGGTTTGGCACCATATAACACCACTGGCTTGATTTTGCTCATCTTGTCCTTCTTGTCAAATTAGCATCATAATTTAGCCAATAACATGCTAAGTGTGTCAAAAATACAAATTCCTATGCTTTTATCAAGGTTTTAATTCTTGCCAATGAAGACAAAGCTTAAGCTTCTCCCGGCATTATAGAAGTGCTCCATCAAACCAAGACAGTGGTTGGCTTCACAATTGTATAGTCAGTGTTTTACTGTATACACACTGCTTTGGCCTGTAAAATTCACTATCATCACACAAACAGTGCACTAAAGGCCAGAGTGAAAATAATATTGGGTAACTGTGATCAATTGCTCTCCAGATTACATGTAGGAAACCTCTTTCTTCAAGGTGTAAAGTAAGGGTTAAAAAAGACCAGCAGAGTTTTCACTCCTGACCTCCTCTGAACTGCATGTTGTTAGGTTGGTGGACTGTGGAAGGTTTTTCTTTCCTTCAGCCATTACCAAAGATAGGACATGACTGATTCATAGCCTGCATTTTCAGGCAAATCCAGTGCTTTCTGTTTTGAAAAACCTTTGTCCCATAGCAGAGTATGAAAGCTCTTGTTCCAGTCAACATAATCTAACAGGGAATGGATCCCACCTCTTTATTCGACATCAACATCTTTTGGGGATCAGTATCCCTATTCAAAATGAAAAATGTTAAAAGTGTCATTTGTTATTCATGTAAAGTGAAAAATATCAATACCTAGTCACCTTTCCTCCTTCACACTTAGTTTTGTGTGCCTACTCTATCTCATCAGCACAACAGACAGCCTCAGCTCGTTAGTACCTTGCAGAATACATTTTAAAGTGACTAGAGCAGCATTGGCCACAAAGCTGCTCTGAATCTTATGAACAGCAAGGAACGTTCACAAGTATGTCGTGCTAAATTGAAGTCAGACAATTGCCACAGATGCTGCCAAATCAAGACTCAAAATAATTTTAAAATGTGAACTACTCAATCAGCTATCTTCTCCAAATTTGATTCATTGTTTCTATCAGTGAAGTATTTTTTTATTTTGCTAATAACAGCAAACAAATACACAAAAAAATCTACAGCAGTTTGAATTTGGTGAGCTTGGCCTAAAGAATAACACAGATTAGTTAAACTAAAAGAGACAGGAGCTCTGGAAATGATTAGGCAGATCTAAAATGCCATATCTTTCAGCCTTTTGCTAAAGAAAATCTAAGACTTCCACTACCCATCATTGCTTTCAAATAAGAAACCGGCAATTTAAAACTCACTGACGAATTGCCATTGATTACTGAAACACCATTGATACTTCACCACTGTATCCAAGCAAACCAATCCCAAAAGTGCCTGCTTGAAGCCAGAGTTCTCTGCCTATGCCTATGTTTTAGGCATATTTAGGCTGTGACGTTAGCTGATGGATGATAGCTTCTTTGCGGCCATGGAATAAAGGCACACTGTCATTCCTGAGTTGTCAGCTTCTCAGTGTGCTGGTGTCCTCCTGCACACTGCTCCTGAGGCTCTGCCTTGGCCTTCACTCACTGCAGGCAGACTGCCTTGTTCCAGTCAAACAGTTTGCTTCCAGAAGAAGTCATTTGCTAACTTCTTGGATTGTCTCTTGTTTTCAAAATACAGAGGGAACTTTTCTATTTTTGGTTGGAAAAGGCAAGTAAGCAAGTCACGCTACAGGCATGTGAATACCAATCTGATAGCCTTCTACAGTGAGATAGCTGGCTTGGAGCTTGTGTGGAGAGCAGAGGATGTTGTTGACCTTCAGTAAGGCTTTTGACACTGTATCCTGCAGCATCTTCATTGAAAAACTAACAAACTCCGGCTGAAATAAGTGGACAGTGAAGTGGATTGGGAACTGACTAAACTGGTGGGCTCAAGGTGTTGGTATCAGCAGCACAAAACGACTCCATGCACACTGGGTGCTCATAGGCTGGAAAGCAGTCCTGCAGAGGAGGCCCTAAACATCCCAGTGGACACCAAGCTGACTCAACTTCTGAGACACACTTGGACTGTTGGGTTGAGTTCTGGGCTCCCCCAGTACAAGAAAAACATGGACTTCTTGAATAGAGTCAAGGACAGGGCCACAAAGATGATAAAGAAATTGAAACATCTAACATACGAGAAGAGGTTAGGAGAGCTGGGACTGTACAACTTGGAGAAGAGGAGGCTCATGGAAATCTTGTTAATGTATATAAATACCTGATAGAGAATTAAAGAAAATGGAGCCAGACTCTTAATGGTGACCTCCAACGGGATAAGAGATAAAGGCCACAAGTCAAAATACAGAAAATTCTACTTCAACATAAAAAAACAAAAAAAAAATACTGTGAGGGTTGTCAAACACTGGCAGAGGCTGTCCAGAGAGGGTGTGGAGTCTCCATCCTTAGAGACTGTACATGGTCATCTAAACACTGTCCTGGACACAGAGGAGTGGTTTAGACCATCTCCAGAGGTCCCTTCCAATCTCAACCATTCTGTGAATAAAGTCATTGGTTCAAGCTCACATGAGGCAAGATGAAAGTGACCTTCAGTGAATTGGCCAGGAAATAATCCTTATTATTTGCTGATGACATCTGCTTAGCAGCCATTAAGTCAGCAAAACCTTTTCAAAAATCGTTGTCTGGATCTAACAGTAAAAATTCTGAAAGCCTTAATTAAGCAATCATGATAAGACTTAAGTCTAATCATCTTTAAAGTTTATTGTAAGGCCCACCTCTTAATCAAGACTTTCTCACAAAGACAGGGCTAAAGAGCACTTGACTGTCTTGGACAGATGAAAGAGTAGCAGAAAATGTTGGGTGAGAGAAGACAAAGGAAGAAATGTAAAAGATGCAGAATGAGAGACATATCTTTTAGTCATAGAAGTGCAATTAAAAGGTAACTTCTGTAATAGCAAGTAATTTGTTTTATACCCAGATACCATGTTTACTAGCTGCATAACCATCTTGAAAAGCAGATCAATATACCTAATTACACTGAGGAAAAAAACAGTTGTGGTTAGGTAATGCGTGTAGAGACAACTCCACTTCTTCAGCCACAGGGACTCTGGGACACAAAGAAATGATAACGGTTCTGCCCAGTAGCTGTCCCCTCTGGTGGGCACTTCCCAAGAAATCTCCTTCTTCCTCCCACCGCACCACTTGAAGATATTCAGAATCAGAAATTAGGAGAAAGAAGGGTGCATCTACTGGATCTATTGCAAAAAAGTTTCTTTCACTGTTCTCTGCAGGAGTCAGGCGAGATAAAAAGCTGCTACAATGCCTAGGGATCTATTTAGGGCTGGAATGCCTTTCCCTGTTACTTGGCTGCTCAGTTTATGAAGAGATACATGTGGAGAGAACAAAATGCCTGAATACAAACAATTTGAGTGTTTCCATCCAAACTTGAAATCCTAAGAACTCCTACTTAGCAGTTTTTGACTACTAAGGCATCTAAAGAGGCATCTAAAGTCTTTGCATGCCTGTGTTTTTGTCAATAAAGTCCCACCAGAGCAAGTGAGCTTTACTTCCCCGTGTATCTGCAGATGTGGTCAGCATGAAACGGGCAAGGACCTTACTGCTCATGTTTTCCCCATTTCTCTTCCCAAACAAGTCTCATATTTACTTATTCTCAAATTTCATCTCCTAGCCTGAACTCCACACTATTCACAGTTAGATGAAGAGATGGTGCCCCTAAATTCTTAGCCAGTTTCCTAGTGGTTAGAAAACCATGCTGGTGGTGAGGGAGGGTTTTCTGGGGGTGGAAGAGAAGATGTGGTTTAGACAACACAGGAAACTGAAGTGAGGTCTTCCACATCCTGCGTCCACTAGCCAACAAAGGCACTATGTCCTCCTGCTTTTGCTGCCCTTATCAAGAAAAAAACCAAACAAACTGACTTTCCACCCTGGAAATTTAGGTATTACCCCTCTTAATTTAGGTATTACAAATTCCACGGGGTGGCTAGACCCATGGGGGAAGGTGCTGCAGCGCTCAGCACTGTGCTACCTAACTCCCCTCCCTTTGCAGATCTGGTCCTTGGCCTGGTCAGGTTTTGTAATAACAGCCACCACCTTTGTTTTTGGCTTTTCTTTTCTTTTTTTTGGACTCGTACAATCAGGTCAAGGGGTAGGTCATGCAACTGCCTTTCCCAAAGTAGGACAGCACGTAATTTGTGAAGTGCCTCCCGAATGGGGATCAATTACTTTCATTCTGCTTTTATGGCCCTGTACTTGTTCACGTATGGATTGAGCCCGTGCTTTATCATCCTTAAACAAAAATTGGCTGTAGCAGTCAGCAAAATGTACAAGGCTTGTCGTAAGTGATAGTGCAAACACACATGCTTCTCAGGCCACCAAATTGCTAAGTCTGTGTCAGCTCTTAAATGATTATCTATTATCTTCAATTTGGTCTATGTCTAGAGAGTGGTAACAAAAGTATGGGTTTTTTCCACAGCTTCCTCTCTGTTTCTAAAAGCAAAACATTTTTCCTGTACAGCTGGAAAAGGTTGCAGGGGGGAGGGGGCCGGGAGGGAAGACACTGTTTTTCAAAACGTAATTTTCCTTCAGCATGTCATGTTTTTGGATAGCCCCTCCAGAGCTGGTGAAGGCACAGTGATCTGTAAGCTCGTTTAAAAGCAGAGGATTCTGCAGCACACCCTATAAAGGCTGGCTCTACACCGCAAATGAATGACGTGCTGCTGGGTTTCAATTTCATGGAGTGTCAAACCTCTGGTGTAAAGGTGCTTTTCCATCACTTCAGATTCAAAAGAATCTTAATGTGAAAGATGAGAATGAGAGGACTGCCAGGTTGTGTGGCAGCTGTGCAAGTGAGGGAAATGCTTTTGCTGGCAATAGCATTTTCTTATTAAAAGAAAAAGAAAAAAAGGAAAAAAGAAAAAGGAAGAAAATATTTAAAAAAAAAAAAAAAAAAAAAAAAAACAGAAAAAGCACACCAAAGAGGACCTATTTTGTGTATTTTTTTAATTCAGATGGTTTTTCTTTCTCTAAGCTCATGGAGACGTCCGTGGATCGCAAGGGCATGTTAGGGGAGAGAAGAGCCCTAGCGGCATTTTTGAGGTGCAGAGAAAGTGAACTAGAACTGCTGCAAAGCTGCCTGGGCTAAGTGTGATCCCAGATGTGAAACAAGAAGGATCTAGTACAAATGGATCCTGGAATGCTTTCTGTTGTTCACTCCATGTTTTGGCTGGCTTAAATGGTTTATAGGATTGTTCTCATTTTGTTTTGCCTAAAGATCCATTTGGCTAGTGTGTTGTGAGCAAAGCAGAGACGCTCAGACAGCATGAGAGAAGGGAAGAATTAAAATGCTCCGAATAACAACAAAATTAAAAGGCTAATTTTAAGGAGTGCACTTGAGATTTATACAGCTGACAGACATGCAAGGAGTTAAGACCTAACTTACTTCTGTTTCATTTTCTGAATGTTTTTCCTGGAGTTTGATCCAATTACCAGAGTATGTACATGTATCTCAAGACTACAGAACTATATTCCTGCTGTGCCACTGATTCATTGTCTGACTAGAGAGCAGTCTAATCAACTTCTTCTGTCTAGGTTGCCTGCTTGGGAAAAAGGATGATATAATTATTTCACTGAGACTTAAATTCTAGAAGATGGTCTGATGTGCTCTGATTTAACACTGTATATTAGTTCAGAGAATATGATTATCTTCTTCCTATTCTGCAGGATAAACACAAGTCCCAGTTTTCCCTGAACAATTCTTAGTCATACTCCTCTTGTTGCTCCAAATTAATACATGAATAAAGAATCCCAAATTTGAATGAAAATATTGTGTGTCACATCCTAAGGCAGAATCATGTACAGATATTTGCATGGGTGTAAGAAAACTAATTTTTTTATACCATCTTAGAATTTTTTTTTTCTTTTTCCCCCGACTCCCACCCCTCACCCCCCATATGTATTATGTGTGTGTCTTAGCTGCTGTTTCTTCTCACTTCATTGCAGCATGGCATTAACTCTGAAGGCAGGTTTGCAATCATGAGCTAGTTTTCCCCGCAGCGGGAAAGCCTTCTGTCCCTGATCCCCGCTGTGGCCCCTGTAACTCCAGCACACTGCACTAGGACGATGTTTGGATGTTTCACCTACTCCTACATGGAAAGATCAATAGATGCTTTGGAAAATAAGCCCTTTGTATCTGTTCTTCCAAAAAATAAGAGGCTTACTGAAGTCATAATATTGGAGTAATTGTTGGGGGGGGGGGGGAGGGACGACAACACGGGACAGACACACACAAACAAACACACTATACCTAACTGCAAAAAAGAGAGATTTCTGGGTATTTAAACCACAGTACATGAGAAAATAACCTTTCATCAAACAGAAGTATCAGAGCATATGGTAATAAGACAATGCTGGGTAAAAAGACCGGTTTGAAAAAATTAGGAAAAAAGATCATTAACATTCTGAGAATAGTGAGTTTTGCTTTATTTCTGCTCTGGCAAACTTGCCTGGCACGTTGGTGCTGCCAATTAGGTTGTTTGATCTCTGACAGACAACAAATTTGTAACCAGAGAGACCAGGAATAGCCAAGAATTCGAAAGAATTCAAAAGAATTCTGTCTGTTTCTCCTTTTTCATAATAGGATAGTACTTGGATTATGGTGGTTCAGATTGCTGGATAGAAGAGGGTTAATGTGGAATGTCAGGGACAAGTTTATTAGCAGTATGGAAGTAATGGCAATATATTTGACCTGGAGTAGGGCAATATTAATGTTCTTTAGGAACCAAACTCCAAACAAACCGCATAGTCCTGTGCTCAATGGAAACCTATTCCTGAAAGATATCCAAAGGGTCCATGTGTTTTTACACATTGGAAACACTTGTAAAGTTTGTCATGCCAAATGTAATTGAACCGAACCCAACTGAAATTGTAACAGCAAAACCAGCAGCAGGAGAGGTAGTTTGTAATTTCTTTAAAACATTTGTAAATTATAATTTATTAAACAACCTCTAAATATATACTACCAAAAGATTTCATGGCTGCTTCATGCACTAAGGTTTCTGCATTTTCTGTTTGTTGCCATCACCCTACATCCTGGGCAAGAAGAGTTTCAATGTACTTACCACGAAGTGCAAGCAGACAGTTCCAACATAAGGACCTGGTCATAAACATGTTTCATAGCACTCACAGGTCTGTAAATCACTTCCACTGCCATTGCTTTTATTCCCATCACCTTCAACTCCCCCATTGCCCGGATGCAGGAAGAACAAGGAAACTCTCAAACTTCCCCTCACAAGTGCATCTTCCTCCACAACTCTTTCCAGAAGGAAACCATGGTGTTTGAGGGCTGTCTGTGCATGTCAAGAAGCATTCCCAAACTGGCACTGGTTTTCTTTGCACCATGCACTCCGGGCAGCTGTACATGAGTTCTGGTCAAGTCTGCTCAGGCTTCACATGGGACAAGAGCAGGGCTACCATGTTCACATGGTGCTTGCATGGAACAAAACTTAGGCTGTGTCTTAGTAAGCCTTCCTAGCTCAGTGCCATACTGACACATTCATATCTCTTTTTAGTCAACTCAGTGCATGATATAGTAAGATTATAGCATGTAACTACTACAACCAGACATCGTTCATCAAGTGGGCTTATGCAAACAGTCGCTGTGGCCTTACATCTTTTTTTATGGACCATGCTATTATTTTCATGGAGTTTATAAAAAATCTTCTCTTTTTTCTATCCAATCTGTGTATTTATTTTTGTGTTTAATTTTAGTCCTCCCGTACTCTCTTTTCAAGGGCTAAGGAGCTGAATCACTATTTTCTTGAGAGATCCTTGAATGAAATACAGTGAAATAGCTTTCCAGTTTCAATACTGTCTTTCTGAAAGTGCTAGCATGCATAACTCTTCAGGATGCCCCTTGCATTTGCCTGGTTGGCATCATCATTTTCAAAGGATATTTACAAAGGATAACTTTAGCCTGAAGGAGGCCCATTTCTTTCCAGGTCGTGAAGAGAGAGAAGGTCTCCTCCCCATGGTGATTGTGTTGGGTGATCAATGGCCCAGAGAAGAACCACTGACTGTAGAGGGAAAACTGGAGAGTCTTTCTGGGCTGAAGTCAGCTTTTTGGACACAAACAGCCAAAGGGGAGTTACAGCCATGCAGAGAACCATTAAGGCATGAAGCTGGTACGGGCAGATCCACCCCTCCTGCTTCTTCAGTGCACCATGAATGAGATGTGGTAAACACACATGCAGGAAAGAAACCATGTCTGAAATATGACATGCTCATATGATTCAGGCAGAGACCAACATTTAGGTGGTCACTCAGCTACTATAAACCAGAGAAATTCTGAGATCGCTCTACTGTAGAGGTCAGTCTTGCCCCCTTGGCTGTAAACAGATTTGTGAAGGGAGAGAAGAGCTTCCCCTTGATGGACTGTGGCTGGCTGAGGCACACCTAGGGATCTGACCTTTCTGTTTATCAGGTTTTCTTTGTACTAAGGCAGCATTTCTGTCTCTCACCGCAAACAGAAATAAATTATTTTGGGATTAGGTGAATCTCACATTGATGACCATGGTAACTCTTCTCCATTCAGAAGAAATGTAAGAGGCAATTAAATGTGTTTCAGCAACAAGACAGGCAAAACAAGACCCATCACTGTGTAAAATCTGTGATGACCTGCACTTAGGCACCCACAGGTAAGTATGTATGTATATCTGTGTATTAACGCATGTATATTGCTATAGAGAGAGTTCACATAGAATTATGAAAAAAATATTGAAGCTAAACATCCATTTTCATGGTTGTTCAACAGGGGCTGAAAGGTGAAGTTTATCAATTGAGTTTAAAATATATTTCAGGAACTACTATATTTTATGTGCTGATGAATATCAAATCCTTTTCTTTAAATATAGACCTAACTTCCATCTCTAGGATATAGCTTGATTGGAAAATTATTTTAAATAGATTGCACCGATCCGTTCCAGAAACATTATGCTCATATGAATGGAAAATTGTAAGCATGATAACACACAGAAGAAACAAAACGGTACGGCTGTTTGCTATATATATATACTATGAAAAACAAGCTCTTGGATTTGACATTTTAAGATTCTTCTTCTCCCATCTTTTCACCACTTCTGTTTTTTCCAAGCTTGTCCCATATTCTGCCCTGCTTCAGACCCAACCCGGGAGATGTTCCTTGGGCTGTATTATTTCACTCACTCATCTATACTGTTACAACAGCCCATTCCCTTTTTTTTAATCCTTCCAGCTTTTGTTTGGATATGTCTGAATTGGCCAGTCGAGTTCCCTGCTTGTAAAAAGGTGTATGGAAACACCAGTGTTGCTTTCCAGTCTCGTGTTATATGTACCGAACCACAAATACTACGTTTCCCGTCGTTAAACCACAGCAGCAGCGTCTGTCTTGTCATCCCTGTGAGATTCTGCAAATCCAGCCATTACATCTCTCACGAACAGTGAAAGGGGGCTTAAATGGAGTGAGGCCAGAGCAGGGGACCACATGTGTCTATACTGTCGCTAGAGTACTTTAAAAAATTAATAAATAAATAGAAAACCCTTCTGAATTCAATCATGAGTTAGCGATGGTGTAAGTTACACATCATGTATCTGTCGGTCAGGAAACAGGTGTATGTGGGTGTAAGTGCCAGAGCTGTTCGACTTGCAGCAACTCGGCATTTAGTGGGAGTGCAATATGAGTGTAACTTATACTCCCAGATACGGAAGAAGGAATGGGGGGATGCAGCCAAGCAGTCGGGGCAATGGAAGGGTTAAACAAGTTTGCAGCATCCACTGAAAGACAAATTTCTCTGGGGTGCTTGCACGTTTCCCTGTTTTTCTTTTCTTTCTTTGTCCACAGTGACATGTCTTCCACTGATTTCAAGGGGGCTGCAGGAGGTCCCTGCTGTTATGCTCAGCTTTTCCCCTGTTGAATTGAGAACATCTACACGATATTTTGTGAGCAGACACCAGTTTGCTCTTCCTGTGCTCTGAGCCAGCCAGATGCAAACTGGCCACAAACCAGGAGCCGTATAGCTGCAGTTAGCAGGCACACTGCCCCAGCTAATAAGCCTTGCTGAGATGGCAGGATGTGTTTGCTCAGGCTCAACCCTGTGCTACTGCAGCTACACAGCCTCCGCTCAACTCTGGGCGCAGACGGCGCACGCTCGTGGCTGCATGGGCTGCAGGCAAAATGAGGTCTGCTCTGCTGCCAAAGATCAGGATTGACACCACCTTCGACGGAGACAAGCCTGATCCTCGGTTTTGTATAGCTATTCTGAAGCACTTAATCGGTGCTTTAAAATAATTTTAAAATTACAGCAATGACTGGTGATGTCACTGTGGGAAAAAGATTAATTGTCTGAAAGGTGTAGAATTCACTGGAATACATTTGCTCTTTCTTTCTGGGGATCCAGTGAGTTCCTGACACATTGCTTTTTAAGACAGACATCTTTTCAAAGACTTTTTGGTGTTTTGGTGTTTTGGTTTTTTTTTTAATGTAGGAGGAAGAGTGCACACAGCTTGGTCTCAGTTTCAGGAGCCGCTCACAACAGGAGGCCAGAAAAAAATGCTAGAAGAACTCCATACCCATTTCGTATATATAGGGTAGTCTTTTGTGCCTCCTGAATCATCTCAACAGTCTTTTGAATGTTCTATGCACTCTAGAATACTCAGGCATTACACCTGTAATCAGGGATGCTGTGGGTGTAGGAAGAGCAGCAAAAAAAAATCTACCTGAAAATCCCCATACTGCCTCTGAGAAGGAGGAGGGAAATTGAGGGAGATCTCCAAAGGTTTGAAAATGCATGTAATAAGCACTTACATTTTTCAGTAGATTTGCCCGTCACTAGTCAAAGGTCTTATTCATGTATCACGTGTATTTTCCCTGAGTAAAATTGTCTTTTCTTCTGGAAGATGCATCTCGTTTTAAATTGCTGCCAACTCTAATCAAAACCACCTACGCAACAATACCAAGCTTTTTTTTTTTTTCCACTTCAGCCTTAGTTTTTCTTTTAGGATTGCTGAAAATTGCACACAAGCAATTCAGTAGATAGGGATAAAAGAATTTAAATTCTTTTTAATTTTAATCCCCGTGCATTTGTGTTTCTGTGCTCCAGCACCATTTCTGACAGAAATGACCTGAACATTTGTCCAATGGCTCAGGTGTTCTTCTGCTGTCAGATGGATATTTTGCAGCTGCATTAGAAACCTTTCCACTGCTAGTGGCATATCGGATTTAATCAATTTTTCTGCATGGAGTAATGTTATGAGCAGCAAATTATTCCTAAAATTCCCACAAGAAGCTGTTGAAGTCTTGGTGAAGTATATCATACCGGTATCCTACACTGTATAATAAAGCTCTTCAAGTATTTTAATGGGGAGCAGGTGGGATAAATCACAGAATCACAGAATCACAGAATCACAGAATGGTGAGGGTTGGAAGGGACCTCTGGAGGTCATCTAGTCCAACCCCCCTGCCACAGCAGGAACACCTACAGCAGGTTGCACAGGATGGATTAAAAGTTTAGAGGAGGCTGGCTGTCCTGCCTGGTCTAGGTGATGGGATAGGGTACTCACTCTGGCTTTCCAGCCATAACGTGCTGCAGAGAATATCTCTACTGGTAAAGGGTGGCTTCAGTACATGGTGTCCAGGCAGTTCATATAATGTGCCAACAGGGTTTTCTCCTGCAGTCTCCACTTCCCTGATGTCCCACAGTTCTCAACCCGTTCTCCAGGCTAATGGGTGAAGAAAATTTTTGAAGACCTGCATCTGGTTTACCCTTTTCAAATCAAGTTCAAAGTGGCATCTTCTGTCCCATACTGAACAGATGATGGGTTCTTCACGTAATTTTCACCAGAAGGGGTGGGAGCATTCATATCCAGCCTGCATATGCCCTAGCAGTAACCCCACATGGGCTTGAGACAGGGGAATTTTTGCAGTGGGTGAGGATTTCCAAGACTGCAGTCCTACCTGAGTGATGAAGTCTCACATTGAATTTGGCCTTGAAGGATTACTTTGATGAAAAAACAGCCTCTGAAAACCCGTGACCAACTTTGTCATGACCAACGCTGAGGATAGTCCCATTTACTGCAGTTTAAGTAGAGCTGCACGACTCATCGTATAGCAAAGCTGATTAATGGTCTCCTGATTCAAAAGTGATAAATCTTACTTTTATTCTCATGTACACTGGTTTTACATCAGTGTAACTCTACTGATGGTGGGGTTACTCCTGCTTTATACCAAGAAGATGGAGCATCAAGGCTCCCTCATGCCAGCTGTTTTGAAAGTGCTCCAGAATAAGCTATCTAAACTCATTTCCTCCCCACCAGTTTCTTTCCTCTAGCTTAAAAAGAATGATTGCAGAAACTGTATTTTTTGTTGGATTGTTCTTTTCAGTGGTGTCTGCAATTAAGAATCATCTCACTAAACAAACTGCAATTACTGCAAATTGTAATAAGCAGTGGTAATTGACATGCTTTGGTAAAGCTGGCTAGTTTTAAGATGGCCTTTAAGGACAGTAAATAGTGAATTTACGACTTTAAACCATGCTACTTCAGGTTTGAGAGTCCTGAAAACATGCAACACAGCTATTTCTTGTAGTGTAGAGAGTGGGCACTGGCAGTGAAGTGATTTATGGGAAGGTGTGAGTATGTTACCATGCAACTTGTGTGCAGTCAACCCCTATGGAAAGCTGCCACATCCATAATGTGCTCTTGAAGGGGGTCTGTGTTTAGCTGTCTGTTCCTGAGGCTTACTAGGAAGCAAAGGAGCTTGAAGTAGTGCCATTCTTTGTAGAGAAAGCCTGAGTTAGGCCATTTGTAGATGTTTTTGACATCTATTACTCATACTTCTCCTTTTTTGAACTTAAGGCCTATAAAGCTGTACTTTCAGGAAAGCGCATTAATTTTACAGAGAGAGGTTAGGAAATATGCTCCCAGCAACATTATTTAAACACTCTAAAACATTTCCAAAATATGTCTCTGGGAAGTACATGGTTCAATGAGAGCTGGCTCAGCGGGGTCACCTAACCACTGTGCATCACATGTGAGTTGACTGAGCATCCCTCAGCTGAGCATCAAACTATCACTGATTTTCTCATGGCTCTATCCATACCTAGACGGACTGCAAATATTATGATGTTACTGCACATTCCTTCAGTGAGCAGAGTCCTACACCTCCCTGTGTTTGTGTAGCACATAAATGTGGCATTAAAACATCTGTGGAGCTGTGCATAAAGGCCAGCGAGGCAGAGCTGGGAAGTTCCAGATGGCAGGTTGTTGCATGACTTTCAACCCATTCCCACACAAGCATTTAACATGCATTTGCTTAAAAATACTGGGTTTTTTTTTCACGTTCTTGCAAGCAATTCTGTGTCGTATAACAACGACCATGACTACAAAAGGCAGCCAGCACAAGTCACTTCTCCTAGGTGTTCACAGTCCTTAATCTTATATTAACTCACCCTTTTGCAGCTGGCCTATGGTGATCTTTAAAGAATCTTGGTTAGGTTCATTAGAGCAGCCCTAAAAGAGATAGGCCATTAAGTCTGTGATTTCTGAATAAATTTCTAAATAAATAATTTCCCGCAATGAATATTCATTGAATAAGCAGAAAAAGGGGGAAGCATTTTAATCTTTCCTGAGTAATGAAATCAGAAAATCATTCGAGATGAGGAAATGACTGTCTAAAACCGAGTGTGTTGTCTGGGATCCTGCTCAGTGGTGACAGATGCCTGAGAACATCCCAGAACAATGCAGGGGAAGACAGCAATCTTTGGTTTCTTAACTCCACTCTGCTCTGATCTCGCCTTTGGTATTTCAGTGTAATTATTTGTTCTGTGACAGCGACTAAACACAGGGCAATTCTTCCATCTTACCATTTGCTTTACTGTGGCTATCTTGGAGTCATATTCCTTCTGTTGAGATCATTGGCTTTGTTAAGATTTTCTCTTGGTGTAAGAACATCGAGGACATCTGAGGTGTTACACAGCTTCTCTTCTGATCTAAACTTCTCTTTCAAAATATTTTTCCCTTGCACTGCTTATCTGCTGCCTCTTCCATCATAGCTCCTTGGAAAATACACCTCCAGAGTGCAATACAGGTTGAGGAGACATTTTTACAGAGCGTCCTGGGAGTGTGTGCTCAACAAGTGAAGGTCCCACACTTACCAGAGCTACAATGCTTGAAAGGTCTCACGCTTTTGAGTTGTGTAAGAAAAGACTGGGTACATTTTTCTTTGACAAAACTAAAACCTTCTTCTGCGGCACTTTTGACAAGTAGGAATTTTTTGTTTAAATCTGATTGAATCTGAGCATCTCTGTGATACCTAGCAAAATACCACAGAAGTGAGCAAGTTAACTCCTATTGTCTATATGCATGCAAAGTATGTAAAATATAAGATATGTCAGGAAAAAAAGGAGAAAATTTAGAAGAACATTGTGAAGCATTGTTACTAACACACTGCACAATGTGTAGCTATAAAAAGTTTTCATCCTGCTCATCACTTTAAATATACTTGAGTTACACTTGAAACGAAGATATAATGTCAAAGGTATGAAGGATTTAGGAGGAAATGCACTGCTCCAATATATATTTGTAATCCCTGTATTTAATTTAATTATTGATTAGAAATGCTTATTGAGTTGTGCAAGTTCCAAGAGTGCTTCATTGCACAACAAGAGCTGGCTAGAAAATGTCAGTACTGATCTGCCTCGAATCTTTTCATGTCATTCTAATCCTCCTCCAAATGTTTTCATGAGCTTCATCTCACTCTGTGTTATTTAACTGAAGATCTTTTTTCATAAATTAGTTTATCATGCTCAACAATTGTTTGAGTGAGGGATCTTGGCCAGAGTAAAATCCAGCATACACTCTGCAAGCACCTAAAATGTCGCATTTGCACACTATTTGTAAGATGTCCAACCTTGTCGCGCCATTACTCAGATTGCCAAATGGATTTGTGAGGAACTGAGGGGAGACCCTCACTTCTGAGCCTTGAAGAAACCAAAATTACATCTGTCCTTCAGTAGCACCATTCATCATTTGGGAGGGAAGGACACTACAAAGTGAATGAGCTTCTTCAACACTGGGTGGAAAGCGTGGAAAGCTATCCTTGTTGTTGGCAGCCCTGAGAAAAGCAAGGCTGACTGGCATGGTTTACCCTTCACAAATTACAACAGTTTTGGCCACGTACATTTAACTTCTTATTTTTGTCTGCCCCACTCTCACATCATTGGAGCTGTTTTTTTGATACTGTGGGTGTCATGACTGCTTCTTTGAGAAGATCAGAATGAAATTTTTCTCATTTGGAATGAAGAGAGTAGGCTTTAAGAGTTAATTCAGGAATATTTTTTTCTTTTTCCTTTGTCAAAGCATTGAATAGGCAAAATCAGGTTAAAAACAGTAATAAAACTGTTACTGCTTAGCTACTTGCACTTTGTGGACAGTGTCACATGCAGGAAAAAAGCTCTTTTGAAATAAACAATATGTGAAATTTTGTTGGTAGATCTTATAACTATGCCAAAAAGAAAAAAAATTCTGAGTAGTCACAACCTTCACCATGGAGAAGGTGAATCCTTAGGCTTCCCTGAAGAAAGGAGCACAATCGGCAATGTCTGCTTCTTGCTGTATGGAAATTGTCTGATACAACAACTGTATGAAGTTGGTGGTAGTCACTTTCAGCCCAGCCTTTTGTCTGTCTTTGGGTGTCTAAGGGTGTAGATCAAAGAGGAACCTCTGCATTTCAGGATGGGGGGAACAGAACCATCATGCCATTCTTGGTCTTAAATCATATATTCTTTTTGATCTTGGGACGTCATCATTTAGCCTCCATTTACAAAGCAGGATTAACACAGTTAGCTATTTTCTGATGAAGCGTCATTTTACTAGAAAATGTCGGTTCATCAGAACCATACTACATGATTAAAAATATTGAATTAAACTTTACCTTAACCTATGTAGAATTCGCATGCAACTGTTCCTTATACACCTGGAAAATCAATCCATCATCAGCTTTATGAGTCTTCACTCCTGAGATGTGTTTATTGGACTTTTCTGAGAACTCACTGCTCTTGAAAAGCTCCCACAGCCAACCCAAAAAAGTATTTGATCATCAGCTTGTCCTTGGTACTCTTGGTTGATCTGGCTGGTATCCCCAGATCTTGTGAGGTGGATATCCACTGTTAGCACTAGTGAAAAAGACAAGAATATAGATTTTAACTGAGCAGCTGCAAGGTCTGGGGAGCTATTTCATTTGAGTCACTTTGTTTCATTGCTCAAATTAAGCAAAATGGGCTTACCATGATTTGGACCAAATTATGTTTCAAAAAGAAACAGCATTTCTTGCAAATTGGGAACGCAGATTTCTAGGCAGGTCTGCCTAGCAGCAAGTGGTCTCTACATACTACTGTGACAGTAACATGTTCAAGTTGCCCCAAGTTCACATTGCCTCAGTATTTGCAGTATTCCCCAAAAGAATATTAAAGAAATATTTGCACTTATTAGAATGTGTGAAGACAGAAGTAGCACTCTTTAATTATCTAGAGCAATTGACAATCTCAGTAACACCATTGGGTTTATTATGGCTTTCTCATAATCGTTAATACTATTCACAGAAATAGATGGTAGCTCATCCAAATCCTGAGGTTTCATTTTTTTTCAGTCGAACACATCATCATGGTGTTATACTTTATAAAGGTTTATACTGCGGTTGTGCAGTGTATGCTGACAGATACCCACAAGTTAACAAGTCTAACTAGACTGTAAGTATGCAGATAAAGGCAACTTGGGATTGTTTGTCATAATGAAATGATTCAGATTGTTTAGACGGATGAATGAAACTGTCTTGGCAAGGGGCATTCTTGCTTCCACTTACTTGAATAAACTTCTGCATGCTATCTACAATGTTTGATTACAGTCTGACTGTGATTCAATTTGTCACACAAAGTATTTGATCTGCAGTTTATTGTACGTTTGAGATGACATCATCAATGACAGAATGCAATGATGGTGGGTCAGGTGCATCGTTATGCAGGCTCTACACGTGAAAGGACACACATTTGAGCACTGGGAGCAAAGGGTTGAAACTTGTAAGTTCAGCTTTGTTCAAGGCCAGCTCTTACGGACAACTAAAGAGTGAGCCACAAAGAAAGGTAAACCACTTAAACTGTTTAGGTACCCCCAAATTTAGGTAGCATCAGAATAGCCTTTTTTACTGAATCTAAACTATAAGCCCTCTGTATAGACTGCCATCCATAAAGCGAAGAGAATATCATTCCTCCATCTCACCAACCTGTGAAAACAAACACATTAAATAGTGAAAAATGTTTAGCTACTGTGGTGAAGTATATATAGAGTGGAGGATCCCAATGCTCCATCATCACTCGATAGATGATCCTACCTCAGATAGTTATGCTACTGTTGGTGTTTCTCCAGCACCCACACTTCATTGGGGAAAAATGACCCATTGCCTAACTGTTTAGTTACACTTGGCTTGTTTATGCTATACGGTTTCAAATTTAGAACAGAACTTTGGAAACACTTGCCCACTGTTAATCCTCCTAATGTAGGCAGCTCCAATGAGCATACTAGAGCTTGCAGAGTCCATCCACAGAGAGCTCCCAAACGCATGCTTTGTTTGCAAATAAATAAATAAATATCCCATATTTCAATAAATTTCATATATTATTCCTATTGTACAAGTCTGAGCCTTGGAAATATCATTTTGGGGTTCCTATCTATTCATATATTGTGCCATAGTCTTAGCATTTTAACAAAAGCTGTCACCATCAAAAACTGTATTTGTTACAGGGAATAATGATGAGGAGAAAATTATTATATAAAGTTGAACAATCCCATAATAAGTTTCACAAGAAGATGATCTGCAGAAGTAACGTCCCCTAAACACAGTTTCTCAGGCTCCTCCTTGATTTCTCCATTGCAGTAAAGGAGCAAGATTTTGGCTTACATAAAACAGGTTGTGGGCCCCTCCCCCAGACTTTGACCCACAGAAATTAAGTTAAACAGAAGAAAATGCTTGATTAAGTAGTTCAATTGATCTTTCAAATGATAGATAAGGCAAAATGGCTCTGCAGAGGTCAGCTTTGTTGTCCGTCTCACTACTGGATTTCTCTTCAAGGACTGCCCAAGTTTCAGTATTTTCAGGCATCCGGGTTGCTGGTGCATTATGAGACTGTAGAGGAAATAGAATTAAATATGCCTAAAAAACCCTACACCATGATGTTGAAACTAACTTCACACTAGGAAGGTTGAATTTTGACCACTGGAAGCTCAAAATAGTCCTAAGTTATAACAACACCAGTTCAGAAATACACAGACTTCACAATAGCGCTGGGTGTTGGCAGCTTCCACTTGTTCTGTGAACAGACACTCACCAAGGGAAATTCCTCTGCCCCTCTCTTCACCTCCTTGCTTCAGGGCCTCACTTTCCTTAGGGAATAACATCAAGCTGAAATTCAACACTCAGGTTGTTTGTTTGTTTGTTTGTTTGTTTGTTTCTGTGGAGAGAGGTGAACACTAAGCAGTGCATGCCTTATCAAACCTGAAAATTCAGCATCTAAACAAATGAATGTATAAAAATGGGACTGGTAGAAAAACTGCAAAACTACCAGCAAAATTTCCTGGAGGAGCACTGAGAAGCACCTTACTTACTGTCTGTCGACCAGATGAATGAAGATTTATGGGTGCCCTTCTAAAAAGACCTCCCTTTTCAACTTTCCACCGATCCCACCTAAAAGTAGTACTTTTAGTAAGGAATTATTAGTTATTTATAATTATTATAAGTTAATTATATTAATAATTTTGTGCATTTTAAGGCCTTTATTGCTTAAGGTAATACACCTCAAGAACAGTAAGGTGTTGATATTTTCTCTCTGTATAGACTGATCCTACTCTTTTACCCACCACGCTGGACTGAAAGATCTACAGCTTGAGAAAAATGGACGCATGTTCCAAGGAGGTTTGGTCTCCAGAAACAAACACTTCTGGAAAATCTTTCCAGTGTTTAGGAAGGAGGGCTATAGCAAGATGATGGGAACGAACATTCAAAGCCACTTCATCTTTATTTGCACACAGTCTCTCCTCCTTCTTTTATTGGAGGAACTCCCCGAGTCCCAGAAAAAGAGAGCCGTATATTCTGCAAGGTATAGTCCATGTGCCTTAGGTCTTACAAGAAATGACAGTGTTCCTCTTTCACAGTTCTTCTGCTAGCATTAGTCCAACACAATCAGATCCAACATGATCAGAAGGAGGCAATCACAGCAGTCCACGAATGGCCTTCTCACACGTGTGAATATTCATAAGAGAATACTTTCATTCATGGTCCATTTTAGGGCTAACTTTGAGCAGACGCCATCGGTACTTCTATTTCTATAGCTTTATGAAATAATGCAGAAACTTTGAAAAAAAATCATTCATTGAGTAATTTTTTAAAAAATTAATGCCTGAGTTAGCATATTTATAGCATTCCATAAATAAAAAGACCATGATATAAAAATAAACACAACACTTGAAAGTAAATCAGGCCAGTGGTTTGGTGGCAACTTTAGAAGTGGGTAGTGGGCATATTGTATGCATTGGTGTTTATTTATGTTTGACACCCTCAGTCTGGAGGTAGGCTATAAAATATATCATTTCTTCAGAGGTTGGTTTCATCAAATATTCAGACATGAACTTTACTGAGGTAACTGTCCCAAAGTCAGTCGTGGTAAACATTGGGATTAGAATCTACATAATATTACATGTTTCCCTTACTAATTCATTCCAGTATTCAAAGATGCCATAAAGTGGGCATAGGAGATTGCCACAAAAAATAAAAGGTTTTCACACACATACACACACACACACAAACACATTTGAGTTTTGTAGGGTATTTTCAGCCAAACGGAAAACTCATGTTCGCATCCCAGACACTCTTCTGATTGTCTGCAACCTCTGACTGAAGCAGAGGCAGAACAGTCTTTCTTTTTTGCTACAGGTCACTTTTGCTTAGCTTGAGGGCTAGATTTTTTTTTAATAATTGCCTGTTATTTTGAGATTATTTCCTCTGTTAGTCAGTTAGATCTTAAAGTTCAAAATTTCACCCAATGTATTTCAGGACAACATTCATCAAAAAGAAAAGACATTTTATTCCTGTTCCTCGTGTTCTCCACAGCAACAGGTCCAGATTCATAAAAATCTGAATTAACCTGACTCACTAAAGATTCACCCCATTAGAGGAGAGTTGTATCAATGCAGACTATGCCAGGGGAAATGGCATGCAAGTTAAAATTAAAATTTCATAAGCAGCCCTGAGTTTCATCACATCTATGCCACTGCAACCCCAGGTTTATTTCTGTCACAGCCATACAGGTTTCCCCAGAGCCAAGTTCAGAGAGGGGTCTGGGTCTACAGAAGGTAGGGGGTTAGTGAGATATTGGAGAAGACCTGATGTTTGTGGCATTCATGGAAAACAAAACAAACCAAAATGAGGTCATCTAATATTTCTATTGAAGAAAACATAGTAAATTAATATGGCTGAAAATTGGGCCAGTTCTGTCTCTTTTTCTAAAGAAAATGTTGCAGGCAATACCCACGGGCCAGGCCAGCGCTTTCTGCAATTACCCGCCCCAGGATCTTGCAGGGTGTTGGATCAGGCCCTAATTACTTGCTCCCAGAGATGGGCAGCCGGGATGCTTTCAGGTTGCACTTCCCCAGCAGAGGGGCTCTTGCTTTTGCATCTCAAAGGGCCTCTTTTGCGTGCAAACAGGGGCATCTTTGATCTCAGCTGGGGGTTCACTGTTAACTGCTGCTGGGAAGCGGTTTCAAATCAGCAGGTCAATCAGATCTTTTGAAGATAGAGCCATTTATTCAGCAGCTAGAACAGCAACCACAGGCAGCCAGAGGAGCATAAGTTTTATGTCTGGTGTTGGCCATTAAAACAGGGCTTTACTGTTTGTGGTCTCGAGCTGACTCAGTAGCACCATTGGAGCAGCACGGTGATAAATGTGTATTCATTGCTGTTGTATAACTTGGTTATTGAAGGACGAGTTCAGCGGGGCTGTTTGGGGGAGGACGCATGACGGCAGGTCCACCCTGGTGCCATTGTGTCATTGGGCACAAGAGGGTCAGGAAGGCGAGGGGGCCATGGTGACAGCTGTGATGGATCTGCCTGAGCTGGAGGAAGTGGTGTTTCCACTGTTATTTACGGATCTTACAGACGGGCAGCTCCAGGGTTAACGTGTGCTTGCCTCTGCTGAAAAAAAATGGGAAAGAAGGTGAACGTATCCATATCCTAGACTGAAACTCTACTAACTATCAATGCTTCAGTAAATGCTTTCAATAGCACTGAATATTCTTATAATGTAAGTGATGGCATATCTGTGCCAGAAACATAGGGTCAGATGCTCACTTGGTTTGTCTCCAAATTAAGTTCAATACAGCTGCATTGTGAGTGTTTGTCCCTTACTGCCCAGGATCAGCATATAACCATGATTTATAGAAAGAAGTGGCATTTTAAATAGTTACTGTGAAACTTGTGTTTTGATTCTTGGAATAAATAGCTTAAATGTGCAGCTCTCAAAGGCAGTCCTACATATTTGTAAAGTTCTAAGATGAGGTGGCTTCTAAGTGTGCAATATTTAGTAACAAAATAAGGCAGCTAGTCCTCTGGGATTTTTTTTCTTCTTGTTTATTTTTTTTTCCATGAGTACAAGCCAGATGTGAGAGCCTGAGGAAGGCTGTACTATCTTTTCAACCCTTGCCATAGGCAAAAACCATTCAGTCTTTAAGCAGATTACATCCTGTGGAAAGATACTTTTGCATGTTAGACTTAGTGTTAATCCACAAGAAGATTATAAAAACTGGTAAATGAGCAGTGAAAAAAAAAACCCTTCCCATTCGAATTGTATGTTTTTACTACAATCAGGAAAGTAAAGCAGAGCTGGGAGGAATTTAGGATTCTCTGCAGGTACTGTTAGTTTTGGAAGGTAGCAAGCACATGGCCATGTCATTAGAGACTACATTTTTGCACTCCTCAAATCCTCTAACAAAATTACATTTGGCAAGTGGAAGAGCAGTGTCCCCTAAACACACAAATATCCCGTTGGCGGCTTTTCCAGGGTGATGTTTCACAGTGCTCTCTTGCTGTCTGGCTGTCCTGTTCCACCGGCAGGGTTTATGGAAGTTCAACAAAAAAGCGTATTCTGATGGTCTGTAACATGAATGTAAGAAAACCTGCTGTTGTTGTGGTAAACACAATGTCCACAGATTTATTAGGAATGCTCTCATTCCTGGAAGCACCAGCTATTCTTGTAACTCACTGCCGCCAAGGTTTTTAGCCATATTCTCCTTTCATGCACATACTGCAGAATGGAAAGCCATGTCTGCACTCCGGCCGCTGGGATTTGTTCTTCGTTTGTTATTGGATCATATCATTTTACAGTTTGTCTTGTGTAAAGGGCAATCTAGAAAGCTGTTGAGTGTTTAGCTTCCCATGCCTGTTGTTAATGGCTAAGCTTTTTAACTGTAAAGGGCTTGCTTTAAAGTTTGCATTGAAGTCATATTTTAACGTGTAATAAAATGTACAATAAATCAGTGAGGCAAGAAGAAAAAAGGGAAAAAGGTTGACAAGGAAAGGAAATTTTCTTTGCTCCATCTCCCTGTGGACTACTGGTATTTTTAGAAAGGACGGGAGCAGCACTGTATCAAGAGTGGGTAGAGTGCACACCCATTGCTGGAGCATGGTGCTCCAGCTCAGTTCCATGTACTCCATGTACTTCATGGAGGAACCGTGTGTCAGCTGTGCAGACAGAGGAATAAGGCAAATGTTGTGTTTATCGTCTTTTAAATCTGTATTTGACAGCTTAAGTTGGCTACATTATACAGCAATCATCCAAAAACTGGTTCTGGCTGTGACTTGAGAAAACTTTTGAGAAAACTTTGGGATTGAGTTTCTTTATCCAGTATCATCACAATTAGCATGAAACCATATCACAACATGCAATTACTGTGTGTAATGTTAGAGTTTTACAGTGGTAGCTCTCAAATTCCTTTCTTTTTCCTTCCTTATTTACATTTTTTCTCTTTCAGCATTTAGCTTACTGAAGAGTGAAACCTTCAAAACAGCAAGGGGAAACATGGTGTGTTCATGCCTCCATATTTAAGCACTGATCTATGGGTAGAAGTGTGAAATCAATTATGTCAATAGCAAAGCACTCCAAGTACTGCTTTCTTTTCTCTGTTGTGCATTTTTGTATATAATCAAGCTTAGGATTACTGATTTCAAGATACCACCAAACTTTTTCTCACGAAGGTATCTGGTATATTGAGATGTTTTTCACCTGTAGGTGCCATATTGACATTTCCTAGGTTGTAGGGGAACAGTACCGGCCGTGAAAAAAATTTATCCAGGAAAACACTCCAATGTGCTTGATGTATCTGGTCGACAAAACAATAGTGTTTTATTGCAAAAAGTCCCTTCGTGTTTATGAAAATCCCCTTGTGTTATAAAAATACACCGCTGGTGTATCCTGTACCTTCCACATTTTATCATGTGGTGCTTCATCCTGGATTGTGTTAGGAGATCATAAATTGCCCCTTGAATTAGTCTGGTTTCAGAGCTTTTAACCACTGTTACTAACGCAAGAGATATTACCCCATCCATAAATCATATTTCATATTGTGACAAATTAATTTGTTACCTCTGAATCTATAAAGAAATCTGAAACTTTAGCATGTACTTCTTACAATGCGCCATTGTAAATCTTTCTTTTGGATAAGACCAGAAGATGCAAGAATGCTTAGAAAGTAGTAGTTTCGTGATTTTTACCTTTCTTCCCTAATTTAAGATTTATTTGTAGAAATCAGCCAAAATAAAATGGAAATATTGGATGTAACTGTTTCTCATAATTCTCAGAAATCTTCAGAGATGTGTTTCATATTCAGATTTCATGACCAAGATCTTATAGTGCACCAAAAGACACTGCATATAAACATATCACATATTTAGGAAACTGAGATGAGTACTCAATGCCAGATTTTCATCCATGGACACAGAACTTTTCACATAGAATACTGCTAAGACTGTAAAAAACTGTCATATTCTGTTCCCAAGCACATAGAGATGGGAAAATCTGACCATTCCTATTTGCATATTTATGACAAGTATGCTTTTGTACAAAAGATCAATCAATCATTATTAATAGCTATTAGTATTATTTGTATTAAACCATCATATGGAAGGTCAAGTAAAAATTAATCCTATTTTTTAGGACTCATACAATATGAAATTTATATTGTCTCGATTACGACTGGAAAACAAAAACCATTCAAAATATAAGCAAAGAAATAGATAGATATTAACTTGCCTAAGTAGCTCATCAGATTGGTAGAGACTGGGAACAGATTTCAGGTCTCCCACTTTCCAGTGTAATGGCTTTTTCCTAAGATCAGGCTGGCCTCGAAATTCCCTTCAGGTTTACTGGAGATTTTGTGAATCGAGTATTTCGAAATACCTGTGGTCCTTGTGGGAGAGAGGAATTTTGGCCACTACATGGAAGACCAATATTGCTGTCCCGAAGACATGAGGATTAAAAATACTAGTTAAATCATTAAGTTCCCCTGCAACAAACAAACAAAGAAAAACAAGTGAGGGTTCAGGTAATTTAGAAGATTTGCTTAAAAGTATGAGTTTCATGAAGAGTGCATTTAGACAGAAAAGCAGGCTCAAAGCTTAGTGTCTGATGGGTCTTCCTCAGTTTCTGAGGGGCTTGGATCTGTCATTTGGAAACCTGTAATATACATGTAATACTACGTATTCAGCAAAAGCGTTTGGACTTTTTTGGTTCAAGTGTATTGTTACTTTCCTTATAAATGCAATTCTTCAGTTATAGCTCAACCAGAAAAATTTTCTCAAGGTTATAATGTGGCAAGTAAAACCTTAGTTTGAGAGCTGCAATAAAAAAAAATTAAAATGTACTTCAGTGTTTTCAAGTGAAGTGAATAACAATTAAAACCAATAAAAATACTAAGAAAGGACAATACTTGTTTAGCTCTGTATATTTATAATCAGTCTAGACAAGTATAACCTTTCGAATTTACCCACACTGCATAGTTTGGAGTTTTGCAGGCATTCTCAGCTCAGCTATCAATGTCAAAAGAAAATAGACAGAAACTTGCTGAAGAGTTCCTCTGGTATTTTTCAGAAGATGTGGCTTAGTCTTTAACCTCAGAGAGTACACATTTGAAGACAAAGCAAACAGATGTCAATAGTTCCCATTTTGTTTTCAGACAGAGTATCATGAAGTTTTGTAGTAAAAAAAAGCAATTGGTGCTGGTGGACAAAAAGCTTTCTATAAAACACACTTAATTTTGCTTCAAATATCAGAAATACCTTCTAAATAAAATCAGGAAAGATGTTTGCTTTTCGTGTAGCTTCCTGCTTTACTGGTGACCGATATATATCAGTTTAAGTTTGCAGTGTGATGCCTACACATCTGCATTTCGGCACTCCCACACATCCACTTGCAGAAACAGCATCTTTCACCAAACACCCAAAAACCTGCCGGCAAGTGAAGGGACTGGGACCCTCGCAGCTAACAGCATTCCCATCTGTACGTGAATAGCTGGCTCATCCTCAGCTGCTCCAAGCAGGAATCTCTCACCTGCAGCTGAAGTAGTGCAGGTATTCAGATCTCTATGTGAAACACCCGTTCACGGCGTTTCTGCAAAGTTTGCACAGCGCAGCTCGCTTGCTGCTTGCCCGGTGCTGTCGGGGGATCAAAATCACCGTCAGAAGCAGCTGGCTGACCTCTATACCCTGCAGAGGTAAAAAAGCAGTTTGGTTCATCTGTTTTGCCTAATTTTTAAGTGCCTGTAGCAGAATCCTTCACTCTGAGTAAGGTGATAGCTCCACAATCAGTACGTCAGACAAGTAGAAAAGACATAGAAATGAGAAGGGAGATGTTTAAACATAGCGAAGAGGGGAAGGATGGAGGGGTGTCCTCAAAGCAGCTACACACTGGAATTTAAGAGCCTTTCTCAGAGCTATCAGTTAGATGTTCCCTCTGTTGCAGTCTAAAAACTTTTCCTGAAGGGAAATAATGACGCGTTTTCTTTTAAAAACAAAAAAACCCAACAAACAAAACAAGCAAAAACCACAACAGAAGAGTGGTTCACTAATTGCTTAAGTACAAATGGAAGAGGATATGGTAGGCTCTCCATTACACAACAGCTCAGTGATTAGCACCCTCGCTCAACATATGGAAGACCCAGATTCAATTAATTTCTCAGCCTCCAAGGTTTCCAACCGGTATCTCCCTAGGCAATTTGCAGTAGGAAGGAACACTGTACTCATCAGGCTGTGCTGGAGCTGTTCCACCGTCCATTGAACAGTGACTCAGTGGGCCATGGAGAAACAGCAAAAAGGGTCAGGATCACACAGCACAGCACTGGGGTCTCCAACTGAGAGCATGCACCAGTTTTGCCCTGTTCTGGGATTATTTGCATGACTTTTCCAATGGGTGTTTGGTTTCCTACTGCAACAACTGCCCGATGAGCGGTGCTGATGTGGCTTTCAACTTATCTAGTTTGTGTGGGTTAATAATCATAGTGTATTCAGCCAAAACTCGTTCTCTTGTTCCTGCAGTATCCGGGGTTTGAGGGAGGTCCTGCTAAGGCCCCGTCTGGCTCATCTTCAGGTGAATGCAGGCAGCTACAGCAGGGCTCTACAGGAGTCTACCCAAAAGCTGCTCCTTACCTAGCTGTAAGAAATGCAGCCTCAAGCAGCAGCATTGCAAGAGGTGTGATATTTGTGATAAATTATTTAGATCATATGTTTACTCTACCTTTTTCATTAATTCAAGTTCAAGGACTTTAGTGTGTATACACTGGCAGGCAAGGAATCAACAGATGTATGTAGGTCTTGTATAGGTGCTGCTAAACTATATACAAGAACATGCAGTGAGCGGGAGATCAGACCACATGAAATTATATCACAAAAAATTTAATACTGGATTCCTAAGAATGTGTTTCTACAGTGCATTTCACTTTTGGAAAATTTATTCAGACTTGTAGAAATTAAGTTCAAAGTATGGCTATTCTCATTCTGTCACATTTTTTTGTTGACTCTGCCATTGCTTTATCCAGGTAATTGAGAGTCTAAGGCACATCATAATATGTTTTTTTCTTTTTTGTTTATTCACTGAGCTTTGTCTCCTGAAGCAGGGCTGATCAAATTGTAGGAGGACCAATCTGGTGGGCTTTGTGAGCTGCTCTAGGAAGCCACTGGAAAAAAAAAAAAAGAGAAAAAAGGTTATTTATATATTAATGCATCAATTAATGATCAAAAAGAAGGGACATTGTAAATACCAAGTGACATTACAAGTGTAGTCTAACTTTAATTCTTAAATGAACAACAGCATACAGAAAGATCTATGGATTTTTTAAAGATTAGTCATTAAATTAAAATTAAATAAAAGATAAATTATATTTAAGTAATACTTAAAAGAATAGGTGTGATATATCTGAGTCTCCTAAATTTTTCAGCCCTTCACCAACTCATTTCTAAAGTGAGTCAGGTAATAACTGTATTACGAGGAAAGTAAATGCGTGGAAAAATTACACAGGCTGTAAACTCAGTATGGAGAGTGGGAGGGGAAGAAAATTAATTTTCCCAGTTACTGTTTCATTAATCATAATATTATTGTTGGCTAATTCTGCCTCCCCTTCCCTCTTATATCTAAAGATCTTCCACTGCTGGATGATGGCTGTATTATATATTTTTTATAGTCATGAAAAATTACTTCCTTTTCTTTTTAAAGTCATGAATTATGGAAATGTTGTACTTAATTCCCCTATTTTTAAAGGTCATTTAGTTATTAGGAGTCTATTAAAAACAGTAGGAGACATTTAAACATGGTTACTATCTTTAATTCTCTTTTTTTTATTTTCTTCAATAAATAATATTTTCAATTATTAAAATAATCTAGTGCGTTTCTTTGTTTTGGGGGAAGGCCTGGATACACAGTATTGCTTGACTGTCTCTGTGCAGTACCAAAGGCAGCAGATAAACCTACTGTTCTACTGTAGGAATAGTACACATAGTCCTGTGAAGTCTCCTGAATGCTATCTCCCAAACATTGCTGTTCTTCAGTAGTGGAAGAACACAGCGAGGATTAATTTCCTCTGAGCTGCTTATTTTGCCTTAGTGGCTAAACAATGCATTTCAGTTGAGTCCTTGGAGCAAAGCGTGAACTTAGTTAACTCATTTTAAGCAACACAGTCCTCTCGGCAACACTTGGCTCTCTAGCTCTTATTTGACCTGCATTTTCCTTAGTTGCATGTTTCCTCTTTAATGTTCTGGGTCTAAGATCTTCCAGCTACTTGGCTCGTAAATAGTAAGCAAGGAGACCACTCACAAGGAAATCAGATAATACTTCTTTGCCAGCCCGTCTGGTAATATGAACCTGTGATCTTGGTATGCTTCTTAAAGAAGGAATGACTTTTGTGTGAGAGTGTTCTCTTCTTTGGTTGGTAAACGTTTTCCTGAAGTCACTGCTGAACAAATAGCAAGTCAAAGACCTACAAGTCAACCTGGTCATCTTGTAGTTAGTCTGGTAAGCTATTTATAAGGTAATGCTCCCAGATTTGCTGCTGCAATAGAAGGAAGAGCAACACTGCACCGTGACAGCAGAATCCATCAAAAAGTCTTTTGGGAAGGTGGAGGGGGATATTTTAGAAGCATTGGCTTTGAAAGTGCTTTCAAAGGATTTTAAAAATCTGTCTCTGAAAGCTGTATTTTGACAACTTTGTTGAGCAAAACATTGTGAAATACTTGGTCTAGTTCCTTGTGAAGTGGTTGGGAGGATGGATTGTTACCTTGCTGCTTTTATTTCAAGAACTACTGTTTCTTGGCTTGGTTCCTTACAAAAAAAGGGGACTGTTTCTGAAGTCACCTCCATTTTATACGGCCGTGATTTATTTTGCCTTGATGGAGTCACTTCAGATTTTCCCAGTGTAAAGGAAAACAGAATTCAGCTAAAGCAGAAAAGGCTATTAAAGCTAAAACAACAAAAATGGGTCTCTCTCCTCCTTTTTTTATGTATATTCCAGAATACTAAAGAGCACAAGACCCTAGTTACTAAAGAACTCTTGCCCCACTACTTTTATATTTCATCCACCTGAACATACCTTAAGTCTCTTATGCAAGTTAAACCATGCCCCTGGCCATGACTAAAATCACTTCAGTACAACCCTCATCCCTACTGCTGTTAGCAGCCACCCAAACCTATCATCTCTGTCCTCAACCAGAAACACTTTGAAACAAGCACTCTATCTACAGTTAGCTCCAGCTGTCTTGAGAAATTAATCTCTTCACGTGTCTCCAGTGGACATTCCCAGTAAAGTGAAGTTAGTCTTGGCTACTGGAACAGTGTTGTGGGATTGGAAAGTGTTTAGTGGAATTAACCATAAATTAACATTGTGATCTTGATGTTTGGGTTCAAGTACAATTATTTTAGGGGTCTTGGCTTACTCCTTCTAAATATTCTGTCTGCTGCAGGGAGCAGAAACATGGAGTTCCACTAGAGCAGAAGAGTGTGTGGTTCCAGGGGACATGCAGATGGAGGGTGGCTGGGGTCTTCGAGAAGGGTGGAAGAGGAAATGGCAGGCATAGTCACTTCCCTCACTTTCCTTGTGGCAAGTAACAAGAGGAGCTGAATGAATAACTTGCATTGTGTACTTGGAACCTTTAATATGTCTATAGGAATTCATGCATCTTCTCCAGTGTATTTGCTGTTTCATACTATGCTTTCCCCCCACGGACAGTTTACTTTTTTTTTCACTTTGTTTGATAAGCGTGTCACAAAGTGAATGAGATTTGATTTTCTCTAAACAGTATATGGCTTTGACCTCTTCTTGAGTTTTGTTTTCCATATTTGAAGATTCATACCTTCAACACATGGTTGATCACTGAATTCCCTTTCACTACCACCATTTGAAAATCTCAGAAAAAAATCACTTCCTGATCTGCACATGACTTGACGTTGGTGTATCGACATGCATGGTTACAGAAAGAGACACAGGCTTCTTCACACAGGATCAAGATCTAGTATAGAAGCTTAGTCATCAGCGTGACCAACCACCTCCAGCAGAGCCCAACACTAATGCAGCTGCACATCTTCTGCAGGAGCTGGGTCATGTCCAGCTATTTGAAGCAAGCACACAAGGAAATGTTCTCCACATGCACCTGAGCTACTAAGTTATCTCATCCTCCAAGAATCAGTCCCTGATGTTTTTGCTGATAAATAGTAATTGCATTTAGCTTCATGATCTCACCTGCACAGACACCTTTGCTGTGAGGCGTGGAGGAGCTCCATTCCGAGGCACCAAAACTGACTGAGAGACTTTTTAAATGTGGAACTCATAAGGCTTGAGTGGAAGCTTTGTTTCTGGTACCAGAAATTTATTCCCATATGGCCGTTCTAATATATTTACTGTAGCAAAAAGTATAATAATTAATAATCCATTATTACGGCAACACATGAAAATAGTGGTGTTTTCTGCTAAAGACTTATGTGGTCTGGCGAGTGGTCTAGACACTATGATTTAGTGCACCTAAATTCTGTTTGTGATTTTACTGTTCATCTTAACTGTGTGTAATTGTTGTGCCTCTCTTTCTTCACCTCTGAAAATGGAAAACCAGTAACGAGTGCTTGACATCTCTGTAAGAGTTACTGCGTCTATCTAAACAGAATTTTCTATATAATCTATCCATCTACGTGTCTCTTAATATTTAGACATATATTAGGACAGTTTGTTTCAAGCACTGGATTTTTGTCTTAAAAAATTAAATGCTGTAGCACAGCCATAAGAACAGTATTTAGTTGGAAGCATTGGGAGAAAGAACAAATTCCCTTTTACTAGATCTGTGTTAAAGCAGCTAAAGCTTTCATCCAAAACATGCCTCTTAAACCTATGAATTAAACTTTATGGGTTTGAACGTGTTATTGCCTTCACATTATTATGCTTCTTTCTTTGTCAAACATCAGGGAAGACAAATCTACCAAAGCCAAGCAGGGAAAGCAGACTGGCTTTCTGCCCCCTCCAACTGTAACATTTTCTGTGTTCATATCCTGTTTCTCTGACCTTTATTAAAAAATTTGTGAGCACGACCTGCTCCCACTGTCGTCAGCGTTAAAGCCTCTACTTACTGCAGCACAGTCAGGATTTTCACCCAAGTGTGTTGCTCCAGATGAGGATGGGAAATGCTTTCTGCTGGCATGAAGTCCGAAAGTCCTCTGGGCAGCCGGCCGCTGTTTGCTGCTCAGGCGTGAAGCACCGCATGTGGGTCTGCAGCGGGGCTTTTCTTCTCATCTTGGTGGATTGCACAACCTTATTAAAGTCAGTAGGTGTCAAGTTTTGAGCTATGGGCTAGACAATGTTGCCCAATAACCACAATTATAGTTTCCAAAATCTGTTGATCCTCATTTGTAAATCTCAGTGATTCCTGTTAAGTGATACCATGCATGCCTGCACAAGTCGGTGGAGAACCACCTCTGGGCAGTACGTCCAGGACAGCCTGTCTCTTTGTGGCCTACTGGAGAACAGTTGATCCTAATACACTGGGAGAATGAATAACTACCCATTTGACACATGCTTTTACCACAGGTTTTGGGGTTGGATTGTCAAAAATTCAAGTGTGCGTTTACCCGTGGTGCTCCTGCCCGATGCGCGCACTTCAGCTTCAGAACTTGAAGGCAACAGAGTGGAAGGGCAGAGCCCACGCATACGGTGCTTGCCAGCCAGGGCCAGACGTGTGCCTCTCGGGACTCGTTAGGTGAGGCTGGCGATTTCTCTTACAAGACGCACAGCTGTGTGTGCGTAGCTCACTGGCCAGTGGAGGTGGGTGTCAATGTGACCCGCAGAAAGGCCGGACAGTGGCAGACATAAATAGAGCTGTCCTGGGGAGGAATCCTAAGGCTCCCACCCGCCCTATCCACCCAGACCACATTTGTCTCCCAGCACAATCCTGTGCTCCCTTCCCTCCGGCAGCAGCTGCAGTCCCCACGCTCCTCCAAGGCTGGTGGAGCGAGTAGACTGCATGAAGACATCCACGCGGTTCCACGGCTGGCTGCTCAGAGACACCCTCCCACCAGAGGTGGAGAGCATCCCATCCCCAATGTCTTAGCATCTTGCTGCAAGCCGGAGAGGCTCCGGCAGTGTAGGAATTGTGCATGTCCAAAAATAAAACAGAAAGATCTAAGAAACTGTGTATCAAAGCAGCATTCCAGGCACAGATACTTGTGTGTCCGGCTCCAACACATAGCACAGAGAGAAGGGTGTGGAGTTGCTTTGACCACCTGTCCCTGGCGAAGATCAAGACATATGATGATGGCTTGTGCCAGCTGTTGTTTTCCCTCTCTGCTGCTGGTTGAATATCCCCGTGTCTCGACTTTGCTAACCTCAGACTGCCGCTGTTGTGCTACTGCCCTCGTTATTTCTCACCCTTCGCAAGCTCACTGAAAAAATGGTGCTCTTATTAGGCACCAAATTCCTCCAAGTATTACATCTCTGACATAAATATTTCTCCTTCATTCCCCTGTTCCTGTTACTTTGAGTCTTTGCAGATATAAAAGGCTGGCAATAGAAAGGCAGAGAGGTGGAGGTGGGGGAGTGAAGGCAAATAAAAAAGAGGATCACACAGTCTTTCTGTTTCTTATCCCTCACTTTATACTTTCTGAAACGTGTCACATCTGAAAAGCATTTTGCTTAACTCCTGTGACTGCTAGAGCGTTGTGCTGCTGCCATGCTCGCCTCGCTATAGGGTTTTTTTTTCTGTATATCACAACAAAATTCTTACAAATATTGAGGGAAAGGAAAGCTGGAAATGAACTTGTAGTCAGAATTTGTTTAAAACATAGCAGCTGCTGTCACTGCTGGTGTGCTCAAGCCCCAGCTTTCGATAAGCTCTTTGATACTGCGCTGAGGTAATCCAACCACTTTGATGAAGCATTATGGTGATCAGGCTCTTAGATACCATTATTAAAATGATCTAAGCTTTTCTAATGCTTCACAGAGCAGTGGCCAGAGCCCCAAGTTCAGCACCAGGTTACTCCAGGTGCTTAGATACTATAGTGAAGCAATTCAAGGTTTCGGTGCAGTTCAAATCCTCTTTTGATGCACTGAAATAACCCACTTTCTTCTCCCTTGAAGTGCTTTGGCAGCGTATTGATCTGGTGCAAATTATTTAACCCCACTACAGCATGGTGACACAAACTTCCTGCTATCAAACTCTCTGACACCCGGTTGCAGAAGTCTAGGATTTTTTGTAATTGCCTGCGGACAGTCAAATATTTGAAAGCATTTGTTATTTTGCATGCTTGACAAATATATTCTCATAATGCACGACAGATGCCAATACTCTGCAGTACTATTTTTAAAGGACTGATTAAAAATTGCTTTCGTTTAAAAACATGTTGAACATGAAATCTGTCCATCTAAAATAAGACTCAGCAGTCATCATCCTACTGATTATGCCTAAGATTACAAATCACATCAGTCAGATAGCTGAAGCAGGAGGAAAGCCTGAGGCTTGCCACACAGCTCTGCTGTAGCGCAGGAGCCAAAGTGGGCTCCAGGTCCCTTTTTTTCTCTTTTTCTAGAGTATATTGAAAACTGCTTCCATCTCTATATTTTTTTAGGCTTTTTTCTTCATTCCAAAATGTGATTGTAGCCGAAGCAATGATCTCCCAATGCGCAATGCTGGGATGCTGGGCACTCTCTCTGATTTACGTGACAGACGTAAGCAGTTTACAAGGAAAGCACTTGGATCAGCTCCTTGGCTGGTGCGAATAGGTGATGTGGTGCTTCCCTGACTAGCACAACTTCCTAACCTAGTGCCCGAGATCTGAAAAGTACAGACAAGTACGAGCTAATCAATTTTACAGATATACCGAAGTCATTCTGCTTACTCCCAGTGAATAAAAGTTAAGGTGGTTGAATTTCAGCCACACTTTGCATGCATAAGCGTGCACCTCATTGACATGCATGGTTGTGTCAATTACACAGATCTGCTGATGGATGGCTGTTCACAGGACTGAACTGGCTCCTGCAATTCATGTCAAAAACTAGATCACCACTGGCTTAATTGGTCTCAGTGTCTTTGGAGTAAATGCATTGTGACGTACGGTTTACGTGTACAAAATACCCTTTGGAAGATGAGGCTGTATTTCAGAGAGCTCATTCCAGCTTTTTAAAACACACCTCAAATTGTGGTTGTTTATATATTAGTCACAGAAATAAATCTTGTTATTGATTCTAGAAATACAGCTGTTTACCCTCTTTTTTTTTTTTTTTCATTTTCACACGATCCTTTCATATATAGAAACTCATTTAAAGGGTTTTGAAGTTTTGAGCTGTGGAGTCGCATTGTTCGAGACACTGTCATCTGGTAAAGTAGAGAGGCTGCTCTTACTTCACAACAACTCTTATTATGGAAAAAAGGGGAAAGACCAGCAAACAACCTCCGACTCATTTCCTGACAAGCCTAAATGATAATCAGAATTATCTAGTTTTCTGCAGGAAAGGAAGGAAGAGACCCCTTGGCACCCTCCTTTGTGGAAGCAATATCTTAGTTTTCTTCTTTCCAGAGAGCACACGCCTGCCTTGACTGAGACCAGGTTCTTTCCACATTCCCTGTCTTATCAGTGTTAACACTTTTGGACTATCCTAATATCAAAACCATTTTTCTGCTTGCAGTTTCAGCATTAGTTTCCCTTGTACTACCTTGGTGTGTACTGTTCAGCCGCTGCATGTGCTGTTTCTTTCAGCATTTATTTTTAGTTCCTCTTAAACTTAGCAAAAATATTAAAAAAATTAAAAGTTGTGATAAACTTTAAATCAATGGCTGTCCGGCACCAACTGTGATGTTAACCAGAGCTAGAGAAATACTGGCAAATATGGAAACATTCATGAATGGAAAGAACCTGAGTTACAGAACTTACTTCTGGAAGAAAAACAAGTATTTTAGCCAATCAGTTTTAAAATTGCATTTCTTTAGTTTGGATCTTCCCTTATAATCATTTTATACACAGACAGAGAACAGAAACAAAAAATGGCTATTAGCAGGACTGGTGTCAGAAAGAAAAATGCTTGGGATGTGCTGAGATATCAACTGGGCTATGCAATTTCTGCAAAACCCTGCGTGAGTTCCGTGGCAAATAAATGTTCAACTGCATATTTGCGTGTGCACTTAGGTTTTGTGGAAGAACGTGTACTTTTGCAAAAGCACCCATTTTGAAGATGATCTGGGTAACAGAATAGAGGTTGTCAGCTTTTTTATTCGATTTGTTCTATCTTCTGTGATAATCAACATGATCAGTTAGCTAGAAGCATCTAGGAATTTATTTAAATGAGCATAAATGCTCTACCCCCTTTTGCCAAAGAAATTGCAAAGCAGTGGAATTGTAGGTGGCTCTGCTATCTTTAAACGTTTCTGGAGTACAGAAACACACACCGATATATACCCTTACAAGTCACACATTTCTTCCATCCATCTATAATCCTGTTATTCTATCACCCATTTCTGCTTTTTTTTTCCCCTGTCCCTTCATTTATGAAAGTGATTATATTGTAGCTGGAAAAACAGGGAACTTTGAAAGTTTGTAAGAAACTAGAATAAACTGCATTTGAAAATCTGGGAAAGTCAGGAGAACGTGCAACATATTTTCCCTTGATAAAATTGTGAAAAGCACAAAAGTACTCTTGAGACATATGTGTTTCCTTCTGCTGAGTGACAGCCTTAAGGACAGTACATGTGAGAGAGAAGTTTTAGAGGTAAAAATATTTTGTCTTTTAACTGAGTAGCAGAGAATCAGGGGTGTTTGAAGCGCATGTAAATTGGTAGTACAGTCTTTGTCTTTCTATATTATTTTTCTCCTTTCTATCTCCTGTGCACTGCTGGATTTTACCCTTTGTCTGATTGTCCGTTCAGAGCCCTGAACCACCCTCAGAGCAGAATTAGAGGTATAAGGCACAGGATTTTGAAGAATCATAATAAAGACTAAAACCTGTGTGAAATAATCTTCTAGAGATCCAAGGATATTTTATATCTGTTAATTGTCCCCCCTACAGGTGCCCTCAAAACACACATTTAGCATCAATCACCTCCACCAGCAGCATTGCACAGATGAGAATTGCATACTTACAAACCTGGATTTTCATGGCAGCAACGCATTTTTCAAATCTAATTAATAATTCCGTGGGGTAAAAACACTGAAATATACAACTGTTTGCTTGCATATGATTTAAAAGAAAAGGAGGAATAAGGCGTATGAGAAGAATTCAGTTGAGGTGGTGGAGGTGACTTCCTCTCTCACACCTCAGGTTTGAGTGGGCGCCCATGTGCTGGAAGGAGGGGAGCACTGGCACAATGGTGATATTGACAAGCAATGAGACAGAGAAAAAAGTCTACCAAAATGATTTTGACTGAGTGAGAAGACAGAGTAATGAAACCTAAAGGAGGCTAGCAGGTGTCAAAAGTTGCTGGTGGTCTGAAGGAGTGCAGAGCTTGAGCTGGTGGGTTTGTCAGAAACCTTTGTGAGACCCAGTGCAGACGATAAATGTTAGATTTTGTAGGAATTCTGGAAGGAAGTTGAGTTGAAAATTAATGTTCATATTTATTTAAATATTTGTGTACTTGGCACAATTAGATGAAGGGAGGAAAGGGACATAAAGCACAGAATTAGTGGCTCAAGTTCTTGAGAAAAGATCAGAGCAAAAGCATTTTCATTGGAAAGAGAATAATTCAGGTTAAAGCTATAGAAAAGGAAGAAAGAAGAAGAAAACAATGGATGGAGTGCTGAAAACTGAGGTGCCTGGTTTATGAGTGCAAACAGGAGATTTCCAAAAGGTTAATTGCCCTGAACTAAGAGTAATGAGGGCAGGAGGTAGAAGACGGTGGATTCAAGAAAGACTTTTGAACAGGCAGGCGGGGAGTTGTGGCACACGCATAAAAGCCTTCAAACAAAGTTGGATATAGTGGATTAAGGGATCTATTGTTACGCAGTTCTTGTTGACAATAATTCTTTTATATTTCTTTATTGGAAGAACTTTGTTGAACTGAAAATTGGCATTTTGGATCTACCATGATATAGTAGCAGAGCAGATGACATGAACAGAATTTCAATTTTCAGTGCAAATAACCGCTTTCATTTCCAAATTTGACTGCAGCACTGTAGAATTCAAAAACTGTAATTGGAATTATTTATGTAGAAATTATCCTAAAATGATCCAAAAGTCCTTTGAAAATTAACCTCAGTGTGTCTGGAACTGTAAAGCACTCTCTATTGTCACCTGTTCAACACAGCTCTGCTTAAAGAGAAATGTGAATGCTTTGTACTATGCAGAGACAACAAATTAAATTTTTACATAGATTTAAATAAAATTACAGAATGGTAAATTTTATTAGCAAGTCCAGAAATTACACTTGCAATTTCCAAAACCTTTTCAGGAATCTCAGTTGGCTGCTTTTCATCTTCTAGCCTCAAAGCAAAAAGATTAAAGCAAATGGTTCAGGAACAAATAGAAAAAGGTTTTGAGGTAGTAACCAAAACCAGGCTACAAAAGGTCTCAGAGCAGCTTTATCTGCTGGTGGGTACTTGCTCAGTTCAGTAGTCACATGATTCACACATTGGTTCATGTTTTTTTCCAGAAATAGAATCAATAGAGAACAGACAAACCCACAGTTGCCAGTTTGTACAGTCTTGTGGTTTTTCTTGAGGGCTCCAGGCTTGCACAGGTCTACCAGATAATGAAGACAAACTATTTCAGTTCCTGCGTGTCCATATGCTGCTCTACTGGGTTCTAGTTATCAAATAAAAGCACAGAAAAATAAGTGGTGGTTAAAACTGCCTCGCTAAAGTTTACATCAAGGAAAAAAATATTATTTAAAAGCCACCTTCACATTTTTGGCAGTAGCCTATTTGCCGTGTACTTCATTAATCACTTGTACTTTATGTTAAAAGCCTTTTAACAGAAAGTCAATATGTTTAAGCCTTGATGAAAGCATATCATAGCATTAGATGTGTAGTAGAAAATATTATGTACCAAGTCCCTTGCATTATGCACAGGAATCTGTACCTTTCCTGACTACGGGCTCTACTAAAAGGATGTTTGACCTTTTCAGCAGTTTTCTTAAACTTATATGACAACCAGTTTTGATCTCCTAAATATGTGTAGCACTTCCACTAAATGAAATATCGTATTTGTGTAAGCAGGGAGCAGAAAAGTTAACATATGGATGTTTAGACATGAGAGAAAATTTTTCTTTAGGCAGTGAAAGTAAAATGGACATCAGTGTTAAAAAAAAAACAAACCAAAAATAAAAGATTCCCAAAAGCAATGAAACCTGATGAGATTGCAGACACAGAGAAAGTAATAATTTCTTGCTTCTAAACCCTGACTCCTGCAACTATTGTCAGGAACCTGGGCATGCACTGTCTTAATGCTCTTTGAAAGATGAAGGAAAAAATATCATCAGTGTCATTCAAAGGCAAGAAAGTCTTTCCTCATGTTTTTTTAGACAAAATTCTTTACTAACTTTTCTCTGAGTTTAACGCACTTTTAGTACTCAGCAATGTGAGGAAAGACAAACATAGAGCACACAGAAAAGAGATGGAAATTTTCTTGCTTCCAGAGAGCTGGTTCATAGTGACCCCAAAGCTTTCTGTGACTTGTGGAGTGACCCTGATTAGGGCTCTGCATCAGACTGAAATGTACTTTTGCCTTCATATATTTCCAGCATTCCAGCTGTATGATCACATTCATTTGTGAGCAGGTGCTGAAGGAGCAGCACACAAAACACTGTGTGTTTATAGCCACACTATACTGTCTTCTAGCACGTGTTGTAAATGGTCTCATACCACCAACTTCTGATTCTCTGCAAATCTTACGCCTATTTTAACAAGCGGACTAGTCCAGCACAGTATAAAAATGAGCAAAAAGGATGCTATTATGATTAAGTATGAATTGTAAAGAGACTGCATGAAGTATTTCCTGTGATCTGGCATTACAGACACAGCCATCCAGTGAGTTATATGTTCCTTCCTTTTCAGAGCCCAATTCTGCAAGTTGCTGAGCATTAAAGTATCCATTCATTTCAATGAAAGCTGAAAGATTCCTCATTAGCTCCCAGCGTTAGGCTTAAGGAGTTCAGCAGTGATACAGGATCCCTGCTAAAATGTGACTCAAGGGTAAGGAAGTTTCAGATCCTTGAGTACACTTAAGTAGGTATCTCCTGTTTAATTGATTTGAATAATAGGTAGGCTCCTGGGCTCAGTGCTCTAATTGCTGCAACCTTAAGTTATATGGTGTGGTAGGATGCTCTTAAAGCTGATGTTTGAAGATGAAGACTCATAAAATAAGAGCTGTTCAGACCTCCTATTTTTTGAGATACTGGTGTGCCTCTTTTCCATGTCCTTGCAGCCAGGGCTGGTGCAGATTAAGGCATTCAGGACAAGCTTAATCTATTCTCTGAGCAGAGAACTGTGAGCACAGTGTTTCCAAATCAGACGGAAAAAGAAAATAACAGAGAACTTTCTAAAGGACTGAAAGTCTCTCCCACTCCAGAGGTCTGGATGGGCTTTGGCAAGCAGCGAGGCTTTTGAGCGGTTACCCAAAGCGACAGCCAGACCTTCTCCCTGCTGCTGCGCGGATCCATTTCAGGGAAAATTCAGCTCTGCCTCTGCAAGCCCCTGAGTGGAAAATGCCTGAAAGTGACATGATGCTGTGACCAAGCGCTGCAGCCTGCAGAAGAGAGCAGAGAGGGGGAGATGGTGTGTGGGCAGTCTGTGCCCTCCCCTGGAGCTGGTGACGACTGATGGTACCCAGCGCATGCTCGGTACCTGCAGCACGGAGGAGTCCCCCATGATCTTCCTCCTACCAGCTTTTGGCAGCCCTTTTTCTTCCCCTGCTGCTACCATTGGGGCTTGATTGCCCCCTGAGCCCGTGGTCCCCATTGAGGACCTTGCCACCTCCCTGCCCCAAGGAACAGCCAAGCCCCACCACGTCAAATTGCCAGAACCTTTTACATCGACAGTTGTAAAGGTTTTGGGCTTTGTTTTGCATTTTGGGGTTTGTTTTTTCTTCTTTTCTTTTTGTGTTTTAGTCTTGAGCAAAAACGTGCCTCTTCCCCTCATTGTTAATTGAGAAATGGTCTTCAGGCATCAATTCAGTCTGACTGATAAGAAGGAAATTTCAACTTTGTATTACATGGAGTACCTTTACAAAGATGTGTAGGTGACAATATCAAGGGGTTTGGGCAATGCTAAAGTAACGTTTTCAGTTTTCTGACAGAGCAGTTGTGATTTCCTGTTCTACAGGAATGCCAAACTCTGGATTTTCATTTCAATTCAGAATTCTAAAGTCAACATTTCCAAAATGTTCCACACAGCAGAAAAATACTTTAATAAATACAGCTGCAAAAATACCATTCTACCACCAGTTTCTGGAAAAAAAAAAAAAGAAAAAAAAAAGAAAGCATATGTCTGAAACATACTGGCCCACCACATTAGTCAAAATGCAGTGATATATTTTAATGCACAGTTATTGAGATAACTCTGTTGATCAGCAGACTCTATTTGCACCTTTCTTTTATTCCTCTTTGTATACGATTGATTTGTGATCACTGAAAGCAAGATCAGAGCTTGCTAATATGTACTGTTGCTCACAGGTTCACTGGGAAGTATTTATTTCTTAATCATGTATCTCTCAGATTAATTGTTTGGGATGATCAAAGGCTCAGCAGGTGGTGGGGATGATTTAGAAACCACAAAATTGGTGTTATCTTTCTGATTGACATCCTATTAGTGCAGCATATATTTCCTGTTTGTCAGGAATGTAAGTAAAGTCTGAGCATTCGGTAATAATATCTAGTAATATTTTGGAAAGGGAAACCATTGGCTGGCTGCATTTTAACAAGATGAAAAATCTTTTGATTTCCTTCTGTCAGGTTTGAAACAGAAGCCGAGCACATGTAGCCCAACCTTTCCCGAGAAAAAGAGAAACTAGCAACAAGGCACCTGCTGCTGCTGCTTTTTCTTGCTTGCCCTGAGCCACAATCCCTCTCTTAGCATTGCCTCTTAAAAGTGACCAAACCTGCAAGGTTTTAGAAAGATGCAAAATAACCATTGAAATAAAATAAAATGAGAGAACAGCTGTTTTAAGACAGGGTTGAGGCACGAATACATAAAGCCTGTCCTGAGAGCTTCTTTCTTTCACCTACCTCAAGATGCACTTCTCTCCTCCATTTTGGGTCAGGTTTTTCAAGATCACACCCTTTCTCATGAAAAGAGTAATTCCAGTCTTGGGAGAAAACTTGGGATGCAGCCGCTCAAGCTCCTTCCTGAAGCACTAGAAATTCTGGCATTTTTTTTCCTTTGTTTCCCAAAAATTCAGCTAGCTCAGGACATGCTTTACTTTTTTTTTTTCCCAAGTCATTTTCTCCTTTTTTTTTTTTTAGAATAAAACCTTAGCTCATCCCCATGCTCAGTCTGAAAAAATACATAATTTTTTTTACTTTTTGTGATAGGGAAGCGTGAGATAAATTTGTGGGATAAAAATGGGAATGAAAAGAGAAACAAAGAGAAGAAAATAAAGTAGCTGAATAGTCTGGGTGAAGGCACAGAGAAAGCAAAACTAGAAACTCAATGAACCTGGTGTTTCTCAGCCTCTTGTTTTCGATCAGCTCCCTCTCTGGGGAGAGGCCTTACTGTAATAGCAGCTTCGACCTCTTTCTCTTAGTAAACAATTTGCCTTAAACTTAGAAATATACATTTTCACTGTCAAAAGCAGAACGAGCCACCCCAGGGCGTGTACAGGTCCATAGCTAGGAACATCTGAACAGGAAAAAAAAGCCAAATTTCCAGGCAAGATGCTACATCTTCTCCCATAGCATGGGAGGATGACCAAAAGGAGCCCACTCCAAGCAGTGGGAGAACTGACCACAGGGCAGCACCTGGTTCTGCGTCTTCTGCATCAAGGCCCTGCAAACAGCCTTCCTCACCCCCTCTTCATCCTGCCACACCGTGGTGATGTGCTTTGCCTGCCACCAGCTCCGTTCCCTGGCTAAAAAGGGTCGCCCTCCAAACGTGGGTCCCTGAGGAAGCTTGCACCGTGCCAACCAGATTCAATGCAGGACACATCTCAGGGACACCTGGAGGGAGTCGAGGTATGCAGGAAGGCTCCACGTTTTGCACAACTGGCTAATCCAGCTGTTCCTCAGCACAGCTGTCAAAAAGTGATGCCAATGTTGAAAAATTGCAGTAGTGCCTTTTGGACAAAAAGCTGCAGTTATGTTATAGTACCTGTCCTCTAAATGACACCTTTTGCTTAATATTTCAAAACCATAGCAGAAATAATAAAGCTCTCTCCCTTACAGTTTATTGCAGCTGCTAACCAGCATCCCAAATTAACTTACAGATGCTGTTTTGCTTTTATCTGGGTTTGACAAAAAAATGCTAGGAAATAGCACCATCCAAATCTTCTGCACTGATTATTTTAGGTGCACTTTAATTAGAACCTCGTTTTTTAAGAATTGTAAGGTTCCTCCCTGCTCTTTCACAATAAAATGTGCATGGAGATACTTATGTTTACAACATCAGCTTTAAAAAGCCCAGCAGTAGTTGCTCGACACTACTTCAGCCTCCACTTAAAACAAAAAAAATAACAAACAAATAACAACCCCCCCAACAAGATCTGCTGAATGCTAAAGAGAGGGTTAGTAACCATCTATTTGTGGGTTTGAGTGTTATTTTGTTCAGCAGACTATGAATTAATTTGTTGCTTACAGAAAATTGGGTAAGAAATGCACAAAATCGAGGCCAATTATTACATTTGCTCATCTGCCTGTGCTGTATATCTGCATGTTCAGGTTTGCAGGATGCTGTTCCCCAAAAACGGCTTTTCCAGGTGCACAGGGCTGTATAAGGTACACGGATGGTACTCACCAAAGGTGCTTCCAGCCACCCCCAGGCCACTCCTTACTATTTCTGTTGGCTCTCAGAAAACTCTTATTGAGGAAAAACAGTAAGGAGGAGAAAGGCACTTAAATCAACACTTGATATCACATCTTTATGCTTATGTAACAGGCCAATTAAAAAAAAAAAACTACAAGAAAACAACCCTCTCTAGTCATCCGGACATCCTGAAAGACAGGATGATGATTTATTCTAATGTTTATGAGGTGAGCATTTAGTGGAAAGGTAGGATTCAAACTAAGAAGCCATTCTCGTTTCTGGGAGCTTTCCAAAGACTTATGGATCTAGTAGAAACAACTCAACTCATCAGAAAGGTTTTGAAGCATATCAAGAAACTTAATCATGCTATAGCTTCAGTGCCTTCCTTTGCGCAAATATTACATTTAAGGTCCAGCATGAATTATTAAACCTCCTTATAATGGTCGTGATTAATCTTCTACCAGCTAATCACTTTCAAGCCATACCTGTGCGTATAATTTTAAGAATGGTTCCTGTTTGTATCCTATCCCATCACTAAAATCTGTGTGCCCAATAACTTCACATCTTCGGGAGCTTTGTGTAAATGTCAGGCTCTGTTTTCCTAACGAAAACAGCTTTTTTCCTCTGCAACGTAAGCTGTGGTTCAGCAATTTCTGCTCACAGCTCTAGGTGCAAAAAGGAGTACTGAAACCAGCCATGTAAAGGACATGCTGGTTGGTGGCAGCGGCTGCGAGGGCAGTGTGGTAACTGTGTCAAGCTGTTCAAACTGAGGATGCTAAACCATTTGATGAACTTTTACCCTCAAAGTCTATGGTTGACTGAACTTCTCTTTTGTTCCCTACTGCATTTAATCCCCATTTTGCTTTGGCCAGTGCTAGGCAGAAAAAGTGAGTTATCTTAGTGCTCCCTTATCGTCTTATTTGGCTGCACAGATGTCTCCTGACTCTCCTCTAACATCTAGCAAAGTTCACTCTCATTATGATCCCAGTCTAATTTCACAGAGGAGACAGCTAACTCATCAAAATTCTAGACAACTAAAGATTTCTGTGCCCTGTGAGGATGCTCAGAGCCTTGCATCAGTGGTTATGAGAGCCTATAGTATCATAGAATCATCTAAGTTGGAAGGGACCCTTAAGATCATCGAGTCCAACTGTTGTCTTGTAGTTAAAATTTTAACCATTTTCATTAACATTAACGTTGTTAGCTTCAAGGTTGTTAGCATTAAGGTTAGTTAGACCTGTTAAATTTGGCATTAGCTGAACTTCTGATGTAGGGTCTTACATATGACCATTTTGTTATGTACTTGTCCAGATGGTTGGCCTTGGGAATGTTTCTTCACAAGTATCTGGGCTAATTAATAGAGGAAATTTCTGAGGCGTTCTCATGGATAATAAGAACTAGAGGTAGGACATTAGGACTAGACATTAGGACTAGAGGCAACGGGCACAAACTGGAGCACAGGAAGTTCCATCTTAACATGACATCTTAACATCTTAACATGAGGAGGAACTTCTTTACACTGAGGGTGGCAGAGCACTGGAACAGGCTGCCCAGAGAGGTTGTGGAGTCTCCCACACTGGAGACATTCAAAACCCGCCTGGATGCCGTCCTGTGCAACGTGCTGTAGGTGCCCCTGCTGTGGCAGGGGGGTTGGACTTAGATGATCTCCAGAGGTTCCTTCCAACCCTGACGATACTGTGATACTGTGAGGATTCTATCCTTGAGTTGTATGAAAAAGAACACCTAATCAAGGAAAGCAGGTGTTATCTTTCTTTGAAGTTAGACATCCTAGAGCAGATGAGCATATGAACCTTGAGGATGCTACTAAGCTACCATGTTTTGAAAGGCCTAGCCAACTTTGGCAGAACAGTGAAAATTCTGGGTGTCCTAAACTGAACTACTTTCATTATAATGCTAAAAATCACACCCATAGGCCAAGAAGACCCTTGCCAAGGTGAAGACCCTTCCCTTGCACAGGCGCAGTAACTGAGGAGAATGACATAACCAATATTATAATCACATGTAAATTACTGACCTATCATTGTAACTGGGAGTGTGCTACCCTGTAACTTTTCTGTACAAATATGACAAGAAAGCCGGCATGATGTAAGCATGGTTTGTAGAAATATCCCACTGTACACCCTGGCCAGAATAAAGCAATGTCTCCTCTCTAAACATAGTCTCTGTGTTTCGGGACAATTGGGACTTAGACCTCTTTTGCAGGCAACACAGCCATCAACCTAACACTGCCAAGTTACCACTAAACAGTGTCCCTCAGCACCACGTCTACCCATCTTCTAAATACCTCCAGGGATGGCAACTCCACCACTTCCCTACACACCCTGTTGCAGTGTTTGATAACCCTTTCAGTGAAGAAATTTTTCCTAATATCCCAGCTAAACGTCCCCTGGTGCAACTTGAGGCCATTTCTTCTTGTGCTATTGCCTGTTACTTGGGAGAAGAGATTGAACCCCACCTCTCTACACCCTCCTTTCAGGTAGTTGTATAGCTACTGTGCAGTCCTCTTCACCCCAAGAACCGGTGGGTTGAATGTGTTACACCTGACAAGATATTTCCAAAGCAGAGAGAGCGCCATCACCCAGGAGGGTACCAGCCAGTGTTTTGCTCTGTGAAAATATTTCAAATTACTTCAGTGAGACTTAGGCTCAGTCTTCAACTCCCAGCTTCTGTACATTTATCTCTTTGATGGGTTTAGGACTTAAATGTGGCAGACATATGGATTTTGTTCTTTTTGTTTTAAACGGGTGATTTCTATTAAAATATTTTTGTTGGGTTTTTATATAATTTTTTTATTCTAGGGCAACCCACCGTGTCTCAATGGGGAAGAATTTTATATGTTCAGGCTTATTAACAATACTTATTATTATTTCAAAAGGTTGGATTGGCTCATTTGTAAGCTAACGACACAAAGGTATTATGTGCTCTGTTTTTCCTAAACTTTAGATTAGGAGAACAGAAGATGAATAGCAAACTGGATCCTGAAAAGTCATCCTTAGAATTGTTATGCATAGAGGTATTTATGAAAAAAAAAAAAAAAAAAGTAAAAGAAAAGAAGTGTAATTATGTACAAATAAAAAAAAAACTGCCCTGAAATTAATGCCACCAAAAGCACTATAATAGGTACAACGTTTGAAACTTAGACTCTGTTGTGCTAGGCAAATGGAGGACATAGTCCTGGTTCCTAAAACAGTTTTAGGAGTTTGGAGAGAGAAACGGAGAGACACCCAGTCCAGGTCTTGGAGGTCGCTTTGACACAGGACGTGGCACAGCCCTGCTTCACAAATTTGGGTTTCGTTTCATACTCTTTTGTGGCAAGGGATATTGAGTGCTTAGGAGGAGGAAAGGAGAACTTCTGATTTGGTACTTTGGGAGTCCTCACAAATGTAGTATCTGCACTCAAAAGAGGCAGAAATGTTCTTCCGGCTCAGGTGTGATTATTTCCGCAAAGGAACAAAAAAGATCTAGGAACTCAAAGGCACTGGTGATATTGCGCAACTTTAAGCCTTTCACCAACTACCCTTTAGATAGTTTGAACAATCCTTTGTGTCCCCCGTTTTCTTTGTCCTCTTAGGACAAGTAGCCAGTCATGGAAAGACAGAGCCTCGACTAAGCAGGATGCTAATGCAGTTTGCCTACAACTCCTGAAGGAGTGCTTTTGTTATCAGTCATAACAACGAGAGCACTTAACCTGGCTACTCTAAAGAGAAGTCCCTGAGTCTTTCAGCCTTCCCTTTTGTGCTGCTGATGGACGAGATTAGAAATCACAAGATTAGAAATAACTCAATGTTACAGGTGAGAAATTATCAAATGGGGTGGATAATTGAGGAAACTGGGTGTGATTTTTAAACCTGGTCTTTGTATCTTTCAAAATTGTTCTATGTAACAGACTTGTAAATCTTTTTATCCAAATTTTTAACATTATTCTATTTTTATACCACTTTTATATTTTTAATACAGCATAAAAAGCTAGGTTTTGGGTTTTTGCTTTGCTTTGCCCTGTCAAAAGCCAAGACATGACCTAAACATGGAAAGCCAATCCTGACTGAACTCAATAGAAGAAAATGCCAGATATTCAGATTTTTTTCAGTTCATTTTCGTTAAGAACCAAATCCTCAAGTGTCTCTGCAGGCAGAAATGATTAGTGTTCTATTCTTAGGATGAATGGAGTTTAATTGACAAAGAATTAGGCTTTCACAAAGTTTGACAGCAGCTTTTTTGTTGACCTATACTTAATGTGCCTTCTTAAAAGAAGAAATTAGTTTCTAAGTTCTGCTTAAAACAAATGATTACGTAAAATTATATTATAATAGTTCAATTCACATTAAATGTATGTTATTGGGGATTTCCAGAGACATTTGTACTGGCATGGTACAGTCAAGCTTAACTATAAAATAGGTGCCATACTTGTCCCATCGCACCATGGCATGGGTTCCACTTTATGCTAGAAGAGTTAAACAGATATCAGTAAAAATATTGCACTGTAATCTGAAACACTAACACGTTGGATAGCTCACCCTGTATCTTTTAATTTTGTTTATTTATCAGCATGATATAAAGAAGGGTATGTGACTGAAATGCAGGTATTTTGTTTTAATTAAATTTGCCATCTTTCCGTTCTAGAATGCAAATTCTGGTGTATAAACTCTATGCATATATTCTATTCAAATCCAAGAAAGCAGTAACCTCCCTGAGCAACCTTAGTTAGTTGCTTTTCCAAAGAGAGGCTGAAAATTTCATGTGAATAACTTTTTTGCAATATTAGCAATGTTGTGAGATCATTCTCTGCCATCTTATCACGGAGTCCTTCTGAGACACAGAAACAAAAGTGTGGGGGAAAAAAGGTGAATAAAATATTTTGAACCTGAAAGATGAAACTGAGTTTATGCAAAGGTTTTCATCAGCTCTTAATTTACCTTTTAACTGATCTGTGCTATAAACATTAAGAATATTCATGCATTGAAGCTGCTGTAAACCCCTTACTGCAGCGTGTCTGTATTCACTTGAATCAGAAGAAAGTACAGAATAAACCTCCCTCAGCCCAACCTACAAAAAAGCTAAGCAAACTGCAGTGAAAATAGGGCAAAAAAGTAGCTGCTAGCAAGATTGTCTTACCACCAAGTTGAAAAAAAAAATGGACCAGGCAGAAGGTTTAACAGCAAATAGTAAGAAAGGGATAAAATAGGCCAGCTGAAATAAATGACACCAGCAGCAGGCACTGATGGCAGTCACCGAGACATTCCAGTGGATCTCCTCCGGGATGAATTTCTACAGCTGAGGAGTCTCTGGCAAGAAAGGTCTGCCTTGGGGCTAAGTCTGAACAAACTCAAGGACTGCAAGCGCCTTGGCCCCAGCTGATCAGAACTGCTGCCTGCAGTTCAAAAGTATTATAAAAATGAAAACTCTCAGAGCCCTTGGCTAGAAAGATCTTCCAGCTTAATATTTGGCTTTGGCATTCAAAAGCTTTTGTGCCTTTCTTTTCTGTTTCCAAGGGACAACTCTTGCTGCACTTGAAGACCTTGCTCCCTCTGAAATCAATGGCAAAACTCTTACTGGCTTTAATGGGAGTAGGATCAATATGGCAACTCTTCTGCCTCTGACACTCGATTCAGATCCTGTTCCTCTTCTGTAAAATAGTATCTGCACTCATTAGTAACCCTGCTTAAGGAAGGTACTTCAGACGAAAATGTCTCATTTCTGAGAGTGGCAGAGTTGGTTCCAAATCAAACTTTTAATTTCAAAATGTTTTCAGTTTTTTCTCTTCTTTAAGGGTTTGATGGCATGAATCCGTATTCTGGCTGGTGGGAGAAGACAAGCCCTCATTTGTGTCCATTTGCCCTTCCACCCCTGCATTTCTCTTTTCTTGAAACCCTTTCAGATTTCTGTTCACTCAGTTCAGTCTAGCTGTGTGGATCATGGCATCATTATTATTCTTCATTCTTCTTTTAAAGGGTGGCAATTCTTACAAAGGCTTTGCTGGGTTTTTCTGCTATGTTGTCCTGATGAGTATCTCTGAGGTTGCTTAGTCCCAGGGCCAGATGTTTAGGAGTCTATCTCCACTGTTGCTCTAAATCCCCTTGAAATCAAATCAGAGTTAGGTACTTGTACGATTTTTCAGATCAGGTCCGTATCTCAAATGAAGAAGTTAGGCTGTTTCCCAATAACTTACTGATTTGCTTCACATCAGCTTTTTAAAAAATGCATGTGTCTGATGGGAAATGAGTGTAATGGATGGCTTAGTAGCAGGCAAAGTAGGGTCACAATCCTTCAGAAAGGAACCAGACAGAAAGAAGAAAACAATATATAGTCAGGATTCTTCTCTCCTCACCAAATAAATCCTCTTTCAGCTAGAAAAAAACTCTGTCTGGTAAGGAAAAAGTCATTCTTGGTGCTATAACTTCTTTACCCCAAGTATCATGCCCATGAAGAGATGGGATGGCCAAGGAGGAACCTAGAGGAAGCGAAGCCAACTCTCCATTCCCCAACAGGCTCCCCGAAGGAGGAGCATGCCAAAGGAAGGTGTGCCTGCTGTACCAGAACACAGCCATCGTCCTCTTCCTCACCTGTGCTCAGGTGGCCCTAAGACTTATTATCGGCTTCAATACTGTTTCTTTTGAGTCCCAGTTTGCCAGCTCCGTGCTATGCAGTATTCTCGGGGAATTAAGCTTCAATCTATTATAGTCAGGGTGCTGGGTTTTTTTTAAGTCTGGTAATATGTAGAAAATAAAAAAAGTTGAATGTTTAGTTTAAAAAAATTAGTACACATATTTAGCAAAATTTAGTAATTTATGAGTGAGAGTCACAGACAGGCATGACTTAGAGTACCAGCTATAAAGAATCAGACTGTAAGAGAAAATCCAGATACCCTTGGTGAAGGATCACGTGAGCCTCCTGTCCACTTTCAAAAGCCTCCACTTTGTGCACAGTGATTTTCATAAAACCCTTAATTCTCCTCTTGTTTTCCAGCATAATCACGTTGCTGTGTGGTTCCTACACAGCTGGGGCTGCTTGTTGAGTAAGGTGCAATTGAACCTTCTGCCCGGCTGGCAGAAATGGGCCCTGAGTGAAGAGAGCGAAAGCAAAGAGTGGAGGCTCCGTGTGGCTAATCTGTCGGGACAGGCAGGCAAAGAGACGGAGACAGAGTTTGGCCCTTCTATATTTAGCTCCAGGGCGGCCATGCTATCTGCATGCCATTGCTGAGTGGTGGCATTGCATCCGTCCACCCTGCTTCGTGTGGCTTTTTACACTGTCTGTGTTTGTAAGAGCATCTGAGGTAGGTAAGTAGGAAAACTGGCAATAAACTCTCACCCCCAGGGATACTCTGCTGTCGGTTGCAGCACGGCTCATCCAAGGGGCACATCTCCTGTTCACAAACGTGATGACAGACCCTGGCTTGTTGTCTGCCCAGCTTGTTTTTGGAGGCTAAAGAGCACACATGGCAGGGAGACACCAAGTAAAGTGGGTTGAGTTGCCCCAGCTGGAAGCAGCCCTAGCTTCAGGAGCATCTCAGGAGCCTCTGTATGCCCACAAAGCCCAGGGGCTGCAGCTCTGGGCAGATCTTTATGTGGGATTTGCACAGAGAAAGAAGGGTTTCTAGCTTCTCCCCCACCGTGTCCTGGCCACTGCAAGGCTGGAAACCAGCCAAGCGGAGCTTCCCGAGGAGCATGGGGGCTGCTCCTGCCACTTCAGTCCTAAGCGGCAATACCCACTTGAACAAATTAAAAAGTAATAAGTTCAACGGGTTTGACACAATCTATGGATTCAGAAGTAATTAACAAGGATAATTAACTTTAAAAGGGAAACCAGATGATTTGTAAGGAAAAAGCAGAGAAGAGATTCAGTGTTATTTATCCAACTGATTCCTTTAAATAGTTTAGCTTAAACTACTGTTACCAAGATACTGTACCAGCATCAACCACATCTGCTTTTTCCTTGTCCCTGTCTGCCTGGTTTTAGATCGTGCTTGTTTCAACACAGTTTTAGGAAAGCACCTGAGCATTTTCCAAAAATCAATCATTCATTGAACAAATATTAACTGGACCTGTAGCTGAAGTAACTGATGTATAGGCTCATTAAACAAATCATTTAACATTGTGATTGTTGATCCAGTCATTACGTTAACTTTATACTGTTACCATGGCTGGCAAGATGTTAGTATCTGAAATCCATGTTCAGGCAGAGGATTTGCCTTCTTTTCATAGTACTTTTATTTGTATTATGGTCGTATGGATGGATATCTGTTACGGACCAGTATTCATCTGGATTTGCTTTTATATCCCACCTCTAAGTTTCTGGAAAGGTCAAATTCTCCTTCATGGCTTTTCTGCTGTACAAGAAATGGTCTGAAGTTCCTCACAGAAGTTCTACCAGCTTCCTGATTGAATGCTAAGAATATCTAGAAGAACAAAAAAAAAAAAACCAAACAACTCCAGAATCTCTTATTCTAACAGCTTCCTGTGTTTCTACATCCAGCATTTTCTGATTGAGGTACGGTCCTCTAATCCTGCCTGTGATGATGAAGTTTTGTGCAGCCCATCTGCCAGCATTGCCAGAACCCTTATTTTCTTGATTTCTATTCCGCTTAAAATGTGTTTCAGATTCGGCATGTCTCTACCCCTCCTCTGCTCCATTTTGCTGCTATCTGCGGCCGCTGTGGGACCTTTGAAAGCTAGCACTAAAACATTACATAAAAACATTGTTTCCTCCAGTTTTCATCTCCACTGCATTTCAATTTTTTTAAGTAGTATTATTTTGGTGAAAAGGAGCTTTTTGGAAAATTTTGCCTCAGTGCTTTGTTGGGTTTTTTTCCATAACCCGCTTTTATTTAATCCAGTGTAGATGCCATGTAGGCTGATTATGTCCTCAGAAATACTCATAAGAAATTTTCTTGAAATTAATAGGAATTGTGGAGGAGGAAAAATCTGATGATTTCCTTTTCTTAGGCTGTGCTCCTTAGGGCAATTCACATTTTTTATAGTTTGCAACCAGCGAGGGTGACAATATCAGATGGAAAATGAAGCAATTGCCAGATATTTTCCATCTCAGTTAATAAGCCCCCTGCTCTGTGTCAGACTGAAGCTTATACCAAGGGCAGGCAAGGATTTTATTTTATGCTGGAATTATATTTCTAGTGTTCTTTAAAAAAAAGAATTTTATCAGCAATTCAGTCTTCATACTTTTAATCCTGAAGTTCTTTCAAAGGCTACCACTGGTTCAGGGCCAAATATTGAGCGGTTGCATAATACAAAACCAAGTCCAGTCTGGAATAAGTACAGTGGAGCAAAACCATTGGGCTTTGGACCTTCTGTCACTCCTTCGTATAGTGACACCGAGTGAGATTTAAGGTACCGAAAGATGGCCAGTGCGATAATTCAAGATTTGAATAAGCATGTTACTTGTTAGGTGAAACTGTGGGTATTTCATGGGGCTTTACAAGACTGTTTTACATACAAAATAATGATATATATGCAAAACCTAAATCCCATGACAAAGTTTCTGACTCACTGAGTTTTACACTTCTTCCTGTTAAGAAATGCTTCCTTTGTGCATGTCAACAGTGCTTTCAGTTATTACATTCAGTTTGCTTTTACAGGCTTCAAAAATAACTTCCCATTTGTTTTTTCCCTTTGCTTTCTCCATACTTTTTCTTAATTTATTGACATGGTAGTTATCTACTTTTGGAAACAAAATGTAATAATATAAATTATATTTTTAGTTTGTTGAAGGTATCGGGCATATGCCTTATTACTGATTCGTTCAATATGACACCCATCATTTGATATGTTAATAAAAATCATATTTCATGGACTGGTGCAAGTGCCCTTTGTTCTTGCTTGTTACGGACATTAGAGTGAAAAGCACTGCAAGGCTCAGATAAAAATTTCAACAAGCCTTTGGTTCTCTAAAAGCTTCTCTTCTTTTCATTACTGCTGACTTTTTTGGGTTTGGGGTTGGGTTTTTTTCTTTCTTTCTCCATTTTTTGCTCATTTACTACGTGTGAAAAGTGCTGGATTAAGAGCTCCAGTGCATATATCTACTGTTTCCAGTGTCTCCACAAGAAAATATGGGAATCTGACGTCTGATAGACTAAAGCCAGATGTAAGCCCTTTTTCCCATCACTTTTTTGCCCAGCGACAACACTGAGTAGGTCCCTATCTAGTCCTTGACACGACTATAGCTGCCTATAGGTAGTGTTTAGCAGACAATATGCAAACTGGTCGTTTGATGTGGACTGGCCCAGACCCAATCAAGACAATTGAATTACTTACATTTTCAATTTGTCTGAGAAAGGCGATTTAGAGGGAAAGAGTATGTTTCATTACAGACCATAGGCTGCAACAAGTCACGCATGGTGTTACAAATACCACTGGCCACCTTCAAATACACAGTGCAGTTCTGCAGAAAGTAGAGGCATTTTCAGTGAAAAACCCCTCTGACCCAGTAAGGCAAACAAGGTCCTTTGATCTTCCCAGGTCTTTGGGTCTGAATCTCTAATATGTAGACTTTTGGTACTTGTGATGTTTTTTTTTAACTTTATACCAGTATGAAGTGCAAGAATGACAGTACTTGGTTATCCTTAGGTACAGCAGTAAATGTTAGAGCTTTTCATTAATACAAGTCCCTAGATATGAAATGCTTCCCTTCTGCATGTGTGTTTAAGGGCTTTGATATGTGAGATTTGCCTATCCAGAATTTTGTGCAAGGGGCACAAAGGCCAGCTACTAAAAACAGATGCAGGCAGGTTAACATTCAGTTTAAGTCAATTTACAGTCCACATCAGAAAGGAAAAACTTTGACAACATCATTGTGCAGATGAAAGTTTTACTTATTGTACAAATTACTTATTGTAACAAAGATGAGATCTACAAATACTTGCAAAGTTAATAGTATTACAGAATGCAAGCTAAACAAATACAGGTTGTCATCCTCACAACCAAGCACACAAATTTCCCAGAACCCAAACAGTTTTGAGATTGCAGATGAGAGTGCACAAGGTATTTTCTCTGCCTGTTTGCCAAAGCTCACATTACTTAGTAGTCTGGCTTAGCCTGCGGCATTGTAATAGCTGATGATGGTATGGATGAATGAATTTGTTAAATTCTCCATTGCCTTTCTGAGTAAGTTTGCCTACGAGGCTTTAACGTGGATTCATCAAATACATATTACAAAGCAGCGTGGGACTTGAATGCTCAATTGTATCTGATCTGATACAGATGAATCTTATACATGAGGAAACCTTTGTGCTCTTTCATTTCTCATACATTAACTTTAAAGTAAGCAGTAGGAAAATGTCAAAGAAAATAAAGAAGGCAAAATAAGGTACTTAAGGCTTAAGAAGTTAGCTTCTTTCCAAAGTGATGCATGGGTGGTACTGTGTAAATTCCTGTTTGTGAAGAAGATTTGTGTATGCCTCCTATGTACCATTTTGAAAAGATACTCTCAGTCTTAGAACATTTGTATTTGTCTTTCATTAAGAAAATATAACACGGTGAGTCACCTATTGAGAAGAGGGCTACAGAACCACTACTGTCAAAGCCCAGGATTGTTGAAAAGAGGGACTGTGCATGTGAAATATCACAATTGCAAACTGCGGAAGAATTTATCTTGCTTCCTCTCTCAATTCAAAGTATAGATATCTGTGCTTAAACTCTTATCTCATTATTGATATTATTATTATCAGTCTTATTATTATCATTTATTTATTTGTACAGCTCTGCAGCTTGCTAGGTACTTTACGTGTGGGTGAAACGCACATTACTTGCCCTAGATAACATGCTATTTTTCTTCTCTGTTATTATTTTTCAAATTATTCCACGAGTCACAGTCTGTAGTTACTGTATGCCATTAGCTAAAATTTCAAACATCATAAACATGAAATTAAGATTTCAGTCAGGAAGAAGAAAAAGATGAGGTATAGTTGAGTCAGAAACTGTTTGTCTCTTTGCAGATAAACACCCTAATAATTAGCTTTTAAAGGAAAGAACAAAGAGCTCAGAACTAGACTCTAATGTTTAATCACTTGTTATACACCAAATGCATTGTTTAAACTGAATTTTAAAAAGTGTTGATGGTTAAGGGTGAGGTGGATACTTGTTCAACTCAGCTGCATAAAAAAGCAAACTTAGCTATGGGCACTGGTCCCAAAAGTGAAAGAATGAATCACCAAAGGGAGGTGAGAATAAAGTGAAGCATTGATTCTACCTCTCAAAGCGCCGCTAAGAAACCCAGTCTGTTGCAGGATGACACGTAGTTCGTGGACTGCTGCAATTCTCTTCCCATCAGTCCCACTTGGCACCTGGCAGCCAAATTACATCTTGCTTGTTGCAAACTAGCTCCTACTGTGATCTTCAGCAACAGGACCCGGTAGAGCCCCTTTCCTCAGACCTATAGCATGGACACAGTTCGGCCAGAGGGACAGGGAGAAACTCAACCCACCAAATCATTTTTGCCTCCTTGAGAAAGCACAGAAGCACTGGTGCATGCCCACTCTGCAGACTTGCTGTTGGGACTTGTTTGTTAGGATCCGCAGTAGCTAACATTGATTCTAATTATTTTTTTCTCTATCAAGGATTTGGAGGCTTTGTGCTGTTTTGTTTTGTTTTTTTTCTGGGTTTCATCAACATAGTTTGTAACACTTAAGTCATAATCAGTTATTCTTGTACAACATATTTAAAAGATACCATAGTCGCAGCACAATGCTATTATTACTTTTCCTTTCTTACTGCCTCCAGAATGGGACTGCCTCGCACACAAAAAAAAAGCCAAACTCTTTTTTTCTGAATTTCAAATGCAGTTTTCTGGCTGACAGTTTAAATTACCACCATTTTACTTCTTATCTACATATACCTCTTAGCTATATACACTAGATATTGGAATCTATATGCAAGGAATGTTACTATTGTAAAAATGTTGCTATTAACTATTATGCTAAGTTGGAATTTAAATTGCACTATAAAAAATATATATCAAGCCTAAACCAATACAATTTCAGGAAAAAAAAAAAATCAACTGTTTTATGTCAGGTGATGTCTGGGAAGACAAAAGCTGTACCAAAGTGACACCACAGTAACTTATTTTCTAAGATAAGACTTTTATGAGAGTTTTCAGATCTACAGCCCAGCTACATCACTTACAGGGAATAAGAGCATGTTAGTATCTTTGGTATAATGAGCTCACCTCACACCACAGCTCCCATGAAGACCTACCCCATGGCTGGGTAGTGAGGAGATGCTTGTGCAATCCTTCCACCCGCTTAGCATCCCCTCAACCTATTTTACATGAAACAGCCTTCAAACCGAAGCAGCACTAGTCCCATCCTAAAAGCTGAAGAGATGCACAGCTCTGTGACCCCAGCCAGAGACAATTCCCATCTCCCTGATATGCAGTAGACACATGGGGCTAGTGGGGGACAGAAAAGCATCCATAACAAAGGTGCACAAGCCATATCTCTCTGCTTAGAATCACAGAATCACAGAATGGTCAGGGTTGGAAGGGACCTCTGGAGCTCCCCCAGTCCAACCCCCTGCCACAGCAGGGTCACCTACAGCAGTTGCACAGGACGGCATCCAGGCGGGTTTTGAATGTCTCCAGTGTGGGAGACTCCACAGCCTCTCTGGGCAGCCTGTGCCAGTGCTCTGCCACCCTCAGAGTAAAGAAGTTCCTCCTCATGTTAAGATGGAACTTCCTGTGCTCAAGTTTGTGCCCATTACCTCTTGTCCTGTCACTGGGCACTACTGAAAAAAGACTATTCTCATCTACCTGGCACCCTCCCTTTAAGTATTCATAAATATTGATAAGATCCCCAACAGGGGATCCTCTGTAAGATCCTCTACACAAGCACGGGGACTCTACAGGCCAATACAGGCAGACATTTTCAGTCTTTTGCCTACTGAGGAGCTGCACAAAAGATGGTGGGAAATAACGGCAGGTGTTTGGCAATAGTAATCCATTGGAATATCTCATTACTGTATGGCAGAACAGATGCAAATCTCATGTATTTATTAGGTATGGAGCTTTTCTGCAGCCTAGAATACTTTTTTGTGGTGGCTGGAAATAAAATATTTGCCTGTTGTACCAGGATGTTTTCATCAGTAGACTTGAAGAGTCGACAGAAAGACCCTTTGGGGCCTAACAGTTCCAGAGCATGCGTGTCCACCATCTCATCAGTATGTGAGTCAGTGCTTTCAGCAGTGCAATATAATATTCATACACAGAAACACTATTTAAAAATAAGCAAATATATTCCATAATAAAGACCAAATTATGATGCAAAATTAAGCTAAGGCAATAAAATATGAGTTTGTCCCTACATACTCACCAAAAGAACATTACAGTATTCTATTTAAAAGCATGAGATACGGAATAAATATTGTCAAATATTTATGTCAAATGTTTAAAGAAGGAAAACCTCTTCTAATACTTTTTAATTTATATGTTTTCTTTTCACTAGTCCTTTAAAAATAGTAACCACAGATTTTGTAGTCTGTCTGGATGCAGAAGATTTATTAGTACTTATAAATGTGAAGAGGTTTACTTACTGTATTCGCTATTGCATTTAGTTTTTTAAGTTGGCTATTCTGCAGGTCAGATTTCAGGAAAGGCAAATATATTTACCCACAGTTTCTCTGTTTTCGATAGTCACTGCAGTTTTTGTAGGGTGGGGAAATAGCAACTTGACAAGACCTTCCCCACGGCTCAGTAGGTAGTTTCCCATGTACAGTCTCGTAGTTCAGAGCAGCTTTTTCGATCCGCCTGTGAAGTCTGCTTCAAGATGTTGGTCTTGAAGGACAGTGGAAGACATGTTAAGCAGTCATTTTTCTTATAGGAAATACAGTAGTTCACCATCAGGTGATATACCATAATCTAGCCAAAGTGTCTTTGCTATATATGTTATTTGTAAGTCACGTTCTTTCAATCAATAAATACATGCAAATACCATATTACCTGGTCTTCAATCACATGTAGTAGTATTTCTAAAAATTGTCATAGTAGGGGCCTCTTCTGTTGTTAGTCATCTATACCATGAGGAGAGAAATCGTAGATCCTTTTCCTGACTTTTATAGGGATTAGATTCAAATTGGTGATGTAGTTGAAGCTGAATTGCTCTCATAGGATAGAAATATTCTGCCAGAGGACTTTGAAATTGCTCTGTTCATACAGATGTTAAAGCCATAATAGGGCAGGTCCCTTTGACCAGATGTCAGAAATACCTTTTTACCAGGCAGCTGTGTCATCTATTCTCTGAAAGTGTAATTTGTTTTAGAGAAAAGTTATTTCTAAAAGTTTTATTGGCATAATAAAGGCAGTTTATCACATAATTCTGTAATTCCTCATATGCACAGCACTGTTTGATGAATATATATTTTCTTGCCAAATACTTGTATACTTGCCAAAGTTTTACAGTTAATTAGATATTTGGCTTTATTCATTGGCTTCAATAAAGTTACCCCAAAGATGAAATTGGCCCAATGTTTATGAAATGCTAAATAAGAGCTAAGTAAAATGTTTCCTAATTAGGCATGGGGGGGGTAGAGAGGGTGTCTTGTGGACTAAGTTTTACTATTAATTAGGCAAAAAATATCAAACTCACTTTTATATCATGAACCTGACTCAGATTAGGACCAGGGCTTGAGAAGCAGTCCTTGATTTTCTGTGGACTGCATCCATTTTATTTTCATTTTCCAAACCAGAACACATAACTTTTTAATTATATTTATTTTTACTCCTAATTCCCCATTTTTAAAATCTAACTCCATTTAAAAAAGTAAAATGTTTGGGAAACTTTAGAAGCAAAGAGTCGAAATGGAATGACTTGAACTGGCTGTTTTGCAAAAAAGCTGAATTAGAAAAGCAGATTCTGTTTCTGGCATGGAGTGGGCATAACGTTATTTGAGAAGAGCTTTGGAATAAGGAAATAAAATGGCAAAGGGCAGGAGAAGAAAAATTAAAAGCCTTTGTGTAACAACCATTGTTTACTTTAAATGCAAAGGATATTCTTTTGAACTGAATATTGTGCTAACTGTTAAGCCAAAACCAAAATTATATGAATGGAAAGAAAGTAAAGACTTTGACTCCCTGATGAATTTTTTAAATTCCTGTGGAAAGTTTGATGGCCTGTCTTTCTCCTTATAAATAAACTATAGAGGTTTTAAGACATGTGTTGAGTCTTGGTTTATTTAATTCAGAATAGCCAGAAAAAAGGGACCCAGTAGGTACTACACAATATATTGACAGTTAAAGTAAACTGTGGCCAGCATAATACAGCTAGCTGCTTATGCTAGAAAGATAGAGATGTTTACATATTTCTACAAAGGGAGCTTGTGTGTATATGGCATTTTTTCAGCAACTCAGGTGGGGAAATGCTGTATGTTCCTTGGAGCTCCTGCATCACAATGACGGTTCCCGGTGAGGAAAGACGCTCACAGCAGATCAAGTCCTCTGGTTTGTGTCACTGTTGTTTGTTGATTTTTTTTCTTGTCCCTTGGTACCTTTTCTCCTTAAATCATAAGGCTATTGGCAAAGGCAATCATTTTCTTCATTTCAACATGGTCAAACGCCCATGTTGTTGTCACCAGCTTTGGGGTCAGTGCAGAGTGAGCTGTGTTACAAACACAGAATCGACTCAGAAATATTGAGGGTGGTGAGGCCCTGGCCCAGGTTGCCCCGAGAAGCTGTGGCTGCCCCATCCCTGGAGGTGCTCAAGGCCAGGTTGGAGCAACCTGGTCTGGTGGGAGGTGTCCCTCCCTGCCCAGGGCCGGGAGGTTGGTACTAGATGGTCTTTAAGGTCCCTTCCAACCCAAACCATGCTATGATTCTATGATTCTATGACATAGGTTCTTTTCTCTTTCTGTTCTTTTAGCAGTTAAATTATGTTTACCTTCCTAATATTCTACTACTGGCTACTTTTATTCTTCATTTTCTCAATGGGTGTCCTTGCTTTTTAGCTTTCCTATGTCTTTCCTAGCTGGCTGACCAGATTCTCGGATACCTTTAGTGCAGTGGAGCTTGGGGATTTTGGGGAGTCTATCAGAAAACGCACCCTAACAAGAAGTACTGCACATACCTCCTGTGGATCGACAGGTGGGAGTGAGGATGATGGGGTCAAGAAGGAAAGCTTTAACTCCATCTCCCACAGTTCCCAGTGAAACATCTTCTAACGATGCTGCTCAATCCAGTTCAAGTCATCCCACCCCCAGTCTTCAAGGCTCCACGTGGTCCCCACTGACCCCCACCACCCGGCTGCCGCAGGGTTCTGTGCAGCTACGCAGTCATGCAGCTGAAACAGTTCCTCAATACAGCTCTCCACACAGCTGCACAAACAGCTGCACAGCCGCAGGGGAGGGAGGCAGTGGCGTGGGTCAGCGTGGGATGGCGGACAGGACCGCCAGCAGAAACGTACATCCTTGTCTGGGAGGCAGGGCAGTTGATGCAACGTGAGACCAGCTGTGAAGCAGGCAGGGCAGCACTATGTGAAACGAGGGATGAGCATGATCTAACATCCCTATCATAAACACGATTTGTCAGCAAATGCCAGTTCTGGGGAAATTTACACATAACTCTTTGCTGAGGCTGGATGTTTAGTTTTAATTAAGCTTTTGGGCCTTACTGGCTTCCTCCTAACAAATCTTAACACGTTTGTTGTTGCTTCTTAAGCACGGTTACCACTGACTAAAATATTTTCTCCATCAAGCATTTTCTTGGAGAAAAGGATAGAATAATGTTGGAAATGCAGTGCAGAAACAGAAGGTCTTGTCTGTCAAGTGGTAACAAGAAGTTGGGACGTGAGGGTTGGCCTCACTAGCAGAAGAAAAACAGTGACACAGAGACCCTAGCCATTCATTTTTGCCTGTGTTATTGACAGTATATTTGTAAACTTCACCTTCATTGAACTACTTCTTTGAAGGGACAGCTCTGCTTTGGTTATCCAGTGTGTACTGACTCTCCTCCCTTCGCTTTTCCATTGGGTTTGTTGCGCACCTCACCATGGCACAACATTAGCTGCTTGTCCTGCCAACTCTGGTGCTTTAAAGGTCTGTTTTATGGTTTTCCCAAAGAAAGTGCACTTTTTTAATGAGGCAGTGGCCTTATGGAGTCTTGGATTATGCAATATGTATGTCCCCACTCATGTACCAAGACAGGGATCCCCCCTCATTCATCATGTGCCACTGAACACCACCAAAGGCTGCTTCATGGAGAGGGCTTTTTTGCCATCAGCTTGCCAGGGAAAAATATCATTAAAATTCATGGGACTGGGTTTTATTTTCTACAGAGGAAGAATATGACCCATACCACATAGATGGCCCATAGGAGCGACCAGAGCTCCAAGGCCACAGCATTGGCTTCAGAGTGTCTCCAGAGGAAGAACTATCTTCATCCTCCTTCCCTGCAGAGCAGATAGAGGAGCAAACAGCCTGTGCTGGTGGATTTGCCCCTAAAAGCATCTAGCTCCTCTGTGATTGACAGTGATAGCACACGTACTTTGAAAGCTCTAATGTTGATGATTAAGCTTTAATAAAAGCAAATAAGGTGGTGTCTGTGTGTACCCCAGTCAGCCAAGCAGATATCTACCTGGCATCTTGTAAATTAATCTGGGTGTTTATGCTGTAGATCATGATGAATGTGTTGCTATAGCAACCTACATTTCTTCCATTTTTTTGCTGCTAATTATCCTAACATCACCACCAGCTACTAAATCTTTGAATTCCTAATGAAGGCATGTGGAAGGCAGTTTCTTGATATATCTCTCTTACTATATCAGCAGGATGAGATAATTAAAGATTAATGGATATTGATTATTTAGGGTTTATTGGAGCCTTCCATTCTAATACACATGTGCTTGTGCACCCAGAGGATCTGCCTGATTGTGCTTGGCTTGCTCTGCCAATCTGCTCCAATTGTTGCCAAAATCATGCTAGGAGACTGCACTTTCTGTCGGATGATCAACGCCCTGCTCCCACAGACTTCAAGCCTTTGCCAGCTCAGGATTCCCGTCCCCAGATTCAGCTCTCCTCACTGGCAGAGTTGTCACAACCCCTATGAGTACAACCTGTTTTTCTGTTGGGTTTCTTTTGGTCCATTTTGGGGTTGTGGTGGTTGGTTTTTTTTCGGGGGAGGGGGGGGAATGTTCATTTTTTGTTTGTTTGGGTTTTGTTTAGGGTGTTTTTTTTTTCCTTAACTGATACCATATAAAAGCAAAATGCTGCTACCATCTTGGAAGGGTGAATGTTCTCAATCTTTGCTGAGATACTGGATGTAGTTGAGGCTGTGAGTGTTGGAGAAGACATTGGGCAATAGAACTGTTGGAGGCTACTGCTTCAGGCTGTTAGCAGACTCAAACACATCTTGAAGATGTTACCACCACAGCTTCAAGCTTTCTTTGTAAGGTATTACGACTAGGTATTCCTTGTTTCCATACAACTATGATTTTGTTTCAGCATTGTAATATCAGGACCAAAGCTCCTCACGATAAGCTTCCAGTACGTGATTCTTCACCTGACCTTGATGAAATCCCCTTTCCTCTGGAAATTCAGCGTTGCACCATGAGTTGCCATCTGTGCCTAATATCACCCAGATATTTCAGTATTGCTAAAGTCACTTAGGGAAGAGAGGAAATGTTAACTGAAACTGGAAATGTACGTAGAAACATGTGAACTTTGATCTTGTCCCAGGAACACAGTAAAGGAAGAAAATGTTCTTTTTATTTTTTTGCCTTTGAATCTGGCTTTTGAATACTGGTTATTCCACAATGTTTACTTATTTTTATACTTAAAAGCAAGCTGAAATACAGCTATGAAAAGTTCTCCTTAAAGGTTTTTGTATATAAGACTCTGTTTGGAGGAATGAGAAGAGCTAGAAAAAGTGATGGCAATCAGGAAGGCATAAATGCATCAGTCTCTGGTTTTAGGGCTTTTTTCCTGTGTTTACATCGTAATTAAAGCTATACTATATGTTGGTTTTATTCCCCAATTAACCTCTCCGTTTGGCCCTTATGCACATGCATGATGGCCTGGATTTTGTTCTTCACTGAATTTTGTATTGGTGTAAAATGAGAGTAATTCCACTGAGACCACTGAGATTTAGATCAGAATCCAGAGTAGTGAATTCTATATATTAAAGAGCTTTACAATTTCTATAAAGTAGTGGTTAAGCAAAAAATATTGCGGAAAAAAAAGTATTGAAGAGAATTTCTTCCTAGCCAAGACCTTGAATACCAGTTTCAGCAAAGAGCAAAGTTGCATTATGTGCTCCTGTAAATGGAATTTTGATGTACAAATGCTAGCAGTCCCTTAATTAGTGTTTGTAGCAGTGCAAGTTGGAGTACACTGGTGTTTAGGATTTATATTATGTCCACCTAATATAATTACTTTCTCTTATATTCAGTGCAGTAAGCAATAAAATAATTAGGCAGCTTTTCAAATTTATCAAGGTAGCAGTAGCAGAGAAACCTTTTGTTCCATTTTTACTGTGTGGATCCTGAAGGCTGGCAGCGCAACAGTGATTCATGCCACAATCGTGGCTTAAAAATCCTTTTCGCACAATAAGCCAATGAAATTTGGTGTTCCTTCTGGATTTTTTGCATATGGAGATTATGTACATTGTGGAGCAGACGTCAGAACAAAGGAAAAAGCCCAGTTCCTCAAGGTTAACAAAACAGGTTAGAGCCAATACATTTAAAATAGACGTGTTTTTTTCTCCTTGTACAAAAAAGTTCTCTCACATATCTACTTTTTTGCTTAACAGCCATATTAGAGAAACATCGTGAAGCTATGCAAGTGAATTTAGCCTTATATGGACATTACCAGGTCATCAACTGAGTGCCCTCAGCTAAAAAAAAAAATCGGGAAAATCAAATTAGAGTCACTGAAAAGCTATATTGAACCTGAGTGCTAAGTTTTGATCTAAACTAAATTTATTTCAAACCTGGAACAAGTTAGTTTTGAGTGGAAATGCTGTCTGTCTCTGTTTTTGCATACCTTCCACCATAAACCAAGAAAAGAGTGTTCCAGCTGAGTTTTGCTTTGAGTTTCTTAGTTCATATGAAACTCAAAATGAAACTCTCGATTGTGTGAACCAAAACTGGAAAAAAATGCACGCAGCTTTAGACAGCATGTTGCTTGCAGAACGACTGTATCATCACAAACATTAAGGGCAATGCTTTGATTTTCCTCGCATGCATACAACAGAGACGAGGGAAAAATATTCTGATCCCCTTATATTTTTGGTGAGCACCTGTGCAAAAATTAGGTAGGATTCCGTTCGCCCGCTAGGTGTAAGCCCTGGACACCTCATAAATACATCCGTGGGATTTATGCATGAGGGAACAACTCTGCCATGCTGTGAAGCTAACAGTTTCACAAGCTTGGAAGTGATATGCAACTTCAAAGTGCAAGCCTGTTTTCCTCACACACATTTCCAAGTACATTTAGAAGCAAATTGTCTGATATATTTTTAATGGACATGTGAAAATTATGAGAAAGGATGAATGTTTATAATAATAATTTCTCTCGCCATTCCATCCACCTCCATATACCTCCCTAATTTCTCTCACCTGGTTCAGGCCCCAGCTATTCTTACTCCTCCCACTGATTGCCTGTTTTATTATCATTCTTATCATAATAGCACAAAGACAACTGATCATGCACCAATTGAAAACCTGTCTGCCCTCCATATTGGTGAAGCATAACGTGAAGGGTGGGCTAAATAGAGGGGAAAAGCACTCCCCAAGGCTGTTAAAGCCAGACGATATCGGAGTTCCTTGTGTTATGGCCTATGGTAGTATATATCTCCTATACAAACCTATAGGAGTGACACTTCCTAGTGACAGTCTGCCTCCCCAAGCCTTCACAGAGTTGAGATGTCTCTAGCAAGTCAACGCTGTGCAGCATCTCCCTCTGCCCTCCCAAACAGTTGTCTTCTCTTGAACCTGGTGCTGGGCATCCAATAATTGCATTGGCCAGAAAAATGCCAAATAAAGCAGATCCACCACTGGGGGGGGAGGGGGAGGGGGGGGGGCAGAAAAAAAAAGGGAAAAAAGAGAAAAAGAAAACAAAGACCCATCCTAATCATGTTATTTTTAGGTTCAAAACTTTGTGCTGATTTTAATTGAAGAAACATTTTAAACATTTATCCAGGCTTTCAAAAGCACGTATTAGTCATTGACTTATATATTCTTCTACATGTGCTCAATATTTAGGCAATTTACTATTTTTATCTTAATTAAGATAGATCTTCTCAGCCAGCAACACGCTAAGTCATCTGTACTGTCATAGCAGTCAGGCCACCGAGGCGCTGAATTTTGAGATGTGTCTGCCTCAGTGGGAGGGTTCCTAGAAGAAACATTCATTTCTGTGCCACTGTCATTTAGAAACGAACGTATGTAAACCTGCCTCGCAATGAAAGGCTAAAGAAGCTCCGTCTACCCAGTTTAACAAACAGAAGGTTAAGGAGCAAAGTCCGTTAAAAAAAAAAAAATGTCAGGCAGGGCTTTTCAATCTAGCAGAGACATGACAAGACCCTCATCACTAAAAGCTCTTCAGGGTAGAAGAGGCAATTTTTTTTCCCAGTTATTTAACCATAGGTACAACAAATGAAATGTTCATTGTCATATGGTGTTTGTGAGTCAAAACGGATATATTTTGAAAGATGTTCACTGGGTTTTGGGTATGTTTTGGGAATGGATTCTGTGGTGAAACTCCACAGAATCCTCCTCTAGAAGGATTAGGTGGTCATGGTAGTTCTCTTTAGCTGAAATCTTTATCAGGTCATGTCTATTGGCAGTGTCAGGTGTTGTGTTTATTTAACACACGAACACTCTGATATCCTAAATAAGCGGTCTGTGCTCCATTTGAAACATTTTCACATTTTACATATAATCTGGATAATAAAATATGGAGAAACAAATTTGACGGCTCATCTTTCAAAATCATTTTTGGGTCTCTAATGATGAAACAGGCAAGTTAAATTATGCATATCCATATATAACCTGTTCATGATAACATAAAATCAGCAGCCTAACAAAAGTTATACATTTTATCTGATATTTTTTGTCCAAATTTATGGGAATGCACTTTACAAAATGAAGCTTGTAATAACATCTCCATAGACTTTTGTAGCAGAGCATAAACTACTGTCAAATCTAAAACTGTTTACCTGGCTCTGGCAAACAAATTTCACAAGTTCTAGAAATTCAATTTCCTCATATAAATGCTTTGGGATCAATCAGAACTGGTGGAGTTTGACAGGAATTCCCATGTAATTGTTAACACTTCTGAACTTGTGCAGATCACACCACTACAAAAAAATCAGTTTGGGACATTTTGCTAGTTCTTCTTCTGATTCTTATGGAAACAAATTAATAGAGAAAAAGAACAGTAGAAAGAAATTAAGAAAGAAAGCTTTTTCTGAATATCAAAAGAAACATTATGGGGAAAAATATTTATTAGGAAACACTAAAGAAAGGCCCCATTGCAAGAGGTTTGGAGCTAGATGATCTTTAAGGTCCCTTCCAACCTAAACCATTCTACGATTCTATAAATTTTTATTTCATTCAGAGCAGTTTTATTACTGTGTTCTCTTATTCATTAATGGTACAGAGTTTGCCCTGACAGATTCACCGAGATAAACCATATAAATAAATGTTACCCCTTTAGTGCTCCTTATTCCGTTTTGCAAGACAAAGAAGGCCACAGTGTCCTGTGGTTAATGGCATCATAGAAAGCACGGGACAGGGGCATTTCCAGGATTGGGTCTTTTGCCTTTCCAGTCTGCTTTCCATGCTTCCTCCTGCCATCTTGAAGCATGTGGCAAACACAAAGCTTCTACAGAATCTTACACAATCTCCATCTCCCCTATTTAAAACTCCAGTCGTCCTGTTATATCCACGGCTTCCTTCAACCTTGATTTGCACCCTATGTTTACTCACCATCCTTACCATCCAAAATGATGTGCACAGCTAGGTACAATCTATATAATTATGTCCATGTGTGTATATATATACACACACACACATGCATACACACACACATACGTACACATTTATATATATCTCATTTATCTCCAGTGATAACAAGTATAGCAGTTTTTATTTTTTTCCTACTGTTGCTCACAAAGAAGACTACAGGAAAAAACAGTCCTGAAATTGCCAGAACATAAGTTAAACAACACTATGTTTTGTTATAAAAATACAAATTGCTTACAGCAATTTATAATACGCAGATATGTTTTAAATGGGCAAATCCTAACATTACCTATTTGAATTCTAGCAGCTAAATATAATTCAGTGCTACTTTAATTTTCTATTATATTCATGCTAAGTGATTTTCATGCACATCAGACTTAGTATGCAGCCTGAAGTAGCAGTGGATAGAGAAAACTAAAATCCTTCTAGCTGGTACTGAGAGATAAAGAAACAGTGTTTTTTTAATATTAGAAGTAGATTTATGGCAAAATTAGATGACGGACTAATCCCTAGACACTATCCACACACCCTCATAGAAAGAGCTCTTTTCTCCACAGTCTTTGCATATGTTCGTTTAAAGTGTTGTCTCCTCAACTTATCAGTCTCTGTCTAAGCAAAATTTGATCAAGTGCAGGAAATATCACAAACCGACTGTTGACGGAGAATACACAAACATCTGTATTGCACAGATTTTACTATTTCCAGGCCCAATTTTGTGGTCTCAAGGCAAATGTTACCACTGAAGTATGTAAAGCAACTCTTGAGATCTCCATGCAAACTAAGGAAGCCCCACTGTTCTGGAAAATGCATCATAAAAAGAGTTGGATGAAGTCACGACAGCGAAAGCACAAGTATAAGGGCTCTCACGCTCTGCTGTGGGGATAAAGGATCCTTTGTGGTAAAAGTCTCATCCCATTGAGAGCAGATAAGGGAACCGTTTACTCCATAAGAACATTTCAGCAGGAGAAAAAAAGAGACATCTGCCTATCAATGTGTTGATTTTGTTTGTATAAATAGTTTCACTATCACTGTTACTAAAAGTACTAATATTATTTCTGGGGAGACTCTAGGCTTTCGTCAGTGGCTGGATACTAACAAAAAAATATATCACAAAGAGTTTTCTCCCCAAAGTACCTTACCAATCAACGAAATTAGAAGAGGCTGCCCTGTGAGGAACATTCAGTCATACACTGATGGCTTCTGAAAGCATTTTTACCTTTGTCCGTCTTAGGGACTCAACCTAGGACACCATGGACAGGTTCATTTTCAGTGTGGTCCCCGGGAATGCCGGCATCAACACGTGATGCCACAGAGCTCACAGAGATCACCAGGGCAATAGCACCAGTAACAGGTGCTATTGTGATGATAAAGGTACTGAAGTTTTCTGTTGACCCGAACATGAACGCAGAAAAGGTATATTGCCACGCTGTTCTGATCAAAAGACTCTTGAACTTTTCAGCTATGATAAAATCAAAGCTGCTGCATGCACAGAAATGACATCTTTTTTATGTGTGAATCTAACTGAAAAAACATTTTTCCAGAGAGGCTATACTATCATTTTCTGAACTTTTATTACAGGAGTTCTGTACCTATCTTTTTCATATGCTTCCTTAACCAGCAAATGATGTGGTAAAATTGTGGGTAGTGGCAGCATGAAGAACAGAACCATTTTAATTTGTCCCATCTGGCATATTAACATTAATAAAAGATGTTTAAAAAGAAATGCCTTGAAAGGCTTTCACCTACTGATTTAACAAGATAATAAGGAAAGCTTGCAATCTGCCACTAAATATAACTGATAAGAATGAGTGAGTTTAAAAACATGATAACAGAGATTAACCTCTGAAACACTGATATAAAAAGGAAAAAAAAACCCCGCTGATTGCAACATATGAACATTAAAACTGGCAACCAAACTGTCTATTATTTTTGGCTAATAGTGTATATCCGAGTACAGACTATCGCCAATTTAACAAACATTGTGAACCGTCAAGGGACTTTACACCAATCAGGTCAACGTGGAGATGGAGCATTCCTAACCCCATAATTGCCCACCGAGGGTACCCCATGCTGGGGAATTAACTGCTCTTTGATTGTTCCATTAAAATTTAACCAATGAATCGTCCTATTTTCAGGCTGCTCTAAGGGGGAAAGCAAAATTTTTAATTTGTCTAAAATAATTATACCATTACTTATTTTTGTTGTTTGTACTCCAGTATTTAAATGCCCTGAGTGGTTTATCAGAGGTGGAGAGGGCTGGTTGTGGAGATAAATAATACTGATAATTCCCCTCACTATCCCGCTTAGTCCCAGATTTCACTTGTTTGTGCCCAAATTTAAATTCAGTGAAATAAATAGAATACTCTGGATTTTCACAAGTGTACTAGCAAATTTTGTGGTACCCCTCTCTCCCCTGACAACCTATTCTGACGCTGAAAACGGGCTCACTCTTCTCTCTCTCTGTTCCCTGCCTCACAGCCACCTTTTCATCCCTGCCTTGGTCTGTTTCTCAGAGCAAAGCGATATTTTTTCCTTCCATTGTTCACAAAGATATTTGTATTTAAGTCTGTGAGAAGGTGCATGCTCAATTTTCATTCCCAGGAAAACAACAGTTGGTATACGGTATGTCTGATACTGCAAGAGCGAGATTCACCTTCTGTGTTCCCAGCTGGGATGAAAGAAGCTGGTGGCATCCAAGTATGGCTTTTGGGGTCGTCGAGGTGTGCAATAAACCAGTATTAAGCGTTATTGGCCAGGCTTATATACCGCATTCACCTCTTATGCATTAATTAAAATCATTCATAATGCAGGCAAGCAACTATTTTAATTCATCTTAAAGTGAGAGGCAAGTTTCTGAGCCAGACCCAAACAAGTGTCACAGCAGAGCTCAGCCCATGAAGCGACAGCCTGCCCTCCACTCTGCCCCTGTTGCTCCAGACTTCGTCCGCTCTCCGTCACATGCTGCCTGTTGTGCTGAGCAGCTCTGTACAGTTTTGATGCACAGAAATGGGCACACGGATGTGAATGATCTGCGTGTCTTTCCAAAACCCCATGACGCCCTCTCAGGAAACTAGGGATCAAGATGCAGGAGAAAATAATGTGAAAAATACCTGAAACTGATGTAAATGTCAAAATATTTTAAAATATAATAATTTCCATTTAGCTATATAAATAGAACACCAAGAAAAAAAATTACAATGGCTGTAACATAGCTGTGACAAAGAGACAGTGAGAAGTAATAGCATGTATCACTGTTTACAGAAATAATGGGTTTTATTTAGCATATCTATTTTCAACGGGTTAGACAGCGTATGTATTCCAGTGTGTTCAAGTCTCCAAATTGGGGATCAGATTACAGAATATGACAGATGATGAATTAGGGAGATGGGACAACAACAAGACAAAAGTTTATTAAAAGGTTAAGAGCTCTTAAAACCAGACTCAGTCTAGACAAATTATGCTGATGAATGCATGAGGAAGATGCAGGAAAATTGCAGAAAATACCAGAAAGTTTAAGAGATGTTTTTAATGCTTACTCAGTGTAGGAAAAGACTATCTGGGCTATAAAATGGCTGACATTGCTGGTTATTTAAGGAGAGCCTGATACACAAGAATTTTATGAGCATGATGCCTTCTGTTTTATCTCTGATGGTAAATATCAAGCCATGATGTAGATGGGCAGAAAATACGACAAGTGGTTCACGCCAAAGGAGAATTCCTAAAATCACGCAACATCCTTAATTGCTGTGATGGCTCAGGTGCTTTTAAAGACACTTTACAGGTGGAGAAACAATGTTATAACTGTTTTTTTGGGGAAGTATTTCAGGACATCATTCCTTTCAACAGTTTCAGGGATATTTTCTTTTGGGGGGTGCTTTCTTTGCTTCTGTATTCAGATGTTTAAATGTAGGCCTCGGATGCCTTTTCTCTCACCACACCAAATGTCTTAGTTCATTGCTACCAGTGGTAACGTCATCACATGTTTTGCTTTACAGCAGATGTTACTATCTTCCTGTATTTTTAGCTCTTGGGTGGATAAACTTGTCTAAGCCTGGTTAAACTATGTGATGGCAGAACTTAAGCAGCCAACAGCATTTCGATCGCACTAATGTTCCCACCACCGCTACCACCAGAGTAGATTTATTGAAGTTAATTTGTTTGACAAGTCCAATGAATTAGAGAAGCGATTTGTCATATAGTGTCATACTCCTTCTCTGCGTATTTGTACCTTGCATAACAAAACGGGAACGTGGTCCAGTTTAGGGCTCCATCACCCACCCCCTCCTCCTCCTCAGCATCGCCAGCACTACCCAACACCGTCATTCAAAAAGGTAAACACATTTTATTTCATAACATATTCCAATATGTTCAAAATGTATTTTGACATGTTCTTCTTCCCTAGCTATGCCTATTTTCTAAACACCCTGGCACATTGTCAACACTGCTGATTCACTGTGGTCCTTCTTTGATTGCTGTGATATCAATTAAAATTGGAAAGATGTCACAAAGAACTGTTGGGGAGGGGAGGGAATTGCATTTATGTCCTACAACACAAATGTATGTACACATCTGATTATTCACAGGATTACAAATTCATAACGTAAATTTAACCAAGGCTTACAAACTGACAGTTGTGTAACTGACAACGGAACCCTTAAAAATGCTGCAAAGATTTGACTCAGTTACATAACTGAGCATAGGTGAATAATCAAATACTGACACAGTGATCTGCCAATTTCTTTTTTTCTTTCATACAAGCCTTTTTGTTAAAGCAATGGGAAACGTATGACTAGAACACACGTTGCAATTGCCACCCATAAAATAAGTAAATGCTCACTTAAAGCACACATTAGAAACCTCTCCCTATACTCTTTAAACGGATATGGACTTCACATGGAAATTAGGGTGGACAATGAATTTTTTCTGCCCTCTCTAATAGAATATGGAGGTTTTCTTGAGGCATCGTCTAGGTTTTCTGTTCATGCAAGCTTCTCTAGATGCAATGAAGTCAAAGGAGTCAGACTTACTATAAGCAACTGATGCTGTAGCCCGCAGTGTTTCTGTCTCTCACAGAAACATTTTGTGATATTAGTCTGATCACAGCAGTGGAGCACGAAGTTTTCCATCATACATCAGGATCACTGATAGAGTGGTTGTTACAGGGTTTGGGTGTGATACGTGTTTGCATCATCTAAGAATCTGCATGTAGATGAAAAACAAGACTTTAAAGGGCAAAGTTTGTAAACCTACTGCAAATAAATATACTCTTTCCTTTTTTTCCTCAGAAATTTTATTCATTGTAAACTGCGTTCACGTTTAGTAAATCGTATGTGATCCTACTGAAGTGTGGATAGAGCAAGCTATACTGTGAACACTGTGGTGGTTTTGAAGTTGCTGACTTGGAGTAGGCTGACATGCATTGAAGGCAATTAACATCCAACTGGAAGATTCAGACTGAACATAAACTGGGCTTAGGGAAGAAGAAAGCGTTTATTAAGACCTTGGAAGCTATTGTATTTCTGCCTGTGCTTAACAATATTGATATTATCACACAGCATTTGATCAGTGCATGTACACAGCTTGCAGGAAAAAAAAAATAGAACATATGTTTAGAGGAAGCGTTTGTAATGCAGTTATCCTCAGAGCACACCAGGACCCGAACATACTTAAATAGCTTGAGGAGCTGGACCTGATGCCTCACATATAACCCTTTATAGTTGTCCCAGCTCAGAGCACTTAAAATTAATAGCTGTCGCTTATGGGCTGTGATAAGGTCCACGCAACCTGTTGTTTGGCTATTTATGTTCAACACCATATCCTCGGTCTTACAGGAAGGTAAAAGATAAAAATAATTTATATATATGTCACTGTCATTGTAGGCTTCTCTGAATATCATATATAAAAAAGCTAAATCTTCCATATTGTAAAGTAATAGAGTGAAAACATAAAAAGTTGCAAAAGTCATGAAAATGCTTGTTTGAAGGTGGGAGAATTTAGTTCCGATGTAATCTTCAGCTTACTTCATGAGATAAACTTGAAAATGGAGGATGGAAAAGAGCTCCACAGAGAATGAATCTTATTTCACCAGGATGTTGCAGCATTTTATTTTAGTTTAAGATGCTACAAAATAGTCTTGATCAACTTGATTCTATGATTCTATGATTCTATGATTCTAACTGTTTTTTTCTCCCCTCCCATAAGGTTCTACTTTAAGACCTCCATATGCTCAATTTTAATAATTTGCTTCCAAAACCCAGGAATGATTCCAAATGTGAGTTACAGAAATATTATGCTTTTTATTAAAAAAGACAAATCCAAAGCCCAGGTACCAAATCTTTGAAATACACGGCACGGAAAAAAAGATTTTTAAGCACATTCACAGATTCTGTCCCTTTTCCTCTGGAAACAGAAACTGCTCTAATAATATTGCTGTAAATGCTATGAGGAAGTTTCCTCTTGTTGCAGTGTGGTTTTGTGAACTCCCTCAGTAGCTTTGTATTGCTAACCATTTCTCGCCATGCAGCTGCCACTCGAGTTCCTGCTAGTGTGGGGTCTCTGCAAAGGTGAGCTGGACAATTTGGACATCTTGTGCTGCGAAAAGAGGCAACTGCTTTTGCAAAAGTAATCGTTACATTAGAGAATCAGGAAGACACTTTCCTGGTTGGTTTGGGTTTTTTTTTTGTGTATTAGGACTAAGTACTACATCATTGGGAAAGACTGTGGAAGAAGACTCACTGAGATCACCTGTTTAAACAAACAAAAAGAGTTTGTTAACTTTGAATATGCTGCTTCATGAAATGTTCCACCTACTAGTTTGTCAGAGCATATTGGAATACAGCTCCAGGGTCTGGATGGTACGGACGAAACCCTCTTTGTGTAGGCGAAAGAAGACTACGCACTAAGCACAACATAGTCCCGTACAGCCCAGTAAGGTTGCTGAGATCTTGCAGAAGCTCTTGATGTTGACCACATAACTGAAGCTTCTCAAACCAGGAGTGGGTGTTTCTTAACAGTTCTCCTCCAGCTGCAGAAACTCTTTCCTCTACGTGGTGTACAACACCTGTATTTTGGCCATCTTCAGGCACTGTTAGAAGATTTGAGTGAGTGAGGGTATTTTGAGCTACTATTTTGCAGGACCAGACCACATAGAGGCATGGAGGGAGCCAGAAATTAGGGGACCGGTACTGCAGAGTGTGTTGTGTTACAGTACACAACCACTGGCATCCCAGCCAAAGTATGTCACTCACCTATGCAAGTGGAGAGACTTCTGTTTGCATCGTTCAATGCATACAGGAAAGGAGCTAAGCCAAAATTACATGATCATTTTCAAACAAATGAACCCACTGCCAGTATTTGATATCACGAGCAAGGTTTGTAACTCGAAAAGTGCTCTAGAAATCCTTTTTTGGGGGGGTCTGGACAAGCTAGAATAACCTTCTCCTGAAGATGTCAATGGGAGTAATATCAAGCCGCTGCTGGTCATTTTAACAATGATGACAGAAAAGACTAGAAGCTGGAAGGCACCATCCAGAGCTTGTTGAAATCAGTGAAAACATTCCTAAAGACTTTAATAGGCTTTGGCTCAGTCCTGGAGAGAGCGAACAGGGAAAAAGGAGTTGTTTCCGAGTGGAGTCAGAATAAGGGAGTGTAGCTGGAGTGAACACATATGTTCCTACCATATGGGTGGAGAGCTCTGGGATTTCTGCCATATTGGTCCTGAAGTCAAATACAATTTGTTTTTCTAGTTTGGATAAACTAGATCCTCAAGTGAAGAATATTTAACTTCAGATGAATGCTGAGCCTGGTGTCTTCAGAGACTTATTTGTAAGCCCATGAGCCCGTCTAGACTGTGAGAAAGAGAGCACATCCTAGGTTGACTGGGCTAGATCCACAGTTATAATTGAAAAGATGAAGAAATCTCTACCCAAAATGCTCAGTTCTCTTTGCTTGTATTTATTATTTTTAAGGAGGTCTGATTTGCTTATTTTTACTTTTCATGGATGCAAAGGTCATTTTTCTGTCATTCTGCAGGAATTGTATTGTATACGAGACGTTTTCAATGAAAGGGAGGGTTTAACTGGAAGCATAGTGGGGTATAGATCACCTATATAGAAAAAATTGTAACTCTGCTTCAGCAAAGCACTATATGTATTTACTTAAATTAATGTTGGGACTGATGTCCAGATAACTTAGCTATACGTGTTTCTCAGCATATCATCAAGTTGGTGCCCTTATAATAATTATTTTTAATTATTTCAGGGCTAAAACCTGAATTCAACAGGTTTTTTTGGTATTAGTAAAGACTAGCTAAGAACTTGCACTTTGGCCAGTAGCTCATTCACAGTTCATTTTCGGCCCATATAATTAGCAATAGGTGAATTGCTAATAGGCAGAAGATGAATTTTGGAAATCCAGAATTTCTATGCCGAAATGTATGAGAGCTCACAGAACAATAACTCTATTATTCTGAAAGTTCACCAGTACCGTTTTCTGTAATCACCAACACAAGTTTTTCTTGTAATTTTAAAAACCTCCTCTGTCTTTTCGGATGAGGGGTACTATAAGGATCACCCCATGTAATGCTAATTTTGTACTTTTTACCATCCATGAAATTTTAAAAAGCAATGTTGGTAAAGAAGTTATTCGCACTTTTTCAAAGCTGTAAACTTTGAGTTAGTTAGTGAAAAATCTCAAATCACCCTTTAGTTGTCTAAGACAGTTTATCTGTCTGTGTATAGATGAACACAGGCTACTACTACTTCAGATTAAAAGAAGAAGATGTACAGATTTGCTTAGATTAATTTAGACATAATTCAGATGGACCAGGGTGTTGTTTGAGAAAGTGATTAGCACGAAGATTACTAGCCGCAAATGCATTTGATTGACATGTGTTTCAGACTGCAATTAATTAACAATATGTTTCTCTTATGTCACCAAGGATTTTTGCACATGACAGTGAACATACAACTTTAATTCAACAGCACCTCTGAGGTGGGATGACCCGAATAGCTTCCACCTGGAGGACTATTGTATTTCTCTTCTGATCCCTGCCAGCTTGTCGTGGAGCAGCAGCCACTTACTCCTCACTTGAGGAAGGGTGATAGGTAACAGCTCTGGAATCAAGTGGGTGCGGGGGGAGAGAAAAAAACAAATGCATGGGCCATGCAGATAACTCTGGTGACAGTAATAAGGAGGGCTGATAACATGACATGGAGAAGTATAAACCAATTTCAGGGAACCTTGGCAATTTTTTTAAATTTTTTTTTCTCTGAAAGTGATGGTCCAGTGTGTTTTCTCTCACTGGGACTGCACAGTTCTATGTTAAATAGAGGGTTTACCAGAAAAGTTGAATAAAAGCCTAGATCAGCACAAGACCTTGTCAGAGAGGATTTTGTGGTGCTTTCTGGACACAGCACAGCACTGGTTTGTAAATCAGCTCATGAAGCAGTTGATGTCTGTGTGGAGAAATTTGGATTGGAAACTCTCATCTTGAGTTGCTACAATGTGCCGAAAACACATCAAAACTGCACAAATGTTCCTGATTCAGTGCAAACCGCTCCACAGCTGCCATGGCAGCCCCAGAGGGCCACAACAGGCAAAGGAGTGGTCTGTAAGGGAGCTGCTCCAGGTTGCAATCCTGTCTCAAAAACATGCTCCTTACCAAAAAAATACCCGAGGCATCTACAAAGCAACTCAAAGAATTGCATCACTTACAAAACAAATAAAATGTGGTCTTAGTCTATACTTTTATTTCAGTTTCTCCAAACTGTATGAACATTGGCAATCCATTTGTCTTCCACAGGAACTTTCGAGACTTTCCGTAGGAGTCTTTTTTTTGGAGACGGACTGCTCTGTCTGGGACAAGCTGGTGAGTAATGGGCTTGCTATTGGGGCAGCCAGTCCCAGTTCCTGCACTTTGGTTGTTTAACGCTTCCTATTATGAAAGATACTCGCAAGCTTTCCTGAGAAGTTTGAGAAGTCTTAACACCTCTTTTGGAAACAAGCATTTGGAGTTTGGCAAGGAGAAAGCCTCTGGGCTGGAGAAGAGCCTTTGTCCCAGATATAAATATCTGAGATATAAATATCTGCTGTGGTTTGTCTTCCCCAAAAAAGTTTGGGCAGCCTGTCAAAAGAATAACTGCACATGAATATGCTCATCAAAGTCCAGACCTCTACTGCCGCCAGAGCAGTAGCAGCAGCACTACACACTGCAATGGAAAAGCATAGACATGGCCTGGATGCTCTAGCTGCAGTGGGAAAACAAAAGCAAAGAGGTCCAGAGCTGCTCAGCCCATGCTCTGAACAGGTAAGCATGTTTTAGTGGATGGTGTGCTGGAGCACTATGTTGGAGAGTAGGCAGTGCTTGTGGGCTCTGTATGGACACATCCCAGAAATTGGTCTGGATTCAGCGTTCTCCTCTCTATGCTGTTGCTACACCTCTGGCTTTGGGAAGGGGAAAGGAGTGAAACACCCACAGGCAAGTTCCCTATGGTGACAGACTGGAAGAGGAAGAAGGGGAGGGTCACGTTCATCATCAGCATATACATGTGGGTTATAAAACAGGCTTTGGTCGCACAATGTTTTTTTCCACCAGACAGCTTCTGCGTTCAGTGTGTGTGAAACAGAATTAATGTTGCAGGGGGTCCCATCAGTCTCATGCTGTTGAGTGTCTGTGGATCCAGAGAGACATCTCAGTGTCCTCCTGCAAAGGACTCGGAAGTCCTTAACCGCCACTTGGTTGGTCATCAGAGCCAAGCAGGAGATACTTTCGTTCAACATCTTAGCCAAAGCACAGCTCTTCTAACAGCACAGCTCTCCTAGTATTACACTGCAATATTAGCGTTGGATCTGAGCCCAAATCCTGACGTGGGATTTAACTCACTATTCTGGCCCACAGGCAAAAAAGTAATCCTGGCAATACACTGTAAATGGGCTAAACAGACATAAATCCTGGAATTATTAACATGCATAGTATCCAAAACTGTCCTAAAAATACAAAGCCTATACCCCTCTCATATTAGCTCTAGAAAATATTAATGAAAGAGAAGCCAGCCTGTGAAAGCTGATATTTTATCCATATATATAATCTGGGTTTTTATGCTTCTGCTGTTCAGTTTTGTAAACAGCTGGTAACCAACTGTAATTCAGATTTGAACCTGATAACTTTACTTCTCTTACTCATCAGATAAAAATAGCAAAATTGTTGGCCTGTATTTTCTTAAATCAAAGAAAATATTGAAATTCACATATTTCTCCTCTTAACATAACCCTCTGGAAATGCCTTACATAACCATGTAATGAAGATTACAACTGCATTGTCAAAAGGAGCCCAATGCTAAAATTTGTTACAGAGACATTAGGGTAAGTGTTCCCAATTGTGAGCAGGTGGTACAAACACGAACCCTACTGAGATATAATGAGATGTGTATACATGGGAAGTTTAGGAACCTCCTGTGCATCTTTTTGAAAATGACATAAAACAACTTGCAATTAAACTCTATTTGATGCCAGATGAGAAACAAATGTTTGGGGGAAAGTAGTTTTTAATACAATAATAATTCACTTTACATGTGCATGCCAGCAGCTTTGCATGCTACTTCCCCAACCAGCAAGAAACCTTACAATAATTCAGCAGGGGATGAGATCTTCCATTTCACATGTCTTTACAGGGCTATTTCCCCTGAATTGTTGCATTTGAGGAATGGCAACTATTCAGTGTGCCAGGTCTGCTTTTAGGCTTCTGTAAGACCCCAACCAGAGGAGTACTTTTAACTTTAAGGAGACATTTAACTTTAAGGACACCAAGATAGCTCATTAGAGTAACAAAAGGAGCTCCGGTGAAGTCACAGGCTTAATGTGCTTTGATGGACTGAAGTCTGAAGGTGCAGGGCAAGCCCTTTCCACACTGGTTTTGTGAATGAGATGCAACGGGAAGTGTCACTAGTGTTTCCTGTAGAACTGGGTTTCCTCCCTTTCAAAAGCGTCAAAACCCCACAACACATACATACCTACAAGTGGCATCTATGATATGCAGAGAGGCACCTCCATTTTTCAAAGTACAGAGGTTTTCCTCCATGTAAGTGAAATTCCCTGCTCCAGTGGGAGGCACAGTTCCTCCGACCCAAGATGAATATATCCAGTGGGGTGCAGCACTCCTGCTGACCAGTGCACAACCTGGCAATGGTGAGTAGGAGATGATGATGTTGTCTTCATGTTCATAGGGCATATTTCAGTCCAGCGCATATTCTTTCCCAAGGTGGGAAAATGAGTCTACATAACAGATTGAATCTGCTTTTGTAAGTTTCTCTGGAACTAAAACAAGATAACTGACATAAAACATGTATATAGGGCCAGTTTCCTGCACTAAGGAATTGCATCACCACAGTAAACAGTGAAGTTGGTGGTACAGTATTGCAGCTGCCACTTGTTTCTGCTAAAATTCTTACATTTCTAAGAAACTAATATTTCTTAGTTATATAACTAAGTTCCAATAACTAATTAGAAAAAGTGAAACAAAAGACGGGGCATTCTGGTAGGTGTGTTGACAAAGGATTAAGGATAAATATATTGTTGAAAAGCGTGTTTCAGTAAGCCATATTTTTCCCTTAATTCCCTGTAGACCTTCGTTACATTTTCATGCTTGTAGACACTTCTAAATATCTGTAACTTTTCTCAGCAGCGCGAAACACTGAAGGAAAAGAGATGAGAGGCTGGAAGAAGCTTCTGCAATGCATCATTTGACAGGAAGTCAAGTTATCAGAATGAAGCCGTATAGGTATCAATCTTACACCCATATATGGCGTATGTCCTAGTTACCATACAGATATGAAAGGGCCATTAGGGCCTCTTATCAGCTGTATATTGGTGTAATTAAAGGGTTTGATAGCATTAACCTGAACTGTGAAAGTCTCCAGACAATGCACTCTATCAGTCATCTGACCCTTGAGTTTAAACAGCTACAACAAGAAGACTTTCTCCTCTGCTTTCCAAAGGACACACTGAGCTGCTGAGTTCAGTAGCCTTTATAAGGAAAAGCCTTGATTTTTTTCCCCTTGAAAGCAAACTGTCCTTTTTAATCTAGCCTTCTACTTCAACAGCAGCAGAAAAGAAAAAAAAAAAGAAAAAAAAAGTATCCTTGCTTTTCCAATATATTGCTATATTTTGATGAAGATCTAATGTAGGGTACTGTAGAATTTATGCTTTCTTTCCTTCATGTGTTTCAGTAGCTGTACCGTGTTTTCCATTTTAGCTCATGTTGTTTTGTGGTCAAATGACATGTGAGAATTTAGTAACTGTATATATTTCCAGGGTCCTTTTTAGCTCCTTGCCTGTATACCCAAGAAATACTAATTCTTTTTATCACACAATAAGAAGTTCAGATTTGATCTAGTAACTTAAACAAAATCTGGAACTAGGGATTTAATTGCCTTTTTGTCCTGTTGTTTTGCAGGGGGTGCTAAAGAAAGCCTATTATTTGCTATCCCAAAGGCTTGCTGAATTTACAGCACAGATGATGAGGGACAACAAAGCCGCTAATCATCAGGAAGATTTAATCAACACTTTACTTCGGGGAATTTGGATACACCTTAAACTCTTAGCAAAGACTAGTTCATGATCTTGTTTAAAAGCAAAATATATTAACAAACAAAACTAAAACTGTGTCTGCCAAAAATTGTTCCTAAAGGGATTTTTAGTTTTCAACTATGACTCCTTTTGCATCCAAAATTTAAATCACTTCCATGAAAAATAACTCTTTCAGTATTTGGTTTCACACATTGCATCTTTAAAGGACTGTCTGAAACAGAATAAATAATGCAAAATAATTTCCAGTTTAGTAACTAGGTAACTGTCTTTAGATAATTCCTGCTGCAATCATCTCACTCCTAGTCTATTATGGTCAAAAGTAACCTCAGTCTATCCTACTCCCAGTCGGCCACACCTCTGCAACACCTTCTTATCTAAAACTCCGAACAGATCATTAAATTCCTAAGGATTCTTCAAGGTCTTGTAAAATTCGTCTCTTTTTTTTTTATCTTCTATTTTTTTCTGTTTCTGTTCTCTAACAGATGATTGATATTTCATGGGATTTTTCACTTTCTGCATCTGTTGCATTGTACAGAAAGTCGTTTATATTACATAAAAATATCTACATCACCTTGTCCCCAAAAAATCCCACCACAGACTATATTCCTTGATTTATGGAGGGAATACCAATTTTAAATATGCAGAAATACTCTTCTCCTCCAGACAACTAGAGTCGAAATACGATTCACCGAAATCCCTCTGTCCATCTATCCACCCTTCTGTGTATCTATTTCATATTTATATTAGACACAGCACTGACAGGAAATGTGAAGAAAAAAAACAACTGGCAGAAGTTGTTATAGCCAGATGTAATATATGCTTTTTCCATATATAGTAATGCAGTAAAAACATAATTTAACTTTACATTAAACTAAACATCATGTTTAAATTTTTCTCTTATAAAAACCTTACTCTAAATCAGTTACTATGGATCAAGTAGCATGAAACTTTAAAATAAGAATTTTAATTCAGCTGGAAAGCGATGAAGGGGACTTTGGTAAACATTATTGTTATCTGTGCAATAGGCAACGTGAATGTTTACGAATGAATCGTAAATTAACTACACTAACAAATAGTTGCACGTGGTCTTACAAGATTGGGATCAAATCACCGTGTTGCCCTCAGCTAAAATATAATATCTGTCCTATAGGGTAACTTCTCTAAACAGAGCCTAAATAAGCTTGCCATTGGTGTGGTAGAAAGGATATTAAAAAGTTTACCCAAATGAGTATGATTGTATCTTGATCTTGCAGCTGGTGTGGAGGAATGATGTTTTGAATAGTGAATCTGCACTTAACTAGATGAATTCTAATGATTTTGATGGGCTTTGGGTAAGACCATCCAAAAGTGTGCCTTGCATCACATAAGCACAACTAAATGATAATGAATGTCCTTTTAACACGGGTTTCTCCTCCTTTGAATGTATGCTATATGACTGTCAAACCTGGGCCAGAAAAAGGCATTTGAAGTCAAATGAATGTGGCTGTTGAATTTGAGTATCAAAGGTGTTTGTAAAAATACTTGATAGCAAATGTCTTTAGCCAGTTAGGGACAGAAACCATGCCATGAGACTTGTCTGCCGATTACAACTAACCAATATAATTCATGGAGCTCTGAATATGCATAAAGAATCATTTGCCATTCATCTGTCACATTAAAGAGATAATTAGTGAAGGATGTCACATTAAACTATTAGCAGAAAGAAAGTTGGTGTTCATGAAGTGTTTCTTGTATTGTGACTTCTTTAATAAACCCCAAAGTTTACACATGAAATTTTGGTCTTTACTGGACACCCTGAGTACCACATAGAAACGGAAATCCTTGTGGAATTACCACAATTATTGTTGATAAAAATAGAAAAGAGAGACTGAGTTTATACGTTCTCCCAAACGCCGCCACTATATAGGCAGCAAGAAGCAATAAAGCCCCTTGCTCAGACTGTTGCAAGTGTTAACCACTGAAGAGGAAAACAGGCATTTTCACTCTTGCCACCTGCTATTAAGATTTGCTGTTTATGAGCTTGCATATTGGTTGGTTGGTTGGCTGGTGGTTTGGTTAGTTGGTTGCTTGGTTTAGCAGTTACAAATACTTAGCAAACTTCCTATGACAAGTCCTAGGAAGTACTGACCGAGGAGCTGAAATATTTCTGGTGTCCCAACCAGAAATACACTACAATACAGACTACACCCCAAGTGGCACTGGAGTACATCTGCACCAGCATAAATCCTGCAGCAATGAGCCTGATACCACTTCTTACTGCTATAAAATAACACCCCCACCTCCTGCTAAAGGCAACAGCAGGTTTGGTGTGTACAAAGGAGCTCAGTGAAAGCCCATAAGAACAAGATAGATGTCATAAAAAAATTTAAACAAGAGTGAAAATATTTTTATTGCGCAAGGAGGCGGGGGGGTTATGGCTTTAAAACAATATATTGCTTCACAATAATACAGAGTTAGTGTTATCTATGTCAGCCTCGATGAAGGACTCAAGGAATAAGTCAGATATAGAAAATGTTTTCAGCATACACTTTTTGTAGAACAGAGGTAGGAAAAGAAGCCATGGAGTTTGTCCGAAGCCAGCTTAAGCCACTGTATTTCTGTTGATCTGAAGTCAACCTCACTGTTTGAGGTGGTCTTTGAGCTACTAGCACTACCCAGCACTCAAATGTAGCCGAGAGATATAAGACATTTAAAAGGTAGCATTTTTTTGAATAACAATACATGAAAACAACATCAATTTTAACTTTCAAGAAAAAAAAAATACAACACGAATGCTGTGGCAAATACTCTGAATAATTTGGGTCTGGTCCAGAATAATTTTAAATCTGGAAATTAGTAGTCTTAGGGAAAAAAAAGAGGAATTAGGGAAAATAATCACATATAAAAAGTATGATTAGAATCATTTAATATTCTAGTTACTAAAGAGTGCTTAATTTTTAAAATCTCCCTGCTGTTTATCACAGTTAATAGAGAGATGTATGAGAGCAAAAATGAGGGTGTCAATCCATTATACCCATTTTGTTATCAAGACTAATCACCGTGTGAAATCCGGGATTGAAGAAATGATTCTAATTTGGGGCCTGCAGAGAGAGCAGCTACACAACCTGCAGCTCCCGTTGACCACAGGCTCGTTCAGGATGTTTTGGGACAGCAAGAAAGTGGTACTGTGCTTCAGCATCTCAGGTCAGGGGGACTAACCCAGAGAACATGAGTCAGAGAAGCCCACAGGTTGCTCCACATTTATTATTTTTCTAGAAATTTATTCTGAGATTTTTTCTTATTCTAGGACTTCAATTTTTTTTCTTTTATTTGGCTGTCCCTTCTTTTTTCTGCTGCCGATGCACAAAATGCTGTTCCAACACATCCGGGAAGGCAATACACTTTTTTTTTGCCTCAGTAGAAGAAGCCACCATTGCTTTTAAATTATGTGTTCCTTGGCTAGATCTTTGTATTTCAAGGTGGTTACAGATAAAAGTATGACAAGAACCTTTACATCACTTCCTACTTCACCTTCTCCAGAACTGGCTGCAAGGTGAAATACAATAATGAAAATACATTTAACATCTTAATTTCACAAGTTCACTAGTAAGCTGTGAACATCAGATGTTTTACTCAGATTCATGCCTTTTAAGAATAAATTCCACTTTGCATTCAGCCCTCTGTACACACAACATAATTCATATTATCTGATGTGCAGAAGACAATCAGAGAGAACTCTGAGCCCCACAATCGTTTATACTGAGTGGTTGAAGCCTGCCTGGTTGGTGTCTGAGAATGATTTTACAATTTTCAATGCAAAACATAATATATTGTAATACTATTAAAGCTGCTTCTACTACTTGTAGTAATAGACTACAAGAAAAAAAAATCCTCAGACAATTTCTGGTGAAATCATTAAGCAATGAATTATATCTCAAAGTGTTTTCACAGTCTACAAGCATTTCTGATATTGAATTATTTGCTTCTGACTAAAGATGAGACCAAAGCAGAACACCAAATCCAAGCCTTTGAAATCCATCTTTGCTGCTGACACCCCCTTATCAGTTGCTCCATGCAGTTCTTTGTTGTGGCTTTTTTTCATGCGTGGTATGTCACTTCAGGAGGTAATGCTCCTAACTTTGCAGGGTGGCATGGGCCTGTTGGGAACAAAAAGCAGCTTCATAAAAGATGATAGAGTGTTGAAAACTGTAGCTTTGATTTCTCTGTCAGTTTGCATGGGTAAGGGCTGGGGGATCAAATCATTTGTAGGAGAAAGATGTATCCTTCATGCAGTTTAATCAAAACATAAAATATGTACATTTACAAATGTCATACTTTCTGTAAATTCATTTTAGAACTAAAAAAAAGAAAAAAATTCTGAATACTTTTTTTCACAACACCTAGAAACAATGCTCAGCTGGCTCTGTGTCCGAATGAAAAAGTGTCTAAGAAATGACGGACTGAATTCTGCGGTTATAACAAAGCAATCAAGTGTTATGGATAATGTAACCGTTAGACTGCAGATCTCTTAGCTATCGTTCAGAAGCAATGCATCAGTTTCAAAACTGTGAAGTGTAAAATGCGTCATCTGAACATTTTGGGGGCTTAGTAAATCTACTAAAACAGCAGCAAGATGTTTTCCACGATATTATTCTAGCTATATGTATTTTACAAAAAATGTGAAAACAATACTCAGTTGGATGGTGTTCTTTCTTGACCCGGCATCTCTTGAGATGGTCTTCATCACCAGCTGCAGGGCGAGGAAGAGTGGGTCTGGAGACCTATAACCCCACAGAGCAATACGGCCTCAAACTGGACAATAATAGACATGTACTTTGAATTTATACTTGCCTATCTGGCTGATACTGGCTGATGAACATCTTTGAGGTCTACAATTTTAAAGCCAGGAGTGGACTACTACGATTATCTCGTTTGACTGTAACACACGTGACAGAACTTTTTCCAGTAATCCCTGCATAAATCCCAAATAATTGATTGGAATTCCTCTATATTTTAGGCTTATTCATCAGTTATTTACAGTAAAGTATACCTCTGGCGTTAGGACTTTGATTTCCATGCAGCAGGAATTTTAGTGCCAAGAAATTTCCTGTTTCTGTTCTCACAGGGTTTGCCACTGTGTAATCTGTGCAAAAAATAGAGGAATCATTTAACCATTGGAAATGTCCTGAAACCAGATCATGGTCTGAAACCCCAGGTGGCCCTAGGCTGGACGGCAATGTAATTCAGTCTAATAAAATAGCATCCCGCACTAGTTATAGCTTGGTTTGAGATTATCATCACTTAGATGATGATCTAGCACCCCGACCTCTTCTGAGGGGTGTCACTTCAAGAGGGACTTTAATTCTCACACACATGAGATGGAGAGCAGCCAGCATAGCAGAGGAATGCCATTTGCTATCATAGTTTGAGGTCTTCCTGATACAGAGATGTCTTCTTCCTTACACTGATAGGGCCTGGGAACTTCTTGCTTGAGTTGGAGTTGACAGTTTACAGAGCAGAGGCCCAGGTTATGTTTTCGGCACTCACATGGCTCTGCTCTCTTTGATGAGAAATATGAATCCCAGCATTTTCCAACTATCAGCTCCAATTGTTTATAGGGAAAGCATGAATAGTGGGCTATGGTAACACTGTGCTTTCAACTTGTCATTGAATAGATTTCCATGCAATACTAAATGAATTCCAGATTTACAATTCTCACAAGATAAAACCAGCAACAAAATACATGTGTGTGCTTCACTCAGGAAGGGATCTCATTCTGCCTCCTCTGTTTCTATGTTCTAAGTAGAGTATCTTAAGATTGTACTCCCAGACACACCAGCAGATTGTGCAGATGTCTTGCTGCCTCCCATGTAGCTTCTCAGATACTGACCACGGCGTACTGGGTGGCAACATGAAGATCAGCTTCAAAGCTTGCCTGAGATGCCGGGTAAATCCTCAGATGGCAAACTTAAAGAGAGATCCATGTTGCCATGGCTACGCTGTCGTTAACTCAAGCAGGCAAGCTTGGGGATGTCAGCATGATTTGCGGTGGTATTCTTTCTTCTTGTGGACATACTTTTATATCCCTCCCCGTGCCAAAGGGCATCACAGCATCTCCAGTCAGAAAAGGACTTGGGCTGGAGCTGGGTAGATGCTGGTGGAGAAGTGAATAGCAGGACCTATGCAGTTACCCAAACGCACACTCAGTACCTGCATCCTTATACTAACACAGCGGTGCTACTAAGTGTAACCTGGGCAGCCTGACCACTACCTTTTGAAAGACTGAGCTATTCAGCTTCGATAAAAGCAGGTTTTTCATCCTTTTCTTTTTGGGGGTCAGTTCAGTTAAAAGACTCCCACCATGTGCATTCACAAAAAGAAACAACATGTTCAGTTCCCTGCATCCACGGCTTACAGCTTTCTCTCTTCTTATTTCTCTAGAGTCAAAAATGCGGTTCCTACCTAACACAGAGCGAGTTGGGAGTCCAACTGCCTTTAGGACACAGGAAGTAAAAAAAAGTCATCTAAACGAGTTAACAGTGGCATTTATTCATTTAAGATAATGTCATCTTGCATACTCATCACTCTCAGTACATTTATGCCAGACCAATACCTCAAAAGCCATTAATGGGACTCCAAAAATGAGCAAGAAATGTAGCCCTTACAAAAATCAGAAGTAGCACATAAAAGTCTCTTCTCTTGTCTCAAATACTCAGGAATTTTGCCTGAACCACAGGTTACTGCAGGTATCAGCAAAGAAGCCAGGGGAACCGGAAAGATGCATTCAAATGAGTCCAAATTAAAGCGGCAACTGAGCAAATATGAGCAAATTCTTATTTTGTATTGCTTAAGAAAATAAGTTGTTTAACACTAAACAGTCTCCTGAGGCTGCTGGACCATCAGTATTTTAGGCCACACTATTTTCAGTTTGATATACACAAAAGAGGTGATATAACAAGCTGTGATAAGAAGACAGGTTTGATCCACCAAGAATAAACGTGCATGGCCAACAGGTGGATTGCTGTTCAGTGCATGAAACTGTTGGCTCAAAATGGTTTGCTGTAGAAACATAAAACCTTATAAAATGGGTTCAGTGGCAAAGGTCTGTCAGGAGCAGGGACATTGTAATGGAGTTGGTTGCAAGGCGTTGGTTCTCCAAGCCCATTTGGCTGCTCACGTCTGGCCTCAGTGGGCTCAGAGGGTCTCATAATACACCTTATTCTACCAAAGCAGAAGCTGAAGGTTAAGGGCTGGCTACTGTAAAGAGTTCCCTGATCTCACAGGGGTATTCTTACAATCTGTAATTTGATTGCTTAATTAAAGCCTGGAAACCATAGCACAGTGTGAGGATCACACCTAGGATTTTCAGTTCAGCTTTTATTTCCTGTCAAGTGCCCCATTCAATGTCCACTGAGGGCAATGGGGGCCTTTCTCTTCAGATTCATTGACTTTTGGATCAGGCTGTAGTATATCCTACTTAAGAAGCCACAAGCTTATATCATCTTTAAAACTGGTTAGGCACTGTTTAATGGATCAGTAATGGCCAAGGGCAGAATAATTAAAGCAATATCTCAGTGGACTTAAAGAATTAGAAGAAAATGGAGATTTATGGAAAAAAATTCATTGTAAGAATGAAAACAATTTTCCTGCAATTGATCTGATATGCAGATGAGTGCACCTTTACTCAAATTCATCTCTCTCCTCTCTTACTTAACAGAGGACTTGACCCCAAACCCATTAAAACAGGGGAAAGACAAGTGTAGGTGTATCCATAATAATTTACACCCTTCTAATTCCACATTCATCTTTCCTCATTTTCCTATCTTCATCAGATACTTCTTTTGGTGAATAACAATAATGCCCAAAATTGTGCATCTTTGAAGTGCTGTTCAAATATCAGATATTCTTGTCCACTTGTATTACAACATTGTGTTTCAGGAGTTCATGCCGTTTGACCTGGGACTCCACAAGCATTTAGTTCTTACAAACAAGGGAAGAAACTAAAAACAGTGAAAAAAAAGTCTGTGAATTTCTAAGCCCAGCATCCACAATGGTATGGCATTTTTATTCCTGATCACATGAGGCTCAAAGTCATGGCAAGATAGCAAGCAGAGTTACAGAAGGTTTTGGAGATCTGCTGTACAGTAACTGCAACTTAATTAATTACAGAGGAGAGATATACCTCAAAAATAATCACATATTCAGATCAAGTGATTAACTTGACATGAGAAGCATGGTGCCCACTCAGTAACCAGTGGTCAGGTGTACCAATGCAAGCTGAAAGCATACATAGAATGTGCACATGTGAAATGTGCACACATGCTCACATGTGCTCATACTGCACACCCTGTTGTGGGCAGCTTTTGCATACAACCAATGTCTTTACTTCAAACCATTGATGGGGTTAGTGAGGGGTTAGTGAACAAGGATGATTCTCCCACATAGAGACTGGAATGTGTGTGGTCACTGAATGACATATAATGGTACCATGTTATTCAAGACTCAGAAGACGGTGGGATCTGCTGGAAATGTAAGTCAATACAGCATTCAAAGTGCAACAGAAAAGTGCAGTCACCCACAAACACATGCTTTTCTTCCAAGGCTACAGCATTTCTGACTGCCAGATCAACCACATAAACCAGTGTGGACCAGTCTGGAGGAAACACAATAGGTTGTCCTACATTGTACCTGAACTAGGCTTTGGCACTCTTTAATCTGTTTGGCCTCTCTAATCTACTCCACTAAAGCTGGAAGTTTCTGAAGAAAATAGTTTTCCTTTCAAAGGCTGGAATGAAGAACTTACTTTATGCTGCCAGTCATGCCAGCCATTATTGATTGATTTGTGCAGTAAAGAAAGCTTAAAGTTGTTAATTGCTGTTTTCTGCTTGTGTGTATTTTTATGGTGTGAGCTAACGGCAGGAAGAGATGAGGATGGTTCTGTTGAAGGCCGAGAACAGTGCGGACTGCTAAGCAGTAGCATGTGTGAGCAGAAATGAATGACTGAGAAAAGAAGATCTAGTGAGATGTAATTAGCTTTGAACTACAGCTTCCTCTTCATTTTCAGTCAAATGTGTTCAGAGGAGTATGTGTCTTTTGTTGGGAAAATGCCAAGTAAAGACGGGTGGTAGCATTTGCACGGCAGTAGAGAATGAAGCTGAGCAACATTTCTAGGTTTCATTCCAAGATATTTGGACAAACACGAAAAACATTTTGAAAGTACTTATGGGCAGAGATTTTTTTTTTTTCATGTTAAAGTTTTGCTCATTCTTAGGAAATTTTTATTCTATTCTAAAAGACAAAAAAAAACCCTAGAAAACTCTAAAATACTCATATTTCTGTTTCAATTTTTTAAATTCCAGTGGCTTTAAATGAATGTCAACAAGGAAATATGAAGATGGCCATTCCGATTGTTTTTTCAAACAATCTAGAGAACAGAGTATTCGGTGGCTATTTAGGACTGCAGTATTTCCTTCCTTGGCTTCTCCATATCCGAATCCCCTCCACACTGATTCTATTGTACTTAATATCTCCCATTGTTCCTCCTTATTAGGAAGTTTTATTTCCATCTATTGAGTAAAATGACTTAATAAAAGGAAATTTTGAATAATATAATCTTTTTTTCCATAGGAAAATATTTTCCATCTCTTGGGCCTAGGTGATTCGTTTTATTTTGCTCCATTAATCAGAACATCCTGTTCAATCACTGATGAAAATGAAATCTTAAGCAGAATTCAGCTGATACCATAGCATTCTTCTAGCTGTACTCTCTCTCTCCATGTCCTCACCAAGATTCTTTTCTCCCAGACATCAGTGGGTTTCCCTTCAGACAGTGGCTTTCATAGAATCACAGAATGGTTTAGGTTGGAAGGGACCTTGAAGATCACCTAGTTCCAATCCCCCTGCCATGGGCAGGGACACCTCCCACCAGACCAAACTGCTCAAAGCCCCATCCAACCTGGCCTTGAACACCTCCAGGGATGGGGCCTTCAGGAATCAAAAACTTTGACTTCTGTTTGCTCCTTCCCTGACATTTTCAGCTGGGAAAAAGAGGAGACCAAGACCTTTCTCCAAATATTTTAGGATCTCCTAGTTAACAAGTCTTCCCAAATATGAGAGACGCATATATTGATGTTATGAGTTGAAATAAAAGTTCCAGAATGTCTACATTCACGAGGATTTACAAATCCAGTTAAGCCAGTTGCCTGAGTCATTATGCTCTTAAGAGCACATGGTAGCAAAGAAAAACTACTTAATTCCCTTTTGACAGTAGATGCACCACAATGTTCACACAGACTCTGATGAGTGGTTTTACCATTCCAAACTGTTTAAAACACACTCATAAAATATTAAACAACTTTGCTTTCTGCTGAGGTAAAGTGAGGGAACCTTCCTAATTCATTTGTGAAGGTCTGACTTGACTGCCACATTCATTGCGTTATGCAATCAATTCCCATACATACAAAAACTTATTTCCCGCCAAATGTGTCCAAATTAATTGTACAATTTGGTGTAAAATACATAAAATCTATTGCACATAAAAGGACATGTGGCATTTGTATTCTAATACTAAATGTATTTGCAAAGTATTTTGAATTGTGTCCAAAAAATTATATGTGGATTTTGAACTTTTTCAAAGAAGCTCTTTAACAAAGAACTTTATATAATCCTGTTAAATAAAGTTAAAAAAAAATTACACCAACTAACTACAAGCGGAGTTTGCCTCAGAATACACTCAACGTCTTATATGCTGGCAGCAAGTGAGCTCTCTTATTGCATGAGCTAACTGTGTCTGACTTACCACAGCACATGACGTTATGAGTCAGCTCTACAAATCTGATGTAGTTAGGAAATTCTCCATAAAAACTGAAGTGGAAAAGCATATTCCCTGTCTACATACAGGAATTGATATACCTAATTCAGATTTCTGTTCTACTTTGTATTTTAAGTTTGCATATTGGCTCCAAGGCCGTTTTCTGTGAAGGCTCACTGGCGTCCGGATGTATTATTCCAAAAGACAGCAGAACTAGAGTCTTATCCCCATTGACTTCTATGAACTAGCCAAAATCAGAGCTGGGGTGAGTTTCAGGCTGGAAGGGTCCCCACGCAGTCATCAGGTTCTGTCCTTCCTCTTTGGCTTGCAGCGGTGTGATGGGTTATGGAGGATTTGACCTGTGTTTTTAATGAAAGCATTTTACCTGGAATTTACTGTTGCCTGTTCATTAGTCATGTATGGCGATTTTAGCTTTATATTTCCATTTATGGTACTGTGAAAGTAAACTCATTTCTTCCTCCTTCTCACTTACGATTTCTTTACACAACATGAGGCCTTCTCTTGTTATATAACAGAAATAGCCTTTCTTAGTATTGCTATTCTTTAGAGTATTAAATTAACCACTTTTTTCTCATGTTGCTAGCAAATTTCAGGAAATTCTGTCTTTTTCTTCATCTCTCCTCCTTTCAGAATAGGAGGGAGATTAAGGTACACACCAAAGATTTCAACATTTGGCACATTAAATTTAATCAAATCTTATCATTCAATTGAAGGAAAACAGGAAAGAAAGTCTCTAAAATTTACACTGTTATTATATGTCCACAATTAAAATTGTTTAAAAGCATCAGCTGGTTTAGTATACTCGTGTCCACCTAAATTAACAATTAGCAGTAACAGAGAATTGTGACCAAACCATGTATGTCTGTGAGACAGTAGATCCCAACAGCAGCTTTAGAGGCACCCACCATCTCCGTGCCCTCTGCTTGATGCCTGTTAGCAGTTACCTGTTTCTCTGCTCAGGTATGCTCTGATGTGCTTCTCCATCCCTTCTCTTACACTGAGTCTATTCACCCTGCAAGGAAAAAAGGCCCCACTATTCCTGAGGGTGCTCGAAGACTACACACTTGTAGTCCTCCTGTAGAAAATATTTCACTTATACAGAATTCAGCCTAAATAATTGATAATATTGCAGAACATGACAAACACATGGCTTCTTTTCACTTAAAAACTTCCAGCAGGTCTGTAATATTAAAAAAAAATTACTCCTGCAGGCTTATTCTCCTTTTCTGACTATTCCTGAATGCGCAGCACAGAGGCCCTGTGTGAGTTACTAGGACTCTACACAAAAGTAAGCATTCTTTTACAAATAAATTCAAATTAAATGTAATCGGTTTAGCTTTGCCACTTTTCAAGAGCAAATGTGTAGCAACTCTACAATTAGCTGCCATTTCTTCTCTATAATATTAAAGGAACTCACAGATCTTCAGTTGCCATTGAAATGTCTCTGTAAACTGTGCAACCTTTCACACAAAAGATAATTATGAAAGCGCTAACATTCATTTGACCACAACCAATAAATAATTTATGAACTGGGTGTTTGAAATTATGCAAATATTGTAAATACTTTTTGTTGCCTGTACATCTGAGTAAGTATGATTCAGAAGAAAGTGTGCTATGGATTAATAGATTCAACATTTAGCAGATTTGCATTTTTACAGTGTTCTTTTCTTTGCTGGTTCCTACTATCTTTAGTATCATAGCTCGGAAAACAACTCCTGACAATACTGTCTCTAAGTGTATTTGAATATCCTGGCATCCCTATTCATCAGCCTCTTTGATGCTTAAAATATTTTTGCCTTTCTTCCAGAGCTTTTTATAATGGGAGAAAGAAGTGCTAGTATCAAATGCACCGCAAGCCTTTTGGCCCCCCTACCTCTTATATTTATTTTTTATATATATATACATATATACACATGCTTGATTTGTGTACTGTTTTGCAGTAAGACTAGTTCTGGTGCTGCTGTGAATGTAATGCTAGCCTTCGTCAGTTTGGCTATTGTTATTCTTATTGCCTAAGTACTGCATGAACATTGATTAATACATCTCAAAACCAGGATAGACCATTATGGTCAACTGGTCTGACCTTTGGCATGATGCAGGTTGTGGAGTTCTCCCCGGTAATTCCTGCAACAAGCCCAGTCATCTATGACTAATAAACTGTGGTTGCACTAATGACACTTTTTGGCCATCATCCTCTAACCCATGGTCACGCAGAACAAAAACTCACGCGAGTTACATCTGTGCAGAAGAGTATTAGAGTTGAGTGCTAGAGTTTAGCAAATTCGTCTGTGCAGTGTGGCCTATTGCAAAGGTCAGAGAGCATTTTTTTATGCCTTTGCAGTGTTAGTGATAATTATTGTTTGATCTCCTGGCCTTCAGTCACAGTGACACAGTGGAGTTTTGCATTCTGGTTGTCGCGCACAGGAAATATGCAAAAAAAAAAAAAAAAAAAAAGGGGCATTTACAGTGCAGTTTGCTAAGAAATCTGACAGAGCTCACAAGCATTCTTACTTTCTGTCTTCCAGAGCATTTGTAATTTGCCTCAGTAAAATGACCTTCCAGTTCCAAGCAAATGCTTAAAATATATACAAAGGCTACATACATTCATGGTCCTGTGTAATGCATTTGCTGTCAAACCCCAAATCACAGGAAACATATGTAGTTTCATCTTCTGTTACAGCAATGAAGAGTGAAGCTGCAAGAACCGCTAAAGCTTTATAAACTATTCAAGCAAGCCTGTGCTCTGCTTCATGCAACCGCAGGTCTTCTGGTTGTCTTTTGACAAATCCATAAGAAATGCATGCCTCCATTTGGTTGGTTTTGTGTTCCCAGCCCAGCTGGATCCAAGATTCAGTGTGGAAATCAGTACGGATGCAAAATGGGCTGGCGTTGAGGAAATTGTTCACACACAACCCAGGATACTCCAGCTTGTGAGATCTGTAGTGTAGTACAGATTTGTGAGTGTAGTATCTCCGCTTTACATAAACTTGCCTGTTATGCTCCTCATCCAGTGAAAGGAGGATGCAATGATATTTTATGAAGAAAATACTCCAGCAAACAGAAAAGTTGATCCATGGAAATTTAAAGTTTGCCTGCAATAAAAGCTTCTTTTTTTTTTTTCTAAGCCTCTTGCTGACTTCTATAGGAGTCAGCGAGCTCCCCATACACAGGACCTGTGGTCTTTAACTTACCAAAGGTCACCACTCTCTATGGAGAAAAGCACTAAGGACAGAAGCAGTCCCAACGAGTATAAATAGTTTTCAGCACACATTGGGCAACTATTTGGAGAACAAAAATAGTCTGTGTGCAAGGCTGTGGGGGTGGGTAGGGGTAGTACAAGTTCCAATTCAAAGCCAGAGACTGGCTGACCCAGATGGGCTTCCTGACCTTTTTCCATCCTGAAAGCCTCCCCATTCCTTGCTGGACTGGAAGTCGTCTGGCTGTAATTAGGGGTGGTTGCTGCTTTCTCTGGCTTCCTCCTTCTGCACATTAGTTGTGTTTGGCGTGAAGCAGTGATGTTTGAAGAGTGCTTGTGCCCCCCGCTCCAGCATTTTGTTAAACCAATCAGTGGAAAAAATGACAATACTGTCTGGCATGGAATACAGGTGTTAAAATACCTTTATTAAAATAGAGGAAATAACACCTATTAGGAAGTGACCCTGAACTCACACATTATATTATGGGTGGGAGAAGGTATTTTCCTTTCAGCATACTGTAAATGCTCTTATTTCTTTCATGGTATTTAACAGTAGGAATGGGTGCAATCTATTTTTATTGCACACAATTTTGTTGTAGACTCATGGAGTGCTGAGCAATGACTTAGCAGGTTCCTTTTTTTTTTTTAATTTTTTTTTTTGGTGGAAATTTAGCCAAATCATAAAAACAAACTTTAAAAAAACTCCAGTGGCACCTTTCCAGCAACAGTGTGTGAGGTTGTTCTTGCAGAGCTATAAAGAAGAAGAAGAAAAACCATCAGTCAGACAAATTCGAGCTCGACGACCTTCTTTGGAGTGCCTTCTGAAAAGTGACATTCTTCTCTATCAAGCAGGAATGAAGGCGCTCAGGAGGAGGGAACGAAACCTCACTTGTGCTCTTCTGAAACGTGTCCTTGCTGCTGACTGCGTGCACACTGAGCTGTGGGTGCAATCATGCATATCAAGCACCCACAACCATACAAAACCGCTTCAAAAGAGTAGTCAGTGCCTGCTCCTCCATCTCCAAATGAAAAGCACACTGGGTGATTCAAGATGTGTGTTTCTGCTCTGGGCCTAAACAAGAGAGCATTATTTCAGAACGATCCCAAAAATATGTTCCTAATATGCAGAGATGAAAGAGTATTTCACATACAAGAGGAAACATTAAAATGTCCATCCATTTTACTTCACGTTGTTAAACACTCAGGCTCTGATTCAGGAAAGCATTTCAGCATGTACCTAAGTGCTAATGCCTGAACTGGAAGAATTAGACCATCCAGGAAAAGAAGATACAACTTGTAAACAACAGTTAGTGTCTCTATATACGCGTGTGTGCACGTGGATGTGTATACTATTCACCAAGAAAGTAAAATGTGGAAATCAAGGATAGTTAAAACACCAGGGGATGAAGGAAATACCAAATCAGGTATCATTTTTGCAATACATTTTTAATCCGAAAAGCAAGTCTAATTTGTGGCCGAATGTTAGATACTAAAGAAAAAAAGAAAGTCTTTCTGCTCCGCGTTCAACGCAGCAAGACCTCTCTGGGAAAAGAGAAACAGCATTCAGTGCCACGCAACCTGTCACTAGAAAACATTGGTGAATTCAGTAGTATCCAGGGAACAGAAGAAAAATGGCCCATGGCTTTGGGAGTAAATTGTTTGCTGAAGAGGGGTGGATAAAGAGCTTTGTGATTGACTTCTCTGTTGATCGCAGTGAGGAGGTGAGGTTTAGCACAACTCACCCCCTGCAGTGGGCACCTTTGCAGCCTGGCACACATTCAGCAGACAGCGTGATGGCCATTCACAGCCCGAGGGACACAGACATCTACGGGGCAGGGAACAGCTCACAGTTATCTTGCAAGCTAAGAAATGGAAAAATTTGTTGAGAGACTTGCTGCATGCCTGGGGAAGGCGGGAGGAAGGGCAATGGAAGGGGCGAACAAGAAGGTCAGGGCTACCACAGGCTTCTGAGGTATATCCAAGATATTTTTGCACAGATAAGCACCACTAAGGTCAGCCTGGCCCTGAGAATCAGGGAGACATAACCAGGGCTCAGGAAAACAGCGCTCCAACACAAGACCTCCGAGCTTTTCAGGATGTGCACATTAAAAGATGCATATTTTAGAGTACTCTCAAGCTTTTGTTTCTGTAAGCGAAAAACTTTAGTGATCATTCTTTCTTTTCTTCCCTGTTACATCGGTTCCGCATTCAGTACTCTTTTTGGCACAAACAGTTTCTTCAAAAGGGACTTTTAGGGTTGTTTTCTGGTTTGGGGGAAACCATGCGTCTGCTGTGAAACATTGGAAAGAGCCAGGAGCAATGGTACTCTTACCATTGTATTGGTAGAGATACCAGTGTCTGCGGGTCTGAGAGTCTGCGGTTTGTGGGCTAGGGGGCGGATTTTTTTCCTTTCCTCTACCAACCTCTGACTGACCCTTTCTTGCCAATCCCTGTCGCTCTGGCATGATTATCGTTATGCTTAGTTTGGTTTTTAGAGTTTATCTATGGCAATGACAGAGAAAAGATGATTCATGGTCAAAATTCAGATAGCTAGCGGTGTACCCATATTTGCAATTCAGCATTGCTCGGTTTTGTTTCTTTAACTGGTTCCCTTAAGCTGGCATCTCCCTGCAAGTTGCAGTGGATTCACTTCTTCAAAATGTAGCACACAAGTAGGAAAGCTTAATGCTAGGATTTCCAGCCTTTCCACAGCTAACCTAGCCGTACAATGACAAAAAGCAATCTCCAATATAAAATACTGCCAAATGACCTCACTCCCTCCTTTAGTCAAAAGGACCAAAAATTTATTAATGTATTTTTAAACACCAGAGACTGATATTATACCCTCATTTCTTCAGTAGAGAAAACTCAAGAAGATATGATACCGCATAAAATGTAAGGTAAAGTAAAATGTATAGTCTGCAAAGGAAAAAGTAACTTTTGGGGACGATGAATTGCCCCAGGTTTCAGTGAGATAAAAAAGTCTTCTGAAAAATTGACTAGCATGTTTTGTCTGTGAGCACGAGAAAAATACCACAAATAAAATATTTGCATGGCTTATAAAACACTCAACTTGAATATTAAAAGCATCTGTTTTCAAGGAATATACTGTAATTAAAAGGACTTGAAATGAATCAGAAGTTCGGATTCCCCAAACGTTAAGCATGTCATAAACAAGTCAATTGATTGGTTCAATATACAAAGTAATGGATGGACTGCTACATTACAAGGAAATCATTCTCTCCCGGGGCTCTGTGCTTCACATAAACCACATCAGTAAAGTAGAAATGGTTCACTGGCTTAGCCTACCCTCCAAGATTGCATTAAGCTAGATTACTACCGCAGCATGATATGGAGGATTATTCTGTCTTTTGCTATGTGGATTTGTGTGTGTGTGTATGGGTCCTGGAGCTTTACATATTTCAGTCCCGAAGAGAAGCCAATATAGGAAACCAAGACCTACCCCATACAGGCCTTATTTACCATCCATATGGGAGATAATCTGGTATACAGGACAGAAAAAAAAAAAAAGAAAAAAAAAAAGAAGAAAAAAGGCGAAAAGTAATTGGGTAAGTATCATTACAATACCACGAGGGAACTCAGTGAGTACTTTGGGTTGTACCCTGAACCTATGCTGTTCTTCGAAGAAGCTCCAAATATCAGTGAAAACTGTCTTTGGAAATTTTCCTTGCAGCTCTGAGACCAACAACATTTGACGACTTCATTAGAAGCAGAACTGGCAAATGATGATGGCAATGCAAAATGTTTTGTCATTAAAGCACCTGCTACCTGCGGGTCTTCTCTGGATACCCTGTGTCTATCACGCAGTCCTGATGGGTACATTTTGTGGATGGGAAAAATGCAGCCTTTTCCTCACCTATGAAAAGCAACCACACTGGTATTCAAAACGCTTTCCTTTGCATCTGGTCCGAAGAGGGAGTTCATGTTCTTCTGGGAAATCTCCTGCATTAGGAAGAAACAGCAGTTCTGGAAGCAGTTTGGGGTTTTGAAAGGATTTTAGAATACTCTGTGAATGGACAAATCCTGAACAACATGCACAGAAATGAACAGAGTTTCAAGCATGTGTAACTTTCTTATGTGGGTAAACGTAAGTCACCTAGGCACCACCTGTGAGTCACCTAGGCACTTCTGAGCCCACCTTCTTCCACCTTAACCTTTTCTTCTCATTCAGCTTAAAGACCTCTTTGCACTGATACTTGCGAGTATACTTGAAGGACACAAGGGAGAACGATTGCATGAGAGCAATGTACATCCCATTGAGGTGAATCTAAACCTGTGTTGGCAACCCTGCCAGAACCTCACCTGAATCCTGGGGACCCCTCAACCCCAGCAGAAGCATTCTCTCTCCAGTTTACAATCATACCCTGGCTCAGCCAGCCTCTTCTTGCAAAGCTATTGCAAAGCCTCAATTCATTTCAAAGGGATCTGCCCTCAATTTGTTCATCACAGCAATCTGAGCATTCACACAGCAAGAACACAGCATTGCTGCTTGTATGCAAACTGTGAAATATAATGGGAAAAGGGCTAGCTTTTGCAATTGCCACATTCCTAGACCTAGTCCTGGCAGCAGCCATTTTAGGAAAGCACTGGAAAAGCAACCATTTTGCAGCAAACTGTTTTCTGTGGCAACAGAGAGATAGAGGAAAACTTCGTCCATGCTTTGATTTGGAGTTAAAGAAACAAAAGCATATTAAAGGATTCGGGCAGCTCATAGCGCAAATATAGAGGCTCTTTCCTTTTCAGTAAATTTCAGAAAGAGTCGTCAGATGTTAGTGTGCAAAGAGAGCTGCTAATTCTAAAATCTGTTTAAATTGTTCAACTTATGTTAGACTTGAAGGGATTCTGCTTTGCACTGAACTCATCCTGCCAGTATCACAGTTTTTATACTACACTTCTAAACGGTTGTTACCAGCTGTGAGATTATAATGAGTCCATAGTGATTATAGAGCCTGATCCAACTTCTCATTGAATTTAGTGGCAATCTTCTTGTTGACTTCAAAGGCAGTTGGACCAAGCCCTAAGTTAGGACTTCAAAATGTCAAGTCCTGTGAAAATTCCATTGTACAAGCCAATGATAAATGCAAATGCAGATAATGCACCAAAGAAATATTAAAGTTGAAGACTTAAACCCCCCAAAAGCAAGAGAACTGTAAATTAATCCTATCATAGCAAATTATCCCGACCCTCCTGGGTGGCACTTGTAGGTTACATTGCAGTCACTTGCTTTTTCTTTATTGAAATTTTAATTGTATTTCTTTTTTCCTATTTTTCCTGCTATTAAACAATATATTAATTCGCTGCTGTGCAGAGCTTTTGATCTGGCTGACCTTTGGAACATACCAACGTGTAATGACAGCGACCCTCCGCAGCCCAAGCAACATCCGCCTGAAATTCTAATGACAACTTTGAGCTCCCTCTCCCTGAGCTTCTTTGATGGCGTTAGCTTGACTGCCAAAGGGAACAAAGCCTTTTTCATGACACACTATTCCCTGCAGGAGCAATGAAGAAAAAGATCGTTCTTGAAACTCAAGCCTAATTTGATGAGCAAGTATTTACCCCAGAAATTACTTTAAGGAATAGATGACTACTGCAAATGTGCTGAGACAGTTAAGGGCTGGTTCAGAGTCAGCGGCTGTCCTGCAGCAAAAATGGTACATTTTGTTAAATACATGGGATTACATTTTATGGAGAAAGGCTGTGAAGTAGTACGGCCACTCATTTGACACCTGCCCTTCCAGGCATGCACGCACATCCTACCAGCTACAGCCACCTACACAGCAGCACCTCAATCCTCCACGCATAAAATGCGAGAACAGCATGGTGGTACTTCTCAGGAGGCTTGTGAGATTAATGACTTTGAGTCTTATAAGCACCCTGGTACTGTGTTTAATAGAGCTGCATTAGTAGTGAAAATAGATTTGAGGCTTCGTCCTGGAGGTTCTGGAGAAGAGAGCTCAGCATCCCAGTCTGTCTTAATGCACTAGAGGAAGGGAAAGGGTCTTGTCCTAATGTTCGTTCTTAGTTAAAAATCTGTTCCTGTGGTATATATCAGCACAGTATGTGCCATTGATAAATAATTTTTCTTGGCAGTGAACCAACATGTTCAAACTTTTCAGGTCTCTCCATGTGATGTAAGTATTTCAACAGGCTAGAAAGACATGCTGTTAGAAGGGCATGCATGACAGGACATATTAGCAATTCATCTGCAAATTATTTGATTTCATCTGAATCCTGTTCTGATTAACCAGGGAGAAAAGCATTGCATTAGATGGAACATTGCTTGAGACTGAGCAAAGAATTGTATTAGATAAAATCCTCTCCTGCCTTTTCTTTCTGTTCCTTACTAGATCTTTCTAAAGAATATTAGCAACTACACTGGTATATTATGTTCTTCTGACTCTTTTTGTACTTAACAGTGTGCTAAACAGTGTTACGAATAAATCAAAGGCTAACAGATTTCTACCTTTTAACAATAACACATTACACTTGTCTTCTACTGCTTTCTGAAATCTAGATCAATTGACATCATCTTTTTGTAAGTATAAAAGGCACTCTGTCCTCCTTCTCTGTTTGATATCCTTAAGCTATTATTATTATTTGTTTGTATTACAGTAGCGATCAAGCCCCAGTCAAAATCAAGACCCACCATAATATGCACTGAACACAACACAGCACAATATCAAACACTCCTTTTTTTCCCAGAAGTTTATATTGTAGTAACCGGCAGAAATGTTATAAAATAAACCCTGTTCTAAAAGCAGGATAGCAAAGTGTAGGTCTTTAATGATATTTAGGTATTTAATTCTCTTTGCACAACGAAACTGCATTTAATGCTGGGGTCCACGGGCTTTCATTTGTCTGCCACAGGTTGTGAATACATGGCACAGAGACAGCCCAGAGTAGTTGCTGGGTACTACTTGGAAGTATTTCAGATACAAAGAGTAATACCTGGTAATTTCTGATTTAATGCAATCCTTTGCTCTGTTTTGAACAATGACATACTCAGTGAAAAGCTTTTTTCCTGTTCTGTCTGAAAAGCAGCTGGATTTCAGTAGTTTTCAAATACCTTCATGCAGCTGGGATGTAATGTTTCAGCATTTCACGGAAAGTCTACAGCTAGACTGGACGTGGACCTAGATCGTCAGTCCTGGTAACAGGAGCATCGTCTTAAGTATTTTCTTGATAAACCTCCTCTATTTAACTGACTCAAGGTAATTCTCTATTAAAGATCAAAATCTGTCTATTGTGTATGACTAAAAACTGTCACTCAAGCATTCAGAAACCTACATGTCTCTTTCATCTTGGAGGTATGTTATTTTATTACTGCTTTTGCTAAGGAATCCCAGTTGCTGCTGGGCATTTGTGCTGTTCAGCTGTTACGGAGTTAGGGTGGAAGACAGAGAAGCATGCAAGAGCCAAGGTTTAGGGGCATGGGGCGCAAGAACAGGGGCGTAAGGTTATGGAATGACAATGTCAGCCATGTGGCAGCTATAAAGCACACAAAGTACCTTTCTGCTCAGGAAAGCCACAGTGACACGGGAACAGATGTCGCTTATACTAATCGTGCTGAACTGGGTGGTCAACTGCTATTGCTAAAGGGCAAGTGTTGCGTGAGGAGTTGCTAGTTATGCTTGTGCATCAGAATTTTTTATTTCCTATAGAACTGCCTTTGATTAATTACTGTTCACTTCGCAGAACCTGAATGTGATTTGGATGGACAGAAACAAGTTTCCCAAATCTCATATATGAAGTTCACATGATAAATTTTCCTCCAGCTCCGTCTGACAAGAGCTTCAAATCTAATGAGACCTTTCTGAGATTTCATTGGCAGCTACTTAAACTCAGAAGGCAAGGGAAAAGAAGTGGTGAAAACAGGCTAATGTGGAAACTTTATAGAGACATTTCAGAATCGTAGTGGCATATCACTCTCCATCCTTAACATTTCCCACTGTGGAGATGAAAGGAGCTTGTGCGAAAGTCTGTCAGACAGAAGAAGTTGATACGGTGTATATCATAACTCTGCCCTGCAAAGCATGGCCATGCAGAAGGTACACAACCAAAACAAATGCAAATTTTTGAAGAGGAATGAACATGCAGGAGTGAAATGTGTCCAAAGTCTGTTCCTTCCAGTTAGACCTTGGAAACGTGGATCAGGGAACGAATGTGCCTTTGCACTCACCCACCAACGTGTTGTGTCACAGTGCAAGAGGAGCTGAAGAGCAACGTAGAGCATACAGGCTACCATACCGCTCCCTTGGCCCCATCTGAAAACCTTTCAGGATGGGTGCTGGGGCATCCACCTGCACCGGCTCCGCTGGATGCTACTGCAGGTTTTCAAACGACCTGTGAGCAGGGCACTCATCCCTCAGACTTAGTACAGTGAATGTTTACCTCTTTTCTGTTTTGTTTTGTGGCACAAAACACGGTATTTAATTCTCTAACCAAACAGATGATGACATTTTAACACTGTCAGTATAACATGCAGAGTATGAGCAAGCTGGTCCTTTACTGTGTAACCACTCGGGAGCGTTGCTAGTGCACTTGAAATTTTCCCTTTACCATCAGCCGGAACCTTTGCCTAAAAAACTTGGTTTGTACAAAAGAATGTCACAGGACAAAGAAACAGAGCAAACAAATACATCCAAATCTAAGATTAATTACAAATGCCTTGTAGATTAGATGTGACCTTATGGTTTTGGAGGTTGGTCTTCAGCTCCTGCAAGCTTCCTGGACACCTCAGGGAAGTCTCCATTGTTTGTATAATTTTATTCCTTTTAGTGAAATGACAATAATGTCCTCCTCATCTTTTGTCTTGGCTATTTCAGCTGTGAACTCTCTGGACCCCATGCCTCTTATTTCACACTAGTACAGTAGGACTCCAATCTTCGTTAAGGTTTCTTTGAACTTCTGTAGCTTTATCATTTTCTAGTTCCTTATTCAATGGGAACCTTAGTTTATACATAAACTCCTGTCATTCTTTCAGTGCTTCCTATACATATTGAACACTACTTTAAAGATTTTTTTAAGACTCTGTGAATTTTGTACTAGTATTCAATTTTCTGAAGGTCATAAAAGAACCAAACGTGACCTAAAATATCAGGATAAATTTTCCCAGATCTGCATTTCCTTGAACAGTGTGTTTTGAGCAGAGCTAAGTAAATGTGATTATTTAACGTTCAGGGTATTCGGTTTTGGGTATTTGGGTCTTTTCACCACAGTTACTTTAGCTCCTATCTCTGAAGGAAATAATAAGAGGCAGGCTACAGCAAGTTAATTTTTGGAAATATAATGATAAAAATCCTGTTGACAATAAAAATCAAGTTGGAAAAATACTGTTTCTCTTTCAAAGAAAAGATGTCTACTTGCAGCTGCTTTCAGATATTTAAACTGCACTTTCTCCAGCCTCTGACCCACTTTCAAAGAGCTCCGAAAAAACTGTCAGAGGAAACAAAGATGTGTTTTTCATGGAATTTGACATTGTACGTCCAGTACGTGGTAAAGGAAAAATGTCTGCTATCTACTTGAACCTTTTTCCTGCCGTGTCAGTCTGATGAGAAAAACTGCATCTTGAAGACAAAAAGAATAGGGGGTTAAGAACAACACAAGAGATTGATTAACCCTGTGTTGTTATCTAGCAAGTGTCAATAACGAAATGCTACCGGGCTTCTGCATTGTTTCCTCCTAAATTTCCAGTCTCACACCTGTCACATCTCAAGATAACTATCCATCACGGAGTCAAAGTGGCAAACAACTGTGTGGTCCCTTGATAAGGAATAGTGACACAATTTGTCTCCTTCTCCTCCCACAGATTGCAACTAATGGGCTAACAGCAGGTTACAATAGCACAAGATGGATTTGAATGACTGTCAGTGCTAGAAAGCAAGCACAGCTGCAGAATAGCCTAAAGAAACACTTCAGTTTAGATGAAAATCTGAAGCAATGTACAAAATTGAAACCTAATCAATCCGCTTTAAAAGGATTTAATGGTAGTCTTAAAAGTTAATTATTGCACATATTGGAGGGTTATTTATGACATGCTCTACCCTGTTAATGGCAATCTATTGCAGAAGCCAAGACACGGCTCCTGCACAGCAAATAATATTACAGTGGAAGCAAGAGCAATAAGAGAGTATTAAAGACTACAAAATGCCTGTCTGGGATCACGTGGCGTTTCCAAATGGATTCCATGGCATGACATTTAGAAATGTTGAGTTTGTGGCATGAAAATATGAAATCAAAATAATGTACAAATAGCAAAGCTAGGAACTTGGAACAAATTCACCTCCGATTCAACAAAATTTTTGTTGGAACTCATTTTATTTAAGGTTAGAACATGCATTTTCACAACAATAGCTACTTGAAATTTGTTCAAGCCCTCCTCTTTCCCAAATTCCCTCTGCTAAAAATTATGAATATAAATCTGTGTTCATAATGGGAAGTGGTGTTTCAGACAGACAGGCCCAACAAATAGCATTGAAGTGGATTGAGGGATAAAGCACATATCAGTGATTTAAAAGGAAAACAGCTGCTAAAACAGTTATCCACAAGCCAGAAATTACAGATGCAGTAAATTCAGTCTTGTGGTTATTCTGAAAAGAAAATCTAGTACATTAAGATGTGATAAATGCAGACCCAAGGTGGTCAAATCTTTTCCTGCAAAAGAGGTCTAAGTCCAGATTCTCCAAAAAGCACAGAGACTACGTTTAGAGAGGAGACATTGCTTTATTCTGGCCAGGGTCCATGGTGGAATATTTCCCCAAATCATGCACACCCCATGCTGATTGCCTCGCATATTTATACACGAAAGTTATAAGGTAGTACACTCCCAGATACAATGATTGGTTAGTAATTTACATATGATTATAATATTTGCTGTTTCATTCTTTTCAGTCACTGTGCCTGCACAAGGGAAGGGTCTTTACCTGGGCAAGGGTCTTCACCTACGGCCATGATTTTTAGCATTATAGTGAAGGTAGTTCAGCTTAGGACGATCAGAATTTTCACTGTTCTGCCAACTTGGCTACACCTTGTAAAACGTGGTAGATTAGTAACATCTTCAAGGTTAATATGCTCATCTGCTTCAGGATGCCTAACTTCAAAGAAAGACAACAACACCTGCTTTCCTTGATTAGGTGTTCTTTCTCATACGACTCAAGGATAGAATCCTCATTATCCATGAGAACGTCTCAGAAAGTTCCTCTATTAATTAGCCCAGATACTTGTGAAGAAACATTCCCAAGGCCGACCATCTGGCCAAGTACACAACAAAATGGTCATATGCAAGACCTTACATCAGAAGTTCAGCTAATGCCAAATTTAACAGGCCTAACTAACTTTAATGCTAAGAAAAATGGCTAAGATTCTAACTATAAGACAACAAAATAACCTAAACTTGCTGCCACAGTAAGACCGTGAGAAAACCCCTAAAATCCAGTCTACCTTCACACATAACTTTTTTCTTCACGCTCACCCCAGGGTCTGGAGAAGGAGCTGGAGCAATTGGCCTGGTTTTCAGGTCCTGAGCTGAAGCAAGCTGCCTCAGCTCCGTGAACACCAGCGTGTCCGTGACTTGGCTCAAGGGAGGATGTGCCCCTTGGCACCTCTGTAAGGGAGGCGGGAAGGGATTAACTTTGAGGAAGAAAGCATGACCCTTGTTAATACAGGAACCTGGTGCCACTGCTGGATCTGCCTCTGATCCTCCTGTTCTCGGTTGCCACAGTCCTGTTCACCTCTCTTTTCAGCCTGACTTCAATTTAACACGTTCCATTTCGGGCGAGCGCCGTGTTGAACAGAAGCCAACAACATCTGGATTGCATGATACTGACATCCATGTAGGAAGGTAGGAGGCTTTAAAAAAAGTCCCCAGGATGGCTTCACACCTGAAAATGATTGTCCTCCATTTACTAGTCACTCCCTCTCTCTCATGCCTTTTGTTCTCAAACTACCAAAAAACTGCAAATGAAAAGGGTTTCCTTGGGGAAAACAATGTAGTACAGTTCCCAGAAGTATTCTGCTCATGGAGCATAGACTGAGCAGAATATTACCAGGCTGCAGAGAGCGATGAGATAAGCAGATGATTTGGGCAGGAGGCTCAGGTTGTAACCTGTTGTAAAGAAAAAAAACATAGCCCTGCCTATTTTAACAGTGAGTAGTGAAGTAAGCCAGCATTTTTGCAATGCATCATTGCAGGGAAAGAACGGGATGACCTTGAAGGGTGAAGATAGAGGAATGTGATGAAATTTAATAGCGCAAAGTGCAACAACATGAACTTGGGGGCTAATAGCAGGAATCCCTGTTATCAGCTGGAGTTGATCAGTTGGAAATACTACAGCAGGAGAAAGACTTTGGTAGACTAATTACACAATGTATGATTATGAGTTAGTGATATTGCGGCCATAAAAAAATGCTGGGTTGAGGTATTCCTGTAGAAATGCAGAAGTATTCACTCCTTTGTGCAAAGCACCGATGAAATTACATTTGGACTATCGTGCACAGCTACGACCAGCCAGAAAAAATGTTCGCCAGGACCGGCACATGAACTGGGACAGGCAGGGAAACCAAGAGCCTGCCTCATGAATGGGAATGAAAAGGGTCTGGCTTCTTTTAGTTTGCAAAACCAGGGCTGAGGAGGGATATGACTGCAGTCTATAAATACATTAGTAGTAAAGAACAACTGCTAGTGAAGGACAGCATTAGCATGGGAACAAATGCGTATAAACTGCAATGAGTAAGTGTATGCTTGTAATCAGAGGAGTATTCCCAACCATGAGGGGATTCCGCAAACTCTCTCAGTAGGAATAGAGAAGTCTGCAAACTGAACTGCTTTCCACACAGACATTTTTTCACATTTCCTAAAGCGACCGCATGACCTAAACATATAATTAGGTCTAGCACAGCAGGTCCTAGACATGGTGGTCCAGGAAGTACTTTTCCAGGGATAAATCCAGTAACCCAGTGAATGGGAGACTGAGACCTGCGATCACAAACCTGAGCTTCACACCTTTGACAAGTCATATACTGGGAGCATACAGATATAAATCAAGTTGCATCAGCTATTTTTCACTGGTCAGCCAAGGCTGGAGCTGCCCCCCAGGAAGCATACAAGTTGAGCTGGTGAGGGAAGTAAAGGCAATGTATTGGTTTCCTTTATCTCTTCCCATTTTCCAGCCATATTCCCTCTATTTGAAGTGTATTGAAATTCCCAATAGTCTGGAATTACAGCTAAGGTTGCCATTCAATTCAGATTTAACTGAGTCAAAAAAACTTCCTGAGAGATGATGATTTTTTTTTTTCCTGAGTCCCACTTAGTACATCATTACCTCAACACACTTAAGGGTGCTTTATTTCAGATTTGCTTGTTGCTTGCGCTCAAAAGTGACAGCAAGATTCAAGCCCTTGACTTCTTTTCCATACCTACTCTAGGCAGGACAAAAATGTGACCCTGACAAAATGGGGGATGGAAAAGTGCCTTCTTGAATTAATGTAATAAAAACCTACAGCACTGAAATAAAATCAACAATCACTTTCCTCTGTGTCCTTTCAACACAATGCAGAATAAAATTCTACCTTCATTGAGTAATGTGGCAGTATAAGCAGATTGTGTAAAAGCAACCAACCTTTGCTGGGACAAATGAAATAAACAGTAGCTATGCTCTAACTCTCAAAATCAGAATTAATGCTTCATGTAAGCTGTGATGATACCAGTCTGATAAACAGCAGAACCTTCTGATTAAAAAAAAATGCATCATGTAATTTTGAGGCTTATCATGCCAGTTTAACCACCTGGTTTTGTTGGAATTGTTTCTACCATTCCATTTCACTTCAGACAGACAGTATTATTTGACTGTATGCAGAAGTCATAAATAGCTTTTTTCTCCCTTTTCAAATGTCCATTTTTCTTCTCCAAAGCTGGCAATAATTATTAACTCATACAGGAAAGCTACCTGTTTTAAAATCTGATTTATCTCAACTTTTCATAGTTAAAAAAGGTATTTTACGTTACTGGGGAAGGGAAATGATGTCCCCATATGAATCAGTCTTGACTTGTACCTTTTGAGGGACCCAGGGCCCAAGATCTTAAAATTATATTTTCTGTTCTACTTGACCTGTTTTGTTGGACTTTCTTAGGGCAGCAAAGATGTTAAGGTGCTGTTTCCAAGAGAAGCAAAGAGAAGCATTCCTGTTTTCTTCTGTGTCCCAGACTCTCAGCTGAGACATGAGGAAGGACGTAAAGCATACAAGGCCTGTGCAGAATACGCAGTATGGATGTGTAAAGATAACCTGCATAAGTCAATTATATCTTTGCTATGTGTGACTCATGTGGCTATCTATCATACCTTCCTTCTGACAAACCTTCATATTGCACCCGCTATCATTTTCTTTCCCCTCCTTTCAGATATTTATGCCTGTAGCGATAGCTGTGTGAACAGCACCGTACAACAATTACAGATACGTGAGTTATGTTCTGCACTTTGTTTGATCAACTACCTGTTTTATAGACACGATTAGAAAATTTATATTACGGTCTTAGGACCTCATTTTATGTTCCACTTTTCTGGACAGATGTTCAAAAACCATAAAAAGCGGATTTTTTTGTGTTATTACTGGTAAGCCATTGCAGTGTTAACATTGTCTGTATTGTAGCAACAGAAACCCCAGGAATGCATCTCCTCTTTCTGTCTCTTTCTCTCTTTAAATTTTATTTATAACCTTGAAAAATACTTGCATCCACATAACCCGCCCTTGCCGACTTGCCAGAAGATTAATGACGTCGCGGTGTTCTTCAGAACAGAAATGTATCTACCACCCTGGTGAATAACCTCTCCTTTCGCAGGTTAAAAGTGAGACAGGACCCGCACCAGAGAGAAAGGACGGCATGCCATGCAGAATTGGCGCACAAGCAGCTGCGTGTGCCCCCCGCCCCCTACCCTGCTAATTGCGACATGCTGGTCCTGCAATGTTAATCAGCACTTCCACTCTAGTCCCTCGCAGGTTGTTTGGGACAGAGGCGGGCTCCCCGTTGGATGCTAAACAAATACCCCGCATCACACAGGGGAGGATGCACTGCCACAGAAAGGCACCAAAGGGACACCCACCCCAAAATTTTGTTTGGCGCTAGCAGCACGCTCAAAGAGCAAAATCTGAGAGCAGGTCCCGGTGTGATTATTTTTTTCTTACAGGGTTCATGTTGTCTAACCCCTTCATACAACTTCCCTGCCACAAAATACCCGAAAAGTGCATTTTAAATGGATTCTGTTTTGTTTGGTGGTTTTTTTAACCCCTTGTAGCCTTTCCAATAGTGTGGTCAGTGGGGAGGTTAGATTTTGCTTGTCTGTGAATGGAAGGAGAATATTCTTGTCCATTTTCCGTGTTCTTGTCCCTTTTCCATGTTCTTGTCCCTTTCCCATGTTAATAGCCCCTGCTTTTGGCTTGTGGATGGTTTCAGTTAATAAAAAAAAAAACAACTCCCAAAAAAACCTTTTTCCTGTCCTCTTCTTTGTTGTGAACCTGGTTCCAGTTTCTGTCTATCTGTCTCTTGCTTCCTTTGACCTTTTCCTCTCTGTTTCTCTCTCTCTTCTCCGTCCATGTTGGCAATAGTCTTTAGCTTATGCTCTTTTATGAACCTTCTGCTTCTTCTTGTTTCAACTCTCTGGACCTGATTTGCAGCTGCTGTGTTCTTCCTACAGTCATTTACACATGTGTGACACAGGTGTAAAATACTACCATTTTCATTTATGCTGCTTGTAAATGTCAGCAGAAGAGAAAGGAGAACCTGTCCTTCCCAGAGTGAATCAGCAGACTTTCAGGAGTGTCAGATACATATGAGCAAAATCTGTGTGAGTCACCAATCACTCCTAATCCATGCCTGATCTCTCACAAACCGTCTCATGCTATTGCTTAACCCTCCAGCTCTCCATTGTTCCCAAGGGCTCCTTTAATCCAGATTTTTCTTTAAACAAGAGGATGTTTCACTTTGATTTTGGGGATTTTTTTTTTTTTTTTTTTTTTTTTTTTTTTTTTTACAGCTTCCAGACCTTGGGACAACTGAGCTAAAAATACCCACATGGAGTCAGGTATCCACGTGTCGTATTCACCCCCTTGGACAGCAAGCAGTGCAAAAGCAAATGGAGATGGAAAGAGAAACCTTACACATATATTTCCATTCAATGAAAGAGGCTACACTGCATTTTGCGTATTCTAGAGGTTTTCTGAATTCATTGAAACACCCGATAACCTCACAGGCTCAGGGTTTTTGGTGAAATTCTGAGTAGTTTTGGGTCAGTTATACTCTGAGAAGTTTCCCTCTTTTTTTAGGCTAAGTTCAGAATTCACTTTTTAAAAAAAAAAATGAAAAAGAAATGCAGGAAGCAGGAGTTGAACTGCTAAGTGACAAAAGCCCAGTATCAGATTGCGTCGAGTGCTGGTACCATCCCCGCTCTCGCGTTCCCCACTCCTGCTCAGGGTGCGCCGTGGACACAGCAGGAACACGAGCTATTCGGGAGGGTTCAAGTACACGGCACCCTGCCCTCTGCTCCAGGTCTGGGGACAAAACAGTGGTGGTGAGCTTGGTAAGTAAACCCAACAGCCCATTGGAGAAGGTTACAGACCCTACAAGCCTGTGTAATAAGCTCTTTTTGCCGCTGTTTCGTTGTCAAGCTGCAGCACCCCTTTAGACATTTAGCTGTTGCACGTTTTACCGCAGGCTGCTTTGCTAAGCCACTTATTCCTATGTGTGCCCCGGTGATAAATTTTATCAGTGCTCAGCTGGGGGGTTTCTCACGAGGCAGCTGCACAGTGGCTTTTTATCTGTCATGGCACCCCACACCCAAAACGCAACAATTTTTATGTTTTATTTATTTATTTATTTATTTTAAGTTAATTTATGTTGTGGCATTTCTGTCTGTAGATGTGGAGTCAGCAGTTTGTGCTCCCAGAGGAAGCTTACATGGAAACAGGGAGCCTAGCCACAAAGTAAAATGTGGCTGGGATAAAAGCAACAACAAATCATAATTAAAAAGTATTAGCGGCTGTCTGCTTCTGAACAGCAAACAAGATTTGATATCTGCTTTCTCACTTGTCTCACCAGTCACAGTCATGGTATATACAGCTGTCTTAAGTGGCAACTGGATCATTTTGTCTACATTTTGATTCACTCATTTTAAGTAAAAGCTGCTCTCAGTAACAACTCCAGTAAAAAGGACTGCTGACCAGAGAGAGAGCGTGGAAACTCAAAAGTTAAAGGCATTTTGCCTGTGACCAGTGATGGCTTAATATCTATCTTCCTGCCCTATATTCACCCTTTTTTTTACATCTGTGTTTGAATGTGATTTTTTGCGCCCGTCTAGAAGCTTTGCCATCAATGGCATCTGTCAGAACATTTATTTAGTGTTTGTTTCGACACTGTCTCCTATATCATCCTCACAGACAAGCTTAGGAAGTGTGGGTTCGATGAATGGACAGTGGGGTGGATTGAACAGTGGCTGACAGATAGAGCTCAGAGGGTTGTGGTTAGTGGTGCAGAGTCCAGTTGGAAGTCAGTAACTGGTGGTGTCCCTCAGGGGTCAGTACTGGGTCCAGTCCTGTTCAATATATCCATCAATGACCTGGATGAAGGGATAGAGTGTTCCATCAGCAAGTTTGCTGATGAAACAAAACTGGGAGGGGTGGCTGACACGCCGGAAAGCTGTGCTGCCATACAGCGTGACCTGGACAGGCTGGAGAGTTGGGCAGAAAAAAACCTGATGAGGTTCAATAAAGGCAAGTGTAGGGTACTGCATCTGGGGAGGAATAATCGCATGCATCAGTACAGGTTGGGGGCTGACCTCCTGGAGAGCAGCTGTGCGGAAAGGGACCTGGGAGTCCTGGTGGACAACAGGATGACCATGAGCCAGCAATGTGCCCTGGTGGCCAAGGCGGCCAATGGCATCCTGGGGTGCATCAAGAAGAGTGTGGCCAGCAGGTCGAGGGAGGTCATCCTCCCCCTCTACTCTGCCCTGGTGAGGCCGCATCTGGAGTATTGTGTCCAGTTCTGGGCTCCCCGGTTCAAGAAGGACAGGGAACTGCTGGAGAGGGTCCAGCAAAGAGCTACTAAGATGATTAGGGGACTGGAGCACCTTTATTACGAAGATAGTCTGAGGGACTTGGGGCTTTTTAGTCTAGAAAAAAGAGGACTCAGGGGGATCTTATCAATACTTATAAGTACTTAAGGGGAGGGTGCCAGGTAGATGAGAATAGCCTTTTTTCAGTTGTGCCCAGTGATAGGACTAGAGGTAACGGGCACAAACTGGAGCACAGGAAGTTCCATCTTAACATGAGGAGGAACTTCTTTACTCTGAGGGTGGCAGAGAACTGGAACAGGCTGCCCAGGGAGGTTGTGGAGTCTCCCACACTGGAGACATTCAAAACCTGTCTGGATGCCGTCCTGTGCAATGTGCTGTAGGTGTCCCTGCTGTGGCAGGGAGGTTGGACTTAGATGATCTCCAGAGGTCCCTTCCAACCCTGACGATACTGTGATACTGTGATACTGTTTCTTTAATCATTCTGGTTTACAGTTCATAAATTAAAACATCTTCCTGCAAAGTTCCCTGAGGTTTGTCTGCCAACAAGGGTATTTTAAACAGAATGAATAATATCATGTAGTAAGTTTCCAGTGTCCATAATAGAGAATTTTAAAGATCATCTGCAGGATTAATTTCACTTTTTCAAGCTACTTCAGTTTTCTTCTAAATGGAAAAGTTTCACTTACAAATTATTTGTTTCAAGTTTCCTTTCTTAAACTCTATCATCCAAGAAAGTATAAGGCAGGTAAAATTTTGCCAGCCATTCATCTGTCCTCTGGATTTTAAGGCAATGACTATATGATGTGCTCATTACAAAGGAAACAGCTATTTATATAACCCCAATTTATTTCTATAGGCATCTTACAAATGAATAACAGTCACTAATGTCACTATTTTGAGATTCCATCAAATTTATGAGGTCTTATATCACTGAACTGAGAAAAGATTACCATCCACGTACCAAAACTCTCTAGTTTGATAGAAAAGTTTTTTCATTATTTGTTCAATATTGATTTTTAAATCAGATTCTTCCAACTGCCAAATTTGTACACGTAAGGGTTGTTATGGTTCTAAGGTAGTATACTAAAATATATATTCTTCAGGTACCAATATGTATGTGTGTGTATACATAAATATATTTAACTCAATAAATATTCCTTTAAAATACCTCAATATTTAGCCTATCCTAGATATGTATTTACCCAGTCTACCCCCCATGTTTACCTAAGTGATTAGAAAAGTCTCTCGGGCAAACAGTGTAGGTTTTATAACCTTCCATGGAAGTTTCTGTAGATTTGCTCTTTGAAGAAAAAGCTCACTTTGGCTTCTTACTCTGCTAATTTCCTTTATTTTTTTTTCATATATAAAATTTTCCCCCTTGTCCTTCAAGGGAAACTGAATAAATAAATGAAAAAGCATTCCCAGTGTCCGCATAGTTTTGGACCAGGATTCAGCAAGGGATTTAAACTTTAAAAAACTGGTCCTACTGACTGCATGGGGAATTACCATGTGCGCAGAGGAAGGTTTGTACTTAAGTTCCTTGCCAGAACAGGAGTTGCAGTGATCTCTTTAGATAGTGGGCAGCAAATAAATTAAGAGCATTGTATTAATAGCAATGGAAGAAAATTAAAAATTAGGAATGTTGCTGGAAAATACGAAAAATTATGCCTTTGTCTAAGGTCTCAGTCCCCTTGTTTAGGGGTAGATGCTTTAGACACAGAGCCTTAGTTGATTTGATTGATTTTTGATGCTCGTCATCCTGGAGCCATCCTTACTTTCCTATCTAGTGAAAGTAAGTCTATACCCCGTGGGGAAGAACAAAACCTAAACAAAACAAAATGTCTCTAAACTAGCACCAGATTGAGCAAATAAAACATGGGTGCTTGCTGTTCAAAATATGTTTAAGCAGGAATTGTGGGGAAATGTGAACATATATAGTAATAAACTCACGGTACAAAAGCGGGGCTTACCGCAATTCAGTCTCCAAACAATAGCATTTTTTGTGTGCTTGATCCTCAGAACTGCTGGGCACTTTAATCAGTTTCCATTGACTTCTAGGGGAGAAGAAAACAGTCAGTACTTCACAGGACTGAGCCACATGTTCAGAGTGAGTACACGAGAGCCAGCCAGGAGCTCCAGCCAGAAATGCTGGATGCATCTTTTTAGCCGCAGCAAGAGCTTGGATATTAGACCTTGAGTGCTGAGCCTATTGTGAGTGTGGAGAAGTTACAGTATTTATGGAAATCAGCCTGGAAACCTTCCCTGAGTTCACCTTCAAGCCCTACCGACTTAGATTATGCAAGTCCTTTAAGATACTTTAAATAATTATGGACAATTAAGGGACGCGAGCCAAATATGAAACCTTTGCTTATTCCTTTCATCAATAAAATGCTCGACATGGCTCAGATGAAAAACAACAGGGGAGAATCTGCATCTTACGACAGCCTTGTTAGTACTCCTTGACAATGGATTTTTTAATAAGCTTGAGCCTATCAACCTTTGCAAGTTGTAGCAGAAAAGGATTAAATGTCCCTAAAAACTGATCTTCGGGGAGAAAACAAAATTTTGAAAGACATTATTTGTAGAGGCCTCAAAGTAGGCACCAAAAAAATGGGTTCCTTTTTTTGTATTCAGCATCCACAAGGTGCAGTATCTATGAGTAGCAAAGGAACAGTTCATTAGTTCAGGAACCTATGGCCAAACTTATCCCTCAGTTACGCTGTCTCTCCTCTGCAGCCTCTGAAATCAGATCATGTCCCTTATAAATAATAGTTATTATTACTATAAGTTTTGTGAAGCTAATCCATAATCTTGCTGTTGTTGAGGAAAGGGGGCAAGATTTTTTCTTTTAGTTGACAATGAAATATGTAAAATATGAAAAACACTTATAGTTCCAAGCAGAGCCTACTACACGAGAGCAGAAAGGTCCACTAGGAACCCTGCTAAGATGATTGCATTTAATTCAGAAAACTGTAGGATAATGTGAATGGTAAGAAAGTTATGAACTGTAGAAATCAACATCAAGCACATAGGAGTCCTACTTTCAGAAATGTTTTGAGACTTAGCCCACTGATGTTTACAAAGCATTTGTCTGATCCTTGAATATCAGAGATAAAGGAATGCAAAATATTGCAGTCAAATGTCAGATACTGCTGAAACGCAGAACAAACAAAACACAGAAGATTTGCCCTATACTTGCCCCTCAATAAGCAGTCATCTATTTGTGGAATATTTATATTATTCTTATTAATATACATGTGGAAGCTTTCTTCTAGAGTGGTTATTTGCAAACCATCTACAGCCTATGATTTCTAATGCTTAGAAAAGCATCAGAGAGCAAAATTGCAATACATTGAATTCATGGCTTTTGATAAAATTTTTCTAGCTATGCAGCACAAGGTCTTCAAGTACATACAGTATCTCAGATGCATCCTCTTAAAAAATAGCAGTATATTATAAACAAATGCAGCTGTGTTTGGAGCCCCTTCTGAGCTGCATATGAAGTCTATAAAGCAACCATCTTTCACTTCTTGAAAATTACAATGCTAATTAAAAACTGCCTGATTGATTCCTGGTTGTATTAATAAACAAGGAAGACTTTATTCCACTGAAATGGTTTTCTGAGAGATTGCATATATGCTCTTGCACAACAGGATCCAGATAGAAGACTCTGAAGTTATTGTCTGTCTTTCCAATACTTCTTTGTTGTTACTTCCAAGATTTTGTTTCCAGTTCAGGACCTTGCAACTTCTAAAACTTTTCAGCAGCATTTTAAAGATAAACAGATTGATTCCAGATTGTCTGCCAGTCATGCTATATCCTGTGTTAAAACTGATGATATATAGATGAGAAGAGATTCAGGTAGGACCTAAAGCACATATGGTCAACATATCTTGTATTCAAAGGAAATAAGAATTCAAAATTCAGTAAAACACTTTTGCCTTTTGAGTCTTTTGTCTTAAACTGCACTCTCCCTCCTTGAAGAATATAACATAATTCTTTTTACCTGTAGCTTTCTATCTTTGTGAACACTGAAGAACAAAAATCATTTTAAGAATTGACTGAGCATGGGAACCAGTGCTCAGTGGTATTATTGTTGCAAGTATTTATGAGGTGCCTCATTACTCACTCCTAACCAGACTGATCCAATCCTCAGAAAGTTACCTGCAATCATCAGCATTGCCTATAGGACATGAGATGTTAAAGTTTTGCCAAAGCATCGGATCTTGTGATCTCATTGCTGGAAACAGCCATCGTATGTCTCTCCATTAGCGCTTGGTGCTGTCCATTCAGTCTGCAGCATGCCCAGCTCTGTCGCCTAAACTTTGTAATTGCTTCTCACAAACTGGTGTATGTCTTTATATGACTTCTGGTATACTAGCCATAACATACTTCTGATTGTCTTAAATAGTATTTTACTCAAAGCAGCAGTATTTGAAAGAATGAGTTCCAAATAACTCCTCAGGTTTTGAGCAAACTCTGACAAACACACCAAGGAGCAGCGTTAATAAGTTTACTCTCCTTTCACTGAGATATAGGAATAAGGGAGTATGGGGACAAGGAAATCTAACCTTTGCACAAAAAGCAACTGTGGAGTACTCTTTTCTCTTATTAAAGTACCAAGATGTCTTCTGCCTGATAATGTGGGCCACAATCGTACCTTTTGAAGCAAAAATCATCCACTATGACCATCTGAGCTGATCTTTGAGACTCTAAATGATGAGCACACATGTGTAAATCACCATCAGGCTGATGGTGAAGGTAACAAATATTATGACTATAATGTCTGCAATAACTGATATTTAGGGGGGGATAAAGAAAAACTTTATTTCTGAGCAACATTTCACAAAGTTCACTCCAGAAAATGTGTATAACACTAAACTGCTTCATCACATGGAAAAGATTCACTCACATTTTGCACATATGTTTGCACATTTGTTTTGTTAAAACAAATGATGATATCATTCACCTATAGTAAGATGAAGCTCTGCTGTATGACAAACAGCTGTTTTTGTGTTAAATCATCCCCATGGCCTCTCTGAATTTATTCCTCTTGTTTCAAGGCTGTTCTCTCTTCAGATCCATAGCTGCAGCATTTCATTCATGAATTTAACCTCTCCAGTGCACCAGAGAAGCTGAATTTCATTCTCCTTGCCTTCAGTGAAAGGAGTTTATGGCATTTCAAATAGAAGATGTACACTTCTACATCCACAGCACTTGCTGAGGTGGTAGGGCTTGAACCCAGACCTCACGGGGTCTTTCCCGTCATTGCGTATTATGTCTCAAGCCCAGGAAAACTCAAATAATCCCAAAGCAAAATGCCTCATCAGCAGCATAACAAGGTGGGTACATACCTCCGAACACGTGACGGAATACGTTAGGAGGGACAGTTCTTCAGCTCGCAGAGACCAGGCTGGCTCCTCCAAAATGGTGGAGGAAGGCGTATTTCCAGCGTATCTTGGGGTGGCTGGTTGCAACTCGCAGAAGAGCTGTCTGTCCACTTCAGGATCGGAGGAGCACAGATGAGGAACAGAGTTCTGGAAAACAGTGAATACTTAAAGTGACATGTAGATGACAGACAGCTAATAAGTGATAACTGAAACTTTATAATGATAATATTTTTTCCTGCTTTTGTAGTGAGCATGCTAAGAATTTAGGTGATAATTTCCCCCTTTCAGTTTTTGAAAAGAGCTAATACAGCTTTTTCTACAGAAATTCTCGGCTGCAAGGACTTTGTCAGCAAAGGTTTTGAGTGTCACAGTTCAAAATAGCGACTGTATCTCTAAAAAGGCTGGAGCTAAATAGCAAAATCACATGGAAAATGTTTTTGAAGCTAACACTTGTCTTTTCATTAAACTCATACCTGTCTATAATAAGGGTAGTCACACAGACAATGCATTCCTAGTGATCTTTTGTTCACAGGGTCATTTAGGATTTCAGCCCCCTGTTGTGATCGCTGCATTTGATTACTACTGGCTAATGAGATGTTTTTTGCTGTTTCAACCTGAAGAACACTGTTTTGGGGTTGTTTTTCTTTTCTTTTTCTCCTTGTGTTTCAAATGGAGATAAAGTTAACGTTTCCACCTGTGTTTAGCTCCTTCTGTTTATTTATCTCAGTGCACCAAATCCCCAGTACTTTCATACCAGAATCTGTGAATACGTCACTGAAACTGTGAAAGTAGCATTAAAAGACGGGGTATCACTGCAAAAACATGGGCTTCACTAGCTGTGTTTTTTATAGGTCTTATAACCACAATATATTTTTATAAATATGTTTGAATAACAAAAAAAAATATTTGTTCAAGAATGTTGGTATTAGGACTTTCAGAGACTTCCCATAGCATTAATAAAAGTAGAACAAGATTTAGGCCCTCACACTACTGAGTCATATTTCAGGATTACCACTACTACTGTGCATTGACTGTGTATCATTGAAATATTTTTTTCATTTTCCAAGGCTGAAAATTGAACACAGAGTTCCCAAAAGCCAACTTTTTGAACTCTGAACTGCATGACCCAAGAAAAAGATCTGAAATTCAGAGCCAAGACAACTTTTTCTTTTTTTCCTTCTCTCCTAATTGCCAATCACTCTGTTCACCAGAAATTTCCAAATATAGAATTATTTTGTCTGGTACCCACCACCTTTTGGCCAGCAAAACAAATTCCCCTCCCTGTAGCAACATTAATGAGGAATGCAATCTTGGCATATGATGTCAAGTCCCTACCTCATTCTTATTCTCTTTTAAGTTACCGTCCATACACACACCGGTATTCAACTAAGTCATTGACAGAGCAATTAAAACCCTTTCAGATAGGCTGAAAGATATCCCATATGGGTGAATGTCTGAAAACACATGCTCTTTGGTGCAGTACCTCTGCCTGATGTCTGCTCTCTGCAAGCATATGTATGAACCGGAGCCAAATTTTTCTACACTTACTAATCATCTCAAGGGCTCCAGTTTTCAGATGCCCAACTTAAAGCAATTAAAGGTGAGCAATTCTGCATCTAAGAAAGGGAGTATCTTGTGCTCAGCTCCCAAAAATGAGACTCCTAGTGTAATTTTAATTGCTTGCAACTACTGAGCGCTTGGTTGTGCCTGCAGTGGAATTTCTAGGACTCTTCTACAGAGAGAAAAAGTGGCAAAGAGTGAGATAACAGGCCTTATAGCTCTCTACAACTACCTGAAAGGAGGTTGTAGCAAGGTGGGGGTCAGTCTCTTCTCCCAAGGAACAGGCAATAGGACAAGAGGAAACAGTGTCAAGTTGCGCCAGGGGAGTTTTAGGATGGATATTAGGAAAAATTTCTTCAATGAAAGTGTTGTCAAGCATTGGAACAGGCTGTGCAGGGAAGTGGGGGAGTCGTCATCCCTGGAGGGATTTAAAAGATGGGTAAAGGTGGTGCTGAGGGACATGGTTTAGTGGTGGTTTTGGCAGTGTTAGGCTGATGGTCGAACTTGATGATCTTAAAGGTCCCTTCCAACCTAGATGACTCTATGTTTCTAAGAAACAAAAATTTGAGCGTGGATCCATTCCCTTTGATGTCACTACTCTCCCTCTTTGTTTCCCTAACAAGCTGAGGAAATGTTTCCACAAACTGCATGCTCCCCATCTGTCACAGGGTGCCAAGAGAGCTTTCCTCTCCACCCAGGCTACAAGGAGAGGTGAGGTTCTTCAACAGCATCTTTAACAGAGCTCTCCTGTGTCTTCCCCACCCCTTACCCTCTGCTGAGGCTCGGAGTGTCTCCTACTCCCCACAAACTTACACACAAGCATCACAGAAGGCAGGGTATGCAGGCCATATTTTATTTTTATTGCAGGTATCTAAATAAAAAATTACTTTGGCAATTAGAGGTGTATTTAAAACCAAAAGGAAATGTAATGTTTGGGCCTAACTATTTTAGTTTATTGTTTAACAGTCTTTGTAGTTGTCCTTTAACAACGACAACTGCAGTACAATGGAGAGAGAAGAATGAAAAATGTTTTGTGGAAGTAAAAAAAATACCAAAGAAAGCAAAAATTGTCTTAAGTCACCTACTCACTTCAAAAAGATATGAAATGGTGGAACAGTTAAAAAAAAAAAAAAAAAGGCAAAAAAAACCCCAGGCCTTTTTTCTACAACGTGATCCTTTTTGCCAGCAAGTCTAGTCTCAGGAACTGGGTTTTTCCTCCACACCATTTTCCTGCCAGGGTTATGTTCTAGCAAAATATGATTCTAGCGTACCTCAGTAGAGATGACTCAGTTATTGGTGTTGACATGCTCTAAGTTGCTCTCCAAGGCCACCTGAAAAAGAAGTGTTTTGGGGTTTTTTTTTAATCAGATCATTGCACAGACCTGGTTTGGAGCACAGGCACTGAAACAGCTAAAACAACTCAACCTCTTCTAGAAGAGGTGGGTAGGGAGTTCTGATGGGTAGTGGTGGGTTCATGAGAGACTCCTCATCCTTCCGCACATAGCCATCTCAGCATCAACTTACTACCCAAGTTGCTGCTTCTGTGTTGTAAGGTGAGGAAGGACTTTTAACTCAGAAGTTTATAACAGTAATGCATTTTTAAGAAAGTAACATAGAAACTGACATGACAGGAAGGAAGGAAATTAAGTAGGAAAGAAGGACCAGTGTACCCCAGGTGTGCCAGGCTGTGAACAGCAATGGACCACAAATATTTCAGACCAGAAGGTTCAGGTCTCTTGCATAGCCATTTGCACTCTCCACTGCAATGGCTAATGCGCTATTCCTGAAATTACAAGCTGTTTAACAAACAAAAGACCCAATGTTCTTTGAAAGTTAATTGTCGCTTGTTATTCTTTGTCACTGGAAATAATCCTGCCTGGTAGACAGCTTGACAATTTTTGGCTGTTACTACAGGTGACTGCTAATGGATCGTGCTGGTGGTAAGACCACTTTTCATAAATGTCAGGTTCCTTGCCCATGATGCTTTCGGCTAGAAAAATCTCTTTCCTGTCCAGAACTCTAAATACTATTGGAAAATAAAATCCAAAGAGAAGATGTTGGAGCAACTTTGCTTTGTTAACTCCCATGAAAGTTGGCAAGTATTATAGATTCTAGTATAAGAGAACATAAGAAAAGGTATAAATATGTGGTTTAAAAATAAAAAAATCTTAAGTGTGAAAATGACAAAGAATTGTCTTGAAAGCTATCCACTGAGTTCAAAATCTAATCTTTTTTCTAGAAATGTTGTTACTGGACTTTGATACTCAAGAGAAGTCCCAAAGGGCCTTTCTACAATAAGTCACTTTTGCATTAGCAATTTATTGAGTCAAGACCTTTCCATCACAAACAAGTGTCTATTTGCTGTACCTGTTGGAATCCGAAAGAATAATGCAGGTGATGCCTTTGAAACTGAAATGTGCTTATTAACACTGTCTCACAAAGCCAGTGAGTGTTGTTAGTAAGAAATGACAGTCTATGGCTCAACTGCACATACTCTACTGCTGTCAAATTACTCAGTATAAATACATCAGGTAAAATGGGCACCCAGCTAAGTGAATTCTTTGCTGATAGGAGTTTCACTGCCTGTTATTTCTGTATTTTTTTGCAACATGATCCAAAGCTCGTTAAAATCAGAAGAAATGCACCCCTCAATTTCCATCCAACCTCAAGAGCCAATAAAAATTGAGGGCATCAAGCACATATATAGGATCAGGTCCCGACAGCAGTAAAGCGAATTACACTAATTAATCTTTTCAATCACCTACCTAATATGGCAAGAGGTAGATGATTAATTGCTATTTGCTTTTAAGATAAAACTCCAGTGCAAATGGTCAGCATCTTTTTGATTAAACCTTTTCTGAGAAAAAAAAAATATAAATACTTACACCTTTTCACAACTGCAACTAGTCAAAAATCCGGAGACTTGCAGATTGTTCCAGCCTGGAGGAGAATAACTGTGCTTCTTTGCAAACAATGCATGTGCTAGATTCCTCCTAGATTAAAGGAAGCAAAACAAGAGATAAGGACTTTTCTCAAAACTGTAAGCTTCATCTTAAGGCAGGAGATAGCTCAAAAGCACCTCCAATGGTACACTACTACCATAACAAAGTCATGGAATACCTTTTTGGTGGTTTTTCTTGTTTCAGTAGTCACTATGCTGAGGATCAACCAAACTAGACCGTTTTTCTCACCAGGCTCAGAGAATTATATCGTAACACCACAAATGTGACCATTTTAAAACTCAAAAAAATATATTGGCTCTGGCAAAAATGTCCTTATAGCGGCTTCTTGGGTCTGCTGGGCCATTCTGGAGATGCGAAGTGTCTTCATTCATTCTCTTTCTCTGTGATTGAAATTATTTTCTTTGCTTTCATACAAAATAAAAATAAAAAATAAAAAACCCTCACACCTGAAAACCTTGACATTTTTTGCACAACATAATTCTTGTTTTCTGTTACCCCCTGTTCTCCATCACTCTATACCAAAATCAATGATATTGCCATCAAGTAAAGGAAACTGGAATAAGGTCTTTTAGAACTACATACTAAACAATATTCTAGCCTTAAAGAACTTTTGATAAGACTGCTTTGCCTACCACCTTGTTGAAGAACAGAGCAGAAAAAACTTTAAAGAACAATAAAAGAACAATTTGTAAGCGTTGTTTTGAAACATGTAAATAGTGCTGTCAGTTGGTGAGGAATTTTTTTTTTCATTTTGTACATTTACATTTTCCAACTGCAGTTTTAGAACATTTCTCTGCATGCTACTATCAATCATCCTTAGCCTAGAAATGTACTGTACATTAGTAACACTTAATTGGCATATTTAAAGTAAATAGCTACTTAGTTTTGCTGTAAAATCTTTGGGAACAATTTTATGATACCACCCGGCATTGTTTGTTCCAAGAGCAAATATTCAAGTCTTGAATGTTAACTCTGATAGGAGACAATTAGAAGTATTGAAATACCCGGCTTGCCAGGCTACCGTACAACTAAATATAGGTCACTGGGATATCGCCTGCCAATGAAATAAATGCATCTCAAACTCTATGCCTGAAAAATGTTATGAGAAGCAAGACGGAAAGGTTAGATGTAGAAGAGAAATAGTAATTGATTGCTCTTTGACATGACCGGTGAAAAATGTAAAATAAACATTTATAAAAATCAGGGGGAAAAAAAGAAAAAAAAAACGGAAAAGAGATGAAAAAAGAGGCTGTGAGAACAGCAAGTTGGAGGGCAGGAGGAGGAGAACAATGGCACGAGGCCAGATCCTGCTCTCAGTTACACTCAGGCAACATCGCAGGCTGAAACTGCATGGGTGCAGCTGAGAGTAAAACATGCTACCCGGTCTGCTGCTTGTTTATACTAACTCCCGAGGACCTCTTTTCACGTCAGGTGTAAACACCATTCTCTCCGCATGCAATTTCTGCATTTCTGCATTCTATTGTGCGTAACTGTAGAGGAGGGAGTCTGCGGTAAGCAAGCAATGTGGAATGAATTTTTAGGAGTGTATAGGCAGTCCACCATCTTTTACTAGACAGATCTTGGCCTGATTCTCCCATAAGATGTCTTGTAAACGTGCCACGGACGTCCTCTCTCCCCAACAGATTTCCCCGCCACTCTCATACGTGCTCTCGGATACAGGAGGAGACATGCGGCACATGCCGCGATGTGCACTGGCAGTCAGACCGCTGCACGACTGGCAAAGCGCGGATGGCACTCTCCGTACTAAGTGGTACGTGATGTTTCATTTATATTTGCCAGCTGGCTAATAGTAGCCAAATGTTTGTTGCAAAGAGCGAGTGAGAGAGAAAAATAGCCATATCCTTTGGCACACAGAATAATAATAATCCTCCTCCAGAACAGGCTGGCAGTGCTCGAGCCAGAGCCATCTTTCCGACTCTGAGACACTATTAGATTCTCCACCCTTCTCTTCTAAATTCTGCAGCAGATTGTTTGGGCTGGAGAGAGATGGAGACAAGAGGTCCCATCTGGTACCAGTTCCTTATTTCTTTGTAGCTCTATAATAGCTCCAGGTCTTTTCACGGTTCATTCAGGAGAGGAGGGGAAAAGTTGGGTGAGGGGAGGCGGCAGCCCTGGGTACTCTACAGGCCAATCACCTTTTTATTTTTTTATTTTATTTCCTTTCTTCTCTTTCCCTCCAGATTGACAGGAGGTAACAGGCAGCTGCTCTCCTGTGTTCCCGGCTCTATAATGCAGACCTGTCAATAGCTTCCACACTTATTTTATGGGCAAGACATTATACAGGGCTACACAGAGCTAGTGTGAAAACTAACTTTTACATGCCTTTTTTTCCACACACACACACACACACAGAGACCCATGGCTACGTGCCTTATTTTTTCATAAGACCTGGAACAAAACTCTTCATTCTTTTATATTTTTAAGCCTGCCTTTTCCAACAATTTGACTCCACAGAGGACTAACTGCACATTTTCAGCACCTTCATTTCAGACCTGGTTTTGCCAAACGACAGTCAGTTTCTACCGTGTTGTTGCACAAGAATGGTTTTTGTTCAGTAGGTCTCTGTTTTAATATTAAGTATTACCCTGCAGGCAGAGATGATGGAGTAGACTTGCAAGGTGTCCATGTAAATACTCAGCAGCTTTTTCATCCCTCTCTCTTCCAGCGCTGATATTCATCAATCCTGGGTGAATCCGGAGTTTCAGTAACACTGAATCCTGTCACTGCAATTAGACAGGAAATGTCAGCAAAGGAGAAAAAAAAAAAACCGCCCAAGAAGTGCTCAGGTTAAGACGGCAAGATGTGGGTTTACAGGCTCTGCTGCAAAGCCAAGAGCCGAGCACCCCTTCCATCCAGCACAGAGCCGACACAGAGGTGAGGATATCCCAGATTTCTGTCTTCACGCCTCACAGGTGAACCCACAGACGCTGCTAGACATAGACTGGTTTCTAGGCTCAATACTCTCTTTTCTTATTTCCCCTATTTCAACAAGCTGCGACAGCTTCTTCGTTCCGAGGAAGAAGCGAGGCAGAGACAGGGAATTAGCAAAATCGAATGTCAGATGACTTGTTGGGCTAGAGATGTTGTTATCCTGCACACAGTCCCCTCTCCACACCACAGCACAGAAAGGAAGAAAGGCCAGACTCTTCCTCAATCTCCGTCTCAATTTTTGTTTCTGTTTAAAATTTCTTTGTGTGGTGGGGAAAAAAAAAAAATGGTCAGAACCTATTTAATGCAGCAGTATTTAATTACAGCAAGGCGTAGTTTCAGTATGATTTCTTTGTCAGTTAATATTGTGCTATAATTATTCATAAAAGACTTGAGACATCACTTAGATACATTTAAATTAAAAGATGAAAGGCTGAAAACATATTTTATGAACAGGAAATCTAAAACTTTATCCTTCTCTCATGATTTTATCCTTGAGAAGTAGAGGTTCAATTATTTATAGGCTCTATAACAAACATTTCAGAAGAGCAAAACATTGCTGCAGTTAGAAAGGAAACAGAAGCAAAATAAACACAATTATGTTACAATTCAAGGAACTAATCCGAAAGATGCTGAGTGCATTCTGAGTAAAACTGAATGTCCTAAGGATTTATTGGATTGGACAGGACTTGAAGTTGTTTACCAAAATGAAAGATCAGACTCCAAAAATACATTCAACCAATTTTGTTTTTAACCTGAGTTGGCAAAAGTTTTACATTGAACCCACAATATTTTCCTTTAACGAAGTGTTCAGCTGCACGTATGGCTGACTGCCTGAAAGGGGGAGTTCAAGGGTGACTCAAAATTCTGATTTTAAGTCCATGTTTACTGTGGTTTTGGCTATTAAAGACATGGAGAAAAAATATACCCATTATTGTGGTCTTAATTTGCAATATGCAAGACATTACGCCTTGTCAAAACCTTGAAGGGAAGTGAGAGAAGCCATAAATCTATTGATAAGATTTAGGACGTGTATGCCTGCAGATCCACAGCTAGCTTTGTCCTGTTTAGCAACTAGCACTGATTTGCATGTGGTTTAAGTGCTGATATTTAATTCTGAACCTAAATGTCAATTGAATGATCACTGACAATCCACTAGTGATATTTTGATTATTAAAGTGAAATACGTTGTGAATGGTAAGAAACTAAGAGCAAAAATATCATACAAAATAGCTAAGAGAAAGGAATGAATCTACATTTGTTTTCCAAGCTAGTTGGTCTCTGATTTGTAAGCACTTTTCCAATATGCTTAATATTCCATCAAACATATCCAATCTAATATAGCTGAGAATATTTTTGAAGTAAGAAGGCTAGCTATTGATTATTAAGTCTGCTGTAATGCTGTAACCCACTGAGACAAAACATTGCTGGGAAACAATAAGAGCTGGAGGGCACCTGGCTTGTGCAGGGAAAGGAGGAGAAGCACACCTTCTGCTGCTATCTGATTTAAATTGACCGCTTAAAAGTAATGTTTAGAATGTGCTTTTTTGGAAGGACATGTGAAAGAGCTCTGGGAAGACTAGGAAAGGTGGAAAGCAAGAATAAATGTCTCTAATGCTCGAAGAGAGTGAATGTGCTGTAACTGGTACAGTAAATATAAATAATGCGAAATAATTTTGTTATGTCTGAAGGACTAGCTTCTATAAATATCTACTGGACCAGATAAAACTACACTAAAATATCACATGCCAAATAAAACTTAGTGATAAGAATCTTGTTGGAGAAAATAATTCTTGTTTTGATCAACCCAAATTCACACATCCCTCCTTATGACCCCTAAAACTGGGAAAGAGTACAAATTATTCTTTCTTTATATGCAATATATTTTGTTCTAGAAAGATGTATGTTTGTATAAATTGATATAAAATACTGATACTAAAGCAAATAGTTAAAATTGAGTGTTTTGATGTAGCTTTTAGAAATATTCAAAACCTATTCAAATCAAAATAAGCATTTGTTCTGCCCCAGAAGTTTGTTACCATGGAGCTGATGTTTTTAATAATATTTAAAATCTACAGTCATTATTTTTTTTTTCCTTCTCACTGCTCACTCTGGACAGTACATGTTCAATGCCCTGAAATTCCCACTGATGTGAAGTGTGCCGGAGTAGGCTAAATTGCAGAAAAGGACACTCACAGGAGGGGCTTAACACAGGGGTACAATTGTCTAATCTGCTCCTAATTGCTCAGCAGATAGAGAGGAGGTATCTCTCAGTGCACACAAACACATTTTAGCTCTAGCACATATGATCTCTTCTTGCCTCTAGCCTCTGTCAGGGAGATTTGCTAACTATATCCCATGGGAAAAGTCACATGAGTTTGACTCAACTACAGCTCTGACAACTGGGATTCCCTGCAGTTGCAATTGCTGTCGCTCAAGTCCAGCCCTCTGTCTGCCCTGAAGAAAAGATTCACATCTTGCAGGAGAAGTATGAAAATTGCTGACTGATTAAGTCCAAACCTTAAATGGTATCCAGAGAGCCAGTTAGCAATGCAAAGTCGGTGATAATGCATACATCAAACACACGTGCATTTGCCCTATTATTTCAGATGGACAACTAAAGGTAGAATGGAAAAACAAGTTTCCAGCACCAGCAAGCCAGCACCTTCCAATCTTAATTACCTTTTATAGATACCATTTTATTTAGGTCCCTGTTTAGAATCGCTAAAATACAGTTGTGCTGGTGAAACACCATGGAGATCTGTTGGACTAAGCTGAGACTAAAGGTGTGTAGAGATGGACTGACAAATGAGTATTAACAATAAGAATTAAAAGAATAATTAGTGTTGTACTTTGGGTGAAATCTATTTCACCCCCAGGAACAGTCTGTGAAGTAGGTTTCGGAACGGTAATCCTCTGTCTTTCTATGAATTTCTCTCTATTTCTCTGAAATATTCTATATTTTGTTCTGATGCAGTAGTCACCCAGAGCTCCCTAACCAGCAGCTCATATGCTTAATATTTTCCTTACTTATTTTTTTGTACAGCATGTTTTTTAATCCTTTTCAAGTAACCAGGTAACCGTATGCATCTTTTCTAGAACCAACAATCTTATGTTGTGTTGTTGGGGTTTTTTTAAACTGAATAATAGGTCTATGCTCAGAATTTTGCTGCAGCTATAACCAGGCACTTCTATTAACTGTGTGTTTCAAGCCCTGATTTGTATAATGCATATGTTTTCAGACCTTTCCAGATTTCAGTTGTGTAACATCAGTCCTTAAGTGACTCTACAGTAGTGTCTGGTGCAGCTGTTAGGATCATTGGGATTTCGAATATCTTTCCATATTAAAACAAGGAAAAGATTTAAAGGGAAAAAAATCCTTGGCCTAATTAAGAAGAGTGAACTAGATTTAACGATGAACAATTTATTGGCAGTTAATAGAGCTCATACATGGTAGCCAGGAGCTAGATAATTTATCATTAAAAAGAATCTCCATTACATGTAAAATCCCTTTTCTCTTGATACAGTTAGCAACTGCACTTCACAATTACCATTTTTATAAGCCTGATTCACTGGCAAATGAAGCTGTATTTCACAGAGTAGCACCAAAACTTGTAGGTGCTGTGAATATTTAAATATGCAGGAATCGAGTTCTTTGTTGAACAGTTTGTGTACTCCTCTTCAGTCAATGCTTCTGTGCAATTGTGACCTTAATGCTCATCAAGGATTCATAGTTCAGTCTCTAGTAACTTCTTTATCTATCTGGAAAACTCCTTAAAATGCTTTTGGTTAATACAGTCAATAAAGTACATGGTAGGAAAGCACTCAGTGAACACCCAAGTATGCCCCAGATGTTTTGGCATCCTCCATTTGCACAAGAGGCAAATCACTGCTCCCACAATCGAAGCAGCAACCTTCCACAAGCCAGTGGGAACTGTGCTTGTGTGATTCAGGGTGGGTCACGACAGGAATTAATTTGGCTTCTTGGTTTGCCTTTGTGATTCAGAAGTGGAGAAATTCTCCCTCTACACATTGGTTGTCAAGATGTATGAGTGCAGATGTGTTGGTGTCGCCAAGTCCGAACCTGCGAGGCTGCCTGTTGGCAACCATGCAGATCCAGACCTGAGCCTTTCTTTTTGGCAAGCAGGAGCTGGGAACGTGATTTCCAACCACCGTAGAGGACAGAATCACAAAGACTTCTTGGTGATTCATCAGATGGCACCTTTCCCAGCGAGCTGTACTCAGCTAATGCCCCATCACGGTGTTTTGACTTGAATTCCAGTTTGAATAATTGTATTCATTTTAGTATATCCACGGCCTGGCTTTTCCTGTGCTTTTCTTTCATCCCAGAAGTGGCTGTATCTCAGTTTCAAAAGCTCTGGATGAGCTTCACAGAACGTCTTTGGATCTTTTAGTAGAAATTACATATATAAGGGCATGGGGTAGATTTCCCACTGAAACGTCTGCCCCTGCAAAACTGACACCCTCCTGACACCCAAAGGAGCAGTGCAGGCTGTGGCTTACAGATTTCTTTTCATAAGGTGAAGACTGTTGAAGCTGGAAAGCCAAAGCATTAGCTCACTGTATTGTCTACCATCCTCATGAATGAAAAAATGAAAACATAAACAGGGTGGTTTCTCTGGGGAAGGAAAAAATGAAAAGAGTCCCTCTCTCAGCTTTTTTTTCAGATGAGCAGGAGAAAACTGGATTAATTCCTAGTTTTCCTAGTTGGGAAACTGATGAAACCTTTGTGATTTGTTGAGACAAAGAGACATTTTCTTTATGGAAACTTGCAGTTCCAGCATGGTTTCTGCAGGCACTGTTCCCCTCCAGGGAAGAAGGCAATTTGACCCTGCACTAAGGTAACCTACATAAAGCAGTCCCGAAAGTGGCAGCTTGGTCTTATTTGGACTGAGTGAGGCAATAGCTGAGTACAGCAGCATAACCCCTGAACTTGGTGAGTAGACACCTTCTCCTCTGCTCACAGAGACTGGGAGAAGATGGGCTACCTTGAAGAAAACTGCTTGTGTTGATAAACACACATCACCTCCTCTTAGACTTTGCTCCATCATTTCTTGAAGGGGATTTGAGGTACCTTGAAGGCCACTCAGTTGGATGGCCCTGGAGATCACAACGTGCAAGACCTGTTCTCTGGCTGTTTTTCTGCTTCTCCTCCTCCTCCTGTTTTCTTTCAAGCAGATCTTTTGAGGTCTGTAAATGCGAATGTGCGATGCCATTGTTCAGCACTATGGTGGGAGGGCTATGAAACCCAGGATCAGACCAAAGCAGAGAGCGGTCTGAGCCATTTTTAAAAGGAGAGGTCCAAAACTGTAAGAAAGTGTTCCTAAGATCCTTTCAAAGCTCTCCTACTGCTAGCTGGCTTCTTGCTTGCCTAGAGAAGACTGCAGTCCAGCAACTTCAGCAAAGGTAACCTGGTGCCACTGTAGGACAATGAGAATGTTTGCAGAATTATCATAGAATCATAGAATTGTCTAGGTTGGAAGAAACCCTTGGGATCATCAAGTCCAACCATCTACTCTACTCTACAAAGTTCTCCCCTACACCATATGCCCCAACACCACATCTAAACGGCTCTTAAACACATCCAGGGATGGTGACTCAACCACCTCCCTGGGTAGTCTATTCCAATGCCCGACCATTCTTTCTGTGAAAAATTCTTTCCTAATGTTCAGTCTAAATCTACCCTGTTGGAGCTTGAAGCCATTCCCTCTCATTCTGTCTTTAATTACCTGTGAGAAGAGACCAGCAGCAACCTCTCTGTTTTTTGGTACCCAATACTAACTGAGGGGCACAGATGCAATGTGGTCCTTCTTTGTGGAGTTCTCCAGGTTCAGGGCACCCGCACTGCAGTCCTTTTTTGACAGAGTACAAGATAAGGACAAGAACAGCAGAAGCTCCTGAGTGCACAGGACACCTCACCAAGTGGCATGTTCTTCACAATTTGTATGAACTCAGGTTAGCATCTCCATAACAAAACTGTTCAACTGTCAAAGATCAGGATAACACAGTCTCTCTGATTGGACATATCTTTGACCTACATTCCCGTGATGACTCTCTAAGTATGGGAAGAGATGTGAACCACTGCTGTTGCTTTTACAAACTTGCCTTTTAGACACAATCATAGATTCACTTGATTTACTGTTTGCTAGCTGATGTGGTACAGCATGGCTGACATGGGACTAATGCACAGTAGAAACTGAGGTGCTTCAGGCTCCGTTTTTGGTCCAGCTCCAGAGCTTTTCTGGCTCCTAACCTCTGTCTCAGCTGCAGTACAAAAAATAGACTTCTGGGAGGGGAGCTTAGGTGTTCAGACTCCTAAGCATCCGAAATGTCAATTTTCTATCAGCTATTTGGCATTTATAAGGAGGTTTGCAAGATTACATTATATTTAAACATATTTTTCATCACAGTACTTAATTGAGTGGGGAAAAAAAATTGTTCCTCAAATAAAAAAATACTGCTTTTCTTCATTTAAGTCTTCTCTTTAAAAAAGGAGTATCTGTCAACAGGCTGTACAGCTGTTTTCAAAGGGTAACAATTCTAACTTCCTCTGTTATACAATACTGGCAGAATACATATTTTTGAGGTCTAACATAATCAGAGATAATTAATCTCATCAAGGTAATAATGAGACAAACAGCTGCATCAATCTATGCAGAGATGACTGATGCAACAAATGAGGTGAACAGGGGTCAGCAACAAAAACAGTCACCGGCAGCAGTGGCACATGAAAATTCAGATCTTGAAAGACTATCTGAATCCAAATTTCCAAACAGACTGCATTTTCCCCTTCCCTCTGCATTTAAAGATCTCACTCTTTTAATATATAATTTTACAATAATTTATGAAAATGGAAAGCAATGTAGAATGCAATCAATCATTCATACTTCTGAATGAAAACCCAGAAATAGCAATGCTGTTCTGCAACTCTGTCAAGAACTGCTGCTGACATCATGTTCGTCCTGCCATCCTGATGAACTTTTTGCCTCATCAGCAACTAAAATAAGCTTTTACTTCACAAAAGCTTTACATTTAATTGTGGGTTTCAGCGATTTATAGGAAGGGAGGGAGGAAATATGACTTGTAAACATATTACAAGTCTGTGTTAATTCTTTCCTTTGATCCAGCTCAACATTGCCTTCCGTGGCAATGGGACAAGGAAAAAAAATTATAATATTAATAGTAATAATAGTAATTGAAAAAAAAATTAAATGCACAGAAATTCAGGATTCCCTGTCAAGGGAGAGAATACAGTTTAAAAAAATGTGATTTCAGCATTTTCCTCACCTAGCTATTGTTTTGGAGAAGTCTATCATCTTCTGTTCTGACATTTTTTGACTGGAATATGTTTCTTTGCAAATTCAAAAAAGGTTAAAGGGAATTACTCCACGTTAAACTGTTTAATGTTAGAACAAACAGCTCATGAGAGTAGACCATAAATTAAAGTTTCAATTTTTTCAAAATCTTCACTGGAAAAAAAGGGAAACCCACATTTTGTTTTCACTCAGTTCTTGAGTTTTTCCCTAGTTCTGTTACCAGCCAGAAATTAATTATATACCCAGCTTCATAGCTAATGGAGCAGCACAGATGCTTTAATCCTAGTAAGTTCCCCAGCACAAGAAGGGTGTCATGGTGAAATCCTGTGGCAGCAAAACCTACCTGAAGTGTAGGGCAAGGTGTGGTCCCACCAAGTGTGAGACATGTACATCATCTGGGCAGCGTCAAGTAGATAAAACAACCCAGGGCTCTACCTGGTCTATCATAGAATCATAGAATCATAGAATCATAGAATAAGTGAGGTTGGAAGGGACCATTAAGATCATCAAGTCCAACCGTTAACCTACCCTGATTTAAAAACACCCACTTCTAAACCATGTCCCTAAGCACCTCATCTACCCTTTTCTTAAACACCTCCAGGGATGGTGAATCCACCACCTCTCTGGGCAGCCCATTCCAATGTTTAATAACCCTTTGAGTGAAAAAATGTTTCCTAATATCCAATCTAAACCTGCCCTGACATAACTTGAACCCGTTTCCTCTTGTCCTATCACTTGCCACGTGGGAGAAGAGGTCAGCCCCCATCTCTCTAAAACCTCCCTTCAGGTAGTTGTAGAGGGTGATAAGGTCACCCCTCAGCCTCCTCCTCCCCAGGCTAAACAACCCCAGCTCCCTCAGTCGTTCCTCATAAGGCTTGTCCTCCAGACCCCTCACCAGCCTGGTAGCCCTTCTCTGGACACGCTCCAGCACCTCAATGTCCTTCTTGTAGTGAGGGGCCCAAAACTGAACACAGTACTCGAGGTGAGGCCTCACCAGTGCCGAGTACAGGGGGATGATTACTTCCCTACTCCGGCTCACTACACTATTCCTGATGCAGGCCAGGATGGTGTTGGCCTTCTTGGCTGCCTGGGCACACTGCTGGCTCATACTCAGCCGGCTGTCCACCAACACCCCCAGATCCTTCTCTGCCAGGCAGCTTTCGAGCCACTCCGCCCCCAGTCTGTAGCACTGCATGGGGTTGTTGTGACCCAAGTGCAGGACCCGACACTTGGCCTTGTTGAACCTCATACCATTGGCCTCAGCCCATCTGTCCAGATCTCTCTGCAGAGCCAATCTACCCTCAAGCAGATCAACACGCCCCCCCAGTTTAGTGTCGTCTGCGAACTTACTGAGGGTGCACTCAATCCCCTCATCCAGATCATTAATAAAGATATTAAAGAGAACCGGTCCCAGCACCGATCCCTGGGGGACACCACTTGTCACTGGACACCAACTAGATTTAACTCCATTTATCACCACTCTCTGGGTACGGCCATCCAACCAGTTTTTTACCCAGCGAAGGGTACACCTGTCCAGGCCACGAGCAGCCAGTTTCTCCAGTAGAATGCTATGGGAAACGGTGTCAAAAGCCTTGCAAAAGTCCAGGTAGACAACATCCACAGCTTTTCCTTCATCCACTAAGCGGGTCACCTCATCATAGAAGGAGATCAGGTTTGACAGGCATGACCTGCCTTTCACAAACCCATGCTGACTGGACCTGATCACCTTGTTCTCCTGCATGTGCCGTGTGATGGCACTGAGGATGATCTGTTCCATGACCTTCCCAGGCACCGATGTCAGACTGACTGGCCTGTAGTTCCCCGGATCCTCCTTCCGGCCCTTCTTATGGATGGGTGTCACATTTGCCAACCTCCAGTCAGCTGGGACCTCCCCGGTTATCCAGGACTGTTCATAAATGATGCAGAGTGGCCTGGTGAGCACTTCCGCCAGCTCCTTCAGTACCCTTGGATGGATCCCATCCGGCCCCATAGATTTGTGCACCTCCAAGTGCTGAAGCAGGTCCCTCACCATTTCCCTTTGGATTACAGGGGCTTCATTCTGCTCCCCATCCCTGTATTCTAGCTCAGGGGTTAGGGAACTCAAGGAACAACTGGTCCTACTGCTGAAGACTGAGGCAAAGACGGCATTAAGTACCTCAGCCTTATCCTCGTCCTTGGTCAATACGTTACCAGCCTGGTCTACTAGAGGACAGAGATTATCCTTAGTCCTCTTTTTATTGCCAATATATTTATAGAAACTTTTTTTGTTGTCCTTGACAACAGAAGCCAGGTTTAGTTCTAGCTGGGCTTTGGCCTTCCTAATTTTTTCCCTACATAGCCTCACTACCTCTTTGTAGTCCTATATGTACTACCTCCTATGTAGTCCTATCATGCCTAGGAGGGGTATAATTTGCAGACAGCCTGAACCTGGGTCGCTTTTAAGTGCTTTCAAGGAGACTTTAGTTAAGCAAGAGATACCCTCTATCCAGTGTGACCAAATCTCAAAATAAAGCAACCTTTTTAAACAATAGCACTCTCTCCTTTAAGGTATGCTGTGAGTCTGAAGCTAATAAAGATTTTCCACTGGCAGGGAGGTGTTTTGAATCAGGCCCTGCATGTGAGACAGAAAGTCAGAGCCAGAGCTGTTCAGGAAAAAGCAGTCTGCCTGAAAAGTAGTGCACTCACATATTGAGAAACACTTTAATCCTTTCACAGTTTGCTTGGACTCACGCCATTTCATTTCACTTAAGAAAATCTACCATTGGATAGATGGTGCTTATATAAACAAAAGTTTTTTTGTTTTGTTTTCCTGCATATTACTATTGATCCTCTTCATTCACAATTTTCAAATCCTTTTAGTCAACTAAATTGCTTTCAACAGCCTAAATTTTCCTGATACTTCTTCTACTCTACAGAGATTTGGCAGATCAATTCTTCATAAGATCAGTGTCTTGCTCTAACTGATTTCCAACTCCACATATTAGGTTAGTGAAAGCCAAAAAAAGAAATGTTCACAAAACTGCTTTGTTGATGCTGTCGGTTCAGGAGGTTGATGGAAAGAAGATGTGATACAAACTTCCAGTCTTACTTTATCAAAGTAAGCAAATGTATTTTACTTTTGATGAACGGTTTGACGATGTGATTGCAAAGCAAATGTCATTATTTTCAGATAATTCTTACATAAATTAAGCTCTGTCTTCTTGGAAAAGGAGAAAATAATGGGATTCTTATTTAAAAAAAATAAATATTAGTTATCTATAAATTTACATACCAAGCCTAGGTATATAAATAGAGTTAGCAGAAAAATTTCCATTAAATATATCAGCTTCTTTCTAAAATTGTACAGTTTTCAAAGCCTTGGACAAGAATTGTTAAGTTATCTAAACATGTGAAGTCAAAGAGAGACAAAAAAAGTAAGAAATTTTATAGTAGGATCACTGGCAAATTGCAGAAAGAAGAAGAAAATATACTTTGCCAGATATTGAAAGGAATTTTCTATCTTGTCTCATTTTCAAAAGGAGAAAAAATAACCCTCTGACCAATTCCAGCTACTGTAATAACTTCACGGTAAGGACTCCTCATAAGGTAGGGAAGAAGTGCAGTGATTTGGAGGCAAGAGAGTGTTTTCAGTTTATTTAAAAAAAATAAGCTGTAATAGAAAAAAGTTATTTGCCACAGAGCAAAGCAACTGAAGCTGGGGTCTGAGCGCTAACAATTGCTAGCCACGGTTTCTTCTCCAGCACTATCATTAGATGTATGACACACGTGTGACACGCTGGCCCTGCAGAAAATGTATTTTGCAACACTCCATGACTGCAGAGACAATCCAACTGCAAGATGGGAAAAGCTAGGAAGTGGATAGCCACGCATCATTCCCCAGAAGAGAGCTATATTGGAAGCAGGGAGATACCGAAGCCGTCATATCCGAACAAGCATCTGGTCTGCTTCCTCCATCCTCTTTGTGAGAGTCTGGAAATCAAACATGCTGAGACAATAAAACCCCTCATTCTATCAGCTTCTGTATAGGAAAGCTGAAACCTTTCAGCATGAAGGAGAATAATGAGCAGATCAAAGGGTGACCTGTTAGGAACAGGATGGAAATACAAGACACGTATCACACAGATGAAGTCTCGCTATGTAAACTTTCACTGTACTTTGCTGTCATGAGCTGGCCTGCTGCATAGCACGGGTTCCAGGGAAAGCTTTTGATGTGAATCATTTCTCTGAGGCTTGTACACAGTGGTCATCTGCTGAAAAAAAAAAAAAAAAAAGAAAAGAAAAGGAATTATATTCCTTTATGCACGTGCATCAATGATATGCAAAGCTCAGGCTTGGCAAGCACCTATTGCTGAATTCACCCAAATTTTGGTGAGTAGATCTGCAGAGAGCTGTGCATTCCCTGTTAACTGTGAATTAATGCTTTCAGCTAATGCCTTTTGGACAGTCTTGCACGGTAAAGAGCCACGGGATGAAACAGTGATCTGCGCCTGTGTAGGGTCATAACAACGGGAAAAGTGAGCAACTGTGGTTATCACACAGTAATTGGAGCATTTACCAAGGATGATGCATCGTGCCACTCAGTTTTATTCTCAGACTTTTCAGCAGCAACTCATGGTCAGGGGCATAAAAGACTGAATGTAAAAGAATTATTATCTCTTATGCTGAAGCCGAAAAGAGACAATAAGTCAGCAGAAGGAGTCCAGGCCTGCACTCCAGCCTGTGCAGAAAATGAACGTGAATATTGCAAAGGACATCTGTCAAAACTTCCTTCATCTTCTTTTGAAAGAACAGCTCAAAATAAGTGGCACCTGGAAGCTTCAAGAATTCACTTCTTGTGCAGGCCACTGGTGATCACCTTCCTTATGGAAACCATTCTATTCTGACATATTTTAATGTCAGAAGCAGGCATTAAAAGTCACTGCCAGTAATGATGCCTGTGGTTGCTCTATGGATGGAACAAGGAGTCTGTGGTTCCTGACTCTACCAGTCTTCCAGGGGGCCCACAGGCAACGCTGGATAAAGCTCCTGCTGAGAAACCTGTACTTCTCACCAGCAGAAATATCTCAGCTACCACAGAGCTGCAGCTCCAGGCTGTCATTCTCTACATACAATCATAGATCGTAGAATGGTTTAGGTTGGAAGGGACCTTGCAGATCACCTAGTTCCAACCACTGTGCCATAGGCAGGGACACCTCCCACCAGCCCAGGTTGCTCAAGGCCCCATCCAACCTGGCCTTGAACACCTCCAGGGATGGGGCAGCCACAGCTTCTCGGGGCAACCTGGGCCAGGGGCTCACCACCCTCAGAGTGAAAAATTTCTTCCTAATATTTAATCTAAACCTGCCCTATTCCAGTTTGAAGCCATTACGCCTCGTCCTATCACTACATGCACTTGTAAAAAGTCCTTCCCCAGCTCTCCTGTAGGCCCCCTTTAGGTACTGGAAAGCCGCTATATGGTCTCCCCAGAGCCTTCTCTTCTCCAGGCTGAACACCCCCAACTCTCTCAGCCTTTCCTCATAGCAGAGGTGCTCCATCCCTCGGATCACCCTCGTGGCTCTCCTCTGGACCAGCTCCAGTAGGTCCATGTCCTTCTTATGTTGGGGGCTCCAGAGCTGGACGCGGTACTCCAGGTGGGATCTGTATCTCAAAAACCCAGGGAAAACCATGTAATCAATTATATCAGCTTTGTTTATTGCCTGTTGGTCTGCCTGTTGCTCCAGCTGGAGGAAACTGATGCATAGGCAACCTCCGTTCATGAGGTGTGACTAGCAGTTAGTTTTGTACATGCCTTCTCGGGAGCATCACTGAACTGCATTTCAGCTTCATTCAGCTCTGCACCCGAGTCTGCTGCAATGGCTGCGGAATCCAGCTCGTTGTGTTTTCCAAATGGTGACCTTGGATTATTGACACTGCCGAAAACTTTCACCACTTTTCTGTAGATTTTGGGGTTCTTTCACCTTGTGTTCATTCAGATTGTAAATAACAGAGATACAATGTCTTGTTTTGTGTCCTGCAGATGCTGAAGATGTTCAGGTCATGACTGGATGAGATTATACAGCTTCTTCAGTATAACTCCGTAAGCCATCCAACAGAGACCAAACATAGCCACTACTCTTCAGTGCAGCCTGATAGCCTTGCAGCTGCATTCCGCTTCTCAGTTTTAATACACATTGTGCATCAGAAAAATGGAAAAATTATGCAGCTAATTCCTGAACTAGCCAATCTCTTGGTTTGCTGTTTGGGCCTCTAATGCCTGGCTCTTTTACTCTTTCTGAAGTTATCTATAAAAACATGCTAAATAATCCTAACTCTGACTCTACCATCCACATCTGCTTCCACTAGAATGAAAACCTCTCTAGGAATCAATGAGGCACACAGAGAGGGTCTAATTAAATCCCTATGCCATTTCCTTTGAAACTGTCAAACTGCAGTTCTTATCTTGTATTCATTCACCCCCAGTGGTGGTGCGGTAATTTTAGCAGGGGTGTACTTAAGCAATAAGACAGGGCAGCATGACAGTCATGCTGAGATTGCACCATACATTGAATTGTTAGATCGAAAACTGAAGACCAGGGACAACAGGCAGTCCAGAAGTTTTCGTGCATGTTTAAGAAATACTGGAGTGCCTGAAGGAGATTATAAATTTTTGTGTCTGTGCCCTGGGAAGAAGCTGAAGTCGGGGAGAAGAATGAAATGGCATAACATAGGGTTAATATCTTCTATATAAATGTAAGAACTTCAGAATACAAGAGTGGCCACCCTGGCTCCAAGCAGAGGTATATCCAGCCCGTTACCTGCTCTCCACCAGTGACTGGGAAAGTGGTGTCTGCAGACAGATTATAGAGAGGAGTATGTGGTCACAGCTTCCCCAAGTACTCCTCGTGGTGATTCAGAGACCTGATTCAGAAATTTTGTCCCTGTCATAAGTAGCCCCAATCTTAAAGCCCTTACAATTCACGCACGTAGTATAAATGCTCTTAAACAATTGTTTGAGACTCAGAAATCACAAACTTCTTAAGATAATTCAGGTTTAATTCTACTATTTATCTAGAAAACGGTCACGGAACCACATGCCCACTTCTTCATTTAAGCTTTTGAGGAACATCGCTGTGCTGACTTGTGTTCTATGAGTTTACTGCTAATGTATACAAACATCACTGTAACCACATTGCTTTTTTAATGAACTCAATGCTACAGAGCCAGAAGTATTCACTTCATTTTTTTTTCCTTTTCAGGAGGACTGCTTATAATTTTCCTGTGCAATATAAACACTCAGAATGTGTGTTTTACTGCCTTTGCCCAGTAAGCAGATGTGGACATAGCCAATTTCTGTAACATCAGAAGCACATCTGTGGCTATTCTTTTATCTGTTTCTCATGAACCCAGGTGCCTCTTGAGGACAGCCTGCTTCTATTGGTTGCATTGCTTTGGATTACTTATTTTTCAGTTTTTGTCGGGAACTTTTACACAGATCTGTATATAACTGCAAAATTAAATGTATCAAATACCACTCATAAGATGCTGCCACTTGTTAAGAATGCTCTTAGGGCACCATATAAACTAACCAGTATATTATCTACCTGTGTGCATAACATGCAAAGCAAATACCATATACTAAGGACTTAAAAATTTCTTTCTGCATATTTTACAGTGACAGCCAAAAACTAGGAAATCAGTTTTAGAGATACGACCTACACTATAAAATTCCTAGGATTAGCAGGCCTGAAATTTTGTATTTTGCAATGCTTACTCAAGTCACTTCATAACTTCTGCCTCAGTTTCCTGCTGCGTAAAATGAAGTTATCGCTTTTACCAAACGTGTGAGAATGTTGTGTGGATTCTTTATTGCGTGTATCGTGCTTTGAAAGTTTAAGACTATTTAGATATTATACAGATATGGCTATATAGATTTTCCCCAGAAAACATTAGTAGCTGTCCTTGGAAATTCTGACAGAATAAAGAAAAAGGGGAAAAAAATTCCCTGCTGTTTCAGCTGAGAAAAACATTTTCTGTATGTATACAGGGACTTTCTAGAAGCACTAGACCACAAACGTTTAAAGTTTTGACTCTCATTCTCCTTCCAGTAAAGCTTATGACTGATTCCAATGTGAACATATTGCTGAGGATTTTTGAGTATTCAGCTTTGAAAAATAGAAACTAATTGAAATCCTTATAAGGAGAAAATAATAACTCTGCAATTGTGCAGCCATCTCACATAAGGATCGGTTATTGCAGTTCGCGGTATCGTGTGGAATCCCACTGCAAGGAGGCATTTGCCAACAGGCTCTACTGTGCATTGGCCACATTTGAGGTATTTTACATCCATATTCATGCATGGCTATGGAGGCCCACTCACTGCCACTGCTTTGCAACAGCATGACTGTACCCAGCTGAATTTGGTGAACAGAGTATCAGTAGTGTCTTAAAAACAAATGAGCCTACTACGATGTAAGCTGGTTAATGATTAAAAATAATTGTCTATGCAATTAGTCTCTGTTTGCACGAAATGCATGCAAAATATATGCAGGTCTGAACATAACACCTGAATTACCTACATAGAGACAAAATAGTGCAAAACTTGTTAAGGGCTCTGTTCTTTTAATAAGAATGTTGTTGAGCACTGAAATATTCTTGGTGTGTTATTCTACTTCTGGCAGAAACGCACAGTTTCTTGGCTGAATTCCCAAATATTAAGTTAGAAAACACTTGACATTGTGTGTGACTGGACTCAATTTCAGCACAGTATAAAAGTATTCAAGTACTTATTTTTAGGTTTGCCATATTAATGAAGTAACAACACTTTTCAGCACAGAGAGCAAATACCCGTGCCATCTAGAAGGACTTCTGTATCACTATCTAGACTGTACAGGGAAGGTACAGTGTGATAAAATGACAATTTTTATAAATAAATTGAGTAATTATTAATTAATCTAGTTGACACGGATTCAAAAGGCCAAATACTGACTGAGCTACGAGCTTCCAAGATCAGAGTTTAATCTTCAGAATAATTATAAGGATTCCCAATATCCATTCTGTTAAAAATAAATTAAAGAAATATTATACAAAAAGACAATAAGAGCTCCCAACAATTGCTGTAATAATTTTGTTCTAGTTGATATCTCATCCCTTAAGAAGCCACCCCCTATTCTCAGACACTGACTAATTTTATGAAGCAGGGTCAGAGAGAGCTATTTCAGGGGTACTGCAAGGTGAAAAGCAAATGGGAGGGAGCACTGGGTTAGTTAAAAGCTCTAAGTTTAATTCCAAGTGCTGGAGAAGTTTATTTTCCTTCTTTACAGCCTTGTTGCAGCATCATAAGGGACTGGAAATGGCATGGCAGCATCTGCTCAGGACTTGGAAGTTAGAAAGATCTTCACAACATTCAACAGCAACCTCCTGAGCCAACTGAACAACATTATGTTTAGTTCCCCCTCGCTGAGGGGCTGTGGCATGTGTACAAGACCATGAGGGAAGCAGGGTTAAAGTTAGGAAAGGACAGGAAATTTCCCTATCTCTGTAGGGCTCCATGTCGACGAGCCACAAGGCATACTCAGTTCCTAGAAATGTTGCTAAAAGCCAAAAGTGCTCAGCACCTCCCAGGAAAGCTTAACACCACAGATTCCATCCTTTCAAGTCAGTTGTAGGTTGTTTCACTGTGCATTGATTTAAAGTATAAATATCTACGAGCTCTGACTCCTAATCATGTAAATGAATCAATGTCCTGGGGAATACACGCTTCCTTCTTTCCACTTATGTTGTTTTTTACTGCTGTACACCTATTATCTGACTTTAAATGCATATAATGGTAATAGGGGCAAAGCATGAAGTATTGAGTCACAGCCGCTCAGAGAAATGGTATATCTTCTCTCCCAGGGTAAGAAATATTTACCTCAGCTATTTTATAACACACGTCTCTGTTTTATCCAATCACTTTGAAATATTTTTTTTCAAACAAAATCAATTTCTAATCTCTGCAGCTGCCTAGTAACTGGCTGCAGGTCTAAGAGGCCTTAGGATGATGACATCCTATAGACACTTCTCTGTTTTCACTTCAGATAGTAACAGCTCTTTAACTGTACTACATACCCTGCTCCTAAATAAATAAGGTATGTACGTGGCCCTGATGGGTAGAGCATTTATTTGAGTTTCAAGTTTCTGTAGCCACATCATAGAATTCTTCTAACAATAATTTATTTATTTTTAAAAAACAGAACAAAACACAAAAAAACAACCAACACATACACATTTCCTTCAGTAGGAAAAATGTGTGCGCGTTAATCTATTTACAATGAATACCTGGGAAGTGAAGACCCTGATAAGCCAGTTACATCTATCAATGCCATGTTCTATTCAAACATAAAGTCTGAGTCCTACAGCTTCTCACGCTTACGTGCAAGGATTTATGGACATGTCCTCTTGTTTCCTTTGTTTCAGAAACGCTGGAAGAAGAATAATGATGGTGGTTCTCAGATGTTTGGAGGAACCACTGCATGCAGGGCATCTTAGTCACCCAGGGATCTGACACACATTTGTTTAAATGTTGCTAGCATGTTCCCCATTATCTTAGACTCTCCACACTGAAAGGAAAAGCTTGCTCCGGATCTTTCAGGGAACACATAAATCTCACGTCTCTGCAGAATATCATCAGTTGAGAAGATTAACTTGAAGTGAGGAGGAAACAGCAGAAGGAGTAGTATGATGGAGAAGCAAACATACCCTGATGGAGACAGTCTACGTTGGGTGTCCTTCACTCATGGAGCTCCTGGGAGACACAAACCCAGAGCCTATACCAAATTCGTTGCAAAAGCGGAAGGAAAAGGTATCCATCCTCCCTTTTTCCTCCTCGAACAATATTCAAACTTTAATTCTGAAATTTTTGAGAGTGTTTATCAACTGGGGGAGGAAGGAATAAGAAGTAACACAAAAAACGAAAACCTTCACAGTCTCCAGCTCGCTGTCAGCCGTACTTGGCTGGAGGCCTGGAGCTTCGCCGCAAGCCGGCGTGTGATGCTCTGTGCAGAGCACAGCAGCCACCGCTGCATATAGCAACAGCTGGGCTGTAACATCCACCTCTCATTGTAGTAACACTTCATTAAAAAACATAGAAAATGCTCAAAATATTTCCATGCCTCACAGCCTGTATCTGGTAAACTGATTAGAAAATTAAATGATCTGTTTTCTTCAGGTTTTTTGGATTAAATATCCATCATAAAGTGTGCAAGAACCACTTGAGTGACATTCAGATCCCAAATTCAGCGCATGAAATGTAATTAAGTGTGATAGTTATGAGCAGTGATAGCGCTGCATGTTACAGCCTGCATTTGAAAAGATAGGCAGTAAAAAGAAAAATGTGGCTCTTGTCTTCAGTTTTTAAAGATATGTACAACATCAGATTACATTCCAGGCAGCAACGGGAACCGTGCAAAGGCATGAAATCCTGATCACTGCTTCAGTCCGCAGGATAAATGATGCCTCCTAATGAGTGCCTACTTAACTCACCACCAGCTGAGAATAAAGAGTTAAATATCAATATAACTGATAGTTCACCCTGACTCAAATCCTAACCTGGAGTCGGTGGCAAAGTCCTTACTGGCATTCATGTAGCTTGCTGTGGATAGGGGCCTTCGCCCCAGTTTGTCCCAGAACAGAGGTTTCTTACAGCTATTTAAAATATTATCTTTCAACACAGCAGCTTGGACTGCCTAAATGAACTCATTCACTTAATATTCCCCAACCACTTGAAAAATAGTTTAGAAGAACTTTTGGAAATATTTTTATTTGGTTTTTTAGCTAAATAAGATATGAAAACGAAGCACATCCTCAACTTACTGTCAAGGGCTAAAGAAAATAACTGTGATAGGGACAGATCTCTCTTAAAAGACTAAATCAGAAGTGACTTTAATATGCACTTCAGCTTGCCAAAGAAAGTGTAGCTGATCTTTCCAATTTAAATCAGAAAGTCTTTTCTTGGTTATCGCTGAGATCTGCACATAAAAGATGTGCCATTTTCTGAGGGAATAGAGATGCACGTACCTAAAGTTTGAAATAATGGCAGACTTGAAAACTAAGATGTCCTGTTTCTAATGGCAGAGAGTTACTATATTAGCTCACGATGTGCCCGTTACTTGGTCAGTGTCAGTCTTTAGGGTTAACAGTAATGCAATGCTATGCAAACTCAGCCTGGTGGCTTGCACCAAGTGGGGCGAGATAGGTTACTGCTGAGTGCAGAGTCCTCTTGCTCACAAACCAGATATGGAAAATCACTGCAACTGTGATATGGAAAATCACTGCAATATCTGTATCTCCAAAGACAGTTCTTTAATTGTCCACGTTTCAGTGAGTGATATAAAGTCAACTTAATATTACACTAGTTGTACAAGTAAGATTTATACAGATTAAAACAGAGTGCCCAAGAATTTTTCCCCTCCCTCCCTAAATGTGATACAAGATGTGAAGAGGAAATCATCATCAAGAAATTTTGCAGCATCTGCCCATCTACTCTCAGATGTGATTGAGGCAGCAGAGTCTGATCCTGCCTCACTGTATGCCCCAGCAGAGAGGGCATCACGAGAAGGATGGGGACGATGGGGAATGGGTGCAGATCTCCCCGCACAGCTGTGATGCTTTCCAGGACAGAGGCACCTCCTGACCATGGAGATGTATCTGCCCACTGGGGAGCCTGTTCCCCTGAGCATCTCAACCTGATTACTCTGGGGTGCATATCTGACATTTTCCATCCAAGGAGTTCGCATGCAGGGCATTAACACATGTCTCTCTAATTAGAAAATGCCCTGAAAAGACTGAATAATTTACAGATATTTATATTTTTGAGCCTTACATGCCTATACAGGTAGAGCCGATAAAGTATACATTACAATAATAGCCCCTTCCACAGCACCAACAGTGCCTTATATTTAAGTACCATAAACAGACTATGACTAGGACACACTGGGACTGATTCCAGTGTCCCTCGCAAAGGTCATATGCTATCGAGGTGTTGCAGGGTTAAACGAGCGCAGGATGGATCCCATACCCTACATTCTATTTATGATATATCTGTGTTGCATACAAATTGGCACCAGTATGAGGAAATATGAATATCTCAGCATCCTTCAGTGCCAAATACAGACATGATGCAACATAGTCATTTTCTCAATTCAACGTAACATACAATATGCCACTCTCCATTATGCTACAGCAACTGAAATGTGCTGCAGGCCAATGGAAAATATCCCTAAAAATAGCTATGCTGTTTCTGGGCAAAAGGAGAAGTATTCGACATTTCCTTGAAAATGTTCCCACCTGGATTTGCTGGAACAGCAACATGATCGCTCAGTGACAGGAAGCTCACTGGTAAGGAGCTTTCTCCTCAATATTACCCTGCTTTCCCGAAAGCACTGCAAACATGGCTTGTAGCAGTTCTGTAAAATACCGTACATGAAAGCTGCACTAAACTGTTTAAGTGCTCCGTTGTGGAGCATGGTATTAGGGGCTTTCTGCTGCTCAAGCAACTTTAGATTGTAATGTATTATAATAGTGTGCTATTCTCATAGAGATAATTTTACAAATACAACACAAAAGATTGTCACACAAGAATCTTCTAAATCATATCAAGGAAAATAAACACCCACTGTGGAGGGACTTGCTTATTTTGCTAAGGCATTTTACAGCATATTAGCATAAAAATAATACTTCTGCCTTTCAGGTTCACCCACAGCACTGCTTAAAAGCATTAGATGTGTTACAAATACAAATGATTTTGGCAGCATGATAATTTGTTAATGCATATTTGCAAACTTTATGTGCCCCTACTCAGCCCTGACATACAACCTGTGTAAATTACAGAAATTTGCTTAATTGACAGTGTGAGGGAGGGAAGGTCCCATTGGTTCTTCCACTTCACATACATGACACTGGCACGCAAGCTCCAGTCACTAATAGCAAAGCATATCCTGCCAGCTCTTGGCTCCTCAGAAGCTGCTGGAGGTCCTGAAGAAGCATATCCAGGACCTGCCTAGTTTTTCTGATGGATCTGCATGGGACTGGAGGGTTGGTCACATCTACCCGCCCTGGAAACACTGTTATCAGTTATGGGATGGTCTTATCCCACACCCCCTTCCTTCCTTTTTTTGTAAATATCCTTGCTGTCATTCTCTTACGGGCTGTTCTCCCCATTACGTGGTCAACCACCTGTGACACAGAGTAAGAGATACGCCCAGGAGTTCACCAGAAACCAGCTGGAGGAGAGGAACTACAACCCAGATTGCCTAAATTTTAAACCGTCGCCTTTATCTACGGAGCCATTCTTGCCCTCATCCTCCTTGGTGCCGCTAAGCCTCTGTCCTTTCCTTTGATACAGAGCCACTCTGTCACGAAAGCCTCTGAAGGCTTTTTGACAGGACCTTGGGTGGAGCAAGGTCTCCTCGTAAAGACCCTTTCGTGAACAGGACCCACGGGTACAGCCCGGGTGGGTGAGAGGAGCTACAAATAACTGCAAAGATACTCAATTTTCAGTCAGAGTCTCTCTCAGGTTCAGATAGCTTCACTACAGAATGTAAAAGCCTTACATGAGATTAACGCTAAAAATTTCCATTTTTATGGTATTTTTAGATTATATTTCATTTTCCAGGCTGCAGTTGGCTTGAACCAGAGCCACAATGCTTGTGACGCTCCAAACACAAAAAGGAATTACAAAATGTGACAATTCTTAAAATGTGTTTCTTGTTGTATAACAAATTCCCAGTGTTGTAGATTAAACTAGAGAGAACAGGAGCCATAACATGGGGATTATACAGAATTTCACTTTGTTCTGTGGCAAAAAGTTAATGCCTGCCTTGTTCTAGTCAGTAAGTAGCAAAGATACCTTACAACAGCGTAACACACAGCTTAGCTGATTGGAAACTACAAGCATATGTAAATCAAAGATTTTCCTGCACAGTTTAGTGAAAGCTAATTACAGAAAAGTGTGAGGTGCTCCTGCCCCTCATCTGCTCCGCAGAATTTAGGGCAGAGCTACCGGCACAATTCCTTGGAATTTTACCAAATTCTTCCTACTCTGTGTCCCCCCAGACAGCTCATCCTAAGAAACCTCCCTGCACTCCTCAAACACACACCATTGAAAATCTTAGTTATTAGCACATTTTCTGTGCTGGTTCCTTAAAACCATACCTTGTCCAAGTTCCTACGTGTGTCTTATAGGCAAAATTCTGTTAACAAGAAATTGGATCAAGAGCTGGAAATCACACTTTTTCTTATTACAAAACCAGTCATTTCTGTTTAACAGACAGAAGCATAAGCAGGTAGGAAAGCTGAAAGTGAAGGGAAAGAGACCAGGTACATTTAGCTTGGGCTTTTGGATTTTTTACAGGAATTCACTTTAAAGCACAGAGTTGGGCAATAGCTGAAAAGCTAAAACAGGGTTGGAACCTAAACCTTGCCATGGACGCCTTCAAGCTCCTCCATGCATGCCTGCATGCGGATGAATTCGTCTCCCACTGAGACTCTCACCAGCTCTTTGATTGCCTGTTTAAGATGGTCTTCAGAGCCTAAATTAATTGAATCAAGCAACACTTGCTTAAGTTTGTATTAAATGAACATAGGTGTATTGTCTATTGTCTCAGACTGCAGGATCTTTGGGGCTGGGGCTGTTCTTTTTCTGTTTAACCATCATTTTAGTCCAAGCAAGTCTCTAGCTTGCGAGCATGTGCATTCATGACACATAATGTAGCTGACCACCTGCCAGAAGTACCTGGATCCTCTGTCTTACACCAGTAACATGAAATGAAGGACAACAAACAGTTGTCCAGCTGCAGGAAGCAAGCCTCAAAAAGTAACATCTTGGATCCTTATACTGACAACTGAATGGGCAGGGTCTGAATTAGCAAAACCCAACCTGAGCTAATTTACATAGGAAAACAAACTGTTATGAACATTTTTTTAATTTTTTTTTTTTTTCTCCTCAAGTCTAGGAAAATTCAGGCTGATGTGAAATGAGGTGGAAGCTCAATTCCCATTTCCCCATGATTATACAATCAACAGCGTAGGTTTGATTTGCCTTTTATTGAAAAAATTCTTTCATTAGGTGGCATAAATGTGCATTTTCTCTAGGAGACTGACTTCCCTCTCTCTCTTTAAAGGCAATCCCTGCAGAGGAAATTCCTTGGGCAGAAATATCTGGCTTCTTGGTGAATGCCAGAGGACAGCATGAGCAACGTTGGAGTTGGTCTGACCTGTGGTTAGGCTGTTGTTGGACCGTCTGGGATAAAGCTGGCCACCCATCTAGTTTTGGATCCAAGTGCTAGTTTTGTGGGTGCCTTACTGCCCTTGCGTTTTTGAAGGTTTGTTTGATTTCCACAGCCCTCCTATCGTGCTGATCTCTGAAGTTCAAAGGCAGCTCCACCTCGCATGTGCAGCGTGCGGTGATAGAAAAGCAAATCAAGTAGTGGGAAGGAAGGGAAAGGGGTTTAGCCTTTGAGGTGTCAGTGCAAACTGGCCTACCAGAAAAAAAAAAAAAAAAAAAAAAAGGAATTATACAGAGAAGCCTCACTAGGACAGAGAAAACACAAAACCTCCAAGGTAGGCAGTCACACTCAGTGATACTTGGCCTTCTAAGAAGCTGCATTTAAGTGTTTGCTTTTGCAAAAGTCACTCAAGTATTTCTTCCACATGGAAAGCGGTGGTGTATTTTCCTCTAGGCAGGATGGGTTTTTGCAGCCTCCACAGCATAAAAAGGCTTTAGCTGTTTTATTCTGTGGGATCATCTCAGTAGAGTCTGTCACTTATTTAATATATAATTTTAATAATATAGACTATGATGCAATTAACTACATCTCCATCACATTGATAAAGGATAAGAAGTAATTGCTATTTTTTGGAAATATTTAGTCACAAATTTATGCTTTTTTTATTTTTCCTCTTGCAAGTCCATCTACTGTTTTATTTTCTAACAGTACTGTAAAAGCTCAAAGACCAAATCTGGAGGCTAAATTTTTGAAAACAGTTAAGGGACTTAACTCCAGCTGTTATAAGTTACTGAGTTACCTCAGATGTGTCTCAACATATTTAAAAGGTGGATGTGTAGGTTTGATGTCTTCCAACAGCAGTAAGAGTCAGTCTATGGTTGCTATATTTTGCCATCCAAGTTTACTTGCCTCTGATTTCATTCACTGTCCCAAAAGATGAGAAATATGTGTGTTTTTCAACAATTTCTAGATGGTGGGATTTCTGGATGTCTGACAGCCCAGCTGGAGCAGAGCTGTAGCAATAGCTCCAGTGGGATTACAGGACGTGGACAAGCAGAAATTGTAAGCAAATGGCCCGAGTGCAGAGACACACAAGTTATGCTGTACCTACGGAGTGAACGCAACCCTCTCAAGAGAGGATTGCACAGAGACATGATAGAACTAAATTGGTGCTACACAGTGGTGGGATGACACAGGCAATGCTATTCCCATGGGCATGTATGAGTACTTTGTTTTAAGATTGACCTTTGAGAGTTTCATAGGAAAGTTTCCAAAATGTTCTTCCAAAATAGGTGTAACAATGTACAAAACTTTGAACAGAAATTGTTATACTTGTATGCCTATTAGTCTCTGGTCAAAATACAGATTATTCTGTGTATTGCATAATGAGAGGATATTTCTTCAGAAAAAGGACAAAATCTTGTTGCATATGACCTGGTTTTCCATTGCATAACTGTCAGACAGTTCCTACATCTAAACAATTTCCTGTACATTGCAAGATATTCGTACTTACTGTACATCTAACAGTATGGAATAACAGAATATGTTTATTTACATAAAGTAAAGCATTAACGTAGAAGTTGCTGACACCATCTTGTGATTTACATAGCACCCCCAGCCTTTAGCTGATTTACAAAGTTCAACCAAGAACAACAAAAAATTACCCTTGCTCAGACAACCGACGTACTACATAAACTGACCACTGTGGCTGCCAAGGCTATGTATGAGAGTTGAGTTTGCCAAAGCAAAACAAGTGAAAACACAATCAAACCAAAGTTAAAGACTGTTCCTCGTGTCTTGCCTTGAAGGCCTTCAAACGTGAGCATCAACAAGCTCCAGTGCAGGAGATTTGTACTATTTGTGGCTGACAGTGTTCCTGGAGAAGTCTGTCCCACAGAACAGTCCTGTTGACAATTGTCCTTTTGCGGCTATTCTGTGCCCTGGCAGACATGTCAATAACACTGCCAAAGGAGACTTAACAACAGGTTTGATGATTAGCTTCTAAAAACCCAAATCTCTGCAGTCAGACACTTGTTAAAGGAGCTTGGAGAACTCTTTAAGAAATATGGTATCATTAATTACTTATTATTTCTTACATGAACCCCCTGAAAAAGACAAAATTCAATCCCCTTGCTTTTAATCAGATATGTTAGGGTGTGATCAAGATCTTATTGAAATCGACGAATTTCAAGACCTGCAAAGTTAAGGAGTCGTTGAGTTAGATAATGAATCTCAGTGGATGAGCTATCTCCAGTACAGAATCACCTCATATCTCATACATAACACTATGTTTTTCTCCATGAGATCTCCTGTCTGCCAGCCTCTCCTAAGTCTTACAGTCTGCTTTTGTTCTTTAAAGCAAATTACATGGTGTACTGACACCACAGACCAGTATCAGTGGTGACAGCTTGGCCAAATATCTGTGGCACCTGGTTTGTTTATTATCTTTATAGGTGGCATGGAGTTGTTGCTGTAGTGCTCTCCCAGCAAGTTTGCACATGACACCGAATGGGAGGTCCCCGCTGGACGCAGGGATCAAGGAGATGGAGACAGGCCCTTCATGACAGTATGTGGTGGGAGGACAGGAGATAATAGGAGAGGCTTGGGCTGAATACAAGAGACTTTCTCCTCATGAGGATGCCGGGCAGTAGGGTAGGTAGCCCAGGGATGCTGCCTGTTATCCAGCCTCAGAGGTTTTCAAGATGGAGCTGGAAAAAGTCCTGAACATCCGCCTTTGATCTCAGAGCTGCCCGTGCTTTGAGGAGGAGCTGGGACAGGAGACCTCCTGAGTTTCCTCCCAGCATGAATTACACTGAGGCTGTACACTCAGTATTTTAAAACTCCCAGATAATTCTGACGAATCTTCTTCTGATAATTTGTTTTGATGTTGCATTTCATATGGCTTTATGAGATATAATTCAGTTTCATTCTACTGCGAAGTACACTAAGAGCTTTGGGACGTGGGGAATAACAGGGCTGACTGATCTTGACAGTTGTTGAGTCTGTTGTTACCCTTAGTCCTGGTTCTGTGCTCGGTACCTCTGATGTACATACAGCACATCAATGGATCTCTTCACTGACAAAACCCATTTTCAGCAGCTTTCCAGTGTTTGAAGACCGAACACAAAAATATTACTATTCCCAGTAGCACAAACTGATGTGAAAATATCACAAAAACAGAGTTCATGTTACACAGGGACTCCATCACTGGAGACAGTCTCTTATTTCTACATTCAAAATGTCCTGAAATCCCTACTCCATTGAGAAAATGAGACTCTTTAGAGTGGTGAGCTGCTTTGTGAAAATCGTAACACTCACACAGCTCTTCAAAAACCCTTGCTACTCACACAATTATTTCTCACCACCTTTCTCCAGGACCCAGTGGCTGTGCTGGGAAGACGGTGACTTCTGTGTGGTCCCACCCCACCTCTCCGGTGGTATCTGGACATGGCTCAGAGAGGCAGCTGTCTGTGATTACAGATCTTCCTCTTGTCATGGGTCACATCACCAGGAAAGCGGGAAGGTTCAAGATGACAAACTGAAAGTAATCTGTCATTGTCAACTCCAGGGGATCAAAGGAAAAACAAACTGTATCTGTTTTGGCAAATGGTGAAGGCAAGAGGAAAAGCACAGGCTGTTAGGTTAACGTAGACAGACAGGGCTGACCTCTGCTATCTAGATTAGTTTATTTTGCTGCAGTATTTTGTATGCTGAAACCACTTTTGTCAGGGAACCTCCAAGCACTTTGCAGAAGATGTAATTAAGAGCCGTGACACCCCTGTGAGATATGATTGCAGTTGTCCCACAACAGGGTGACCCTCAGAGAGATGCTAGGTCAGTCAGGTCAATAGCCAAGATGTAACCCAGTTGATCTGGTTTCGGTAACCACCAGATGTAAGAGTGACAAAGGCATGGAAAGTGTAGGGGCATGGTGACAGCACTGCTGATGGAAAGGGCCTGATATCACCTCTCTGGGCCATGAGTGAGCAAGTCAGAGCTAAGAAGAAGAAAATTCAACATTGGTAAAGAATTCTGGAGGAAGATGATCTCTGTCCAAAGGCGGAAAGGAGCTTCAGTCAAGGTGAGGAACTCCTGGCATCAGTTTTCAAGCAACTGACAGACTTTTAAAGTGGTGTTCGTGGTACTCATAAAATATTGAATTGAAAACTGGAATAATTGTTTTCTTTTTGTCTCTTCTAACCTGCATGAGTAATACACAAGCTACATCTGCTTCAGCAATCTCATGCATGTGTTCGCTGTTGCCCAGCGTTAATCAAGAGCAGCGAATTCAGCTTCCACAATACAATCAGTTCTTGTTCTCTACTTCTGAGAGTTCATAATTCAGTCTTACTGTCATTCCTTTCCTCTTCCATGTTCTTTCACGAAAGGTAAACCTGCACAGAGAGAAACCAGAGCCATTAACTGTTGGAAACTTTAATGTGCTACAAAACCAGAATTAGAAGTGATAATGAAATTTCCACTGCTGAAAGCAGACTTTGCTAACTGATGTATGTAGTGAGAAAGGTGGCCATATAACCAACAAAAATAAGAACCGTGTTCGTTTTTAATGTGCCTCATTCATCTTTGCTTGAATTGGCAGAACACCAAATTAGAGTTTAAGTTAAGATGTTCCTTTTAATTTTCAGTAATTAAAATAAATATATGTTTAACTATTTCCATTAAACTCTATTAAATCTAGTATATTTGAAAAAAAATTCTTTTGGAACAATGTCTACCAAGCTGAATAACATTTGTAATGCACTTTGGAGAAAATAAAATGAATTAGTTCTAAAAATCCAGATTTGATTCTGCAAAAGCAGCTCACCACTAAATTATTTGTACTTCCATGGATAGACACTGCTGTTACTAAATGAGATTATTATTTTTTTTCCCCCTGGGAGCTAAGTAACAATGAGAAGGAACAACTCAAACCGTGAAGGTGGATAAGATTAGCATCCCTGACTCTGTCCCATCCCCACTCCACAATCAGCTGGGCTGCGAAGCAAGCAGCTCCAAATTTCACAAAGCAGCCTCAATTTGCAGGCCAGCAGCCCAGGTTCTTGCAGCTATGAACTCTTGCAGTTTATAAAAGGCTTATAAGTCCTGGTATTGAAAACTGTCTTCCAGGTCGTACACCATGAACCCAACACCACTCCCGTTCAATCAACGAGAGATCAACAGCTGAATTCAGAGGAAACAGTACTGAGCCCAGAAGGACTGTTTCCACAGAGGTCTTCAATGTAACACTAAGAAGTTGTGTCATAACTCCTCTACTGTCAAAACAGCAAATTTTCTGGTTTGGTCCAAAATTCCTTTTTCAGTGATAAAAGCTTTTAACTGAAAATACGAGTTTCATTTTGCTAAAGAAAATAGACTGAGAGATACTTTTGCCACTTCCAGTTTAATTAAAAATTTAGGAAGTGTCTCCGTTAAACCAGTAGCAAGGTGAGAAGGCACTTTTGGTTTCTACATGGATTCCAAAAGCACCTAATGAAATCAAATGTTGGAATTTGTTATGGAAACGCAAAAGTAATAGCAATAATTGTATCGAGAACGGGATTATTAATAACAGCAAAAGGTAAAAAAGCTAGGAGAAAAGAAAAAACAAAACCAAAAGAAGAGAGAGCTTCCCTTGGAGGAGGACAGATTTCCAAAAGCAGAGATAGAAGCAAGGAGTGACAGAGTTACAGGGGGAAAAGGGAAATTGGGAAAGACATAGACAGAAAAGAGGAAGAAGGCAGCAGAGGTGGGTTATACAGAGCCTTGTCCTGAGGACGGACGCTGAAGAAATGAGGTAGCCAAACTGTACAGAAAAGAGGGCATTTAGTAGTCAGGTAGATGAATTATCTTGAATAGGAAAAGGAACTGGCAACTGAGACAAAAGCTAGCAGATAAACATAAATAGTGCTATGAAATCAAAGAAAATGAGGCATACACACACAATACTAAGAGAAGAGAGAAAGCCAAACCACAGAGCTCTGCCAAGGGATCAAACCCTGGAAGATTCATCTCGCCAAGAATTGTGAGGGCTTGTTTTATTTTTGCTTTCTTATTCCTGCCAGAAGATATAAACTGTATCTATTTACTTAGGGGCTGCAATACAGCCAATTTCTCTTGGGGGAAAAAAAGGATGCTGTAACGAAAATGCCTGAACAGTTTTTCACAGTATATCCAGGGATGCTGGAAGTGTTTGGTAAAGCTAAAAGTGTACAAGGTCTCTCGACAATGCTGATCTACAGAGAAAGGGTGGAAACATCATGGACCAGATTCAGATGTGTTTTGAAGCCTGGATAACCAGCTATCCAGGCTATCCAGGCTATCCAACTATTCTTAAATTGCTTTTGCAAGAAAACTGCCACAAAGAAATGGTGGCATTTTAATGAAATACTTCCTTAATATACTTTAAAGAGATGGAAAGCCAAAGGAGATTGACCATGACCGAACATGGACAGCTGAGAGGAGGAGGGCATTCCTGCATAAAAGCTGGCACTTAACCTTTGCATACTCTTCCTTGTATAGTGGAAGAGCTGATCTTAGGGTAAGGACAGGATCAGCTGGAAGTGAAGTCTGGCCAGGAGCCCTACAAGGTACCGTATCTCAAACTGTGCCTGCACTTATCATACATATGTGCTGCCTGTTGCTTCCTGCAAGTGCACATACAGAGCAGCACAATTTCATAGACCTGGAAACACAAAACCCTAACACACTGCTGGATTTCCCAAAGTCACAGAGATGAGACAAATATCCACATTAAAACCTTTGCTACTTTTAGTTTTTTGTCATTCCTACTCCAAATCTTGAAGTCAAACACGACACTATAATTGTACGGGCATTTGGACAAAGGGCAGCTCTGAAATTTGCCTGCATCTCATGGCCATAGATATGATATATATGTCAGAGCCAATGTACAGGATACAGGAGGAGTATATACTCAGATGTAGAAGAAGGAAGTAGAGAACAGTCTGTTACTTTTTCAGACCAGTGAAACCTGCTCCCAAGAGAAATTTAAATTTGCGCAAAGTGAAACTCTGCCAACATATGTTGGCATATCAGGAATCGAGGGCTGGGAACTGCCTGCACTGCTGTTGCTTTGGGGCAGGGGGAGGGGACAGAGGCTTAGGAGGTATGCGGTTGTGTGCACAGGGACAGATATCTGAGAGCTGTGAGCTCAATCTTTTTCCATGACCTAAGCAATGGTTAAAGATTTCCATTCCTCCTGGATTCAAGTCTCACCCTAAGGCTAGCCTTCGTTGTGTCAGTGGCTTCAAATACACCCCAGTACTCCTGAAATCCCTGTAATTTTACAGGAGATGTATATGTGGTTATGCATGCAGGGTGGGAATGGATGGGTGCTTTTGTTTATCAGAGCAGGAGTGATTTCCATTGGTGTAGTACATTTCCCCTTTTATCCCAGTTAATAAATTAAATATATTAACTACTAACTAATAAATTAAGTAGTATTAAACTATACAAAAGTAACTGTTTTTTTCCTCACAACAGCAAATTATAGGCTCAGGAAAGGAACGGTACAGCATTACGTTATGCAGCACGTGTTTCTGTGGAATTCTTATGGGAAAAAAGAGCCACATCACCTGCTGGGAGGTCTGCTGGGGAGCCGGCAGACACATGCAGCACCCAAGTCACTCTAATCGCATCTAAGGACTGCAAGAATTTTGATTAATGCATGTTTGCAACCCATACAACACGTGTCTTTTTTCATATAAAAAGCAACGGTAATCAGTGAAGAGGTACATAGTGATACGTACCAGTTTGTTACAGCAGACTTACTGTGGGGACTTGCCATATACCAAGGCCTTGCAGTACACTAAAAGCCACAATACCCTCACTTAATACCCTTGTCCATGAGTGAACGCCTCACCTCCTAAACGCAATTTTGGCAGCTCACATGCTGGGGAGGGACAGGGTCTCCGGAGGAAGAAAGCAGTCAGTTTCGGCACGTGGCCTGTGACCGAAAGCCATGAAGGCTGAACAGGCCCAACAGCCAACCAAAGGACTATTCTCACTGTTGTCCTGCCCAGCCTGCCTGGAATGAGCCAAACTCGGGCTATCAACCCCTGAGCAGAGGAGGGAGGCTCAAATCCCAAACCTGCAGGAGCACGGCAGCAGCCGCACGCAGCAACCAACAGTGTATTGGAAGATAAGGCACTTGCAGGTAAGATAAACGAAGCCCTGACTATTCCAACCCATCTTGGGGCAGACCTAAATTGCTTTAGAGATCATGTTATTCCAGCACAGCTTTTCAGAACCAGGGTAATATCACCTACGGTCGATTAGCCCGGTTGTATGTGAACAGTCTGAGACGAAAGCAAGCTTTTGTCTTAAGACATCGTTTAGCTGTATTAGTCTCAGAAAGGACAGGGCTTAATGAACAGTGAGCTTCCCTGAGAGATGTGCAGAGAGTAGGAGATGCTCTGAGAGGAGAACAGAGAAGGCAGCACTCCAGGAGCGCATTGCCTTATTTAAAGAACGCAAGCTGACTCTTTTATTTTTCCTCTACATTAAGCTGTAGTCAATTTTAAGATAAAACTCAGTTTAAGACACTTGCTTTACAGACACCTACTGTCGTGTAATAGCACCAGCCATTCCTTCTTAAAGGACTAAAGGCAAAAGGGCAGCTTATGTGGTACAGAAGAAATGCTTAGCCAAGACAGGGTATTACACCCCAAGCCTGATCACAATGTGGGAGGTTTGTAAAATTCTTCCTCAAGACACCCATTCAGGGATGGCAGTGTCTTCTAATCAAGGAAGGTCTGTGGGTTGTGTCTGTCCTGTCAAGCTGATGATATCTGCTAATGACAGTCACCTCTGGTATTCCTCTCTGTGGTTCACTGTCCCGATAGCGGTCGCCTTCTTAACAATGTAAAAGTAGCGTGAGAGATAAACCTGGCTCCTTCTCTTTCAAAATGTGTGAAAAGGAAAATCCTAAGAGGGTTTTTCTTCCCTAAATTAGTTGACTGCTTCTGTGCACCCATTACATAGCCTCCACTCAGGCTCACGTATCCCTGCCAGAGCCAGAGTCACAAAGCAAGCCCTAAGACACAGGAACACAGCATACTTCTTCATGTTTACTCCCAGACTCCCCCAAGTCAGGTTGGTGCTGCATGAAAGAGGAACCCCATCACATCTCATGACAAAACGATGAGGAAACATGCCTATCCTCTTCACAGCAGTTCTCAGAAATGCCCAAAGACTCATTTCTCCCAGCATGATGAAATGCAGATGAAACACCAGTGAAAACGGACTGTGCATCAGTGCTAAAGTATTCACACCTCATTGGAGAGCTAAATGGGGACAGTAAGCTAATCGCTGTGACACTGTATAACTCAGTTCGTGGGGGAACCCAACAGAAAAAATAGAAATACAGCATCTGAAGCTTCGTTTCCAGACCATGGCAGGCTTCAAGTTTGTCTTCCAGACATATGTGTTTACAGAGATTTCTTTTTTCATGTGATGTTTAGTATTGCTACAGCTCAACACCTTTATTTAGAAGGGACTTGAGAGATTTTATCCTCTAGCCATTTATACCAGCCTTGTTTCATGAGGAAGCTTTTGCTGCTCAGTCATACCGGCTCACCACGTAACCCTGAAGTCTCCTGCTTCTTCCAACAGGACATAGTTGACCTTGCACAACCGTACATGTTGGTGTGCCCTTCTGTGCAACTAGCGGTTCATCTTCTGCCAAGCCCACAACGATCACCAAGAAGCAGCAAATGACACATTTTCCACTGCTCAGGGAGGTGAGATCTAGCTCACTACTATCTTCAGAGTAGACATCCCACCCAAACACCTGCCTGCAGATGAGAACGTAACCAGTTGACAATGGGGCAAAGAGCCCCAAAACAATTGCATGAATTCTTCTAAATGTAGAACACAAGAGCTAGCACTCGGTTAGAGATACTTCAGCCCCAGGTGAAGCATGCTGCCCTCACTTGATCCTGTCCTCTTTGTGCTTCTGCACCGCCTGCTCCAAAAGCTTTTTGTCATGGGCCATAACCCACTACTGTCCCATTTTCACAGAACGATGGAGCACTCAGTTTTCCATTCTGTAGGCTTGGAGCATGAAGATAGCCAATGCTGGCTTTTCTTTTCAAGGCTTTTAAAAGTGTGGGATGAGTTCTCAAAGTGGCGAATTTCCCTTTTCTTTGGCACTAATGTTTCTAACCAAGAAAATGGCTGGACATTTTGGGTTTTTTTTTTTTTGGTCTTGTAAGGTTGCCACTCCCTCAGACTCAAATGACTCAAACATTTTCTCTGTCTGCTGAACAATGATGATTTTGTGGTGAAAGTGCTGACATCGTTCTGCCCCTGGTAAGCTTTTACTGCCCAGAAATTACTAATTCCCTGTGTGCGACTCTGGAAAATTGCAGAGGGTACTTAGTTGTATGTACTGAAGATGTGTTTCAAAATAACATTACTTAACCATTTCTCCAAGCTCATGAGAGGTAGTACAACACCTTCATTTACGTCGATGACTGAAAATGGAGTTAAGAGCAAAGAACCATGACTTTGAGCAATTTCACATCTTTTTCCTCATTTCCATATATTTGTTTGACACTATTTACTGCACTATATTATGGTGAAGTTCTGAATCTTCATTCATTCCGTATTAAAACAACTTGAGTGTTTTGAGATCTCCAGATGAGAGTGACTGCAAAATTATATCCTCAAAAATAATATTTAATAATTGGAAAGTATCACTGTTGTGTCATTTAGAAGCCATTCTGGTCTTAAACTGCTCACGTAACTGTTGTTATGCATTGGGATTTTTGGTTTATTATGGCAGTATCTCACCCAGATATAGCTTATATCTTCAAATGCGCTACAGAAATGTTAAACACTAATAGTTCTTTTTTTATAGGAGGTTATATGGAGACTCAATTGCAGCCAGGTTTGAAATTCAGATCTTACTCTTCGCTGCTCCAACCAACATAAAATAATGTTAAAATAAAATCATCTGTGGGTTGTATAACTTCCCTTTAAGGTCTTTTCCTAGATTCTAAATTTCATACACCCATTTTAATGGCCTTGCACTCATTTCAAAGGTTTTCTTATCTTTCAGAATATCTCTCCACCCCTTGAAGGGGACTGAGTAACATGTCTTTTCTAACTCACTTTCACTTTTTTCCTAACTCACTTCACTTGCCTCCAAAAGCACCTTTCTGCTGCCCCTTCCTGCCTCTCCCGTCCTCCTTGCGCACGCGCCCCACAGGCACTCCCCTTTACTCAAATCCCTCCACAAAACCCAACATTTTCCTGACATCCTGAAGGGGATAATCATCTCAATGTCATTCTTTGATTCATAAAACAGCAAATTGGACAAAATGCACTTCAAACTGATTCTATATTCACCTTCTACTTCTTTGTTTTATCAGCCTTTCACTCGACCATGGATTCAGTAGAGCAAGGACTGTTGTCTTTGCAAGGGGCCAAGCACCCCACCAGCACATCACCCTTGGGTTTAGGTACCGCGTTGCTAACTCAAAAGAGCTCACCTGTCTGCAACAGATAACCCAAACCTCCCTCAGTCTGCAGCCACCAGGCACACAGGGCTTCACCATATCGCTGGGTACCAGATTGACTTTGACGTCGTTACGTCACTTGCACAACTAATTACACCGCTGAGCTTATGTGAGTCAGTGGCGTATTTTGTACCAGCATGTATGGCAGGGTTAGGCACAGTGCCATTTTCTCCAGCAGCAAAGCCAGCTGTCCTGGTTCCAGCAGGGCTGGGGTTAATTTCCCCAAGGATGGGAGAGGACACAGGTATCCCATGCCATGTGAGCCACGCCCAGGCTGTAGGGGGGAGATGGCCGGGGGAGGGGGCAGGAAGTGGCTGCTCAGCATGGGCTGTGGCAGTGCGGGTCCGGTCAGTGAGCGGCAGTGCCGTAATCACGTTTGTATATTCCTTTATCCGTGTTATTATTACTGTTTTCTCTTCCTTTTGCTGTTCTGTTAAACTGCCCTTATCTCAACCCACGAGTTTTGCCTTTTTCTTCCCATTTCCCCCCACGGCTGTGGGGGGTTGAGCGAGCGGCCACGTGGTTCTTTGTTGCTGGCTGAGGCCAAACCACGACACCAGCCTCTGAGACTCATGTCCCAAACCCTACTACCCTGTGCTTCACCCTCCTGGGCTTGCGCTGATATCTGTTTTTTAAGCCATGCTATACACTGGAAATCTTATTTCTTTATGCCAGATTTAGGTAAACTTCAGGAAGAATAATATCTGCTTTGGCAGAAATGTAGAGTGCTTTGGCAGGTGATGCTTAGGCTTCCAAAGTTAACCCATAAGCAATTTTTGGATAAACGTGAGCGGGTTTGTGCTGTGTGATGCTCCAGGGCCAGCCCTCGCAGCTCCCAAGCTGTCCTGCCAGGCGGTGGCCCGGGGCCAGGGTGGGCACGTGGATTTCACACGCGGGGATACAAAGGGTTCCATTGTCCTCCCTCTGAAGCCAATTGTACTTCCAGGAACAATCGCACAGGGATTTCAGCAAGCTGGCTGCCCGCAGCTGGGACACCGCACCCTCCATGCATCCCAATCCAGCGGCACCCCGTCCCAGCAGGGCTGATCCCGGCTCCAGCCACTGCACCTTCAAGCTCTTTACTAAACAGAGTTTGTGAAGGACACCGCATCTCCTTCTCCCTTCAGCCAAAACAGTATTAAAAACTGAAGAAAAGAAAAATGCGGAGAAAGTGAGATAAGCGGCAACTGTCCCTTTCGGTGTTTCTGCAGGTCTGCCATCAGAAGTGCTGACACCACCGCTGGTGGTGTGTCCTGGGCACGGGGAGTGCACGCAGGCTGAGACACATTACTGAGCATCCACCAGACAACTCGGAGGTTGGCAGGCCTTTGCTGGCCATTGTTCTGGACTAAGTGTACATGGCATGATGCAAGACCGCATCTTAAAATCACAAAAGATGGCGAGTCAATGTTTTATTTTCATAACACCTTTGATTTATTTTTTTCCCCAGCACAACCGCACTCAGGTGTAGCAGTGCCTGGTACCAGAAATGCTATTCAGTGTGAGCTGTTTCCTAAAGGGAAAGCACATGCAAGAATTCGGGTTATTTTGTCTAGCACAGCTGCTGCTTGTCCTGCAAAAGGAGAGCTGCAGCTGACCACGAGGTAGTACACAGCGTGACACCTCTGCTGGCCCTGCTCCAAGAGCAACGAGCTGCTCTGCAGCACATGATACGTCTCTTAATTGTTGATAGCGTATAATTAGGATAACCTAAGCCTCATTTCACAGACACAAGGAGCTAAACTGAAACACTTGGGTAGACTTTGTTGGTGTTGGAGCAGGAGGCTGCAGGGTGAGGGTGCATCACGAGTCCCTCCTGGGTAGACCCGTGGGGCTGGAGTTATGGTTGGACTTGTGGTCAGCATGCTGCCTTCATTGTCATAACCTTCGGGCTTTCTGGGGGGCAGGTAAATTATATTCCGATTCACCCCTCAACACGGGTTGGAGGCTGCAAGGAAAATGTACACCAGACAGACAAGTTCAAACCATCAATGATTGGTAAAGATGTCATCAATATTTTCATCACTTTGACCTTCTCACAGTCTGCTCTGTAAAGACTAGTAGCTCAGTAACTTAAATACTTGTGTACCTTAAATGCTTGAGTAATTCAGAGTGAGTGGTTTCAGCCCCAGTTTTACAAAACCTTTTGAAGGAATGAAAAGGTGTTAACATTTCCAACTCAAAAGTATTTGTTTACAGCACAACAAAGGAGAAAAGAGGCAAAAAAAGATTACACAGGGAATAAAGATCTCCCTATTTATTCATCACATACTTTCTAGGGCTTTTTGCTCTTTAAATTTGTTCTAATATTATCAGAATTGATTTTTAGTCTCTCTGATCCCAGAGGAAATGTCTTCAGTGAAGCTCTCGGTGGATAACTGTAATAAAGAATCAGCTTGCAGAGCTGTTACTATGGTGCTCTTAAGTGTAGAGCTTCTAAAAAATTAACTGATAAGAAAATTCCAATGCACTATATTTAGAAGTATTTCGTTTCCCAGCTTTTCACATAAAATAATTTAACAATTGAAAGTCTTCATGGAAATTGTTTATTTTTTTATTGCAGCATGGTATCTTTGCTGGATTTTAAATAAACCCTGAATTTAGTAAAAAGCTTGCTTACAAAATTTTCAGAAAAATAAAATTGGAAGCAAGAATTATACTGTTCATTTCTCTGGGTTTTGTTTTGGTTTGTTTTTGGTGGGTTTTTTTTTTGTCATTCTGAGAATCGAATCCCTTAGACTCTGCTAGAAAATATTTATGTACAAAGAGCTCTACTTGAGTGTTTACCTTTACTTTACACTCTACACATTTTAACAGGGGTACTACTTTCTGACTCTCTTGGAAAAAGCCCAGGCCTATTTTTAGATGCCAGCATCCTAAATTGTGTACTATATCACACAGGGCAATGCAAGCAAAAACGGCAAATTCAGCTTCCTATTATTTTTGAGCATGAGCCAACACTGGCCCGTTTCTGTAGCACAGCCCAGCTTAAAGCACTCTATAGTCACCACTGAAATCATTATGAGGAATATGGGATTATTACAGGCACAACTGTATTTCACATATGCAGTTTATACCACCTGAAGAAGAGTGAGTGCAAAATAACTGAAAATAACACCAAAGCGCACACACACATTTGCAGAAATCTCTGCGCTGTTATTACAAATCAGTTTACACTAACACCTTCATTTGAATCGTTCCTATTTAAAAAGAGGGGAAAAAAAAAAAAAAAAAAGGAGGGAAAAAACCACCCCTCTCCACACTGCTTATAACGAATTGCCTGCCAGTGCACAATTAATTTCCTGCAAACCTGCTTGGCGGTGCCCTCCCCACTTCGTGGCCGTAAGGGCTGAGAGATTCGTTGCCGTAATGGCTTTCTTCTACCACTTATAAATGAGGTAAAATGCTTTACAATGACACTTTTTCATTGTTGACCACCTGCACTTGGCTGCAACCACTTGAAACTCCACTCACAGCTCTGGCAGTCAGATTCCACCCTACTGATGTTTCATAAATGGCTCATGCAGCATCACAGGCATGGCCTCTACGCAGCACCGGGAAACAATGGCTACTGTTGATAATTAGACAGACAAAGGCAATCTGAACAAAAAAATGCTGCCGTCCAAATTACACTGTTCGCATCTTTGCATCGTCTTTGCACCGTCGTTGCATCGTCTTTGCATTGTCTTTGCACCTTTGCATTCCTGCGCCTTTGCAATAGGTCTGGCAAGAATTTTACCTCCGGTGGTTTCATGGAAAAAGGAGGGCTCATCGTAAATGATGATGAGATAATGGCAATAAGCTTTTCCACTTCTGCAAAGGCTTTGTATTTTAAAAATCCCATGGAAACAATAATTAACTATGTGATTTTACAACGGCACTAGTTCTGAGACAGGAACGTCCTGTAAATAACTCCTGAAAGGCATCTAATTGTGTGGTTAGTATAATATTACTTTCCTCCTCTGCAGAGACCTAGAAAACAAGTAATGAAAAGTCCTATATAGATCAATTATCAATTGATTATATTACCACCATTAGTATTATAATCTTATTATGAGTTATGAATTATTTCATTATGTTTTCCCCGCACTAGCTTTTCAATAAGAGTACAGTACTGCCGTTTGTAACTCTATTCTGCATGAGTCAAATTCACCCATTCTCCCCACTGCCTACCCAGAACGAGATGCAGTTGTTGGGGTGTGTGATGGCAGTATGTCACGGCCGCGGACGCACGCGTGCCCGCCACCGGCCACAGAGCCCAGCAGATTGCTGGGGCCCCTGCTCCAGCCCTCTGCCTGCTCTCCGCCTGGGTAAAACAGTATTCCTGTGTTACAGAGCGTTTTGCACCATTCAGGAACACTGGTGCCGTTGGTGTGACCACCCCACTCTATAGCCTATGCTATGAAGATTATACTGCACTTTCCAAGCTCGCTCCCCATTTCCACTCACTAGCCTAAAATATTGGGGGCCTTTGAAAGGGCAACTTTGACTAGTTATATTTTTTCATGTCCACTTTCTATTGCTTTACACACAAAGACATCAAGGATGGTTATGTGAATGTGGAGAATATAGTGGAATTCTACAGTGGGGGTCATTGTGAGGTTTCAAGGCTAACACTCTTTTATACGTATACACACACTTATGTATGTTGGTATGCACATGTTTGTTTTCCATCACTTTTTTATTATTTTATTGAAACACTTCTTTGCATTTAGCACCAGAGAAGAGAGAGGAGAGGTTGACATGGCTCCTTCCAACTTTTGCTTGTTTTTGACTTGTTCTCACACTACAAATAATCCAACTTATGCAGAACTGCTTGTAGTGAGTATCATTAAGAGTGTAAGCTCTTTAAAGGCTAGAGCCCTAGAAGTTACAACACAGGATGGAAAGTGAAGAGTGCTGAAATCTACTGTTGATTTCCTCACTGAATTCCCGGGTAAAGAGTGGTTATGTCATTTCACCTGTTTCCATGTTATTTCACAGGGATGTTGTAAAAATTGAAGTTTTAATTTCGGAATCTCAGGAGAAAGGGAGGGGCATGAGTTTGCCAAGTGATTTTATGGTTGTCATTGTAACTTGCAAGAAGCCTGAAAAATCAAATCCTCAACAAGGATTTTTACTTCATTTTTCTCCACATTGTTTAATTATTGCAGGGAGTGCTGAGTTGTACACACCAGTGGCTTTCCAAACTAAAGCTTTGAGGTAGCACTTTTGCCGGGGGCAAGACAAGAGGAATTACATTGGTTTATAAAAAAGATGACCCTAATTTTTTAGGCCACGTTTTGCCTTCATTAAATGTAACTTTTGTTCCTGTAGACATAAAGCATTCTCTGTGCCCCTACCAGGTTGCCATTCATTCTTCTGCTAGCTGCAGAGAACTGGAGCACCGAGAGCAAATGCTCAGCTCATAATATCCATTTTTATGAAGAATTTTTTTTATTTATTGACCAAATAATGTTTCCCACTGCCCTACAACCAGCCTGAAAGCTCTCACTGGAAAGTGGAAGATGGTTTTCTCCTGCTGGTTTTGAGGAAAGAAGGTTTTTTTGAAAGCCATTTTTGCATTAACCCTGTTTTCAGTGGCTGAGCAAGAGCCATTTTCCCTGGTTTTTGGTTGTTGGTTTTTTTTGTGCACCTTCTTTTCTTCACTTCATTTCCCTCTCAAGTCAACACAGGTCTGAGCCTACCCATGGCCAACAGAGCATCCCATCAGACCTGCCCCTGCAAAGGAAGGACAGAGATCCGCCATTCAAAATCTACTTTCCCTCAGCAGCCTGCTGGTTTTCGTCAAGTCGGAGGACTGCACGTGATCTCGACTGGTTTTGATCAAGCGCAATTGTGTAAACACGGATGCAAACACTCTGCTTCATGGGGCCGACTCCGTCGTCAGCAGGGTGCATACCTCCCATCTCATCCAGAGAAAGAATAGACTCCCAAGTGTGTAAGTTCATTGTCTGCTTCCTCCTCTTTGAAATATTACATTTTTAGAACCTTGGTTTTAAACATGCACTATAAATCTGACAGTAAGAGTTACTGAAGTCCCAACTCTAAATAAATAGTTTAAAATAAAAGTTGTATAAAGACCCATCTGTGCCAACAATACAGTTTGAAAGGGAGCGCTGTAAACACAAAGTAAATTAAATGGGATCCACTTTTGTGGGGTGGATGGCTACTTAAACCAGTTATTATAGAGAAGATGTTGTTGTGTGGTGCGACAGCACGTACCCATGTGGCTAACCAAGAGCTGGTTGAAGAAACAAACCCCACCCATACCTAGGAGCAGTGCCATGACCAGACCACAATTCCTGCGAGGCATAAATTTAATTTGCTGAAAATGAAGCACAGGCACTGTCGCAGCTCATTAGCCAGCAACAGACATATTGCAAGAGAAGAAAGTGGAATTTGGTGGATGGTCCAACTTCTACATGTGCTGTGAATAAAACAGACTATTGTTTTTTGATAAAGGAGTATTGTTTTGAATGTGCCGGGTAACTAAGTAAAGCCAACAGAATTTTTTGGCCAAATATAGTCTCTTGCTCACTGGTAAAAATCCTAGCTTTTAAATTAGGAGCTGAAGTCATTGAAAAAAAGTTTACATTCCTGCAGCCGGCTGCAGCAAAGCCAAACAAATGTTTGGCTTAATATTCATCTCTTTCATGAACCTTTCTTAAACATCTAAGTCAGAAAAAAACATTTCTATTATTTAGTAATTTGATGCTTAAAGCATTGGTTTTCTTCCCTTCTTTTCCCCCCTCATATTTTTTTTTAACGTGTTCAGAAAAGATCCAGTAGGGTCACTGCTGTGGTATTAGGCTATGTGAAGCATTTCATAACTTAAAGAAATCATGGTTTCAGCTTCTGGCACCAACTCCAGTTGTAGGTCACAGTTATTAGCAGTATGTTTTTTGTTGGGTTTTTGTTTTTTGGTGGGTTTTTTTTTTGTCATATCCCAAACCACTGGAAAAGAGGAAAAGAAGGTGTTGTTTTTCACAGTAGCTAGCTGCAGTTGTGATACGAGTCTAGAAAACTAGCAAGGCTCAGGAGACCTGACTGTAAAAAACAACGAGAATTGCTACATTTCTTTAGGGCAATGCTGTGCAAATGACACACGGTAAAATTATCAAAATGAGTACAGTAGCTGCTGGAAGTCTGAATTGTCTTCCACATCCTTTGATATATTTGGTGCTCGCTGCTTTTAGCTACTCCAGCAGGCCAACAAGGTTTTTTCGGTTCCAGGATCTGGGTCTGCACCAGCCCAGCCCCATTCCTGCCCCAGCAGCAGTGCCAGGACCAAGCTGGAGCGATGTAACCCGTGCCTTGTGGCTCCAGGACACATCAGGAACATTTGGCCCCATGAGATGTTTGGCCCCTGGTCCGGAGCTGCCACAACTGCTGTCTCGTGCTTCTCCCTTCTTGCCACCCATGGGTAGAGGGTATCACCCAGGTAACCAATCTCCATAGCAAGCTAGTTTTTGGGTACATTTCTATCCAAGCAAACAAAAAACAATTTCTCTATTCACTAGCTCATCTACTTTCTCTATTCATTATTTCACATCTCTATCTCCTTAACAGCTATTTCTTCTGCCAGTGTGTCCTCCAGAAACAAGCTGGGCTGGGCAATTCAGGGTCAACCTGACAACGGTTATCAGTGCAAGTATGAAGGCAAACCCGAGAGCACACCACGGTCCATCCGCTGGGGTGCTGAGCACAGCTACCCTAAACTGCCAGAAGTATGACTGACACATGGAGGAAGAGATTAGCTAAAATTAATCACCTTTTCTCCTTTTCAGACTTCTTGGAAGCTGTATTAAGACAATATTCAGACCAGCATGTTGGCCCCCCATAATATAATGGGGCCAAAAATGTGATCAGTGCCTGTGCTTTGTCTCCTTCTTAACCATAGTTGGAAGGTTTGATGTTTGGGTAATGGGTACCTCTGAGTGTGGAGTGATGGAGTGGAAAGGGAATAGAGAAGGTGGATGTCCATGACCTGTCCCGCTGGTAGGTTCCAGCTCAGTAGGGCACACATGGATTGCCCCGGAGGTTTAACTGAGCTATGGCAGCAGGCAGACTTGTTTTCTAAGTATAAACAGGCAGGCATAATTAGAGCAGAATCATCCTTTTTTCCAGCTTTTTTCTGGCCACAAACACACCATACATCAAAACGGTGGACTGCAAGCAAAACCCCTTGCATCCCATCTCACCTCCCCTTGCCCGCTGCAAGAGGGGATACCGTGTCTTCTTCTGCCTATCAGTTAATTTGTCTTTGTTATTGATTACAATGGACAAGTTTGATGGACTCCCACAGTGCTCATTGTCTGTTAATAACAGGAGGAATTATTTTAATTTTTATTTTTCTTGCATATTTGCTACGCAGTGTCATAGCTAGATAAGGATTGTAAAGAAGGAAACCTACTTCAGCAGGGAAACCTGATACCTGAAGAGCGTAAAGTTGGGATATCTGCTGTCAGAACAAGCTTTACCTGAACATGGATTTCCAAAAAGTCTACATTTGATTTTGTTTCTTTTCCTCCCATTTTATTTCCTTTTTCAAGATTTAGGAAGTACAAAAATATATGTCTGAAAATATTGGTTTAAAATCCCACATTTTAAGCTTATGTCTTCTAAAGCACCTTTTACCCCAGACTTGGCATGCGTGTTGTGAATCCTCCCTTGCCTCGTGTGCTTGCTGGCCTGCTTTGAGGTCTTGAAACTCTCAGGTTTTGCAAGATGTCCCTCAACATATTACAGTTTAGGTGGTTTTAATGGAATTCCTTTAAGATATAAAGACAAGCATCTGCATAAAACATTTCAAAATTACAAGTTTTTAATAGATACCACATAAAAGATACCACACACACTGAGTAGTTTAATTTTATTCTGCTGTAGGTAATAGAATTATTTTTTTTCTGCCAGCTTCACTTCATCTAGGAAGGTAGGATACATTTTAGCACTCAATATTTCCCCCTCTTCAATGCTAGAGTGATACAAGAAGTTGTTAATCACAACTTTGGCTGAGATCTACGTTGAGGATAAATTTTCTTCCAATCATATACACCACCAATCAAAGAAAACAAAATACTCAATTTATTGAATTATTTTAACTGAGTTAATGCAATAATAAGCCTATCCTAATCACTATTGCCAGCACTTGCAATTTTATCACCAGTCACAGGATATTTGGTGGTTTCTGTAAAATCTTCACTCTTTTTCTCAGGCAATTAGATCCAGTATTTTTAAGTCTCGGTCCCTTATAACTACTGAAAAAAGCATGAGTCCTAACAAATGAAAAAACAGAAGACAAATGAAAAAATGTTGAATGAATGGAATGAAACACTGACATTCCTGGCTTAGACTCGCAAGTGATAGGGTTTCTCTCTCTTTTTCGTTTGGTTGTTGGTGTGGTTTTCTTTTATTTTGAAGCCAACCTCACTTTTCAGGATATGGTTTGCGATTTCTGAAAAACTGGCGATCGCGGTGCTGCCGATTTAGTAACATTTCACTGCATTCCGGTCACCTCTTCTTTTTTTTTTCCTTAATTTTTCCCCCTTTTTTTCCTTCTACCCCCACTGCCCGCCCCATTTCCAGGACCAGCAGTGGAGCTTCCCCGCTATTCCTGGAATGTCTGACCAAAGCCCCAGCGAAAGGCACCAACCTCTTAAAAGCTCAAAGTCTTCTCACATTACAAGTAACACCACGGTAACACCAAATGCTGGCTGTGCCACCCACGGCCACTGTCATCCATGTCAAACTTTCACTGACAACAGCTGATCTCCAGCAGACAATGGAAAATTTGGAGGATTTAAAAAAAAAAAAAAAAAAAAAAAAGCCCAACCCACTGTTAAAAAGAGCAAACAAATTGATAGTGACATGGATCACTCATGTTGACTTAATAGATTGCCCTAGTTCTTCAGCATGGATGACTTTACTGCTGCTGCTATCCCAGCATAAGTATTGCTGATCATGCTGCCGTGCACTTTAAGAAAACTGGGACTTCAGAAGGAAGTGTGCTGGAAATTTCCAAAATATAGAGGGTCTGTTTGGATAAAGGCAGGCTTTTTATACTTAATTGCTAGGCCTGGGAAGCTTGGCTGCCCTGACCACCGGCTCTGTCTGGGTACACTCGGATGGATTCACACTGGTGGGATCCCCCATGAATAGGGGCGTTCCCTTCCCCTAGCATCACTTTCTTCTTTCTTCTTGCTGTACGAGGCAGGCAATTGAAAGGGAAAAATATTTCCATCGGCTTTGTTGCTAACAACACTTCTGGTTTTCCTAGTTCTGGGTGAGGAATGATTCTGCTGCCTTTTGAGGCAGCCGGGACAAAAGAGAATCAGCAAAATCAACACATCTCCCATCAGTTAAAAAAATGAGCTATACTAAATATTTAGGTACTCTTCAAGTGTTGTCTGAAAAAATAATTTCTGTGGCATAAACAGTGCTTGTATTAAAGGTTCTGCTGAGAGAAAGGACCTTCATCCATGAGCAATTAGATACAGCAGTAGACAGACTCCTGAAGACTGTGGCATATTTGCATGTAAAGAAGGTTTCCAAACTGTATTAAAATAAATCGCGTATTTTCAAACATGCTTGAGCTTTTTCATGAAGACACCAGAGTAGATAACACAGTTGCAAGGTTTCAACATATAACAGCTCTGGGTTATCTAAAAATAGACCATCAGATTCTATTTTTAGCAACGGTGATAGAAATCCGAAGAAACCTCACTAACTTCAGAGCAGTTGCCTTGTGTTTACATGTGTATTAAAGATGTCAAATCAGTCTCTATTTTATTGCTGCACACTACTAAATGCAAATCTCTGATTCTGCAAACAAAAGCTGTACTAATGCATACGACTGGAAATGTCCACATTAATTCTGCTTAACAGCCTCTGAGCCAGAGTTAATATTCTCATGTAGAAAAAGGCTGTGAGTGTTTTTTACTACCAGTCTCTTTTAATACCAGCTTGTGGGTTGGGACAGCTGAAACAGCAATCGCTCAGAATGTTTTTTAAGCCATGATTTTTTTGGTTACCTCACTTATCACTGTGTCAGAATACTTTCTTCAGCAAATTAGAAACTGACTTTTTCCTTATATACTTCTCAAGTATTCCAAAGATTCATTCACAATGCCAAGCTGCAGTAAAATCCAGCGTAATGTAAATCCCTCTCTGATACTGCTTTTCCTTTCTCTTTCTGGATAGTTATAAGTGCAATGAAAAATAAATGATTTTGAATGGCATCAGTGGAGAAACTGGTATCACAGATGGAGTTTAAAAGTCAGATCATCTTGCTAATAGCTAAATAATGTATTTCCTTAGTTGGATTTTGGCTATACAAGTTCGAATGTTTGAACATTTTTTATTTTAATAAAGAAAGCATTTTAAAGTGCTGAAACCGGGGATAAAGTAACATTATCCTCTTGGCACATTTAATAATATGTACTAATGCAGCCCGTATTTCCAACCCCTCTTCCCTGTCTAGTATTAATGCTGCAAATTGATGTATTTTTCTGAACAGCAAACCCAAGCAGTAATGTGGTCATGGGAAACTGGAACAAATGACCACTTGCTCTGGAAAGCAGCACACTGCGAGTTTGAAGTCCTTTGTGTTTACATAGTGGCTTGACTCTCAGCAACGGGTCATAGCCACAGAAACAAGAGCTGCCTGAAATATCATGTAGGGCCTGAAATATCATGTAGGCCAGGAATGTGCTGCATGCTGCCAGCAGTGCCCTGTAGGGTCTCAAGCAGCCCATCTTCCCCAGACCTGGGAGGATTGCAGCCATTTCTGACCAGACCTGTTGGGCTAAGGTGACTTTGACAGAAGTCAGCTCGTTAAGCTAACTGCGAAGACTGCCTTTAAGTCGTTCGACTGCTAAATAATTTAGTAACTCCAAGACAAAGACATTGCTCACAACAGAGAGCGTCACTAACGGTGTTTCCAATGTAAGAATTAATTAAAAATTAATGTAATTTGTTTTGATTTCTTTTTTTGGAAAGCAAAAAAAAAAAAAAAAAAAAAACCCCAACCCTCAACTCAGTTGGCCCTTAAATAACACAAGATACCAGCCTGTGTTTCCTCTCCAAATGGAAAGACAAAAATCCACCAAGTTTTATTCAATGAGCTGTAGTATGCATAAGTGATTCAAAGACAGTAGTCTTTTCTCAGTAGCTTACACCATGGGAATGAGTATTTCGAGGGGGGTGTTATATGAAGTCTTTGAACTAAAATTGCCCTTTTCTAGGCTTCCTGTGTACCTTTCTTTCCTGTTTAGAAAGCAAAAAGATGACAGGCAATTCAATACTGTCATGGAGACAGGTTCCCTTACGATAAGTGGACCCCCAACACGGCATCACGGCAGGGCTGGTTTCCCTGCAGGTTTAGCCAACCACCTCGTGTGTATCCCAATGGCTGCTCCCCAAAAGCCCCACCAGAAACCTTGTCAACGGCCTCAAAAACAGCTCTTGGCTGATTTGCAAAGCATCCTTTCTAGTTTCATGGTTCCTCCTAGGCATCTCAGCAGATCCCTTTTACTTTAGATAGATGTTTCTACCTTCTCAACTCACACATAACTCTGACTTGTTATGGTTAGCTATCAATTGGCATTTCCAAAAGCACCCATCTCCACCCACCCACCAAGTAGTCCAGGATAGCAGGGTACCTATTACACAAGCCAAACCAGTCAATCTGTTCAAGGGTGTGAAATTCTGAGCTGGCACTGACTAGTAGCAAAGAATTATTCAGAAGCACCACAGTGTACACATTTTAAAATACATTTAAGTTCTCAGTTCTTAGACTGCCTGTAAACTTTTTGAGTTGCAGAGGCTACACTGGGATGTAATTAAATAACAAGGCTGCTGTCTATAATTATAATGACTCTTTTAAAGGTTTTCATTTAAAGGCGTAAATGTGGTGGCCTTAAAACAACTGGCAATAGTGTGCATGGCTTGATTTCAAATTTCCATACTTACAAGAGCAGAGATCAGGAGAAACAAGGAATCTTGCCACTCTTTTTGTGCCAGATGAAGACTGTCCAATCTCATTTCCATAATCAAATCAAAAAGGCACATTAAATTGTTTTTCATACTTGGGATTGCAAGAAGGAACTAAATGCCAAGGGCCAGTCCTGAAAATGCCTGTCTTCTTCAGTAATGTAATTGAAGCAAGCAGTGCTCCTTATCCACTGGAACTACTTTTTGCTGACACGTGTTTGAAGAACTGGGCCATTAGAGTTTAGTTTTTGGCTTTCCAAACTCCGGTGGTCCTTTCAGAAAAAAGGCTTTAGCAGAGTGCTTTCAAACGGTTGATGCCACCCCAGTTTTCAATCAAACCACTGATTATCTTAAATGATAATAAATAGCGTTGCCATGCAAAAAATGCAGGTTTTGCTGTTGCCACAGAATCCTTTTTTCCCTATCGAGTGCTACATACCACAGTCAAGATATACATTTTAGATATAACAGACAGGCTAGGTTGCATTCTTATTAACAAAATGCAGGCTACAGACTAATAAAAACACCTTACTTTGGGCCAGCAAAGCTTCCATTAAAACTAAAGGATATTTGTGTTGCAGAGCCATTAAATGTGCTCTGTGCACAGGATTCTTTCAAACCACAGTCTAGTGAAATGCATGGATATATTTCCATTGGCTTTAGTGACTTTTACATCAGCCACTAAGACAGTGCATGCATTACATCCTCTAAATGGAGATTCACAGGGGAAGAAAAAAACAGATTTATTATAAATGGAGATGTTCTGAAAGGTTTTTTACCTATGCTAAAAAATTAGTGAGTGGAAAGTAGGTTCAGCATGACGTGTGATTCTTTATCTTCCCCAAATCAGCAATGTTAAGTCTGATTCTCCATAGTTTTCTCAAAGTCGCCTGAAGATTTGAAATCTTAAGTGAGGGCACAAGGTCTTAAATTGCCAACAAAGACAAATTTGTAGCATCCCATTTTTAACAAAGAAAAAAAGTCATTATCAAACCTTTCAGGCAATTGAAATAAAAAATAATTTCCATTTCAATTAGTAGCATTTCTGTTCTTTGTAAGGCAAGTCTTCGAAGGCAGATAATGCTAAGTTTCCTTACCAAAACTGGGTGCACTGGGAGCCATCACTCCACGTCAAGCTCTGCATACGGGTAACGATGATGGAACGTAACTGCAGCATTCAGGACAAAGCATATCCTCATGCACACTCTGATCCCCAGCTGCAAAATGAATACAACAGTGTAAAAGGGCAGATAGGACTTGAAGCGTCAGAAAATGCCTGTTCCAACTGGCCACACCTAGGGGAAAAAAAGGGAATTAAAAATATATATAATACCCCTTTCTGAGGCCACAGGTAGATGACTAAAGTTTAGTCTTCCACTGTAATCCTTCCTGTACTTCCTACCCACTCATCTATTAACTCATAAAACCACTCTGTGCTGTTGCTGTGACTTCAGCCATCTGTAGGGCACTTTGCTGTTTGCTGCTAAAGAATGATTTACATAGATCAGGAAAGCACCAAATAACTTTGCAGGAAATATTCTTTAAGTATATAGGAGACAAAAGGAGAACCAGGGAAAATGTGGGCCCGCTGTTGAACGAGACGGGTGCTGTGGTGACGGATGATGCAGAGAAGGCAGAGTTGCTGAATGCCTTCTTTGCTTCTGTCTTCACTGCTCGGGCCAGCTCTCGGGAGTCCCAGACTTTGCAAGTAACAGAGAAAGTCTGGAGGAAGCAAAACTTTCCATTGGTTGAAGAGGAACAAGTTAAAGAACAATTAAGTAAACTGCATACCCACAAGTCCATGGGGCCTGATGGGATGCACCCGCGAGTGCTGAGGGAGCTATCAGAAGTCATTGCTGGGCCGCTCTCCATCATCTTTGAAAGGTCCTGGATAACAGGGGAGGTGCCTGAGGACTGGAGGAAAGCCAAGGTCACTCCAGTCTTCAAAAAGGGCAAGAAGGATGACCCGGGAAACTACAGGCCGGTCAGCCTCACCTCCATCCCTGGAAAGATGATGGAACAGCTCGTTCTGGGCGTCATCTCCAAGCATCTGGAGGAAAGGAAGGTTATCAGAATCAGTCAACATGGATTCACCACCGGGAAGTCACGTCTGACTAATCTGATAGCCTTCAATGATGGCGTGACTGGATGGATGGATGAAGGGAGGGCAGTGGATGTTGTCTACCTTGACTTCAGCAAGGCTTTCGACACTGTCTCCCACATCTTCCTCACAGGCAAGCTTAGGAAGTGTGGGTTAGATGAATGGACAGTGGGGTGGATTGAACAGTGGCTGACAGATAGAGCTCAGAGGGTTGTGGTTAGTGGTGCAGAGTCCAGTTGGAAGCCAGTAACTAGTGGTGTCCCTCAGGGGTCAGTACTGGGTCCAGTCCTGTTCAATATATTCATCAATGACCTGGATGAAGGGATAGAGTGTACCATCAGTGAGTTTGCTGATGATACAAAACTGGGAGGGGTGGCTGACACGCTGGAAGGCTGTGCTGCCATACAGCGTGACCTGGACAGGCTGGAGAGTTGGGCAGAGAAAAACCTGATGAGGTTCAATAAAGGCAAGTGTAGGGTACTGCATCTGGGGAGGAATAATCGCATGCATCAGTACAGGTTGGGGGCTGACCTCCTGCAGAGCAGCTCTGTGGAAAGGGACCTGGGAGTCCTGGGGGCCAACAGGGTGACCATGAGCCAGCAATGTGCCCTGGTGGCCAAGAAGGCCAATGGCATCCTGGGGTGTATCAAGAAGAGTGTGGCCAGCAGGTCGAGGGAGGTCATCCTCCCCCTCTACTCTGTCCTGGTGAGGCCGCATCTGGAGTATTGTGTCCAGTTCTGGGCTCCCCGGTTCAAGAAGGACAGGGAACTGCTGGAGAGGGTCCAGCAAAGAGCTACAAAGATGATTAGGGGACTGGAGCATCTTTCTTATGAGGAAAGGCTCAGAGACTTGGGGCTTTTTAGTCTAGAAAAAAGACGACTCAGGGGGGATCTTATCAATGCTTAGAAATACTTAAGGGGAGGGTGCCAGGGGGATGGGAACAGTCTTTCTTTTCTACAGCAACCTGCTGTAGGTGTCCCTGCTGTGGCAGGGGGGTTGGACTTAGATGATCTCCAGAAGTCTCTTCCAACCCTGACGATACTGTGTGATACTGTGTGTGTGTGATAAAGGTAAAACGTGTGCTCTGTGAAACTGACCCCTGCCAGCTCTGTTGCCCACAGAGGGGCCAGTATCAGATGTAGCGATGAGCCAAGAGATTCAGCGAAGTTCAAGAGACTCAGTACCGCATTTTCCTTAATCTTTCATCAGCTGGAAGTCAGCTAAATGGCTTGTCTCTGGTACTAAAATGGTCTGAATTCTGGCTTGGATGTATTTCCCTGAAACCGTGCACCGGAGCCAAGACGGTGTCATTGAAATTATCCTCTACACCATCATTATTAGTACCATTCCTGGAGCTGAAGTGTTTTTTCCTAACAAAGCTGATACAGTAGGGTGTAAGCGGATAGATCGCCTGAAAAACAGCCTGAGGTGATGGGGTGGTGGCCAGGCTTGTGCCTCACAGGTTGGAGGGGGGTGGCAGCATCCGTGCCATGGCCACACGGGGATCAGCTGTACCAGAGAGGAACAGCTGGGCAGGAGTAGAGCGGTTACCTCTCCTCCCTTCTCATCAGCCAGCAATACTGGGATACATGCATGGTTTTTTCCCAAAATAGTCGTATGCCACCCGCCACCACCACCATTAAACGGATGGACTTGGATGTCCCAGTACAGAGCCTGGAGTTGCCACGGCTCTGATGATCACCAGCATCACGGGGCATAATTCGGCAGCACCCTGCCCTCTGCAGCTCTGCCCCCAAAAACCTCCTCTGAGCATCCCTGCGGGGATGGAAGCACCCCATGCCCCACAAACACGCACCTTCCCTCACAGTCCAAAGCACAGATGTGTTTTTACTGCCTCCCAGGAGATGGGTCGTAGGCTAAATCAGCTCCGGCGGTCCCTCCGATCACAGCCAAAGGGTATCATCTTTTTCTGAGCACTGAGTATTTAGAGGACCTGGCACCGGCAAAGCCTACCCATTGTATTGGGCTGTGTAGTAGGTCTGGAATCGCTTTATAAATCTGGAAAGCAGCATGTGAAAATAAAGATACTTGAGGAAGAAAGCTTCCAAAGATGTTCTTGTGAATCAGCTCCCATTTCAATTACAATTAGATTTCTGAGGCACCAGAGAGCCAATTAATTATGCAACTGTCTAAATAAAGACAGATAAAACAAATATACCAAATACACGCACACAACTCATGCTTTCTTTGCAGAACTTGCACTTTTTAATATTTGGTTTCTAATTCAGGTATTTTTGCTTGATCACAGCCACAGTTTTTCAGGTGGAGGGCAGATATATTCTTCAAGGCCTGAGACACTGCTTTCCATAGTAAATAATTTTCAGATATGGATCACAACTGTGTTATTTCAAGATTTAAATGAATCAAGCAAGAGAACAACAATCTTGAAACTTTGCCTAAAATGTCATACTTTCAAGCTTCTAAAGAATTTGGGAAAATGAGCCTTACACCCAGCTTCCGCTTAAAAATATAAAGGATTTATTTAGCAATTACCTTGTTATTTTCACCACCAGCACATAAACACAAACTCATGCTATGGTTCTGCAAAGAACATTTTCTTATACCCTATCAAACAATCTGCTCCTTCATCCTGAAAGCCTACTGCATTTTCCCCGGTCACTTTGGGAAAGATGAGGAGTCCAGGGTTCTCAAAATCCATACAGTACTAAATCAATATATGACATGTCTGCAAGACATTGATTTAGTGGTCACGTAATTCATTGATTTTTGACACTTAACCCGAATCAAGTTTATCAGTGTTTTAAATATTCCTTGAATGTGTGCAAAACTTCTCTTCAGTGTGCCAAAGAACATCCTCAGATCCTCCTTTTCTCCACATTGGACAACCCAATTAACAGCCGCTAAGTCTGAGAAATTCCACCTTTCCCAACCATTTTTTGAATAATCATTACCAAGTCTATATTGTTCAAATATATATGTATGGGGGGTTCTGGTCCACAGGAGGTGCTTATTCTGGCATCATTTTTCTTGGGTGGATATCAGTGAGTGGAAACCATATTTTTTGGAAACAGATTTACAAACATGTCTTGATTAAATCATGTAGTGTATCTGATGGACAGTCCATATCTGATAAAAGATCAGAGGTTGGTTGTCCTATATGTTTGTCATCAGTAAGACAGTCATGCTGCAGCAATTTAGGCTGTCATTAACCCTGCATTAGTTGTGTCTCTCTGTGTGTTTGTTTCTGTGCAAGGTAGGAAGAAGGGACACAAAATTAGTTTACTAATTTCAATTACTTGCTGTACATGGATTGCACAGTCTGTGTGAAAAAAATCCTAAAATGTAGTCAAGCATTTTCAATACTTATGATTAAGCCTTAAAGTAAGAGCAGCACTGATAGAAAAGTGAAAAGTGAAGAAATGCATGATAGGCTTAATTTCATGAGTCCTAAAGCACTCAAGCACAAGAAAGTGGGGTCATGGAGAGCATCTACATGGCACACTCAGGTAGACACACTCAGCAGTGGCACGTTACTCCTAAACTTCAGAAGCTGTTGCTCCTTATCTCCTGAAGGCTGAGGAGGGAGAACAACCTGAGGCTGCTCCCCTTAATGGCTGCCCCATCCCTGGAGGTGTTCAAGGCCAGGTTGGACAGGGCTTTGAGAAACCTGGGCTGGTGGGAGGTGTCCCTGCCCATGGCAAGGGTGTTGCACTAGATGATCTTCAGAGGTCCCTTCCAACCCAAACTGTTCTATGATGCTATGAATTGACAGCAGCGAGAAATAGTCCTGGCTGGTTCTTGGATTCTTCTCGTCTAGTTTGTGCTTGGTGGTATGTTGCTTCAAGACTTGAAGCAAGCTACCTGGACTTGCTGGACAGTCACAGGACTGGTGGGCACCAGCAGGATAGCGATCATCTGTTCTAAACAGGTATTGTGATGAGATGGCCATCTCTTGCCAACAGCTACGAAAGGAACTTACATGACAAGCTTAGACTCAAAACTTTATCTGGTGAGAAGAATCCCACCCAGTGGGCTCAAAATTCCAGCAGTGCCCTGGGTCCTTTTCCACTGTCCCTGTAGCTTCTGCCAGTGGAAATGAACTGTAGAGGTTGAATATCTAAGCAAGCCTTGTGCAGACATCTCTAGGGAGTTCTTCTCTTCTTCGCTCTGTATTGCAGGGTATGGGTTCATTGAAACCATGTTTAGAGATGTGTCCTGAAGCTTGGGAAACCTAGTGTACAGAAAACAGAAAATCAAAGGGAAATTTGGATCTTTCAGTTATCAGTTGTGGATAGAAATTCTTGAATGTTTTGTCTTTCACTGTTTTCAGGTATGGACAGAAAATAAATATTTCCTTTTTTTTCTTCACACACTGTTTCTCCATTATCCAGTGCTATCAGTGTTATGTCTGCTAGCCACTTGCCCTTGTGTATTGAGAAAGTCAAAGCCCATGATACTACTGAAATTGAAGAGAAAAAAAAAATATAGGCTGACTGCTAGACCAGAGACCTGGAGGAGAGCTGTGTCTGGATAAGGCTACTTACAGGATGAGGGCCTTATTTATCATAATGTACATTCGTATCTACAGTTGCTGTGTGTCAGTCATCAGTCCTCATCCTCCCGGCGGTATCTAGGCATGATGTTTTCAGCAAGAACAAAACGAGGTTGTGAGCCAAAGTGCACTCGTATTGCTGGAAATGGGACAGTGACCCACGTAGACTTCATGTCATGTCACTTGAAGCTTTTTTTTTTCCCTTCACCTTGTTGAGAGAAGACGGCAAAAAGAAAATTTTGTGTAAAACTTCAGTTCTTTAAAATGTTTAATTGACAATCGAAGGGAAACAATGCATTTAAAGGTTACTGTAATTATATCTACTTACATTTTTGTTCCATAAACAACATCTTGTTAACTTTCCAAATTATGCAGTGTTGCTTTGACCTATTTTTTTAGATGCCTGAAAGGATAATAAATGATCTGAAAGGCAGTAATTTTGGACTTAAAGTTTGAACCTTGAATGCATTTATTTTTAGTATATAAAGTAAGGATGCTTAAAGAAGGGGATAAAAGTAAACCTAGGTCAGGAATGAAAAAGTGTTGTTTTGGGAAAGGCAAAAAGCTCTTTTGTTTTAGTTTATTGCTCATCTTTTATTTTTTCAAGCTGCATTATTGCTTTTTCAAATGAATCATCGCGCAATATCATTTACAGTCTGACCAACAAAAGCAGTTATTAGTGCTAGAATTAGTGGGATTTCATAGTCTCTTAAAATCTCATGAATGCTCTAACTGTGACAATGAAAGTACACATGTATTAAAGACACAACGCTAACATAAAACAAAATAATTACTTTGCAATTCATTTTCAAAGCCATCTGGCTTTCTTCTCAAAGCTTGTATCACCAGGCTGAAGATTATCTGGATATTCTTTGCTAGCCACTTGAGAAATATTTGGGATTCAGGAGACGATTCAGGAGACAGAAGACACGCTGAACTTCTTGGAAACTATGTGTCAGCCTCGGTAGCTCCAAATGGAAAAAAGGCCTGCAGAGAAATTCGACCAACACCAAGCAACTGTTCCGAAGAATGTAGCTTAAGGTTTTCAAAGTGGAGTCAGCCTGCTAATGCATGCAGCTGTAGTGGAGGAACACACAAAAGCAGAGAGTAGACGGGTACAGGGAGAAGCATGCCCATTTCATCAATTCTGCATGAAAGATTTTCCTTTGTGATAGGCCCAGATTGAAATGTTCTTCACTCTAATAGACCTTAAAGAATAACCACTGATAGAAAGATTTACTAGCTGATAATTACAGCCCTTCATTTACGAGATTTAGGTTTTCAACTAGAGAGTCTGAGAATGAAATATGAGTCCAACTGCTACTCTCTGAATCCGGAGTATTGGGGTACAAGTCTTTATCTGAGATTGCCGGAGGAAAGAAGCATATTGTCCCCTTGAATTTCAGAAGGTGACATAAAAATGAACACATCTCCCTGCAATGTAGCTTTTATTGCAGCACCTAATTTTACCCTAATGACGCAAAATGCAAAACTAATATTGGTTTATGTTAAGAGCAAAGCCCTGTTGGTTACACTTGCTATAACTTTTATTTTAAACCTGGTAATTATAGGAGGCACAGGTGGTGCTGATCATAGCTAAGGCTGTCCATGATTTCCCATAATAAGATTCTTTTTTATAAAGATGTTTACATTATAGCATCAAGTCCTAAAATACAGGGAAATACCAGAATTAAGGTGAGAAGTGCATCTTTAAATTATCTCTTATGGAAAAGATGATTGATGTTCTAGGTAGGGCACATGCATCGATTTTCATATACAAATATGATATATTCTCAGAACAAAAGACAATATAGATTATTTGTCCAAATTAAATTCAACATAAGGTGGACATAAATTGCAGTGGTAAGTGGCACTAGAGGAATGGTGATAATTCACTACTGCACCACTTTACAAAAGTATATCATGCTTTAGACTGCTGTCTAGACATATCTCTTCTTACAAAGATACTTCAGTAATCTCCTTAGAAGTACATCATCTAAACCAAGCAATATCAATTTGAGTTACAAATACGAGCTGTTCTTATCTAGAACTTAAGGTCAGTAGCAGATGTTACAAATTCCTATAGATGCATGCCCAAAGAGAAGGATTTTTATTTTTTTTCTAATGGCAGAAATCTGCTAGCTATTCTTGCCTTATCTGCAACAGCTGAGCAATCTTTCAGTGCCATGAGGAGATTGAAAACTTGGCTCATATCTAGCATGGACAAGCTTGCCTTAATCACATTGCTCTTTTACATGTGCACAAGGACATCAACATTGACAGTGCTACAGTAAAGCAGCCATTTGCTGAAAACAACTGTCAACATTGTCAAGTTTTTTGGAACCTTTTATTATGTGATTTGTGTGACAAAGCTTGTATAATTCTGTTTATCAGCTGCAGTAGCAAATTTCCATAAGGGGGTTATATGGAGAAACATACCGGAGCTGGATTTTCTATTACCAGCCCCTACCTGACACTCTAAAGTAAATGAATTAGAAAACATTATGAGATAAACGAACTGCAACAGCCAAAGCTTCCAGTCCCATTTAAACCAATTTTGAGAGTATGCACAAAAAGTTGCAAAAGCTGAAGCAAAAAGATTTTGTCTTTCATTTAAAAGTCAGTCATCTTCTAAACTCTTCCTGCATTTTTCTTTCTATACTAATATTGCCACAGAATCTGTAACAATATGCTTGAAAAAAAGAATTATAATTAAATTATGCGTGGTGCTGATTGATACCTGAGACCTTCTAAAAGCCAACAGTAAGGTAAGTACTATAAAGTATAAAGCAAGATGCTGCAGACGATGGGACAGAAAGCTTATTTAAGATTAGATTGAACTTTAGACTCGGGACTGGTGTCTAACCTGTTCCTATACCAGCTATTGGCAGTGCTCAGCTCTTCCAGCACATCTCAGGAGCAGCCTCTTGGCATCTGCCACTCTTCAAGTTACCCGACCACCAACACAAATCTGCAACTGGTTCTTGGCATCCTTGGCACCGTGGCACTTTCAGCTTATTATATTCTGCTCTCATACTTTCCTAGGTAAAAGTATTAAAAAAAATCATAAGATCTAGCAATATTAAACAGCCAGCATTTTGTTAATAACGATCTGAGAGTATGTGAAGTTATCTCCAATCAAACTTCATCCCATGTGCTTAGTGCCGTTTCTGATTACCTGAAGTCCTAATTCCTCTAGCTTGCCTTACAGAAGTGTTTTTTATCCCTTTCAATCAACCATTCTTCCTATTGATCTATAAAATAGCTTGTAAAGAAGAACCGGGCATGTTTGCCCAAACAGATCCTGTCTCACATCTCAGATACGTTATGAGGACAGATTGCATTTAGTCCTGTGGTTCTCTTCAGACTGTGCATTAATGCTGTGGGAGCTACTGGCCCCTGAACTCCTGCACTGTCCCTGTGGAATGCTAATGAGGGACTGGTGCTCTAAACGATGCCGTTAACAACAAACTTTCTCTGTATCATCTTAATCACAATTTCTAAGGATGCATTTTATGTATGTATCAGCTGTAGCCCTGTTGATGCTCTGAGCTGTTCCAGTTGATTTTTCTAACACATGCTTGCAATGCCTGGGAGATATCTCGGCACAAGCTGCACAATTACTGGCATTTATCTTGAATTAAAGAGCGGGAGGTGTGGGGGGAGGGAGGGAGAGAGAGGAGGGAGGGGAGGGGTTGTGGGCACAGTACACATTAGGTCCAGAGAGTTTCATAACTCCCGAGAGAATCTAGTGCACACTGTCAAAGTGAATGGTGTCTCACAGTTAATTTGGTTGGTGGCCAGAGGCTACAAATAATTCTCTTGCCCACAGCCAAGGTTACTCAGCTGTATAATAAGGACGAAAGCCTTGGCTTCTGCAAAGACTCAGAATCATGGACATGGCTTTGCCATGCAGGGGAAGCATTAAGTTATACAGAATTGTATAGGTGTTGTAATGAGCTTACAATGTAATGCATTTCTAATTGTTCCTAAAGTTTAGGAAGAATACAATGGTTAATCTTCATGATGACAAAAGGAAGCAGGAAAATAAAATGACACACTTGAATGAACTGTGAGGAAATAAAGTGCACAACATGTGATAATGCCATGACTCTGTGTTACTGTGCATTTCTGGGCTGAAAAGATATGGCTTGATGGGTAATTTGTCATGCTGTGCAATAGAGAACAACAGTAAAGAGACTTCAGACAGAAGAAAATTACACAAATAGTAGGGTGGAAAGGTATAATTGAAGATGGCAAAAGACTGAAAGAAAGACATTTAAAATTACTGTACTGACCTACTAAATGCACTTGGGCGTGGAATCCTGGCCCCACAAGAAGAGGCATTAAATGACTGCAGGCTGTGACACTACTACAGGATAATGCCAATCTTGTGGAGCTCTTAGAGGGTAGAAAAACATCCAGTGTTAGCTGGAAAAAAAATCAGACCCTTGTTTCTTGCATGCACGCGGAGCCTGAACAAATAGTGACTTTACAAGGGAAAATTTACCTATGGCCGAGCTGGTAGCTGGTATCCAGACCCAGGGAACCAAGACCTCGCCGCCTTCTTCTGAACTGCACAAGGACTCATTCTCCACCACCAGGACATGTGGTGCACTGTGTCTGTAGACAGCCCTAGTGAGCTAAGTGACTATTTGCTGCTACTTCAGCTGATTTTTCCTCTTGCCACTGAAGAGAGAAATAATACCCAGAGATATCAGAAGACCTGTGCTTACTTCAGAGGAGCTAGCAGAGGCAAGGGCCACCACAAATGTGGTGTTCTGTGTTCAACACGTCCACTGTTGCTCCAACTCTTGGTTTCTTAATAAAAGGTCTTGAGAGGAGTTTGAGTCTCTCCCTAAGACATGAAATATTGCGCTACAGAGAGAAAATGAGATGCTTTCCAATGAGGCATCTACAAATAACCTTCCTTTTGTCCCTCTTCCTGTTCTTCTTCCCATACTCTCCTAGCACATCAGTGAAAGTGCACTAAAGGAAGCAGAAGGAGACCTTATTTTTCCTTTTGATTTATTATGTATTGCTTACAAGTGTCAGAAAGATGTTCTGAGTGCACGTGAAAAATGCCTGAGCCCTTCATAACCATCAAGGTGAAGAAGACTACCAAAGATTAAGATAAGGTCTACTGCTGACTGCCCCAAGACTCCATGAATGTGAAATGTTCGTATTACCAGCTAACTTCTCACGTTCACTGATGCAGTTTGGTATAACACAAAGAAGAATACCAGCAGCACATTAACAGCTTTGTCTTTTCACTGCTTCAGGAGGATTTTGAATTCTACCTTCATACCTGCATCCGCTTTTATTCAAGAGAAATCACAGAGTACATCTCTTTCTCCCCTCAGGGCTACCTGAAACACCAGAAAATCATACTGAAACAAGCTTCCCGAGGTTTGCTCGTTGTGGATACAGTACACTGGCACAACAGGGAAAGCAGTGCTGGTTTCACAGTTTGCCAGGCTGCTGAAGCACCTACTCTGCATGAACCCAGAACTAAAGAAAGCCAGAGCAGCTGCAGAATGAGGCACTATTCCACTGCAGAGATACGCTAAACCGTTTTGCTACTGTACAAACATTTTGACCATAAAAATAAATGGTCTAAATTGTGAAACTGTAGCTAGCCTGCTGTCAAGTTAAATAAACAATGAAGCAATCCAGAGACTCCAAAAGCAATCATCGTTCCATGACCTACACTTTTCAAAAGGCCACTTCTAGTGCATTTAAGTACTAAATGAAGAGAATGCTTTAGTAAAATAAGTTTCTGTGTTTGTTTATCGCACACCATTTGGTAATAGTCAGTGCCCTGTGTGATTCTGTGGCAATTAAATTTGCCAGAGAATCCACCCACTGCTGCAGACACACACTGCAGGATGCAGACCGTCATTTTTTAAACTAAAATAGGGGCTTTTTTTGCCTTTAGTGGCAAAGAAAAACTTACAGATGTTAACTGAAAATAAAGTCATGCAGAGATACATGCCCAAGTTTGCAGGCAGCCTAATACGTTGGCTCTAAGAGGCATGAGCTGCCCCTTGATTTTCATTGTTAATTAAACCAGAAAACTTGATAGCCCTTATTTACACGGTCAGTGATTCTAGGTATTTCACAGCTGCTTGTTATCCTAATCTCTACTGCCCAGACCATCTTCATACTCTTGCCAAATTTGATAAATTTCAGCTCCCCACATCTACTCCCCAAACCTTCTGTTTATTGTGCTGACAACCCTTGGTACCAATATTGCAGTCTGCAGCTCACTTGAAAAACGAGAAATTAAGCCTGGCATAAAATCAATAGGATGCAATATAAGATTAAATGCCATACGATGCTGAATTCATCGTATCATTTTGGTAAAGACTTACATTTTTTTTTTAAATTTACTTGCAGCAGAGCCTGAATTCTCAACCTTTCGCAACAGAAAACTGCAGCAGAATTTAGGTCAAGTGAGCTGCAGCATAAGATAGGGTCATACAGAAAGCGTATGATGGTATGCCAGCCATAAGTAACAGCTCTGAGTCAAGTCCTTATGTAAAATAGTTCTGTTGCGCTCATGTATCTTATCCATTTCAAAACCTGCGTGCTTTATTGACGTTTCCCAGACTATAGTATATGAATATAACAGTAACATAAGATCCCCGACCTCAGCTGGTGTAAATTAGCGTCTGTTCGGTGGGAGTGATGCCAGTTGTGCTGGCTGAGGATTGGTGCATGGAAAATGACTGGGAAAATATAGATGGAACTGCATATAATGTTTCCTATTAGTAATGTGTTCCCAAAGAGATGGGAGGCTGTCTCCTTGTCCTCACAAAAACAAACAAAAAAACCAAAACCAAAACAAAACAAAACAAAAAAAAAAACCCCAAAAAGAACCCCCCACCTTTCCTTGAGGTTTACTTCTCAGTCAGCTATGAAAATCACAGTTGATTGGTCAGGGGCACTGCCCCGTTTTCTGCTCTTAGGACACAAATTATTACTCATCAACCTTGAGAAATAAGTTAGGAATGAGAGAGGCAGTTGATCCTTGCCAGGGTGCAATCCTTCCCTTGGCAAGGTGAAGTTTCTGTGCCATTCCCCTGGCACAGCTGTGTAAACAGGTATGCTTCTGGCCTGATTTACGTAGCCGTAGCTTTAGGAAGAAGTCATAGAATGAAACCTTGGACAACTCTCAAAAGAAAAACTTCAGCTTAAAAAATTGTTTGTAGTGTTTAAGACTGAATGCTTTATTCACTGCAAAGTAGTCCTTCATGCTGGCTTTAATACCGGAAAACAAATTCATATAATTGACAAAAGTGGTAAGAACACATTAGTGTTCATAGAACAGCTCTGCTTCCTTACGGAGATTTTGGCTTTTCTGTTATTCAGGGAAGGGGGGCGAGGGGCAGAGTGGGGGTGGGGGGAGTTCAGAAACAAGATATTTTTACTTGAATAAATCCATCACATTACTTCAAAAGCAAACAAACAAACAAACTAAAACCAATTGAAATTATGAACTGCTTCTATAAAACCCATTCAAGGTAGCCTAGAGAAAATAGAGGACTTGGGCTCATTTCACAGTATTTTGACTATACTTATGGGCAAAATAGTGGTATTTTACCCTTACCAGAATGGTGGAATTTTCAAGACTAGTAGTTTTCATTTGAAAATGGACAAGAGCTACTCCTAACTAGAGGGTGAAAAATTGATCTCATGGATTTCTACTGTAAGTAAGCTCCCTTAAATTGGCAGAATAACCCAGCAAAGTAATTGCATTAACCTGCAAATTCTTCCTCAAAACCCAGCATTTACAAAGCATATTCTGTAGCCCGAGGTTTTGGTCTTGGCTTTATTCTCCCAACAGCATTCCAATTCCCTTTCTCAAGCAGCTACACCCACAGCCTTTGCCCAGAACGTTTACAGGAGGAAGCTAAGCTGAAGTTATTTCTTTCCTGAAAAGGATGTCCTATAATATTTCATAACCTGTGATCTCAGGGATAGAGAACAGAGCCCTGAAGCTCTTATAGCTATGCTTACATGTCTTTGATAGCTCTAGGTTTGCATTTGCTGGACCAAGTGGGTCAAATCTGTCACTCTGTCCTCCCTAATTCATTTGTGACAGAAGCCAGTATGTCCAAGCCATACTTCAGCAGGTCTAATTTGTACTTAATAGCTCTCCTCTCACCCCACTGCCCGTCACTGGATACTAGGAGTCGTATCAAGTGGTTAGCCTGGCCAAGATACAGAAATTGTGACTGTTGTGCCACCTAGCAAGCCGAGGGGTAAGATGGGCAAAATCTGTAACCAGCAGCAGAAGGTCTACCCCAGATGTGGCTGACCACCACTTTTGTCACTCTGAGTGAGAAGCCTCCAGCCAAGCAGCGGACTACACTTTTTATCCAGGTAACAAAACACCTGGATTTCCATGACAATGGAATAACAAGGCTTTCCACACATGGGGTGATCAGCGGCAGGTACAGAAGTTTCCCGGGTGAAAAGTCACTTTTTGACACTCTGCCCTGGGAGGTGGCACTCCCTTTCCACCGTTGCTGAAGGTAGAAACACACACATCCACTGTTTTTCTTCTTCCCTTTTGTTATGCAACTGTTGTGTTATCTATGCTATGACCAAAAAAATTTCCCCCAAAAACTAATCCTTCCACCCAGACTCATGTGCTGGGAGACGGTGAAGCAGCTGGTGCTGGCTGTCCTCTGCACGCTTCCCAGTTTTTCATTCTGCCAACATCTTTGCCTAGTTGGAAAAGACTCCCTCTGGCTCAATGGAGCTGTGGCAGCTGTGTCACCAACACACATCTTATTTTCTCCCAACTTGTTGCAGGGTTGCAGCCATGCTTGAAACAAGATGAACTGAGGACTCTTCATCAAATTTGTGTCATTCTTCCCTCAAAAAAACGAAGCCAGGCAATTCTTCCCTAGAGTCTGCATGCATAATCTCTACTGCATTTCTACGAACAAGCCTGCAAGACAAGGACAGGTTTTCCACTCCCATTTGTAATCTCAACCTGAACTCATCCAAAACACATTGTTCCTTGGGACCATCATGAGGAAAAGTAACCAAGGCAAGTGCATTTTTGTGAGCCCTATGACTGCAGGCAGTGATAAGGGAAAGAGAAAGGAAGAAGCTGTCAAGGCTCTGATTGCCCTAACAGGCTGTAACGGCCCTGATAAGCCTCCCCTGGAGCCCCAACACCCATGCCCCCAGTCCCAGGAACTCCACTTAAACTCAGCCCAGGGCCTTAATTAGCCAGATCTATGTTTTAAGTGCAGTAGTCTCTGGATGGACACTAGACCTTTGCTGAGGGTAGCTGTCTCCTGGACGGGCCCCTGCTTTGTCCTAGCTTTATCACCAGTCCCATCTTTGTCCTGTCCCCTGGATGGACTAAGGAGCAATGCTGTAGCCTTATCTCCAGCCCTGTCCCTGGTTCACCTCCTGCTGCTCCTTCCTGGGTCATCCCCAGTAAGGGGATCCCCCATCTCTCCAGGTGATTCCAGGACCCGACCGATTACTTCACCCTGTGCAGACTGTCTGGACTAATTGTAATTTTCATCCTGGACCATATGGCGTTCCCTTAAAATCCAACTAGGGCAGCTCATATATAGGTACCTCCTCGGAAATCTGGAAGCACTGATGGCCCAGCAATATTTGCCCAAAGTCAAGTCATTAAACGACCAAGTGAGATGATCATAGTGGGCACCCTAAGTTTCCAGTTTACATGTCTTATCTGATGTATTTAAACTGTTGTAAATACTATTATAATCACTCCAGCTTCATGGCAGCTGATGTGCTATACATGTTTGAGAGGGTGGTATGAATTAACTATGTTATCTATAATGCTATGCCTGCAATTACTACTACTTCACAACTTATCATTAATGCATTTGACAGGGTTTTTCCAAAGTAACATTTATTTAGAGGTTAATCAAAATTCCTAAGACTGCCATTTATTATAATCTGATTTTGGATAATTGTCCAAATCAGTGGCTCTTAGAGGCAGCAGTTTTGTCTCAGTATCAATGAATATGGTACATTAATGCCAAAAAAACAACAGAGGATTAGAATTACATTTTTGTACGTACAAACGGCTACTGCGAAACTTGGTTCTTCAGAATGTGTAAATACTACCAGAAATTGTTTCTGTCTACCAGTTGGAAGGCTGGGCGATGCTTGCAGCCATACTAAGAGCTGGGAGGGCGGGACAAAGAGAGGAAGCCAAGGTGAGGTTAGTTCCTGGTGTCATCCCAAGGAGCAGGAAAAAGGAGTAAAGAGAGAAACAACCCAAAAACTCATCCTTTTGCACTACAAATCGAGACCGAGCAGACAAGGAGCGAACAGCAGCTGACACATCTGTCCCTTCGCACTGCAAAATGTATGCAGTTTACTGTGCCCCTTAGCAAGGCCTCAGATTCTGTGATAAAATAATGTACAGTGCTTAAAATATCGCAAATATGAGAATTAGTTGCCACGCAGCTCAAAGTTGGCTCTATGCACATAGGCATGCCAGCAGCTTTTAGTCACTTCCTCTGCCTCTTTGGTGCCAGATTCCCAACTGAAGCCTCAGACAAGCATACACAACCTGGTATTTTCCTGGCGAATTTCTCTTTGGGCAGGTGTCAGGTACACTCCTAAGATTGCCCCTGAACTTCTTCCATTATTCCAAAATTTGTAGGTGCTAGAGATTGCCCATGAAACAATTTTACATGTTTTTTTTAACGTGTGTAATCTAGAATACCTCCCCTCCTGATCATTTCACGTAACTGCTGAATCATAGAATCATAGAATTCTAGACAATGTCATTCTAAACAATCCAAGATAAAGCGCATACCCAAAAATGATATCTTTAAATCTTAATGGCTGAAATTTGGAAACTCACAAACAATGAAAAATCTCAATGAGAACTCTCAGGCAACTTTGTGTATGGCTGTGGTACCAGATCCACCTAAAATAATCATTTTCAAATCAACTGTTCATCGAGTATCAAACACTTAAAACGAGAAGGAGGTCCATTTACTTCTTTGTTAGTAAGCATCCTTTGCAGGCACCAGGACAAATGAAAAATAAAATTCTTATCTATTGAACAGAACATACTTATAAAACTGGAGCTTGCAGAAGTTTGGGAGATAATAGCAAAATATGAAAAAATGGTTTGCAGGAACAGGAGTTAAATCATTTTTACATGAAACTGGGAATGTTTAGCGAAACCCTTTATTCCGCTGATCCTTTCCAATATTTATTATAAATACTCCTTTTCAAATAATTAATTTGACAATACACCATATTGCTGATTTGCACTAAAATGTTTTAGTTCTAAGAGCTTGTAACATTTTGAGGTTTTCGGTTTTGCTTTTATATACTGTCTATGAATCACTCCCTATCATATTTATATTTCAATTCTTGGGCAACTATCCTGGCAATTAGTATGTAAAACAGTTATACAAAAACAGCAGATCAGTCTGTAATAAATCATACTTTGGCAGAGAAGGTCACTATTAATTTATTACTTTAAAGTAACTTATAATCAGTGTAACTGTTCTGCAGTAAACATTCCTGGGGAAGCTCTCCTCTCTTTCCTCTGTTGACAGAATCCTGGAGCATGCTTAAATTAACGGCATATACGTACCTGAGTTCCCACGGACCCCAGCTGTTCACACTGCTTTCCCTCCTTGGGTGCAACGCTACACATCTACTCACACGTTATCCCAGAACCGCTTCCCATTTTTCCGTTCTGACAAACACTTAGCGAGAGGTTTCTTTGTTGTGATTTAGGTATTTGTCGTCCCTGCAACAGGCCTCGCTGTGGGAGCAGCCTGCCACCTCTATGCCCGTACGCAGACCTGGTGTGGCAGAGGCAGCGCTACAGCCTGCACCGAGCTGCCGACGCCAAGTTCGGGCCCTACCATGTCACCCCATCCCTTCCCGCCTGTATATAGCTTTGCAGATTGTATTACACAAGCGCACTGGCTCCCCGGTGTTCTCACATGTGTCAGAAATTACTTCCTCCGCCTGCATTAGTAACTTCTCCCCACGGTTTCTGTTGAATCTTGCAAAGAAAATCTAGAGGTAGGGGCATTTGGTACGCTCATGTAGGTGTGTATACCGCTCTTTCAGGCACAGCATTTCAGCAGAACCAGGAACTCACTGCAAGGTCAGGTCCTTCTCTCGTTCATCTGTTTATCCTTCCCCTTCAGCGGCTTTACTTTTCCTTTTTGAAAAGTTTCTTTCATTTTTGGACATGAGAAAAAAGGAAGGGCACACTCCAAAGTTTTCTCTTTTCTCTGCTCTCCGAGACGTTATCTTTTTCCCTGCCTTCAGCTGCATTTATGCCAAATCTGTTTCTGCAACGCAGCATGCATCTCCCTCTGGCTACAAACAGCCACTACCACAAACAGAATTATTCCTACTGAAACACCACCTCTTCCTTCTAACTCCTTCCCTGCCGCCTGTCTCACTCGGTGCTTACTCCATCTCTTCCTGAACTTATGGACCTACATACTTCTGAATTTCTGTTGTGCATCGTTTCCTACATAATGTTCTTCTGCTTCAAAATGTGGCTCCCCACCGCTGCTAACAGCCACTAGATGGACAGACATCTCACCTTATCTACCCTAACCCTTCCATCAAAAGTCTTCAGAATGCTGCTCCTAAACTCACTTTTTTTCCCACCGCACCTCTACTGTCCGGGTACCTCACAATTTACTTTCTCTTAGATGATGAGGGGACTGGAGCATCCCTCTTATGAGGAAAGGCTGAGGGACTTGGGCCTTTTTAGTCTGGAGAAAAGAAGACTGAGGGGGGATCTTATCAATGCTTATAAATATTTAAAGGGAGGGTGCCAGGGGGATGGGAACAGTCTGTTTTCAGTGGTGCCCAGTGACAGGACAAGAGGTAACAGGCACAGACTTGAACATAAGAAGTTCCATCTCAACATGAGGAGGGACTTCCCTTTGCAGGTAGCAGAGCAGTGGCACAGCTGCCCAGAGAGGTTGTGGAGTCTCCCACTCTGGAGCCATACCAAACCTGCCTGGACACTGTCCTGTGCCACTGCTGGAGGTGACCCTGCTCTGGCAGGGGGTTGGACTGGGGGAGCTCCAGAGGGCCCTTCCAACCCCCACCATTCTGGGATTCTGTGATTCTTCAGCTCCTCTTCTGCATTAGGAGAATCTACGCAACATTGCCCTCCCTCTCCCTTGCCAAACCTAAGTGTACATTCTTTCTGCTGTGGGGCTCTGCACAAGGATGCAGGAAAGCCCACGTGCAATTTACAGTTGTGTACGTTTGTGAGTACATTTATGAACACTCTATCGCATTGCTGTTGTAACTGTGGGTTTCCCTCCTGGCTCTGGGTCTGCTCCTACCAGTGGCAGCAGCAGATTTGGTGTTTTCAGCTTTCCTACCCCTTTTCAACCCCGGATTGGAGCCATCTTTGCTGTGCACATGTTCCTCAAATGCAGATGGGTTTCAGTCAGTCGGGCTTCTTTCTCAGTCCTTTTCAGCTGGGTGCGTTTCAAGCATGGAAGAGTCAGAATTTAGGGCCCATTTTCACTCTGATGGCTCAAAAATAACAGGAGGTACTCCTCGGAGAATTCCTTGTCTACATTTTAGTCTGCTGATGATCTTTAAAAGCCTTCGAACAACTCATCTCATATTTCTTCTCACAGCAGCGCTCCCCACATCTTTGCCGTATTCTTAAATGTTTTCCTGGTTTCTTCCCCACTTATTTGTATTTGATCTATAGATTGAAAAACATGCAATGAGCCTTCATGTTTGTGAAGTACCGCATAAGTTGATGGTGCTATAAAAGTGGTCTGTAGGAAACTAAAATAGTAATAATAAGTTGGGCATATGATTATCTAGAGTTGTATAATATGCCCATTATCATACGATCTGTGCAGTTTTGTCATAGCTTTTTAGCACCTGAAATCTGAATATAGGCCAAATGTTGTATCTCTATTTTACGTGACGGAGAAGGGAGACAGATTTTATCTGCAATATGCTCAGGCTGACTTTCTAGCATTTTGGAAGTGATTCTTTAACAAATGCTAGGAAAAAAAGACATCTTGGATTAAAAAGCTAAAAATCATAAAGCTGAGAACATATTACTTAGATGGAGATTCATGTGCCCGAGTGATACCACTATCAATTCTCCCCATCCCCTTCTTTCCCCGAGATCTGTGGCGAGGAAGAATCAGATTTTTTGCCTGTTACGCGCAGGCAACAGCGCAAATCTTGTTTCCTCCATCTCAGCACAGTAGGGTTAAGCCCAGCCTTCACCACATTCCGTGGTGTGCCCGAGCAATCCTGCCACTCCAGTACGTAACTCAAATTTTATTTGTTCAGGATGGTAAACAAGGTCAGAGCCTCCTCGTGCACGTCCGACTGAATGCAGAGAGGGCTGAGCTGAGACTAGTCTCTCTTTCTACTTCCCCAGCCAGTACCCCAGCAATCTTCACCTTGTAGCAAGGACAGGCACATGATAGAAGGGAAATGTACAAAATCGTCATGTGTGCTGCATCCTTCCCCGGAGGCAGAAAGTTTCACCTCTCTGATATGCTTAGTTGGCTCAGAGTAAAAGTTCTTGAGAGCAATCACAATCCTAGGTCTCATGTGGCAACCGGCGGGACGAGCGGGCCAGCCCACAGGCAGATTACCCCGCTGAAGCTTCCACAGCGAGTCCAGCGGGTTCAACTGGCCCACGTCACAATCATACCTCCTAAATAAAACCTTTACATGTTTGTAGACGCATTTACATTAAAAAAAAAAAAAAAAGTATAAGCCTGATATGGAGAATCTAGCACGCGAAAAGGTAACAACTTCCATAAGACAGAAAAGTTGTACAGAGTTTCTCCAAAGGCTGTTCCAGCCTCATCAGTGGAGAGATCATTTCTGCCATCTGCACTCAGCAGGGACCGGGATGTCGAGACAAGGTGGCAAACAAAAACAGCAACAGCAATAAATGAAAATAATACCCAGAGATTCAAACTTAGCAAACCAGGGCCCTAAACCAGTTGGATTTCAGTGAGAACTACTGGATCTTTCTAGACAGAAATGTGTTTTTCTGATAGCAGTTGTAATTAGCAAGGCATTATAGTGTCACAACTTGGCCCAGGTGAAGAAAATGTTTTCCATCAACAAAATCAAGACAGGGTTTTTTAAAAATGCATACAGAATGTTCACCAATGGATAGCAATCACTCATTTTCATACTTTGTAAATCAAACTACATTAAAAGTGTGCATCGGTTGTACCAGTTAATAGGTGGAATTCCGGAAGTTTTGAATTTGAGCCAAAGAGACTTTGAAATACCTACATTTGATCTGCAGAGGATCTTCTTCAGAAAGATAGTTTTGAAAAGAAATGTAGTTCATGCCTATGCTGCTTTCTCTGCATGGAAATATGGAGACACAAAATCCCTTATTTTTGTTTGCTTTGATATTTTAACTAAGTAGCAAGGCAGACACATCTTAATAGGAAAATTATTATTTTGTGTTTGACTTATTTCTGTGCTAAAGCATCGCCTTTATTTTCAGTCTTTTCGTTCAGTTTCAAGACGATTGTTAAGCTCTTAACTTCTGTGACCCACTAAACAGAGATACAGGTGGGTATCCCTGTTGCCACAGGAAAAAAATAGGCTGATTTCTTGGTCTTTTTTCCTGTTTCTTTTTCAGAAAGACAGAAAAACAGACCAGTTTAATGAAATTAGAGCAGTGCCTAAGTCTGATGGTAATACGAAGTATGAGCATTGTTTTTCAAACAGTAATGGACCATCAAAAATTTCAGAATTTTCATTCATTAGGACTTTGTGAATGTTGTTTTTAATCTAAGAATGAAAGCTGATAGGAGGCTTGAAATGAAACACAGGATTTTATCAAGTATGATGAAAACGTAAGATCTTTATTATGACAGATACAAAACCCAAGAACCAAGCTTCCACAAAGTACCTCCTGTATAATTATTAAATAAAAACACTTACTTATTCGGTACTCAGCTTTTAAACCCTGAATAAGAGAAGTACATATTGAGAGAGAGGTACTTAAAACGTTTCCATGGATACCAGATGATGCCAATCAGGTCCATGTTTTTATCTGAAAGGGTGCCCCTGCAGAGACATACAGCTTTGTGAGTGGTTGTTTATACAAGTAAGTAAATAGGAACCTTGTTTATTTCACAAAAAGCCCCTGACCCACACTTTTTCTCACCACTTTTTTAGAAGGAACATTTTTCTCCCTTTCAACAGCATTATCGTAGTGAAATACACACTTTTGAAATTTTTCCTTAGAGTTGTTTGAGTTTATGACATAGTTTTCAAGCAGAAAATGGAATATCTAGGTATACTACTACCAACCCTGGCAAACATGCCATGACTCCTTTTTTCAACTCTGTGAGAAGACACAGTGATGCAAACTACGTCTTTCTATTTCAATCACCAGAAGCCACTTCTAGGAAGACGAAAAAAAAAGCAAGGGGCAGATATAAATGATAAATACCCTTACCGTAATCCAATAAGGACAAGAACACCATTGATTGCTTCCCTGAGAAGAGTCTCCATTTACTTTAGCTCCCATTTTAAAAGTGGTTGGTTCCTAGATTCCCACCGCATAAGTGCTACGAACATGTAATTTTGACATCCAGTCTCTCAACACCGCGTGCTTTCTAATTTTGGGAATGAGATTAATACCTCCTATTTGAGAGGTTTTAGTCTTCTAATATTTCTTTGGGTAAAAAAGCACAATGAGTTAGTGAAAAGAAAGGCAATCAACTTTAATACTTAACACAGTTTAATAACCTGAATTGAAATATGTGTGTGCTGTATTTCCATTAAAAAAAAAGTTTCCTTCCAGCCACAATTAATAGAACAAAACCCCGTCTTGTTCAGAGATTATTCTTGGAATACTGTAATTTTAACATCTATGTAAAGGAGGAAAGTTTTTTGCCACATGCAAGCAATTTGGCCTTCCTCCTTCTCGAAGAAGCGATTCCTGGATAAGACGACCGATTTGATATTTTCCATTTGAACTCGCAGCGTACTTGGAAGGGGGACAGCAATGCTGTGTTCGTTTGCCAGCGCTGACAAAGGTCTGCTTGTCAGCGATACCTTTTACAGCTAAATTTACTCGGGACTGACAGAAGCAGGTGCCCCTTGGCCTGCCAGACACTTGCGCGCCCGCATCACGCAGCCTACAGGTCAACATCCAAAGGAGAAAAAGCCTGGGGCTGTGGAGGAGAGGGTGAGTGAGGCAAACACAACCCAAACTGGGGGGTTTCTCTTCAAAGCCAGCTGGTCTGGCTTTATTCTACGGGAATTTTTTTACCTGCCAGTTTCATCAACGAAGCCCTCAGCAGGTGCTGACGGGTACAACTTCCTGGAGAAGAAGAAGAAGGGCACTGGTGAGTTTTAATAGAGAAAACGATTTTAAAAAATGATTCTTAAGTCTTTGGAGTTGTTCTGCTTGCTGCAGCACTGGGTGATTCAGCTCCAGGCTCGTGGCTACGTTCACAAAGCTTTCTTCAAGAGAAAGCAGATAAGCTTTGTAGCATGCTTCGCATTTTATTTGATACGGTGCTTGATTTTAGCTTCTGTTGCCAAGAAAAGTTTCTTGAAAGTGATTGGGTATTTATAGTCGGTTTCTTTCAAACTGTTTCTATGAATCTGAATGGGAAGAACATAGAGGATTACATACAGCAATGCCAGAAGCCAGACAGCACTGGGGGTGTGCACTGCGCCCCCAGCATCTGCCTCCTTTAAAATAAATTAGTTATGCTGCTAATTTCCAAATAAATAGAAAGGATGTGTTGCCTGTAGACTGTTCCCGGTATCTGGAGCTTCAGTGGACATTCCAAAGCCTTAGAAGCTCCTTCTGAACATCCACATAAGATTACTTTGTGATAAATAAGGGAGTGAAATTAACAATCTTTCGAACATTTTACAAAACTCAGTAATCAAAGGATTATCACACAGAACTGTTGCCTTTTGCTGAAGTGAAAAGGTAAATTACAAAACAAAGGCTACATAAGAGCACTGCTTGGCATGCTGCTTTTTAAATATATCACAAATTTACACAATTTTCCTTATTTTAAAACCACAAATTATGCCCGTGTGTGTATTCTTTAATTTGCGTAAGAGCTGGGAAACTAGATGACGGGGAAAAAAGATTTCTTTTTCTAGAACAATAAGATTTCAATTAAAGTGAAAATGTAGGAAAATGTGACCACATGTTAAAATAAATATTTTGAAGGGGAAAAAAGCATTTTTATTATGATTTCTATTTCAAGAACTCATTCTTTTAACTTTGTTTCACAGTATTCATTACAAATTGTTGTGTTAAATTGAAAACATTTATTTAAGCAAGTAAACAGACAGAAAACTTGACCATATGAATCTTTTTGAGTAAACAGATTCCGTATTCACATGCACACCATAGAAGACACTAATGGGAGAAAGAAAGGAACCATACGTCAATATACAGTTAGACTATTTCTGTAGTGGATATTCCCCGTATGTCATGATAAATGATTTATCAGCAATGGACAGCCTAAGATTAGGCTGAATAATAATACCTGAGGCTCTTTTAAACATCCCTGATCTGTGATTTTTTTTTAGCTAGGCTACTTGGTGTGGGACCGGTACAGTTGATAGGGAACTCTGACCTCAGCAGAGGTCGATCAGACCTTATTTCTTGTCCATTTTCTTCATTTTGGGAGACAAGAAAAGCGCAGCAGAGATTATTTTTGTTTCTGGAATGTGCTATATGAAAATAATCACAATTTTGTTTGCTGCAAGAATATCCTACTCTATGTGAGAATAAAAGACCAGTATGATAAAACGTTACTAGTCAAAGTAAAAAGTAAACCTCCAAATACAAAAGATATTTTCCCATATGAAGTATGAAATGTAAAACAAAACAAAACCCCAAAACTACAGCTGCCTTTAAACTAAGCAATGCCTGTAAAACATCGCTGTTTCATGCGTAACATTTGTAATGTATGGAAACCAAATCCCCTAAACAGCCATTAAAACCAAGCACTGTTAAATCTGAAGACAGTAAATAGTAACAGCAGTTCCTAGAGTTAACTAGACATTGTACGTGCTACACTAACCAAGAAAAACATATAGCCTTTGGTGTACAGCCTTTAATTCTGTATACTGTAAGTTCATCAGCATTTTACTGTATTGATTTTAAAGGCTCAGAAACAGCAATTAATGTTACAAACTCCTGGCGAGTTTCATGAAATTCCTATTGTTAGGCTACATTTCACTGCATTTGGGGATAAGAGTATTTTGTAAAATATAATTTCGGTACAGAATGTTTTACTTTTCTAGAAAAAGATTGTTTAAATGTTGCAAAATGTAGAAATCACACACTAGGTTATTCATACCATTAAACTTAAATGAGTGCCCTTTATTGGTCTGTTTCTTCTTTTTCTCATCATCAGACTTAAGCACGTCAAGAGAAATTCTAGAAAATTTCTACTACTTAAGAAATACAGAGAGATTAAGAAATAGAAAAACCTTATTTAAATCACTGAAACTTTTCTGCTATTTCAGTTAGAAACAGAATCAGATCTAAAATGCCCAGTACACTCATTTATTTCTGTACCAACTATTCTCCATTAACTAAGAGCTCTGTTGTCTAAATAAACTAGGGCAGTTTATTCTACAACTATCTTTTTATCTCTTTTATTTTGAAAAGCTACAATCTAGCTCAGCTTTCAACCACATGTTTGTCTTTTTCCAATAAATCCAAGCTTTATTGTCAGGAAGACATCTATATTAGTTATTCCATAGTGCGTGTAAATATAAAATGGGATTTAACCACAAAGCTTTGGCAAAAATTGCAATTTGGTGACTCTATGTTTTGTTCTTCAAAAGTTAATTCAAGGCTTTTTGTACAGTGTTACATGGTATTTTCAAAGCGTATCATGCCTTCTCGTTTCACTTCCGCTGGTGAAAACTGGACACTTTCCACTGAAGGCAATGAAGTTGCATTTATAAATGAGTCAAGAAGATGAACTTCATGATAAAAATTAGGGGGAAAAAGTAGGATGAATTGCCTTAATTACTTCTTCATATATAAACATTTAAAACATGCACATTTTCCATTTTCTACTTCTATTATAAATTCAAAGTGTGCATGTATATATATATACACCCGTGTATATAAAGTCTGTGTATGTACATATATATGAGTCTGCAATATATACTTTAAATTTATAATTATTTTTCCCTTGGTATAGTAAAAAAAATCATATTCTACAAAATATACATAACTTTCTTCATGGACTTTTATTAATTCATTTCTTTGGCCAAAAATCCATTGGTTATTGGTCCAAGACCATCTTCCTGAAAATCAAAGGAACAAACGCACATTAGGAAACACCGGGGAATTCTCCTCCTTGACAGTCTACTGGCAAAGTACAGAGCCACTGCCGCGGCTGGGGGCTTCACCACTCCCGACCTGTTGTAGTGGCCGCAGACAGACTGCCCTGCCGCCGCTCCCCACCCCTGCACCCCACTGTGGCCCATTCCCATGTGAAGACACCCCCGGCATTCCCATACCACTCCCCACAACTGCTCGCAGCTCCTCCCTGCTATCCCATTTCAAAAATGCCATTGCACTGTACAGTTCACCATAAACAAGGTAATGTGGACTGGCCTTGAGTATACCTTTTGTATACATTGTCACAATGTACAAATACACAAACTGTTAATCGAGTTGTCTTCTCCAATGAAAGTACCAACAATTTGTTTCATAGTTAAATTGGGTTTTGTTCCTTTGACAGCAATTAGCACTATAAGGCAAGTTCTAAAAGCACCACTTAAGAAATTTTCAATAAAGACAAAAGCAACAGTGAATTCTGTGTGTAACTCTAAAGGCACTGGATTCTAAATCAAGTTCAATAAATATAGTTTACAAAGGATAAACATATAGATTTAAGCTAGGGTATACTAGTTTGCTGGAAATGTAAAATAACTGCACAGAAACAGCAACTACTGCTTCATTCATAAATATAGATATAGTAATGCTAGTTCTACATATATACTTAAAAGTTGTGCTCACAACATAAGAAGTTCAATCTAATATTAACGTAGCCAATACACTGTACCCTGACACATGACAGCATCTGTCAGGGCAGAAAATTGAAAGCTGAATAGTATGATACCCAGTTGCTAAGGATTAATTCAGCAAAACAAACCTTTCTGTATCTGGGTTGTTTGATTTTTATTTTCTTTTAAAAAACAAAAAAGCTCTCCCTCAGTAATTTTCATCTCTCTCTACTTTCTTTTATTGCTATACCAACAGTGATACAGAAGTATACAAAATCAGTGGTTCCTATAGTTTTTGTTATATATACCTGCAGCATTTATTTGTTCTTTACTTTCATAAGTGGTTGCAGGATACTCTCTATCCAATACAACTTCTCTATCCAATACAACTATATGCAAATAGCCCTTTCCCCAGTATCAATCCATCTCCTGAGTTTGAAATTATTGTAGAAGAATGTTTGGTGATAACAAATTAGCATCATGTGCAATAATTATAAAAATTAATGAAGAGTCTACTAATGTTGAGAAAAATTGAAGGGACTGTGAAATAATCTACTTGTATATCAGGAGATACTTCCTACACTTGGAAAGATATGGCTATCCATTTAATTATGTGTCCTTGCACTGACTGACTTCATTAACCATTAGATCCTGGATAGTTTGTATCCTTCTTCAGAAATACAAGAGAACCAGCTCCCACTTAGGGCAAAGATGCATTTGTTCCTTGGTTCCTGGGAGAAACTATTCTTTCAATAGTTTCAAAACTGCTGGGTTTAATCTGCAAAAAAGATGCGGGAACCTCAATGCATCTCACTTTAACCCAGAAATTCTTAACCTGTCTATCCCCATTAGCGACAGTCCTCCATAAATTATTTCTGCCCATATGCCTTTTGCCCCATCATCATCTTACCTGAATACCTAGATCCCAAAACACCTTTTGGTCTCAATAGCTAGAAAATCTTGTGACCGTTTTCAAATATGTACCTGTTCTCCAGCCCCTACTCCTTTATCCAAGTCACAGCCAAGAGAACAACTAAGTCACGACCAAAGACACTAGCGGAAAGAGGCTTCATAGCACAGACCCTCAGACTGCTGTAGACCTGAAAGGTAAAGAAAGACAAATGCTACAGCCACCATAACATACATATTTAACTGTTACTGAGAGTTTAAAAATGGAGAGGGTAACGACACAGTTGATGGGTCAGTTCAAGAGGTTTGAATACATATTTGACTGGAGAGTAATTGGTTAATAAAAAAAGAACTTAAGTTGTCTCTGTATGGTCCTTATTTGCCTGACAAAAATAACCACCCTCAATTCCAGAAACTTTGATTTAGTAACCAGGTTTCTTCTCCTTTTACCGTGTCAGAGTAGCTATCTGTAAAGTCATTGCTGAAATCAGATCCTGCTGGTCCGATTGGTGCAGGCTTGCAGAATGTAACAGAGCTGAAATGGGGACTTAAATCTGTCCATACCATAAAGGAGCTGTGCAAAGATGCTCAAACTAGATCATACCACAGCAACAGTAACTTCAGACAAAATACATCTAAACCAAAGTACACATCCAAACATGACCTTTGAGGCTTACTTTCCTTTTAACCTCGGTAATATCAACTTTTTAAAGTGCTTCCATGGGAAGAGTTATAACCAATGACATCACAGCTGGAGGCTCGTGGAAGTTTTAATATAGACGAACATAAGTGGCACAAGCACATCTAAAAGCTGACCCAACTATTGTGCAATTACATTTTATGGCCACAGAGGTTACAAGTTCTTCTTCACTTATCAACAAGAGCTGTCAACCTTCAAAAGGCCTCTCTAAAATGTCTAATACAAGTCTTATATTAATTATTGTTTTGATAATAGAAATATTAGTATTACAGCAGCACTTAGAAGACACATTTATGGATCAACGCTTGCGTTTGGAGCTGTTCAAATGCAAAACAAAAACATGGATTTAGCACTGAAGAGTTTACAAACACTTAAAACCAGTGCATTTTCTCAAAATGTCCAGAGACTAACCTAGTAACGTAATCTTCATACCTGCATGCAGGCATATCTGCATAAAACAGTTTGCCAACAATACCTTTATCCCCTCATTGCATGTACTAATCTATTACTACGGTATTCTATACTCAATTTATGCTGCAAATATCATAGAGCATACTCCGTTATGACAGGCAGGATGACTGACCTGTAAAATTTACGTATCATTTACTCCAACTTTGGTTCCAGAAAGTGGTACACAATTTGAAATAGAAGCAAATTGTCAGAGAAACAGCCAAAAAGTTGGGTGCTTATCTAAAATATATCTTAAAGTCTAGTCTGGAAAACACCTGAAAATTGAGTTTCGCAAAAAAAAAAAAAAAAAAAAAAAAGGCATTTCCTCTTCTAGTTGGGAATACTGTACCAGCAGCCTTTCATGTGGTCTGTTTGAATCTGTATCTGTAGTCAGGATGGGGAACCATTGTGGCCTTCAGCAAAAGGAGATGAAGTTGACCAACATTTTTCTACCCTTAGAACAGGTTTGATTTGAATTTTGTTTGAATTGTGGCTAGGGGTCTATCCAAAACAAATCTCTACTTTGCTTGGCCCTCAAAATTACCATGAATTTCATTGTCTACACAGATGCAGATGCTGATCTAATTTGTAGCAGCTGCAGAATACTTAATTAAGCCTTTTCTGGCCATCTATGGCTGTCTGCTTCTGTATCGCATCATCATGCAGTGCGAGACAGACAAATGCTTGAGTGTCACACAATTAGCAAGGGGGTGCAATCATATTTTTTGTTTTGGGTTGTGTGGATTTTTGGCAAAATATCTGAAAATATGACAATACCTTAGTCGGCAATTCCATTTCAGGAAAAGAGAAGGAACGCACAGCCTAAAAAAAACATTCTCCCCCCCCCCCCCCCCCCCAACCTTTCCCAAAATGAAAGGGAAGGGGAGATTCTCTTTATTCAACTTGGGGCTATCACATGGACAAAGAAATGTGGTAACAGGAATGAGAAAGGTGGTCTAGTTCTGAAACTCAATTTCTGGAAGCCTTTCCTCTTGGAGGGAAGTAGGAGGAACTGTCCTAGCAGAAACTTCTTTTGAAATGACCAGCAAATGGTGAAGAGGTTTTAAACCTTCTAAAGCTGCATAAATTAACAAATGAAATGTGAAGTTATCTTCACCAAGTGCAGAGGTTGTGCGAGATACTGGAAGACAGATAAAAATTTTAAAGACAGGGACTCCCACTGCTATACTTTGCAGTTGGCAGGAACCTACCTGATCCCTTCTGTAAATCTAAGTGGCCCCACAGCTGCTCTGATTTAGTCCCTGTTTGGACATAGGCCCTTCAGAACAAAGAGTCACCAAAGCACAGTATGACTCCCTCCAGCACGCTCTTGCGTATTGGCAACCGAGCTGAACGGTAAAGATATTATATTTCTTGGGTGAAGGCTGCTTAATAATCTAGGTAGACTTTAATCACAGTTGTATTAAACCATATGGTAAACTACACTTCCGCCAAATGCCTTGCTTAAAAAAAAAAATAAAAAATTTAATGTTTCCGAGGCATACAAAGATGCAGAATAATCAGACTGATGAACAGCAGTTCGTGAAAATGACAACATTTCCAAAATTATTCTTCAAATCCATTCCTGTACTTAAACCCTATTAAGATGGGGAATTGATTCCAAATTTCCACTCTAAGCTCGTATTTGATCTATTTTTATATTTTTGCATAGGAAATAAAAGCCCATTTAGCTTGAAATTTCACCTAATTAACTTTATGTCAGAAGAGACTGGGGGAGGGGACAGAATTAAAACTAGTTACTGAGCTTTTGAGTTTTTCTGAGACTAAAGTTTTGCTCGCTGATTTCTGACTAGCACTGAAGAACTTCAAAACCCTTGATACATTTCTTCCATGCAAGTCCAGACTCACATTTTTGGAGTCCCTAAATCTCAATGGGGGAAAGGTTAGTAGGTTAAATTCTTCCTTTAGTTACACTCAAGTAAGATCATTGACTGCAAGTATTGTCCCCCTAAAATACATACGTGTATATATAAACTACATCCATTTGGTGGAGTTTTGCCATAGGATGATGATTACATTTGAATATCTTACCGAGAGACAGTGTCTGGTACAGGAGCTGGAGTTAGAGCATATTCAAAGATTAATTCTGAGGCAGGAATAGGATCTGGGTGGCCGCTGACACAGGGCTGAGCTTCCATTTTAGGGTCTCACTTGAAACCTACCAGAGTGCATTGGATTTCAACAGGCTTCAGGGGACTTTGGCTGCAGTGCGTGAGCTCCAGAGCATCCCTGTTCTGCGCCAAGGACCAAATTCAGCATTTCTATAGCTGTTAACTCCTTCAGATGCAAATTCAGCCTCATTTTCAAGCAAATGACAGACCCCAAGTATCAGTTTATATCTAAAAAGCATGGGTGGCAAACAAAAAGACTGGTTATCACTAGCTCCAGATCCGATTCTAATATTAGCCTGTGTTGTCATTCACAAAGTAATAAATACTATATTTACACTTTTAGAACAATTTTAGTAATACCTAACCTTTAAAAGAAAAAAAAATATTTGTCTATGAAGAAGTTACCACGTATCACCAGTTTTAAAACACTGTAAAAAAAAGAAACACAACAAACATTACAGTAAAAAAAAAAAAAAAAAACTTAGATAAAAATAATCTTTGGACAACTGTTCATGAGATATTTAAAGGACAATATCAACTTGCAAACTACAGTTTCAGAAACTGCCTTTTGTAACAATGAAACACTTCAGATTACTAGAATTGGATCAGTTTAGCAAAACAAACAATCCCCCTTTTCATTGTTGACTTAGTGCATTTGGCAGCCTTTTCCCCTCTACAATGAGCCTCTTCCCTGCAAAGGCCCTTGAAATTATCGGCGAGAGAGCACGAAAAAAAACCCACTTTTTTTTTGTTTGTTTGTTTTGGTTTTTTTGTTTTTTGTTTTTTAAGAAGGGGGCGTTGCAAAAAAAAAAAAAAAAAAATCAACTTTCCGAAAGCCTGGAAAGTAACAGATAACGCCCCAGATTGCCTCCCCGATTTGCACCCTGAGGCCTGCTGGCACCGCAGGACTTCACGGACCGCACTTCAGCCTCCCAAACCCTTATTTATTCCAATTTACACTAAAACCACCCCTCAGGCCGCCCCCACCCCTCCTCTCCCCGCCTCAGCGCCTTCCCGCCGAAACGGGGACGAGGCGGCGGCGGCGGCGGCTGCAGCACCGCGGCACGGCCGCAGCGACCCCGGGGGTGGGCCGTGCACCGGCCGTCACCGCCCCCGCACACGCGTGGCAGCTTACCTCCCCGCCGGGGACGGGGACGGGGAGAGCGGGGGGGACGGTGAAAAGGAGAGGAGGGGCACGGGGACGGGGAGGCGCGAGTCTGAGGCGGCCGGGCCGGTCCCCGTCGCCACCGCCGGGGCCTGAGGCGGTGCCCGCGCGGGGCCGGGGTGGGGCGGGCGCGCGGCGGCCGTTGGGCCGCGCTGCCTGAGGAGATGGCGGCCGGTGGCCTGCCTGCTGCCGCGGTGGAGCCAGCCGCAGGCCCTCGGTCCCTAGAAATAAATCAGGAAATAAGTGAATAGAAGAAGCCCCAGGCAGGGTGTTGGCCGGGGTGCGAGGGGGTCGGGGCAGAGACCCGAGCGGGCGCCCCGCCAGAGCACTTGGGTCTGGTCTCAGTGGGGACACCCCCCACCACACGCGTCTAACAGGTTGCACTTGGCGGGGGAAAAAGAAAAAAGGGCGTTTGGGTTAAAAAAAGGTGGTCCCGGTGTTACCTTGTGTTGCCTTCCTCGAGGCAGGCCCGAGGAGACCATCCCTGGGCAGTGGCACAACATACAGCTTGTCCTTAAAAGACGGAAGACATTAATGTGTCAAGCTTTTAACATCTTAGCATTTGGTCCGGATTTTTAAACTGGCATTCATTAAACAATGTGACAGACGCGTTTTCCAAAATGAATGTAAAAGCATAAATAATTTTCTAAGTGTCAATGGGAGGCTGAGCACAGTCCAAGATCAATAGTTTTGTAATTTTATTGATAGAGCAGCATCCCCAAGGTAGGATTCAGATGGAGTTTATTACAGCTTCTGAAAATGTCAAGTTACTTACAAGTGATATTCCTTTTAGGCCTTAAGTGCACATCAGTAAAGACTCTTATTCTTTTTATAGAAATTGTTTCATAAATCTCCTTAAATATATTTAAGTACTATAGGTTTGCATTTTAATAATACACTACTTTTGTGCTTTTAAACATCTAAGGTGCCGAACAAGAATTGTAAACTGTGAAGTAACTACTATGGGAAAGATTAAGTAAAGCATTGGAGGCGGATGATTTTGACAATACAGAGGGTGTATGTGGTGAGTGTTTAATATTTATTGCATTTAATATTACAAAGTACTATTTATTGTTTTCAGATTTAATGTTAAAAGCAAAGCCTGGAGAGTCAGCTCTGCTGTGTTATGTACTTAGAGGTACACCTGTGACAAAGCCTTTCTGTAATCATTACTTGATGCATATAACACCATTTTAGTAATGGCATGCCATTTTATTTAAAGTTCATGTGTCAGCAGTGCCTACCTTGCAAATATTTTTTTTTGCAATTAAATGATTTTGCAAAGAATCACGTACGTTTCAGCTCTTTGCAGTGGTTTACAAAGTATTTAAATTGTGCTCCTGAAATATATGTCCTATTATCTTTGAAATTATCTGAGTTTACATCTTTTGTTCATTATAAAAGCATATGGATTGAGGGAATATTCTGAATGAATGAAGAACAAATACAGTACTGTTGAATAATCTTGTGGGGTAGATTAATCTATAGCCTCGATTTCTCTCAGGGTGGGTTGCTGTGGCAACCGCCCCAGCTCACTTTAAAATAATTTTGTAAAGCTCACTTCAAGCGCTGCACCCAGCGTGGGCCAAGTTTAAAAGCAGCCAGACATGGGAAGAAGTGTTATACTGTGTTGCTCTTACAAGATAGGGAGGTGGTGGAAGAGAGCAAGGCGTGGAGTGGAGTGGGGTTGGGCAGAACTTTAAACAGAAAATAGAAACCAAGCCGCTCCAGGGTTAAGACGCAAAGGAGGTGGATCATTTCATAGTAACCTTACTGCTTTTCAGTTTAAACGCCATTAAAAGATGTAAGCTGGCAATCTCATTTCTCCTAAGGGAAAGATATGTTCTGCATCCACCAAAGAACAAAACCGGACTTTGATAATCATCTTCAAAGGAACATTACCTTGAGATAATCACACTTGTAAGGGAAAGAGATACTTGGATACACACTTCAGTTTTTGATAAAACTTTAGAGATCTGATTTTATAATTATTACATTTTGACTGATGTCTCATTGTTTAAAACAGCGCGTGCCTCAGGTGGTGGATTAAGAAAAAAATAATTTTGTCAGCAGACCTACACATGACCTGTGACCAGCAAAAAAGAGTCGATTTGAGTCTCATGCCAGAAATTTGAAGAGGGTGCATTTGTGGAGCATCAGTACAAGTACAGACACCAGAACAAAGGTTTTTCACTGTTTGAAATTATTCCAGATTTTAAAATTAAATGCAGCAAAAGAGAGAAAAAAAAAAAAAGCCCGAACACTTCAAAAGATACTGCATAAATTCATGACATATCTAACCCTGAGATGAGTGAGAAAGCCTGATCCCTCCCCTTATATCTGTTTGTCCATCTAGCATCTGAACCCTGTTTTAAAAATCGAGGTGTCCTTTACATGGCTTTGATGAATTGTGCTCATGACAAAAACTTGGCACGGCTTTAAGGTGCTCCAGTATGTGAAGGTCACAACTATTTAAAGATTAGGCCACAAGTGCCCACATGGAGGTGTAGTAGATGTGCTAAGCTGCTGTATACTTTTATTTTCTGAAATACTTGCCTACTGTAATAATTGTTTTCAAGATATGATGGTGCTCGTGTTCTGTCTTGCCAGTTGAAGGGCTGTGTTACCAACTAGCCAGAAACCTGAAAACTTACCTATCCTGCACAAAAGAAAGCAGATGACAGTCATTTTCAATTAGAGCACAAAAGTGTGAAGTCTTAATGCAGTTTTCTATTTTTGCCACTAAGAAAACGTGAATATTACTGGATAGTTGGGTGCCGTGCCGGGAGACCAAAATCGTCTGCAGAAGGGGCATAGCAAGTGTACAACCCGTGTAACTGTTCCCTGTTTCTTTCCTGCTGCGCTTCTATGCCAAACCTGTAGCTGAGAAAGTATTTCTTCCCCAACGTTATTCCGGCTCCGCTGCTGACACTGCCGAGCATATGTGCCTCTCACCACCGTATACAGCGTGCTTGGCTCATGTCTGGCTCCCTGGTGGCTCTGGGCACATCAGTGTCACTGTTACTGTTGTTGTTCTGGGGGCATTTGTAGCGTGTTAGCTGTCTGTCCATTGAGAGGTGTCCACTCTGTGTCTAAATCTCACCAAGACAGAATCGGGCATGATGAGACCCGCAGTCACTGAAGGGTTTTCTCTGGGGATCTGCGTTGACAGCAGTTGCAGGGTGCTTGTTAGAGCTGCCTTAGCTTTGTCGTGCTCTGACCATGCTTTGAGCATCCGTGTTTTAAGAAGTACAGTTGAATTGAAAAGGCATTTATTCACCGTTGAACTTTGGAAGTAGGTCAGTGGCCCAATGAGATGTTTATAGGGGAAAAGACTGCGAGACCAAGGACTTGTATTAAAATAAGCAAAATATATATTTATCACTGTTGTTTGAATTCAGTCGTTTGGTTTTATCACGCGTGCTGTTCCTATTTTCCAGAACCTTAATCTATCATAAAAATAAGGGTCTGTGCCTTTATAAACTCCCCTGCTGCTCTTGAAGGCTCGTAAAAGTTGGCTATCTACATAGAAATTAAAAGAAGTATCTGCAAAGCCCAGTTTTCCTCACAAATTATCGCATGTGCTTAATTTGGATTCAATCTCCCATACAGTACAGTCCTTTCACTCCGGTTTTAAAAGCAAATGAACCGATTTAAAATAAAATAAATAAATAAATTGATAAAAATAAAAATAAGCCCTATCCTTTTACACACACAGTGTGCTGGTAATGCTGCGTTTCTGTGGGCAAGTCTGACAAGAGACCCTCTCCGGCGGTGATGGGGACCCGAGCGGCATTTCATCTGTCCGGCGTTCCTCTTCGGGGACGGCGATGCTGCCCCAAACTTTGCTCTCGGGATGGCTCCCGCCCCGCGAAGCCGGCGGAGTTTGGGAAGTTGGGCTGCGGGAGAAGGATCCCTCCGGGGGATGCGGGAGGTCCGCGGCGGAGGGGGGTGGAAATTGCGGTGACAAGGACGATAGCCGCGGGGTTTACTGCTCCCCCTCCATCCTCCCCTTGCCCCAAACCGCCCCGGGAGGTGGCGGAGCGGAGCGGGACGCGGGTGGGCGCCGGCGTGTCAGGGCGGCGAGAGGCAGGGACATTGGGGAGCCCCCGCGGCTGCCCTGCGGGGGAGCGGGCGGCCCCTGCCCGAGCTCGGCGGCGTGACCCGGGCTGCGGATCCTCCCAGCGATCCTGCCCTCCCCACGCCGGGAGCTGGGGGGGAGGGGGGAACACGCACCGGGTCGCCGTGTTATCTTCGGTGGGGTATAATAAAGGATTGTCATTAGGTTTGCGTGTGGCATATGCCATTACCCCCACCGTAAAACTAAAATTAGCAAAATGTCAGGAATGGAAAGATTGATTCACCCAAGATGCAATTATCATTTAAAAAGTGCTTGATTGAGGTGCTGATGTTCAGTGATTTATTCTGCATACCATATACATAATTAAAGTAGTGTAGTGGAGTAATTTATCAATCTAGTTTAGACTAGAGGGGCAAGGAAAGGAGCTGCTGCCGCTGCTGCTGCTTTATGTTTGTTTTATTAAAACGCTTTCGGGATCTGATCCCGCCCCCTTTTTGCAAGAGTGAAACTGATTATTTCTCCAGCTCGGGAGGAGAGAGTCATTCGTTTGGGATTGTGGGAGAGAGAGAGAGAGAGAGAAAGAGAGAGAGAAATAGAGACACGGAGAAGGAGAAGAAAAGGGAGGAAGAGGGAGCGAAGCAGAGAAGGACACCTCAATCAGGCGTGTAGTTTGAATCCCTTTCTCGCCTCCCCCTTCCCCTCCCCATGTTACAAAGGCTGTGAGCTGCTCGCCTTTTCCCATTCGCCTGCTGTCACTTCCTTCCTGGACGCTTTCAGGACGAGTCCGGTTACTTTTAATCCGACCAGCAGCTCAGCCACTTTCTCCTCCTCCACGCTGCACACACACACACACACACACACACACCCCCCCCAGACGGCTTCTGGCTGCTTATTGGATTGACTTTGAAGGTTGTGTGTGTGATTCAAGGAGGCTGCATGTTGAACCAGGTGGTGAATATTTAAGGCTGGAAGAAGTAAAGGGTTTTTTTCTTTTTCCTATGAAAGGAAAATATCTCAAGGACTAGCCTCATCATCCAAACAGCTAAATGTTTATAATGTAAGTACATGTGAAATTCAGCATCGGAAAAAAATATAGTGGGCAAGGTACAAAAGCCTTATGTAAATTTCCTATTGCGTTTGAAGAATGCATCGGTCATTGTATGTGGACTGGAATTGAGGTTGCTTGCAGACTTTTTAAGTGTACAATTGCACTGTCAATTGCTTAAAAGTAACTTTTTAGACAAGTAACATAGTTAACTCACTGTCTAGTAAATTATTGCAGACTTGTCTCTATCGGTGTCGTAAGTGTTTAAACTTTGATGAAGTTAGTTTACATCGTTTGTGTGCTTGATCTTGTGGAGTGCTTGAAGCTTGTTTGATTTGAATAGTTCACCAAATGCTGTGCCCTTGTAGTGCTTGCATCCTGATTTATCAGACTAAGGAAACAATCCAGTTGAGTGAAATGTTCTTAAACTTCATTGTATGAAGAACATTGTATGAAGGCTCTTCAGTTCTGGAGTTTAGGTAATGCATGCTTGCAAGTGTTTAACTTTGTGCATCTTTCATTTGAATACTTATATTTGAGATGGAAAGACCCCTTGCATTGCTGTGGGAATTTAATCTTGGGCTGCAAACCTCTTTTGGAATAGTATAGCTCGGCCTTTACATAGTAATTTGAGGTATCTTTACATTTTTAACACAAGGGAGTAGAGCTAATCAGCCTTACAAAACTGGCTGGTTTAGCTGCAGTACAGTTACTTACAGGGTAAGATAAAGTTTAATGTAAATGAGAGACTTGTAAGACTATTGGTGCATTATGTAACTGTAATACTTAGGGTTTCCCATAAAACTTAAGTGTGACCTTCTGTCAGCCTGAAAAGCAAAACAAGTATAAAGACAAGCTGATAACTCCTTTTCAAAAAAAAAAAAAAAAAAAAAGCAGCAGCACAATGCAAAATAAAACTTAATGAATTATTGTGGGAACCTAAGCATTGTCTTTCATTGAAGAGTTCTATTTTCTTTATTGTAGATAATAATTATTATTAGCAAATACCTGTATCCTGAAATTAAGTACTGTAATACACAACTTAAGACTAAAGATTTAGGAGAACTAAGCAGAGAAAGGCACTTTGCCAGTATTTTGCTGGTGATCAGAAAGCAATTGTCTTGACACAAAATGCATTTTCCTAGCACTTACCTGACAATCAGCTTAATGGCAAATGTCCTAGTTTCATATCTTTACTTTAAAAGAACTACAAGATGGATGATAAACCAATTATATTAGATGCAAATGTGACTAGATTTCTTTTATTGGCACTTTCCCGGGTATTGTGGTTGAAGAGTAAAGATGTTTATATGGAGTATAATAACTCTAATCCCTAGAGGCTTGGCAGGGCATGGAAATATAACCACCTGTGAACCAGTTCTAACCTCTGTATTACATACATACTGATTTCCAGTTCAAACGCTGAGGCAAATGGCCACTTTGGGGATTTGTTATTTTGTGAACTATTTTTGTAACATGATTTTAGTACCTAACATGAAGTCAAAAAACCCGCAAGACTTTCTTACTTTATCAGTTTTATTAAAATACCTGTGATATTATTCTTTCTATGTTAATGAATACGTAATTCATGTCGAGTCTAATACTGAAGTCTCTGCTCACACTTAAGTCCCTTTGGAAGTAATGGAAAAATTCTTTGTGGAAGAACTTAAGAGAATGGCCCTTAATTCAGGGTGTTTATGTTCCTTGTAGTACACATGCTTTTATTTTATAAACTACTTGTTTATATATATTTTTACTAAAATTACCCCTACATAGCTAGTATGAGGAGATAGTTCTGCAAGCTGAACATAAAAACCTTCTTTCATGCAAACACTACTGACACAACTGGTCCCACTGACAATGCTGAGACTACTTGTGTGAAAATGAATAAGTCACAGGAAAAACAGTTTACAGGATCAGGCCCCTAGAAGACCTAAACCTCTTGCCTGTCCCATAGCTCTCTTAGGACAGAGATGTAAAGAATGTCACTTTCGATGTCCTATAAATGAATGCAGGAATCAGATATGTCTGTATCCTCTTAAGATTAGTTGACCAAGAAAAAATGAACTTAGACTTAAAAGCCTTATGGAAATTGGTACTAAATGATGAGTAGTTTGTGAGATTAAGTCTTTTAGAGTTATGTTCCTGAGCTGCAAGTTTTGTAGCATCATAAGAAAATTCATACAAATACTTTCTTACTGTGAATTTTATTGCAATATAGGATCAGAAAAATTTTTTTTTTAAATAAACACTCTTAATTTATGTACCTGCAACATATATATATTCAAAAAAAGACAGATGCCTCTCTTAAATGGTTCTGACTTTTAAAATATTTAAAATATTATAGACAAAGAGAAATTAAGCTTTCTGAAGCCTTTCCCAAAAGTTTACCTCTGAAAGATTTTGATAGCTCCCTATTTAGTAGAGAAATATAACTACATAGAAACTTAGGAACTGAGCAGGAGTTGTGAATGGAATACTTTTGCCAACTTCATTTCTTTTAATTTTACTTTTCTCTGTAACAGGTTAATTTATTGTTCACCAGAATAGTTCTGTTTATCATCAGAGACAGCTAAGTATTTTTCTACGTCTCATTGAGCAAAAAGTCATTAACTGCTGTTAGGTGCTTGAAAGAATAAACATTTGTTTTTTCATATGTAGACTCCATTTTTACCTGTTGGACATCATTATTCTAAATTACATGATAATTTATCCAAAAATCAACTAAGGTGTAGTGGTATTCTTTTGAAAACACTGGTTATGAAGATGAACATAAATAAGGTGCTATATAATTTCAAGGAGTTTATAGTCTCTGCTTCAGCATTTTGAAGAATAACCAAAGCAGTTATATTTGTGATGGATTTTAAGATTTTTAAATTTTGCTATATGATATCAGCAGAGAGATTTTGCTACGTCCTCATTTGGGCTCTTAGGTATTATTAGCGACTTAGGTATAAAATACACAAAAAAATTACATATGTAATTCCGAACAGCTAGAAAACTTCAAGCTTAAGAGTAGGGTTAGCATTCTGGTATTTGAAAAGGATGAAAATAGAGTTTTATCTGTTGTTTCAGAAACAAAATGGGTTTAGAAGAGCTATGGTCAGCAAACACAACTAATGGTACAAGTGAAAAATTGAAAAATTCAGGTTTTTAATTTTCTGGGTTTAAAAGGAATTATTTGGGTTCTCTGACCAGCTTTAAGGTAATTTTCTCAGAACTAATGATCAATGTTGCATGTGGACAGGTGATTAAAAGCTAGTGTCTTCAGTCCTCCACTTTAATCTCACTGTCTCATTGACTGTAGTGCTGTAGAGCTTGTCTATTCACTAGGATCTGTCATCTTTAGGAAATCAGAACAGCTTATAGAGGCGATTCACAAAACCAACAGTGACAACAAAGTCTTATGTGCCTTACAAAAGAAGGATTAGGCAGTTCACATGTCATTTTGATTGGGCAGAGATAAAAGCTGATTGCTGCAGCATGGCAAGGCACACTTCAATTTCAATTGATTATTTTTTAAGACAACTATAAATCTGTTGCTTAGTCATTGCTAAATGCAATTTGAAGGAAGGAAAACTCAATTTTTACATTACTGGTTTCATATGACTTTATAATAAAAGGTAGAGCCACTTGTAGCATTGTTACACAAATTTTTTTTTTTTAAAAAAGCTGTTTTACTTTTGGGAAATATATTTTAAAAGCAGTAATGATTGTCCTGTGTTTTTTTGAAAAATTTTTGCCTAGATGATGTCCTGTAATAGCAATTAAAAGTTCTTAAAAGTGCCTAGGACTATACTAAATTCACTGCATTTACCCTATTAAGAGCTTATGTGCAGAGGAGAATGCATAAAATGTGTCAGGGCTTTGCAGATTTATCAAAAAGTATAATATTCAGGAACAAGTAAGTCATCTTAGTTTACCTGTATTCTGTTATTTTTAAAAAGGTAATATAATGTAAAACTGTACTTTGTGTTGCGTATGTGAACATAGTAGTCTGGTTTGAAAATGGCTAGGAAATTAAATGTTGTCCCTATATTATTAAATATGTGAATTAGCAGTGAAAATAGAGAGTTTGGGCTATTTGCATAATTTAATTATAACATACAGCCTTTAACACTTGGAAGTATGAAACTTGGAAACTGATAACTTCTATGCTAATTTCTTACCATTTTTCAAAAGAACTCTTTTTTTTACCCAACTGATGCCTCCTAGTGTTTCACATAATAAAACACTAATGAGTCAACTATAAATGTAAACATATTTTTTTCATTGTCTTCATCTTATGTGATACATAAAATTAATATTTATGTATTTAATTTTGTGTGTGTTATTATAATCAGAAAGGAAACTCCTGTAAATTCAGATGTTTCATCTTAATGGACACTGAAAGCACGTTTTGGTTTTCTTTCATTGTAGCTTTGCCTAGCTGTATTTTGAAAAGTTTATGTTCTATGTAAAGTACATTTTCTTTTTCTCCTTTTGTTTCCTATGTGCATTACACTAACTTCTCAGCAATGTTTTATGAGGCTCAAATGGGAATTTTTCAAATTTTGGTAGGGTAATGTTTCGAAAAGTAAGCCCTTGGAAATAGGCAATAAATGCAGTTATAGAAATGTTTGAAATATCCTGAAGTACTTCTCGGCCAAATAACGTGAAAAAGATTAGCCTGAGACTTGCTTGCTGATTACAGTCCTTAAAGAATAGTTAAGTTATCACGTTTTGTAATTGTTCCTAGTTATTTTACTGCTGTATAAGCAAGAAAACTGTATTGGAACAGTCTTCAAATGTGCAAAACCTGCATCTTACACTTTTGATTGTAAGTGGATGATCAGTACTTTTGAAAAGGAATTCATGTGCATAAAATATTGAAACAGAGCTTGGAGTCATAAAGACAAATACAGTGTCCTTTTCTTAGAAGTTAAGTCTGACCATGTAACTCATGAATAACTGAAAAAACATTCAGTTATGCTGGATTTATATCATACAACAGTAGGATATTTTATTTTTTTGATGGGAAGGTGTAATTTTCAAAAAGTTACCTAGCATCAGCATGAAAAAATAAAACTCGTGGCCCCAGCCATATATTTGAACTGTCAGGCACGGTCTTATAATGATAAAGAAGCAGCCAAGGCTGAGTGCGCTTTTGCACATTTTAATGTCACACAGTTTTATGTAAAGTATTGAGATCAATTTAATGATGACATCAGAAATATAGCCTGTTATTCTAAGACTTTCAAGAAAAGCAGTGGAATTCCTAGGTACTTGTTCTACTAAGGAAGTTTTAAAGAGAAATTAAATTATTTTGCAATTAAAAAATCATAAGTTTACCAGTTAATATGAGTAATAAAAATTGGTGACTTCTTCTCAAGGCGCATATGGTAAATTTAGGTGCTTGCTTATAGATAAAATAATTGTTTCCCACTGAATACAGAGAGTTAAATCTACATATGCAGATTTCAGTCATGGGATTTAGTGTTTGGTTTTAGTATATATAAAAAAATGCAGGTTTTAGGATTGTGTTCTGCCATCAGCCCTGTTGGTATCACATTTTTGTCCCATAAGTTTTAAACTGCAGAGACCTTTCCGAGATCTGCCATTTATTTAAGCCACTAAACATCGGATAGTATCCTAGCCTTTAAACTTCCTTGCATCTTGAAAGTATTTCAAAGTATGCAAATGGCACCCTTTATTCAGCCAGGAAAGCTAACGTGCAAAAGTGATACAGTTACATTGCTTCTTCCCTTGCAAAGAGAAAGTAAATTTGGAAGAGAAATAGAGGAAAGCATAGAGAAAGAATCTTTAAGGCAGTTCAAGTGCAGGACTATTACTCTGAAATACAGCTAAACAGAACTGTACTGAGCATTCCCCCCACACACCTTTTTTTTTTTTTTTTTAACAACTAAGTACATTTGGATTGCAGAAATATGTCCTAGGAAATTCTAGAAGATTATCTGACTTGTTTAGAAATAGGTCTGGATAAATGATCTGAGAATTGTTTGTTTTATTATTGTATGGAATACGCTCTTGTGCAAGGTGGCTTCAGTAATCACACCAGTGAGGTCTGTAGCCTGGGCCCCTTTTGTAATTCCCTGAACAGGTGACTTAGCAGTCACCTGCTTCAGCAGGGTAGATGTACTTATCTCTGCCTTCTGCCACCTTCTCTGACATTGCAGGGCTGCAAGAGTTTGAGCGGAGAGGGCTTCAGAGATCCTGGCCAATACAGCAGGTCCTGGAAAGTCAGTATCCGCTGCCTTCATTTAAGTTCACCATAAGGCAGTCCGCAGATTAGGGATGGAATGGAACAGATGGCATAAAGCTCCTCTGCCTCCATTTCCCAGGTTATAAAGCACTGCTGATACAAAACTTCGAATCCAACCTAACAGGTCTTCTCTGCCTCTTATTTCTTCAACTGTGTAATTCATTAAGTGAAGTTTATAATGAAAATTATTATTAAGCAAATGCCACTGCAGGAATCCGCCTTAGACGTTACTATCTCTTATCTCTTATCCTGTAATCACAAAATGTACAGTTAAGTGAACGGAATTAAAAATAACATTATTTCTGTTTGCTTTTATAGATACAGGACTCATGCCATTTGTGGAACCCATGCTCAGTTAAATTTCACTATTTACTTTTAAGAGTCAGTCAATAGCCGTTAGCAAAGTATGTACAAAGGACAAGGAGGGAGAATTGTGAAATTGTTTATAAAACACATCTGCAAAAGTAAACATAATGCAGAACATTGTCCACGTGAAACATTACTTTTGGTAATATAAATAACAAGTAACATAGTAGCATGTGCTATTTATTTAATTTCTAATAAATTCTTCCTCCTACTGACAAATATATTACGATATGACATTATATTTGAAATAAGGATGCATTATTTTAATCCAAATAATTTAGTTATTGTCAGATCATTACAGAAATTAAAATGTTCCGGAACGTATCCACCAACCTAAGAAGCTAGACTGTGGCACTTTTAATTTAAAAATTCCATATGGTCTTCTCAGTGGAGATTGTTTTAAATAATTTCAGTGGAGTTGTGTGGAAAAGGTGTCCCTAAAGATGGGGGAGTGTTGTAGAGAAATGACAGGACACTGAGGTTCTGTGACCATCCCGTAGTGCTGGCCCATGCGTCCCCTTCAGCCTGGCATTTTAGCTTCAGACTTGTGCTGCCAGGAATTCCCCTCTGGTTGCCGTAACCCTTGGGAATGCCTGGACAGTTTGTAGAGAAAGTTTGAGGATATTCTGTGAAACCAGCAGGAGACAGTATGTCCTCTACACTTATCCTCAGGCCTGCTTTATCTGTGTCCTGGATGTCGCTTCTGCGTATATTGAATATGAGAAGTGGGAGAAACAGCAAAAAAGGAGGAAGGCTTTTAGGAAGATTAGGAGGATCGTGGCTACGCACTGTTTGGTAAGATGGTATGCAAATGGAGGAGAGTGGACAATACACAGTAGTCGAATGTAAAACCTTAATCTTGCCGAGGTTTTTCAAACAAATTTCCTACTGAAGTGTGTAGAATTTGCGTTGCTATGAATAATCCTTAATTTTGCAGACGTAGGGTAATGGTCTTAACAAAAGAATAACAATGATTGTTTAAATGTGTTCTATACCTATAAGGAATTGATCTTTGAAGCGGTATTTGATGAGAACCTGTTTTCCCCTCAGAATCCTGGACAAGTGGTCAGTTTTTCCTTTATCTTGCTTATGCGTATAACATGCAGACAAGGAATTGATATAGCAGCAGAATGAGAGAAAAAAAATAGCTTACTACCCCACTGCAATATATGAAATAAGTGTGAAACTGCACACTTACCAAACTTCTACATGACACATTTTTTATGTCAGAATACTGAGCCAGGGAATGCATCCTTGCAGTGGCATACAAAATGTATGATTTCATCCAAAACATACATACCTAAATTTTAGAGATCAGAAATATGACCATAAATGTTAGTAAGAGCCTATGGACTGGTACGCTCATTTAAAAATAAGTAGGATGAAGCAGAATTTCATTAATGTTCTTGGGAGCGCACATTGAAAAAAATATAGCCCAGGCTTGTTGGATTACCAGTACTCTTTTTTATGTGATGTGTTGTTAGCAATTGAAAATAATTTAAAATTACATTTTAAAATGTGTATTAATTGGAAAATAATATCCCAGGTTTCTCTTAAAAAGAGGCATAACGGAATGATTGGCAAGCTACCTAATTAAAGCAGAACTGCCCATAATTGCTTGTACAGAAATGGAGAATGCCTACCTGTATCCTTGATAGGTAGAAATCTGCATATCTTCACTGGGATAATAGGATCTGGCGTTTCTGTTTTATTGTTGATGCTGTGATAAAAAACATTATGCATAGGACAGAAAGAGAACAATGTTCTTCTACATTTCGTATAATATTCTTGTCATACAAGTGGAAAATTGGACTAATATTTCTGTGGTTTTTCCAAAACTTTATATTGACAAAGCAAAATGAGAATGTAAAGTACAAGTTCCAGTATTTAAATCCCCATGCAGAACATTACTTTAGTTATGTTTCCAGTAGCTATTGTCACAAGCTCAGTATTACATTCTGTGGTGAACAGTCATCTTGAAGGCACCCTTACCGAGTGCTATCTTTCCTGGAATTTCATGTTTTTAAAAAAATATATCAGGGATAAGATATGGTGGTGATACGCATAATGCAAATCTTTACAACAGATACAAAGAAAGCAATAGAAGAAGTGGTATTTTTGCATAGCATTTTAATGCTATTAGGAATGCTTTTTGCCCTGCTTCTAATCCTGTAGAAAAATATTTAATTGAGAGCAGCAGGATTTATCAATGGAGGCAGAGTGTGTTCTTTATTGAACTTATTTTTTTCTTTTTTTTTTTTTTTGTCACTTAATAGCAATATGAAACTATCTGATGCAGCAAAGAGGCATGACACGAAAGAAAGATATTCTGGTCTGTTTTGAAGAGCAGTACTTGTCATGTATCTGGACAAGTGGTGATTTTCTGGTGCTGCCTTCTGTTACAAGTCGCTAAATGTCGTTTGTAAAGCAGTAGCACTATGTTCTACCACATTTTTCTGTATAAGATTAAGGCAAACCTGTCGTGAGACCATCACTACTTTGACTACCCCAAACAGGACACGGAATAGCACTTCTACAGATTTCTGATAAAAAGTAATTTTGAGGATGGTCAGGAAGAAAGTATTTGTTCTCTCCTTTCGCTCTACTGTTTTCCAGATGTGATCGGAAAGAGAAAGCTGTTCCACTAATGGATCAGAAGATTGCTCTGTGATTTAAAGATCATCCTAAAAATGCAGCTTCCGTGTTCAATAGATACGAGTTCAAAGTACAGTGTAGATATATCAAAAAGGCCTCTTTAAAATCACAAGGAATCTATAGACATAGAGTTTAGTAAGATTCCCCTGCTGATACTTGCGAAAAAAAAGAATGATCAGCGTTCTATTTTCATACGTTGGTCTAAATGCTAATCTTAAATTTAGAACGGTTAACTAAATGCCTACTATTGTATCTGTTCACAGAGCATGTTTTGTGATCTAAACTAGATATCTAAGATTAAAATACAGGTTTTCTATTGAAAAAGTGAACATACAACACATTCAGTTCCAAAGTGTGCTCCAAATTTTTAAAAAGTTTCTTGAATGTAATAATCTCCAGCACCTCATGGAACCCATCGGTGGTGATTTCCAAGACCAGAGAGCGGAAACTTTCAATATGAATTCCAAAACTTAAAAACAAAGGTGGAATTTTTAAAATATATTGTAAATCTTTAACATACAATTCACTAATGATCATCCCCAAAAAGAGAGATGTACTTTATTTGAAGTAACAGATGCCCAGTAAAAAAGTCTGCAAATAAAGTGCAGAAGCTACACAACAGTCTAATGCATATAATATAAGAAAAGGACTCAGAACCCCTAAATGTAATTGAAATGCAGCTGCAAACTTTCTTTGTGCAAGTCTGTTATGCGGTGTCTCAGTTCTCCAAGGGCAAAACACGGATGAAAATTGGCTACTTTACTGAGGTGCTGTAAAAGCTAAAATCTATTCAGCATGCCAGGATGTATCCACATAATTAGAAAAGACTTAGGGCAACATGAAAAAGGGGAATTTAGGCTTTACATTGCTGTGTCCTGTTGTCTACTGGAATCCACATCCCCAGATTAAGTCTATAAATTCTTTATAAGCACTGGTTTAACTTTTATAGCAGAAATTCAGGATTTGAGAAAGCTGATTTGAAATACTTCCTACCCTTAATTTAGAGCAGTTCACAGAAAAGACAATTCTGTCTTTCTGGAAAGGTCCTTAATCAGTTGGCTATAGAATATTCTGGGAGAAAGCTACTCTTCGTTTCCAAATGCGAGGCCATCCCATTTTTGTATAGATAATTAAATATTCATCAAATGAAGGGCAGTAATTGAGTCATGTTTCACTGGAATGCC